>KI915041.1:20635450-20832608 GCA_000473445.2 Anopheles farauti
GGGGGGGGGTGGGGAGCAATATACGAGTGCGCGCAATTTCGGACGGAAGTACCATGTCCGGTGGATCTTGTTTTTGTTTTATATTAAAGTTTTGCGCTTGCGACTAAGCAGGCACGTCGAGAGGAGAAGCCGAAAGGAGACACACACCCCCTCTTGCCACTCGTGGTACCCAATTTTGCTTTCTTTCTTCTCGAGAGTTCGATGTCCCCGGGCTTCTCGTACGTAAGTTCCTCATCGCCGACCGTCGTGTTAGATTTGCTGAATGTTTGTTTGTCAGTGTTGTGTTCTGTGTTCGCACACGCTCTCCCTCTTGTACGAAAAATGGCTTAGAATAGACCACATTACCATTCGCATCTAGTGGGCTCTTCGCGCGGTGCACGGTTGTAGTGACCATCGTTGCGATTAGATTTATTCCGCTTCTTTTTCACACGCTACTCTCCGCTTGCTTCACACTTACACTACTTCCGCTTTTCGGAAGCGTCAAGACACACGTATGTGTGTGACGCAAATGGATGCTTCCGGTCTGACTACCTACCACAATCGTCGTGTTCAGGCCATGATCTAATTGATATGGTGTCACTCACCACCACCTACTCCCACCACTAAACGCTGCATGCTACGTCGAGCTGGTAAGGGAATCCGTTTCCTTCTACGCCCCACACCACACCACACCAATATTGCACATGCACTCGGCCAAACTCACGCTCACCCAAGTAGGGACACACTCGGTAGCAGTGGCCAAGAAGACGTGTCTTTCCGTGGAAGGAAAATACTCTACGAAGCGGACGGAAATAGTGCAGACATCCGGAACGCCAACGCGCACGGGACATGAAAGCGGACGAGGGTACTGGGAGGAAGGATCATCACCACCGTCCCTCGGGTTGGTGGGAATTGGATAGCTAGAAATTGGTCATTAGTCGTTGTCCCCTTTGCCATATGGTGGGAAGGTTCCCCCGAGGAGGGAAAGATAGAGAGAGAGAGGATACTCGAGTGGTCTATAATCAATTACAAATTAACCGTGAATGGGAAGGGAATTAGCACGCGCATATGTAGTTGTACAATTTAAAGTCATGAAACATGAACTTAAGAGTGCTGATTGCGAAAACATCCCAATGGGTATTACGTATAGGTAAATGCTATAAATATAAACATCGATTTCAACAAATCATTTTTTCTGACCGAACAAGTAAATAGACGCTTTAAAAGGTAATGAATTTTATGTTTATAATTCGTAACTAGTGATTTATTTGTCTTTGCATATTATGTTGCCAAAATTCCTCCTGTTTTGATAGTATTCAGATGATAGTATAGGTGAAAACATTATCCAAATTTCTCGAGTAGATGTGAAAAAATCGATTGCTTTTTGACTGTCCCAGGCATATTTGGAAGGAGATACAACTGCAGTGCGGCGGGATAAGCGGTACATAAATCAATAGAGGGGACGGTGGTACAAATGAATGAACCGGAGGATGAATGAACGTGAACGGTATTATATCCCCTTTTCACGTGCAACGACACCGGACACTATCTTCGAGGGGGAGGGAGGGCGCAGTGTGATATCGGTTCCATTTGTCGGCTAGCGTGCATATTGACACATTCACGAACACAAACGACCGACCCACATGCAATCTCTCTGCCCTGTTTTTACTACTACCTACCTATGGCCGTACCCCGGATCTGAATCATCCTTTTCCTGCCGTCTAAGTGAATTGTGCACGCCACGAGTGTGTAATATGAGACATAGCATCAAGAAAAATGATCGAATACTCCACGTGTGCTCCAATAGTCAGCGAAGTCGTCGAAGTATCATCATTATTTCAACTTAGATAAGAATGTTAGAAGTGAAAAGAAATCTGATATTCTTGTTCGATGGATTTCGAGATTCGGAATCTATCCAAGCGCTTCCTTTTCTTTTTTGGATTGTACTAGTACACCAAGAAACCTACTTGATTATGAAGTGAAAGGAATCGAGATGGAGACGCCTGGTCTGTTTATGATGAAAGCCAATATTTCCGTTTCGTTTTCGTTGTTTTAATATTGATTCATTAAATAAAATATATCACCTTTACGCCCGCATAAAATGTAGAATTTATATTTTAAAACCTTCTCCCACCGGGTTAGGTGGGCAAACCCCACACTACATCAAGCAGCTCCACCCAAGGGTTTTTTTTACCAGCTAGTGCTGGTTTTGCTTGCTTGCCATGAGCATGAGGCTCTCTGTGGATGTAGACTGGAAAAGAGCGGAAAAATCAAATCTCACGAATGCCACCACATCAAACGACGGTAAAATAACGAGTAACGGACGGTCCTGGATCCGTCGCGTACAGGGTAAACCTCCAACCCTAGTGCCTAACTGTGTGGTATAACTTTCTTGCTATTTGTGTTATGTTCTCTTTTAGCCCGGGGCGCCTGGTGGCCTGCTAAAATTTAGTTGAAATCAGGCGCGCCCTTTTCGCCCTGCTGTTTTTGCTTTCATTTGAAGGGTTTGAGTGTGTATGCGTGTGTTGCTTCGTGGGAAAAACGAGAGAGAGAAAAACGAGAAGCATGTACGGACTACCATCCAGCAGCATCCCTGTTACTTTAAACACCTGGAATACTGTGATGCAGGAATAGAAGGTACACCTCTCCTGGCGAGGTGTTTTTCTCTAAGAGAGGATCAACGAAAGATACAGTGACCGAGAGAGAGAGCGCCTGTTTGTGAAATCTTAGAAGAACTGTCGAGCTCCTACAATATTGAGAGGAAACGAGAACGCTGTTTTAGCTTCGTAGATAAATTTAAAAGAATTTTTGGTGGAATATTTCGAATGTTTTAAAAGGACACAGTCGTCCATTGAATAGCTCCAACTTCCGTTCAATCATTCCAATCTCGTTTCTGTTGATAATAGCCCCGCAGGCGCTGCCTTGATCAGCTTCCGTTTGGCCCGGTGGCGAAAGGCGCATCCACTTCATGGTCCTGTCTGCTTCTGTCCTCCTGCCGTCGCCCGTTTACGTAACATAATCCATCAAAAATGTTGCTTGGAAACGGAAGATGGGTTTACGGTGCTTGGCGTACAACTACTTCCTTCGCCTGCGGGTTCGAAGAAGCGCCTCCCCTTGCACACAACCACGCTGAACAACATCCGCTCCTGTTAGGTTCGCAAGAGAAGATACGATGCGGGAGAGTAGTAGCAGTTGGTGTGTATGTGTGTGTGTGTGTGTGCGCGCTCTTGAATGGAAGCACTGGTAGGCTACGAAAGGCATGTCATGCTTATGCTGGTTGTACTTTCTTTTCGCATCCCAGAGGCAATAGTGAAGCTTCCGTTTTTCGCCAGCACCCTCAGCAATCTTCGTCGTCGTCATGGTGAACCTCGAGCGCGGTCTTTTTTTCACAGGATCACATTCCGCCCCAGGAGCAGAGTGAGTTTGCTGCGGGAGCAAACAAAAACAGAGAGAAATTTTGCGATAGGGCTTACCGAAAAAAGGAGCAAGAGAAACAGAAAGTATATCACTCTCCGCAGTGGAAAAGATTTTTGTTGTGGAAACCTCTACACAGCTTCGCAAAGATGCTGTTTGGTGTGGTTTTCCCCTTTTTCTCACGCTCACGGCCTGTTTTGATTGGCGTCGTTTGTGTGCGTGTAAGTTTGCACTCTGGAACGCGACGTGAAATGAGTTCGTTGGCTTCGAATTAGGCGAAGATTTGTTGCGAAAAATTATGCTACGCAATCGATATTATGGTTGAGTTTATATAAATTATTATCTTTCTTCGTCTTTTTTCCCCTTCTATTGGATTAGATGATTAAGTGCAAATGATTGGTTGCTCGGGTCAGAAGCAGTTTCTATACTTTCAAGTTGTTAGTGCAACGAGATAGAACATTCTCAATTTTCGGCTTTTTTTCTAAAAAAAATTGCAAATAAAAAAAGATCAAATTGTGAAAACAAAAAAAAACATATTAAAATGAGAACAGATAAAACCGTCCAGTTGTAGGGAAGCTAGCGTAAAATTAACAAATTTTATGATGTGTAAGTATCCGCTTAGGTTTAATTTGCCCTTTCCTGCTCCGTTCCGTTGTCCTCGTCTGAGGTGTAGCTCTCGCTGGAAAGTGTATGTCGCCGCTCAGCTATAGCTTCATTGAGAAGAAGATTCAGCACAGCACATCCTTAAGATGTGAGCAATTACTCTTATCGTACGGGCTGCTCGTTCGTTCCATTCCGCACGTAAACTCATACACGCGCGCCCATTCGCATGGCACACGCGCAGGACAGCCGCCGTTTGGGACAGGTGGTGTGGTAGAGTAGTATTAGTAGTAACAGGTAGTATTGCCCTATTGGTAGTAGTACTATTCGTAGTATTACTACTACTACTACTACACCCAAACCGTTCCCGGCACTTGTTATCTCTTATCAGTGCTGCATTGAATCCGCCTGTATGTGGGTGTGTGTAACAGAGAGAAAGAGAGAGAGAGAGAGAGAGAGAGAGCAAAGAGAGAGCGTTCGTTAGCGATTATGTGTTGGTGTATATGAGACAAAAAAGGACATGCGAAAAGAAGATAATGGTGTGTTTTAATGGTTGTGTTGCATGCGAGGACAACGTGACGTGCACATCGTTTGTGTGTGTGTGTGTGTGTGTGTGTGTGTGTGTGTGTGTGTGTGTGTGTGTGCGTGTGTGCGTTGTAGCATCAGCATCATTTGTTCTCTCTGTTCTTTCCCCCACAACATCACTAACGGAAAAAGGATGCTGAGTCTTTTCCGACCTCAGGTTTTCCGCTGCGCGCGAGTCATCTCGGTGGGCGCGCGTCTGTGTGTGTTGGTGGAGAAAAGCGGCGGCGTGTGCGTGTGTGCACGTTGGGCAGTTTGTATATCGCTGGTTTCGTGCCCTATAATGGCCCTAAACTCTCCGCGCACACTACCCATAATCATCATCACCCACATACTCGTTTAGCTGTTGCCCATAAGTAGAAGCACACAAACAGCAGCAGCGACCTCATCATCCACACATACACACAGATACACGCAATGTAGGCACACCCACACACGGGACGTATGTAGTGCGAGCTTAACTCTGGGAGCCCCACCGAAAAAGCCAGTCGATGGTACAGCATCGGCATGTCCAGTTCTTCTACGCGTGGCAAATTTGCAGCTTTTAGCAGGCAACAGAAGCAAAATCAGTTGATAAAACATCGATCAAGTGCAAGGTGTATATGTCCTTATCAATTTGTGCAGATGTGAAGCAATTTTGTGTGCGAAGTTTACATATCTTTGAGTGATTCATTGGTGTTGGCTAATTCAAAACGTTGTGCCCAGTCTAACGGTTAGTGTTCGACTATAACAGGATACCTCGTCCGTACCACCTACGGGTTGTGCACTGAGCTCTTGTAGTAGCGAAAGGTAAAAACTGTGTACTGTTTGTACCCTTGATAGTGGACGATGGTTGAACATTGTGTTCGGTGGATTGTACCCTTCCAAGAGCATCTCTGAACCGCGCATCTGACAGGCGGCCACCAATCATTCGCTTACGCGTTCCTGTCAAAAAGGACATGACATAACCCCTCGATTTAGGGTGTACCATTCCAGCCTGCGTTCTCTCGCTCACTCTCCTTCTCTCTCTCTCTCTCTCTCTCTCTCTCTCTCCCTTTCTGAGAGACTGACACTGCTCAGCAAGAGAGCAACAACAAACCTGTTTGCCGTTCTTGCCAACCCTGCTTGTGCCTGGTGATGGTGGTGGTGGTGGTGGGTGGGTTGGGTGGTGGATATGATGAAGTGTGGTGATTTTGCAGGAGCTTCGTCAAGGAGTCCTCTTCGCGACGAGGAGCAGCTTCTTTTTGAATTTGCTTCCTACCAACGCCCTTTGAAAAGAGCGGGGATGAGCTTTGCTTCCCTATTGATCGTAAAAGAGAGGTGAAATATCTAATTCACACATACTTATTTTTGTTCAAGAAAGCGATAAAAAAGTCCGAAGCAATTAAAACGAATGATCGACCTAGAATGGAGGATCCTTGGACGGGTTGGAATCGCCGCTCTCTATGTAAAAGGAATAGTTTCCAAACGCCTTATCATCAGTTCACTCGCCACATCCGATCAATAAATAGTTGATTTTATCGTTCGATTCTTTTAATGCCCATATTTTTTAGGCTTTCCCCCTACTCCTTCCGATCCATCCCTTCGGGTTGTGTTTTCTATCGTGGTTTCGGAACTTTTTGAAGTTATCCTGTGGTAAAAATTGAATTGCGCGAGGTATACATGTGTGTGTGTGTGTGTGCGTGAACCCTGGAGGAGTTTTTGTACAGAAGCAAATACTTTTATCCGTTTCCTGCAAACCAAACGCCCTCCTCGCCGCACTTGTTTTAGCTTGTGAAGACTCTGGAATGTCTGGCGGTAGTTTTTTCCCTCCGGTATTTTGGCGGTTTTAAGGAGTTTAGCCAACCGCTCTGTACTGTTTTAGTTCTAATCAAGTTTTTTTTTGGGAAATCATGGTAAATAGCAACATGTTTTCCGAACCAAATGTTCGTTTTTTATATGAAATACATGAATAGGGAAGATAGAATGCAGAAAAACACTTTGTGTGCTCCTTGTTGATCTGTGTCTGATGGTGGCGTGGTTTTAGGTGCGTGAAGTGAACCACCACCCTCCCTCCCTCCTTGATCCCTCCTTGTATGATGAAAGGTAAATTAATTAGCATGCGTCCTCGTCGTCGAAAACGCCGTGTGCCTTTAGCAGTAGTAGCAGAGGATCAGGAATAAACGCACCACCACCACCGTTGCCACCGTCGCTGGCGAAACCAACAACCAACCAAATTAATTTGAAATGAAACGCAAACAGTTAATTTTGCATCATCACCACAACCTCCGCCCACTAACCCCCTCTGGGTGGTACGGTGTACTTGTTGCAAAATATGCTCCATTCGTTCCAACAAACGTGTGTTACTTCTTTCGTACACCATTTTCCAAAACAGTGTGGGTGAACGGATAAATGTTTGGTGGGTTTGTGTACGCGTGGGAGTTGCTGTTTTGTGTACCAAGCGACAATTGATAATTTTCGATTAATGGTGGATTGAATTGTGAGGAGTTTCGCACCCCTTAGCCTATCGTTTTTATTCATTCTTAACTTATGTCTTCTTTTTTTCTGATTATTTCACAGATGAATCCGTGCGGCTGTATCTGGCCTGTTGGCTGCAGAAGTACTGTGCCAGCTGGTTCGATCGCAACCAGGACCAGCAGAGCATATTCAGCAAAGCGTTCCTGGAGAAGATCCTGCAGATCATCGTCCGTTACCTAACAGACGAGCCGAATGTAAGTGTTGGCAGGAATAGCAGCCCCAAGCACACGACGTCTCGATTTCACGCCCAATAAATACTACTAGACACACGACATGACGGGGTCCGTTCACGCCCCATTTACTGCCCACTGCACCACCGCACCGTGTGGCAGCTAGCCTGGCGGCCTCCACCAGGTCACGAAGGAGGAGAAAGGGTCCTGTCTGTTGTTGCAGCTTTTTTTTCTCTCTATCGCCCCTAGCGCGCATATGGTACTTTTTGCAGACGACGACAAACCCACATTTTGCTGCCCCTTTTCCGAAGGAGTACCATAGAGAAATGGCCATAAGTAGACTCTCTTTCTCCCTACGCTATCCTTTCTCTGCCATCCATCTTCACCGAGCGCGCGCGTGTGTGTGTGGTGAATAGATCCAACTGGGTCGACGGGTGGGTGTTGCCACACGGATTCTCAACATTTGTGTTGCATAATGTTAACCATTTTGGAATGTGCTGGGCTTCCTTTTTTTGTTTTGTAATCTCTCCTCAAAAGAGCTAAGGACGAACGACGAACGAGGCTTTTTAGCTACTTGTTGATATCAGGCCGTGGACGCTCCGAGTCTAAAACCGGCTGCTAAATGGTGCTTATCTGCAGAAAACATACGCTTCAACTTGTGGTACACTTGTGTGTATGTGTACAATGTGAAACTGTTTTAATTATGTTGCCTCGTCAAGTACACTCCTAGCAGGATAGAGTGAGTGTGTGTCACTTCAGGTGAAAAGGTGCTTTAATTAAATCAGCTATTCCTAGTACCCGTGAAGAACATTTTAAACCAAAAAAAAATTAATGGGCTAAGAAGATAAACAACATAGGCACATTTATGAATACTATTCAAAGCGACCGACACACTAAATGTTTCCATCCTTTGTAGGTTCGTGCATCGACATTCGAATCGCTGACGTATCTGATCGAGAAAGGCTACCTGGACAGGGCCACGACGCTAAAACTGAACATCGTCGAGGAGCTGGTCAGCAAGCCGATCAACGAGCAATTCAT
This sequence comes from Anopheles farauti, assembly GCA_000473445.2. NCBI lineage: Eukaryota > Metazoa > Arthropoda > Insecta > Diptera > Culicidae > Anopheles > Anopheles farauti. The sequence continues at coordinate 20,643,733 of KI915041.1, forward strand.
GGACATGTGTACCAACTACATCCATGTAAGTATATGATCGGTTTTGTTGTGTGCTCCCCACTCCGCTCATCCTCTCTTCGATCCATCCACTTACATCCCGCTTCCATCCTTCCAACGATGGGGACAAACAATTATAGACGTGTGTTGTTGTTCATGCGCTACCTATGCTTTTTAGAAGAGTTTTACATCGTCCGAAAGCGTTTCAATGACGTTACCGTATCAGTGTGTGATTCGAGTTATCAGTGCGACAGGATTGTTCTACGAGGACGTGTGGAGGAAACCGGCAGCCTATGAGTGAGCGGTGTGTGATGGTTCTTTGCTAAACAGTGATATCGCGCTCGTTACAAGATTTAATGTGTGTTTCCTCTTCCCTATGAAATTGCGAACGTTACCGGTTAGAGTTTAGTAGTTTCCCCCAACACTACTCTTCGCCGCAAGTGGCCTTTTTTGCCGGATCATTCGACTGTTATTCATCTCCAGTCTAGAGTTGGGTGCGCAAAGGTGAGGGAAGATATGCGACCCCAGCAGGTCGCACGAATTCATCATACCAAGAAAGGATTACCGCGCGCGTTCGACATTGGTTAGGCACACATGAACACATCATCCTTACGAGATGATAATGCTGCGCCTCCGTCTATCACGCGGAAACCATATCTTTCGCGTCTCGTCAAGGAATGATTTCTCCTTAAGCTTTTCTTCTTGCGAATTGCGCAAGGCGGCTGTTCCGTATTTTCTTTTATCGAATGCTTCCTTTTCAGGGCTTAAGACATCCGTCTCCCTCGGGACACATTCTGTTGTCAGTCTTAGCGCGAGCATTCAGCTAGTCATTCCTATTGGCTTCCACTACACTACGTGAAGAATGGTTTCGAGCGGTGCGAGGCGTTTATCATCAAATGTGCAGTTCAATAATAGTAGTGAAGATTTTAGTTATGGTTTTCCGCCATTCTGGTTGCCAGACGTGTCGCGGTTCTTTTATCTATACACTGTGCTTGTCAAACAGAAAAGTAATGTAAAATATGATATTTACTACGAGTTGTGTAAAACACAACCTTTTTATGCATAAATGCTCCTCCTATTCGCTCAACATCTAAAGTGATTTGATATTAAGTATTAAGTATATGGTTATTGCTGGTAAAATGGTGGTAGTTACACATTACTTAGCATTAGTATTTAAAGGTGTGGTTATCGGTGCTGGTGCTTTACGATAGAAAGTAAAACGTGTAGAACCTTTAGATAAAAGAAAAAAAAACAAATCCTTTAGCTTCTTTTTCATAAGAACAACCTGTTTTATGTGTGTGAGTGTGCGTGTGTGTATTTTTTTTTTTTGCTTGCAGTTGTGCATCGTGTGTTCCTGTTGTGTGCGTTTATTACTAACTTTTGGTGGTGGTGGAATTTTCTTTAGTACGCGGGCATCTTTCGCAACTTTTCACTCTACCTCTCTCTTGCTCTCTCCTTAACTCTCTCTTAGAGAGCGCGCGCGCGTGTGCTCGTCGACACACACACCTGGGACGCGATGGTGTTGTCCAGTATTTTGTCTGCAAGAAAGACATGGGTAGTGAGATAGTGGCGTTCCAGCCCTTGGCGGTTGGCGCCGGCTTAGTACTGGTAGATCTCACTACCTTGTCTTTCATGTTGATAGATACAATATATAGAGTATAACCCAAAAATCAGCGAACAGCGATCCTCGACATCAACATTAACGCTCAAGCTCGTTGCTTTCATTCTACTGCATCATGAGAGATTGATTTTTAAGATAATAGATGCTGCTGCTGTGTTTGGTGGTAGTAAGATGGTTATGCCTATTTTGGTTTGGTGGTGTGCTGACTTGCTAGTATTCAGTTTTTCCCTGAAGTAGAAGAATTTCAACGATTATCAGTTCAATGCGTTCGACTTACTAAAGGTGATGGATTTTGAGTTTTGTTTTCCAAATGTTTTTGTGTGCTAGGTTTAGTTTACTTGTTTTTTTTTTGTTCTCAGTTTTGTTTTGTTTCAATAGATTATTCCTCATTTGGGTTTTGTATCTATCGATTCCAATATCGTTTGGATTGGTTGAGTTTTATTTGTTGCGTGCCTGTGTGCAGTTTTCAATATGTTTTATTTTAATTTTGATACTGTATGCTTGTTTTAATGATTTAAACATTCACATGCTTTTATTAAAACGTTTATTTAGAGATGGGGAAAAGATCTTTTCGCCGTTTTCCCACTCCGGTCCCCGTGGTGTCATGATTCACATGACCGTGACAAAGATACCGATTGGGTGCAATGTGTTGTCATCAAACTTGGTTGTTGTAGCTTGTTTTCTAATACTGCTATCACAGCCAGCTTTGATGAGCAATGCGTCACTCGTCCTCTTCGAGCACGTACGGTTCGCATTACCCATGTTTTCACATTTCGCGTCTCTATCACTTCCATAATTTCACACCATTTTCCGGAAGCTTGTCGACGATCGCTAGGAACGTTTGATGTTCTTCTGAAATAAAATGCCACATCAAAATTTGGTTACAGAGTTATCTTTATTTTTGCACGTGTTATTCCCAGAAACCTTGATCAAAATACATGCAGCTTAGTTCCACGAAACTTGTTCACATTTAGCATAGAATGAACCTTAGTAAAGCGCTAGTTCGTGCTAGCAGCGTTCTTACGTCCTCCTTTTTTTCAGGATATTTTTACGAGAGGCGAATAGGAAGACGATCAAAATCGAAGGAATACAAATTTAGAGCGCTAGAGATAGAAAAAAAACTTACCGAAGGTTTTGTTTTATTTTTACTTTGTTTGTTTCGAAACGAAAAATCACACACAACGGACTGGGCTCATCAATTGGTTGTGGCTATGTGTTTATAACCAAATAAACCGGACTCGTTTTCCGCTATTCACTATCATATCACAGCCATTTTGATGAGCTCGGTCGGGTGCTGAAACACATCTGGTCTCGGATCGTCTCACCTTTCCCTTCTCCCGTGTCCTACTACTTCTACTTCCACTTGTTACTCCAACTACGGTAACACACTTCCGGTGGTTCTCTTTGGCTAGAGGGCAAATAAAAACCATCTTTACTAGTTTTATTGCGTCTTTTGTGCTTTTTAAGTTAAGATTTGTTAAATCAAATTGGCTGTACGTTTTTCGTTTCGTTACATAGAAATTCCTTTTTTTTTTGTTGGCACACCACACATTTCGGCTAAAATGAAGAGAAGTTTCTTTCTCGTTTGGCACTGATGGCGGAAGAACCAAACGTGTAGCAGGCAGTGTGTGTAGAGTCTAGCGTTAATATGATCATAGTGGGAATGAAGTGAGTGTAAGGTATAAGTAGAATGAAAACTAGGTACATGGACAACAGTGTTACAACGTGTGTTATAAGTTATATTCTTTCCAAACCCGTGTAGGTCGTTGGGTGCTTGTGGTCAGGTCGTAAAAATGGTTGTGCTGTGTCGATGTTAGCAATGTTCATATCACAGCCATTTTGACGAGTTTGAACGCTCAGCAAGGAGCACAATGTAACAGAATTAATCACCCAAAACCAACATCCTCGAACGCGATTGTTGTCACTGTGTCCCTCTCAAAGTGGCTGTGAAATGTGTCTCTTTCCGAAAGGGTTCCTTTCTTGCATATCACAGCCAGCTTTGAAGAGCGCTACGGTGAACAGTTTTTCTCCAACGTGTTCTCACTAAATAACGTTTGAAGCAAAATCGGTGAGTGTGATGTGTAAAAGAAATAGTGCATAAATATTGATGTGCCCTGTAGGAAGCCACTTTGCATGTCCTGTCTCTCAAAGTGGCTGTGAAATGGTACCGTTTCGTAGCCCATATCACAGCCAGCTTTGATGAGCTTGGCCATGCAACAATGCACAACGCAGCGTGCTGTTCGAGCGTACTCAAACCCATTTGGTGCAATACTGCAATCGATCCTGATCATCCACGTCTATCGGCAGGTATCATCGTAAGACCTTCTCGAAAGCATAGGACAACAACACACTTCTATCAAGTCCCGCATGCCACGGTGATTTAAACCAATGTCTGTTATCTTTTATTTCTTGGCTCCCGTTTTTATTATGTTTCTAATCTTTTTCTTTGTTTTTTTTCCTTTTTCTTCTATTTTTTTGCTTTCTCATTTTCTTCTGCGATATATGCGCGGTTTTTCGTGAAAAAAACCACAAACAAAACAAAAATGCAACCAATTCCCACTCCAGCTGATGGTGAAAATTGCGCCGCTGGTAGGATGCGCCAAGACGCATGAGCTCCTATACAGTCGCTTCGTGAAAATGTGTACCTGTAAGATCAACTTCGTTCGCAAGGAATGCGCTACCGCCTTCCCGGTGATGTGCGAGGTTCTGGGCAACGAGGTGTTCGAGAAAAATCTGGTAAGTGTTGACCATCCCGTACCCCTGCTAGTTGATTTGGGTGTGACAGTGAAAGATGAACAAATCTCTCATAAAGAAATCGCTTTCCTCTTCGCAGCTGCCAATATTCATGAAATTGTGCGAGGATGAAATTTGGACGGTGCGAAAGGCGTGCGCGGAAGTGATGCCATTCATCGCGCTGCTCTGTACGCTCGAGAAGCGGCGCAAGGTGCTGGTGCCGGCGTACAAGAAGTTCATGTTCGACACCAGTCTGTGGGTGATTAAGGCCGCGCTCAAGAATTTGGGCCGGTTTTTGGCAACGTTCGCGCAATTGCAGATCCTCGGTCTGGCGTATAACGCTAGCCTCGAGCTGTCGATTACGAACGCGGCCGACGACGCGTTCCAGGAGCTGATGGGAAACGCGCGTCAGCTGGCCCACGGCAGTCAGCAGCCGTCCGCAAGCGTACTGCTCAAGAACTTCGAATCGTACGAGCAACGGTTCAAGGAATCGATCCAGCGGCATGCACTGCTCTCGCTGGTGAAATCCGCGGACGATGATGCATCGTCCTCGTGGAAGTCATCTTCATCGTCGCCGCGCTCCGAAGATCGAATCAACGTTGAGGCGTACCTCTCGTCGGTTGTGTTCGTCGATGAGTATCTTTCGCAGCGTCAGTCGACCGGTTCGACCTCGGACGATGGTGGCGGCGGTGGTGGAGGTGGTGGTGGTGGTGGTGGCGGCGGGGGTGGCGGCGGTGGTGGTGGTGGCGGTGGTATTTCGAAGCTTGCCGATTTCTACTACGTGCGCCACAAGTCGCTCTCGTCGAGCTCTTCCATTGCGTCCACCTCACCGACACCGTCACCGCTGTATCACACGAACCAGAGCTACGACGAGAAGAATCCCTTGAACCGTTTCATGCGCTACTGCTCGCCACTGAAGAATAACTTTGAACACGCATTCGCCAACCCGTCCGGGAGCGATGGCGGCGATCAAGGCGGCGGTAGCGACGCGTTCGACAACCACGCTCACTGGGACTCGGAGGATGACAACTTCGGCTCGAACCACCTGCCGGATCTCAGTCTGGCCGGACCGGACGTGGAGGAGGGCGGTGGCAGTGGTGTGATCTACGACAGCGACAACCCAAAGCAAACGGATGGTGGCGCTAACGGGGCCGGCGGGCTCGACTTTATTATGGAGGCGGGCGAAGAGGATGAAAATGCGATTGATGAGTGCTTTAATTCGCACCAGTTTTGGTACATTAGCCCGGGGCTTGCGCTGGACTTGGAGTTTATTGACAAGGAGGAAGAGGCCGGAGCGACCGACGAGGACGGGCAGAAGGAGAAGGGCGAAACGGCAGACGTGAGCAATAACAACACTTTGGCGTCTGCAAGAGTGAGAGGCGGCACCGGCAAGGTGGAGGGAAAGGCACCATCGACGACTGTGGCAGCTCAAGCGGATACAACCGAAGACACGAGAAACAACAACTTGCTGCAACAGCAGCAGCGGGCCGGAACTGCTACGGATGTGTCGTCTTCGGCCACTGGTGGTGGAACGACTGCTGCATCCTCATCCTCCGTCGCGATGGTGGTGGAAGACAACGAAAATCAGAATGACAGTGATTCCAGCTACGGTAGCATAAACAACAACGAGACGGACAACAACAAGCTGATTTATCTGTACGAGGATCTGCTCCCATCGTCCCAAACACAGGCGGGACCCTCATCGCAGCAGGCGACAGGTGGTGGTGCCGGCGGCGTAGGAACTCCCGGTGGTGGAGGCAACGGTGGTGCCGGTAGTAGCAGCAGCACGGTCACCCCGACGATGACCACGGTGGAGCGGTTCCGGGCGGCCGAACAGCTAAAAACGTTGATCCGCTGGGAGAACGAAGAGGTCGAGTGGAATCTTCTCGAAGACTTCTTGCACATGAAAAACGTCAACAAGGAGCTGTGCCAGGACTGTGCGTACAACTTTCCCGCGGTGGTGCTTACGTTCGGCGACAAGTTCTGGCCAATACTGAGCCGCTACTTCTTCGACCTTTGTGCCGACATCCAGGACTCGGTGCGTCGCACGATGGCTGCCTCGATTAGCAAGATAGCGTTGATCATTGGGCGCGAGCAGGCGACGCGCGATCTCGTCCCGTCCTACACGGAGTTTCTGCTCGAGGCGGACGACATCAAGTTCGAGGTGGTGCGCACGCTCGCCGAGTTTCTGCGCGTGATCGATGCGTGCGAACACGAGACGCTGATGAACCATCTCGCCATGTGTCTGCAGCCACCGCTCAACATGATGAACTGGCGCTTCCGGGAGATGGTCGGGCAGCAGATCATGGAGCTTGCGCGCATGCACACCGCAATCCGGAAGGAGAACTGTCTGCTATTCCTTACCGGGCTGGCGATGCGACTCATGCTGGACAAGTACGATAGTGTGCGCAAAGCCGGCATCGATGCGGTAAGTAGAATGGGCTGAGGGAGTAGGAGGTTGATTTAGATGAATTGCTGTTTTTTCAAACGAATTTCTCTGTTTCGTTTACAGTTTGTCGAATGCAGCCACGAGTTCCAGCAAAATGATAAGGTGTTTGATTTCTTCAACAAGCACTTTGCGTTCTATAGCAACTGGCGACGTCGACAGACGTATGTGATAGCGGCTGGGAAAATGGTAAGTGATTTGTGTTGCGAATTCATTTGGGAGAAGAAAGTTACACCGATTATAATGCTGTCTTTCTCGGTTTACAGCTCGAGACCGATCGCGTCGAGGTGAAAATCTTCCGCAAACATGTGTTCAACAATGTACTCAAGCTGGCCGACGATACGGTGGCGAACGTTAGAATACAAGTCGCCAAGTGCCTGAAGGAAATCATTGCCCCGCATCGTAAGTGTCGTGTGCGTGTTATGTTCGGGGGTGATCCGGTTTAATAACTTTACGAAATCCCTCTAAATTTGCAGCTAAATTCGAAAATGATCCACTGGTGGAACCCGCGCTCCAGAAACTGCGCAACGACAAGGACTGTGACGTGCGCGGTCATATCGATGGCTACCAGAGCCTAGAGGAAGAGATGGCTTCGTCAGCGGCCGCAGCTGGTGGTTCCGGTGCTTCCAACGCCAGTACACTGCTGATGACGTCGGGCGAAAGCGATTCGCATCCGGATTCGTCCTCGTCGTCGTCCGGTTCGCTGGCCGAGTCGTCGGTTTCTTCGCACCTTTCGTACGCGGAGGTAACGAGTGGTTACTTCGGTTCCGCCATGTCCTCCCTGACGCTGGACGATCAGCAACACCTGACCGGGGGAATGCAACATCGGCAGCAGCACGGGCAGGATGACGAGGAAACGGATATGCTGCAGGATGAAGAGGTACAGCTGTCCGGTGGTGAGCGAGGTGTGGATGTAGCGGCGAACGAGGAGTTTACGGATGATGCTGAAAGGAAGAACCGTCACGATGTCAAAGACAACGACGATGAAGAGGACGAGGAGGAATGTGGCGAAGAAGCGATCGAGCAGCCGACCTCCTCCATGTCGACCGATGACGATGCGGCCTTTTGCTCTGAGATGGAAACGTCGTCGGCCGTCTCAACTCCCTCGGTCCCAACGGCAGCGGCCCTGAACATCATTCCAGCTCAGGATAACACGACGCCGGAGGAGCACAACAACAGCAGCAGTCAGGTGGTGCCATCATCCGGCAGCATGGACGACTTTCCCGGTCTCATGAACGGTGAAAGCGTTCCAACCACGCCACCCCCACCAACGACTAGTTCTGGCTCGGGCGACAATAGCTCATCATCGAAGAAAGGACATGAGTCTAGTGCAAACACCACCACCACCACTCCCAAGCTAAAGGATAATTTCTTCCGAAGGCGCTCCAAAGGCAAGAAGTAACGTGGAGTGCGCTGTGTTTTTTTGTTGTGTGTGCTAAGGTGCGCTGAGAAAGCGCGCGTACATGCACTAAACCTATGGAAAAGCTATTAAAAATATCGTTTGCTAACGCGCGCGCGTATTTGCACATCCGCGGAACATTATGATCACGTGAGCTTTTGGAAGACGAGATTGCTATTAATACTACTACTACTATTACTATTACTATCACTTCAATTATTTCTTTTCCTGCAGGCTTGTTGTGTATTTAGCAAAGGATAAGTTTTCTTTTTAGAAGGATTGCAAATAGTAGACATTCAATTACTTTCTCTCTCTCACACACTCCCCCAATCGACCACCGATAGGAAAATTGAAGAACACAGAAAAGACTCACGACAGACGCAGGCAGGCACGAACACCACGCGCGCGCAATTTGCATATATGAAAGATGTGTTTTTTTTTATTACTTAGTGTTTCGTAGGATGAGGTACGAAGCGCGCACTATGCACAGAGAGGTTAGGTTTTGTTAATTTGCTGTGCCGTGTTTCTCCCCGTGTTTTCAAAGTTTACGAGCGCGCTTGTGCGTCTTTTTTATTTTATGCTGGACCATTCGGGGCGCGCCTAGAAGCAGTAGTGAGAGGTTTGTGTGAGAGAAAGGATCAATCGTTCATTCGTTCATTCGGTTTTATCTATAAAGCCACCACTTTCAGTTGTCTTTATTTAGTTTCAGCAGCAAAGCAGAGTACGGCAGGATAATATATCATCAACGAAACACGCATGGGAAAGAGGGGAAAACAAAACCAGACGTCGTCGTGTATGGTGGTTTCGGTGGATTATCGTTTCAATACTATTTTTCTCCAATTTACGCACTCTGGAGAGGTGTGGTGTGGTGGTGCAGAAACGGTTCTGAGAATGTAAAATGGAATGTTTCTATGAAAGAAAACCGAGTCGCTAGCGATGCAATGAAGAGAGAAAGAAAGAGAGAGAGAAAAAGAAAGAGAAAGAGAGCAACAAACAATATTATACATTAGAAATGAAGGACTGCTGTAAACGAAGAAGAAGCACGATGTGATTAAAGAAGATAATGAAAGATGTAAAACAACCCCAATCTGGTCCGATGTTCGTTTGATCGCTAATATCATTATTCCGAAACAAATCACTTTTCTTATTCATTGCGCATCGTTTGATGGTAAAGCATATTAAATTAAATTATTTGTCTATTATGTTTATTAAGAACCTATCGTACTGCTTAGAAACTAGCTTAACTTAACGATCATTACAAAACATAATTGTTCACGAACCGGCAAAGCTTAGGCAAGTAATATAAAAATGCCTCACGGACGTACTTCTAACAACCCGTGGTGCGAAAACATTACTTTTCCCCCGACCTTCGAATCCATCCTTCACAATAACTGAGAATATCGTGTGATCGTTACACTAACGATGCACACGACCGGGTTGGTGAAACAAACCGGGTTTAGTAACTGGATACGGAAGGCCTTGTGGGGTAGTTCTTCTAGAGCACAAACTACTCGACATTGGTGTATGCATGCTGGATACACCTGAGTCATTGGCAAAACCGTTTGCAGCTTTACTTCTCTCGTCCGTCATGCTTCCTGTGTTGCTTCGTTGCGAGTGATTCTGAGGGCGATATAAGCACAACCAATAGAGAAAGCTACGTGCCAAAACCGCGACCACATGTTCAATACTCACAAACATCGTTACGTGGTGACGATTTAAACTAGCTTCAACTGTTGCCCCAGGAGTCCAATTGCCAGTGGAACGTGGATTGAAGCTAACGGAAGCAATCGGCGAAGGCGAACGCAGGTCATGCCTGCGACTGACCGAATCGTCGTCACGAGACGACAGTGCAGGCTTATTCTGTGAGAGCTGTGGTGTACGCAGTTGCCGTGCCGTTTGTCCGAACGGAACCAGCGTTCCGGTTGCGAACCGGGGTGATGATTGCCGCAATACTTCCTGCAGGTTTCGCCGATAGTTACGGAACTTTTCATACCGGCGCTGTGCCTCGACAATCTTCTCGCGTAACTGATTTTCCATCTCCTTCATTTGTGCGTTTACGTAGCGCTACGAGGGTAAAAGAATGAATGCCGTTAGTTTGCGTTGCCTGTAGCTTACGACTTGAGGCATACACAACGAAGGATTCTTTTGACCAGATGTTCGCGCTGCTTGTGCTGGAACACGACCGTCTGGTGGGCTGTACTTAACGCCTGTAACATGCCTGGATCGTAGTACATTTTCTCGTGCCGGTCCATCTAAAAACAAATGAAAAAAACAAAAAATCAAAAAACTTTCCGAACGGTTCATTTGAGTCTCATAGTTCACCTGATTGGACAGCTCGGTGAAGCGTTCCAGTGGTTTGCTGCATACCGCACATATCGTTCCACGATCTGAACATAAAACCCAAAACAAGATAGTTTGTTATTACCATCACCAACTTGCTGGTGGTGTACTTGCAACGATTACGCGATATTCCGCTTACTTGTTTTGGACATGCACTGTCTGCAAAGCACATGCAGGCAGGAAAGATGGTAAAACTTTCGATCCTTTTTCACCATCAAATAGAAGCACAGATTGCAGTGAATCCAACGTGCCGGAGGCATTTTATTCGTCCTTGTTTGTTATTCACACTGAAGGAACAATGAAAAAACACAAACTATTTCGGTTTTACACATGTCTCGCGCTTGCTGTTTGACATATTTTCCTGTGCCTTCATTGTATTCTTATGATGCCAAAGCCTACTACAACGGGATGTAATTTCAGGCTTCTGAACCTGCAATCGTGTTCACAGCGCAAACGAATATGGAAAATAAGTTTGCTTCTGAGTACTGAATCAATGAGGGTATTGCAATTTGGAATATAAATCGGTACAGACATAGCGAATAGTACAGTTCAATAACGGACGAGCAAGTTAACCGATTTTTTATAATTTGAAATCTCTGACATTCAGGAATTCACCAGGTACATTACCATTGTGCATCTTTTTGACATGTTGACAACGTTACGCGTACGGCGTTACCAAATCATGGCAATTTTAAAAAGCCATATTTCGTCAAGCAGATTTAAAAGAAGATGATACTAGCGGTAAACTTTCTGCATAAACGATATTAAATAGCATGAATAGGTTTAGGTCATCCTATTAGGACGAATTTCTCATGTTATTTGGTTAAGAAATGCTATATTTTATAAGCTGCTTCCATCAGTGGCGTATATTGCACTAGCTGAAGCAGAAGAATGTTATTAATTTTAGGTTTATTTGTTGAATCCGGAATGCTCAAACTATTGCTTATAAGCATAAATGTTTCGTGTTAGCACCACCTAATATTTTACTCATCTATTTTACCGAACGTTATTACCAATTCTGCATTCCATCATACGAGAGCAAATGCCAAAACAGATGATTTCTACACATGCAAATAAACGTACTAACGTCAAAGTTGTTTACAAGCCGCTTCGTGTCCGATACTGTATTATTTCGATATTTTTGTTCTTCGGATGATTACAAGGACAGTTATGGTATATTAGCTAGGATAAACTATACGCTAAGTTAAGTTTGGCTCTGGAAGTTTAGTATTCTATCAATCAAAATGCTGGACACACAACATCCGTGCCGTGTGTGCCTTGCCGAAGGTGCTCGAAGCATATTCTCCGCCATGGTTATCAACGATGAGTCGTGTACCGTAGCGTCCATCAACCATATTCGAGAAAAACTACAATACGTCACGCTGCTGCAGGTAAATAATCGAAGACTTTCCCAATCAAACGAAACGGTACGATTGTTGCTGCTGCTGCTGTATTGCAGGTGGATGAACACGATGGTCTACCATTTTGGATCTGTGAGTTGTGCATCGTTCAGCTCAATGTTGCCTATCGCTTCAAACGTTTGGCGGCCGAGTCGGACAGCAAGCTGCGGCAGCACCTGAACAAAAGTACGGCACCACCTGATGGTGCAATCACCTATGACATGCCAGCGATATCAACCGCGCCGGTTGATGAAAATGCCACACTGCCGGTGAAGCAGGAGCCGACTGAAGAAAGTATTGAAAGCGACAACAGCAACCGAGAGAATATAAATCCCTTTGCACCATCGGCCAATCTTCCGAAGGAAGTAAGAGCGCTGTGCGGGACGACCAGTCCAGCGATGGTGTGCGTGCAGAAGGATCTCATCAATCCGGCCAAAGACAAACTGTACCTAAACACAATCTTCAAAGAGGAAGTCATTGCCATACCGTGGGAATCGATAACTCCACCGGAAACCAACAGCAAACTAGCGAACCAAACTGAATCTACCGTCAACATCAAAAAACCATCGAAGCCTTCTCGTAAACGTAAACGATCGGAAACCAAGTCGAGAAACAAAAAATCAAAACACAAGAAACAACACACTTTACCGGCACTGAAAGGAACCGCGGAGCATGCAAAATCAAACAGTGAGAATGACCGGAAGCGGAGAATGCAAAAGTTGCTTGACGAGCTACGTATCGATATGATGGATGAGGGGATACGTTACAATTTACGCCAATTACCTCCTCTTTCCTCGAACGAACACACCAAACCTAACCTACCGATGTTGCGACGCAACTCTGTTTGCGTTTCGTCGTTTCCTTGGCAATAAAGCCGCTCCTATATAGGTATCCATGGAGCTCGAGACATTCCTGATCAGCAAACGTTTATTCGGAATTGAAATTTAGATTCGAAAATTCAATCGCTTTTCACTATTTCTTTCAAGGGAATATTCTCAACGTTTTCTTTTCTTTGTAACAAATTTCTTGATGCTGTGTTTACCACATAATACTAGGAATTATATACTGCACTGAACTGAATAATTGATTGAAAACACATGAATCCGTGTGTTTGGCAAAAGAGAACCAGAGAACAAACACAGTCGAAATTCAGTGCATGAAAAACAATTTCTTTTCGTAGGCAGTTGTGTCAAAATCGAGCCTCTGTGTGCTACCCTCTTTTGTTCCAAACCTGATCGGGAAGCTGTGATACTTCAGCCGAATTTAACACAATTTTCTCTTGAGCTACTTTATCAAACTCATCCTAAGTTTGAATAAATCTATCAAAATTCCATATTCCACAAAACTCTACTTTACTGTTAAAAAAATTCGTTATATGCAGTTTAATGCTTATTTTATAAGATAGTTTGATGTTTGACGCGCTGGTATGAATACATTAGCAAATGATAATCCATTTGTACATCTAACAATTTTGTTCAAAATATACAAAAGAACATTTTTTTTTGTGTAAAAGTATTTTCTTTTCCAATGTTATCGCTTTAACCGTTATCGTATAAAAACAACAAATGATAAGAATTAAAACTGACGTGGAAAATCTATTAGAAATAGTTTTAACGACATCAATCTTACTAGTTCAATTTACTCCTGTAAAAGCTTGACTGATTTCGAAGCACGCACGGAATAAACATCTGATAATTTTCTGTATTGCACTTACATTGCGTTGTATGTTTTTAAGTTATTGGTCATTGGCGGTAATATAACCGGAACACCGGTTGGACTCTGTCCCTGCTCTTCGACAGGAAGGCGCACTGTTTCGATAAGTTATCGTGTCGATGTCGCACACTTCAAGATCTGTCGATACACAAGCAGGGTCGGGAGACAATTACTGCGCATGTTTTTTTTTATATGATTCTCAAATTTATAATTGGCAGCACATTCACGTGCGCACGGCTTGTTTGCTTAGCTAATTTATAGCAGCTCGCTTTGATCTGCCCGTTGTTAGGAAGTCGTACGAAGCCGAACTGTTCAAATGCTAGAGTTGTGATTTAAAGAGCAAAAGGAAGGACATGAGCCGTCAAACGAGATTTAAGAAGGCGGCTGTACCCCCGTCTGTGCGTGCAATTTTACTGATTAGAATATCGTTTAATAGTGAACAACTCTTGAGTGTGTCGGTGTACGATTCACCTGTTTCTTTCTTCCACACGTGCGAGTCCAAGCCTCCTCTTTCGTACAGTAACAAATCATCCAACGCACAGCGTGAATATACGATTCACCGCCTCCCCCTCCCCTCGGCACGGGGAATCACACTGAAAAAACAGACGTTCCGCTGGACACGAAAGGGGTGGGGGTGGTAACACACATTCGTCCTCTCTCCCCATTCCAACATCACAATGCAGTTCAGTTCAATACGCTGTGGTTGCTGCGTTAGTAACGCGTCGTAACGCGGCGGCTGCTGAAGTATTGAGAAAACGATTAGTTCTGTGTTTCCGGTAAGATTGTGTTGTTTTTTGAGTTGGTTCTATGGCCACTTCGATACAAGTGTAGCTGCAGCCCGCTTTTGGGCGATTGCATACCGGATGCTGCCGTCCAGCGGTGGTGGTGGTAGTTTATCTCTCGCTTCACACACACTCACCGTCGCAAGCAACCCCCAAGAACACGACGACGACGCCACAACGTTGCAGTGTGACTTCCTCACAACAGTTTACGAATGCGAGCCTCGCGGAGCAGGTTGATTAAGAACCTCAATCACAGCGCGCCGGAAAGTGAAGGCAAGAACGCCTCGTTCTCGTTCGTGTCAAGTGTCGTTGGTGGAGCTGCTATTTGCAATCAGTCCGTATTCGCACACGGCGACGGTGGAGGGAAGCAATTTCTGTGTCCGTCTCGGGCGTGTTTGATTTGTGTTGCTTCCGGCGATACATATCGCAAGCCGGTTGGTGCCCTTTATTACAACACCCAGTGGTTGATAAGAAGTTCCGAATCCAAGAATCGCATTGTGCTGCATGGTGATTGTTCGAGAGGCGGTGCGAAGAAACCGCATGTGACAGTTCGGTGCAGTGGAGAGTGTGTGCGTGAAGAGTGCAAAACGAAGAAAAACAAAGTTATCTCTATGGAAGCGGGGCTAGCCTCGTACCGAAAAGAATGGAAAACAGATGGTTCCGGTAGTGTTTTCTTTTTCGCCCAACGTGCTGTGACCTTGACGGGAATGAGGAGTTTCCCTCCCCTAGATTTGTGATCATTTCGCATGCAACCTGTTGCCGCGCTCGTGTTGGTGTTTTTTTTGCGTATGAAATAAATCGAATGACGAATGTTGGCGGTATTTACTCATAAGTGTTTGTGTGTGCTTTTTCGCTTATTCTCTAGGCATTCGGTGCTGATAAGGTGTTTTTGTGTCGTGACCCGTATACAGTGTGCAGTGGTGGCCCAGTGAATTATCCCTTTCAGTGTGTTGGTGAAACAGTGAAATCTTTGGTGTTTTGTTTTGTTCCGTGCTGTACGCACGCCTCCAACGAGCGGTGTTGCAGGTGCAGGGGTGGGGGCTAACAGACCCCCAATCGTGAGCCCAAAAAATGGCGACCCTACTGAATTTGGACAGCTATCGACATGAGTACGGTAAGTTAAACTACCGGTTAGTGTGTCTAGAGGGCTCTTTGCTCGATTGAGATCGGGGCGCGCGCGCGTGTGTGTGCGTCGTCCGCCAAATCGGGAATGAAACAAAGAACACAAAACAAGCGGCCTTCTGGTGGAGTTATTTATTCTGCTTGTCCGTTCGCGACCAATTGATGAATCAACGACCCACGACGCATGACGTGTACGACGTGCCGTTCTCTAAACCGTTCTTTTTATTATCACTCACATTCACTCGCTGCATACGAAATTCACACCCCTTCATGCGCGTCATTAACCAACTACACGCGCTAGGCTCGATCGCGATCCGTACTGTGAATGAATGTGTGTGTGTGTGAGAGAGAGAGAGAGAGAGAGAGAGAGAGAGACAGGAATAAACCGGTAGGCTGGGAAAGTCCCACCACAACATTGGTCATAGCGCAACCTATTCGATCCCCGGGGCGTGCTCTTCACGAGGCATCTTGTTTTGGTCCAGCTGGGGAATACCCAAAAAAAAGCTCCTCCAGCTCCATCGGCTCATACGTGCCTTCCTCCATGATCGTGTCCATGACAACGCGCGCTATGTGATTGACAAGGGAGCAATGTACACAGTGGGCTGGAAAGTAATTTGATTTCATTAGTCAAAATTATGGTCAATCCAAAATCTATTGTTACGATGCTTCGCATTTTTGTTCGTGCGAGACACTTGGAAAATCATAGAAAGGGGAAAAACAAATTTTGACTCACTGTAGTCGTTCCATTAGTGGAGTAAATAAAAATGGATCCAGTCTCTTTAAAATAGAGCTATGTTTTAACCATCGTTGACGAGAGTTTCACACCTTTCCCATAGTGAATAACAAGCACGTGATAGATATTAAGGGTCGCAACCCGTAGAGTCTGTTCAAACCTTCACTTACAAGGGATTACGTTCGATTGATGATAGAGACCAAGAGCGGGATTGATCGATTGTTGCTAGCAGGATCACACAAAGGGTTGATATGTTTGTCGTATTTAAAACGTTTCGATTTGAATTAAAATCCCTTTTACTGGATAGAAATATTTCATTAAAAAATTTTTTGTCATTCTATAACTAAGATCAATTCACTTCTTTACCCATAGATATTACTTTGAATTGATTTTTTTCTCAAAATTTTTACACACTTTAACCTATTGTGTACCGGGCCGGGAATGTCAATCATCTCAGACAAGCTTTAACACACCTTTTGATGTGCTCCCTTTGTTCAAATCACAATCTGCCCGGTGGGACAAATTCGAGAGAGCATCAACGGGGGTTGGGATGGGTCCTCGGCTAGCAAGAGTCGCCGGCGTCATCGTTTACGAGCTTTTGAACGCACTGGTCGTTGTGAATTTGCGCTTTCCCCTCCCCCAAACAAACCTTCTCCTAGCCCAAAACGCACATATTGATCCGATAGTGAGTGCTGAATCTCCCGATACTGGTTTTTGTCTACGCGCAAACAGGTGCCGAAGACGATATGCTGCATGCATGTTGCTGTTGTTCAGTGGTGGAAGCCGTTCGAAGCGGTTGTGTGCGTGAGGTTCTTTTAAATTACATACGCGGTTGTAGGATTTTCGGTACCAGCTCGCCGTTTTTGGAGCGCCAGAGGTAAATTTGGGGGGATTTGATAGCGTATTAGTTGATCGTGTGTTCGAAAACATTTTTGCTTGATTTTTTATTATTATGAACAAGTGCTTGAGAAAAACCTGCTTCCTCCGCTCGTAGGATGTCTCATAGGCAAATAATCATTGAAAACACATTAGTTCTACGAATTCGTATCGATTTGCATCTTAATCATCGTGCGCAATCTCATCTCGATCGCATACTCGAGATGCTCCTTTTGCATCTTTTGCGTTGGAATTTGTTTTACAATCCCCACTAGATGCATATCAAGCACGTGCTAATCACGCCTCGATGGTGTTGGAAAGTACGCAAAAGTTGAGTCACATCGTCACCTTTGCGTTCAAATGGTTTTGTCCTCCTTAGTCCCTAGCCCACCAGTTTTCTAATAAGATAGGTATGGAAAGAGAACAAAACCATCCCAATCATTGTAATTATTTTTCGTTACTATTATTATTGGCTCACATGAGCGAACTAGATAAAATTTAAGAGAATTTTTGTTGAAATTGTGTTTCGCTACTTTTATAAAAACGTCCGTTTATGGTTTTGTTTCTAAATTGCCATATATTTAATTCAGATAGCTTCTTCTGCCGTCGCGTTTGTTTTGTTTGCTACAACAGAATCGATATGTTTTGCATAGTTCCAATCTCGTATAATTTATCGTTCCCCTCGCGTTCGCCACATTTAGTCACATAATTTACGTCACGTGGGACTGGTTTTTAAGGGAAAGTGTCTAGATAGAAGCGAATGAAGCCGTTCCCGGAGGATGGTATTTGGTCTGCGTCATTCCGTTCGAAAACTAGTCGGCTGTTACCGCTAATCACACCCACCAGAACGGTTTTGAGGCGAAGATGCGCATCAACACACGTGAGAAACAAAGCAATGTGGCTCACGCATGCTTTATCACCTGCCAGTTTATCTGGTATAAATCAACCTATCGCTTAGAACGCTTTCGTGGCAAGGCTGGACTGGGGTTGTCGTGAATTTAAAGGATTTCACTACTTTCGAATTTTTGTTTCCCTCGTATGAGAGCCTTTTTTCTTCTGATTTTTATTATGCTATGTGGTTGGGTTCGTCTGTTGCTGTCTATGGAACACTAGGGAGTAGAAATGATTAATAAATAAATGCTTAATAAATATGATGCTCCATTCGATGCGGATCAGTCGCAGATGGCTACCTCAGGATCTGTTTAGTATTTTTATAGATTCATTTCTCATCAACATCGGTGCGGTGCCGGCCCTTTTGACGTCAAACGGACAGATGGAGCCCACCGGGTTGGGATTCGGAGTAATGGTTTTAATGAACGCAGGATGCCACGTTGCTCTAAAAGTAACCACGGACTAACTTGCGTAGTCGCTTCCAAAAATACCCGCTCCCGGGTTGCGTGAATCACCGTCGATGGCTCGGGCGAGGGCTCCAGCGGACTCCAGATTGTCTTGCTTTTGATGTTTGCAACCATTATCACCAGCCTAAATTTAGAACGGCCTCTAGAGTCCTTAAACCGTAAAAAAAGCTATTTCCATGCGCCCTATTTATGGAATCCCGGTTACGTCAAAAACGGCAGAAACAAGCAAACAAACGCATCGATGACGTCGAACGTGTCGAAGGGAAGGTATGTCCAGACTTGCACCGACAGCTGGATGTCGATGACGTCGACACGCGGGTTGAGCCCACCGTTGAACGGGAGCGAGAGAGCGGGAGAGAGCGAGAGGCTCGCTCAAAGCGGAGCAGATTCGCTTATCGCAATTTTATTGACTGAAATACTTGTTCCCGGTGATATCGACGCAATCGGCGAAAGAATGAATGAATTGGAGTCGCGGGGCGCGGAGTCGACGAGGGGTAGCGGTGGTGGAGGTGGTCGTTACTATCAGCGCGATATCAGGTCGCATATCGAATATGTATGTGTCTCTTATCTGCTTCCAATGCTTTTGACTTACCTTCCACTCCTTCAATCATCCCACACTTATCACTATCCGATTCGAAGGGGTTTCTCTTTTTCCTACACTAGCGTTCCCTCGTTCGATTGTACGCTCCCTCTCTCTCTCTCTCTCGCTCTTCGTTTCTTTTTTTCGATTTCTCTCTGTCTCATCTTTTCGAGCCGGGGCAATACGGTTCCTTGCAAACACTCCTTGCTGCTCATATAATGAGTCGTTCTTGATCGCGTGCCGCACGAGCGAGCGTGGACGAATCTCTCACCCGGCGACCTGGTGATCGTTCAGTTCCGTATCGGCATCGATGCGGTTAGGATGCAGCTTAGCAGCGGCTGAGAGCACGAAGTATTATGTCGCAAGATCACTTTGGCCGCACGCTGGACGTACTGCTACAACAGCTCCAACAGCAGCAACCGTATTGGAACGTCCCATTTCCAGCGCAAACAGGTACGACGCGGTGGTGGGAGTCGTCGGTTCGCCGGTGGCGGTGGGTGCGGGTGGGATGGGTTTTGCCGGAACAAGTGTGACCGCGGAGAGAGAGAGAGAGAGGGGGCAAAGAAGTTACTGTCATGAGCGTTGACCGCCGGTGTCTAATCGTGGTCGGGAGCCCTCCTCCGGAAAGAAGCCGGATTATGAATCACTGGTTTTTGGCGCCGTTTGATGGTTTCCAATTTTTCTGTATATTTCCAGAGCAACAGCAGCAGCAGCAGCAGCAGCAGCAATTACACCAGCAGCACCAGCAGCAGCAGCAACAATTGTTGGCTGGCTCACCCGATCCGTACACCATTCTGTCGATGGAAACACCGCCGACAGCAGCGATACCAGGAGTAGTTGGAGATTCGCACCATTTTATGATCGGCTCAGACCGATCCTACACCAGTGCGCTTTCGCCTTCATCATCGTCTGCATCGCCATCGTCACCGTCGTCGGTCGCATCGCCAAGCAGCCGTGCCAGCAATATGTCCCCGCAGTCGAACGCCAGCGATCAGAGCGCATCGTACACGCTGCAGAACCTTAATCTCTCCAGCAGCACCGGTTCGATGAGCTATCCTAGCGCGATGGGCTACCAGCAGCAGCAACAGCCGGCTCAGCAGCATCACATGCAGCAACAGCAGCACTACTACGCACCGCAGCTGCTGTGCCTTGGGCAGGACAATCTTCAAACGGCCTACACCACCACCACCACCACCACCACCACCTACCCGACAGCCGCAAACGAAGGTAAACCCAAACCCAAACTGCTTCTTGTGCTGATGTGCTTATACTGATCGTTGTTGTTAGCTTTCCCAGCACCGAAACCCGACTACGGTGAGCCTCATCTGGTGATTCTCGAGCAACCGGTGGACAAGTTCCGGTTCCGCTACCAGTCGGAGATGCACGGAACGCACGGCTCGCTGATGGGCATCCGGACGGAGAAGTCGAAGAAAACGTTCCCGACGGTGGAACTGCGCGGGTACAGCGGGGAGGCAAAGGTGCGGTGCTCCCTGTACCAGGTGGACCCGCTAAAGCGAGCGCCCCATTCGCATCATCTCGTGATCAAAGCCGGCGAGCAGGATATGATCGATCCGCACGATATGGATGTTGGTGGCGGCGCGGTGGGAGATTCGACGAGCGGTAGCGGCAGTAGCTACGTCGCCTGCTTCCAGGGCATGGGCATCATCCACACGGCGAAGAAGTTTATCGTGGAAGAGTTGTACAAGAAGCTGTGCAAGCACCGGCTGTGTGAGTTGAACCGTGAGCCGACCGAGCGCGAGAAGGAACAGATGCGCAAGGATGCGGAGCAGATGGCACGTGCGATGAACCTGAACCAGGTGTGCCTGTGCTTCCAGGCGTACCGGGTGGAGGTGGGCACCGGGCGGTGGGTGCCACTGTGCGAGCCGGTCTATTCCAATGCCATCAACAACATGAGTAAGTCCGTCGGAACGGAAGCACTGCGGATGGAATGTGCGGCTGTGTGTGTGTATGTGTGTTTGACTAACGCCAGTTACTGATGCTTTTCTTCGCAGAGAGTGCTCTTACCGGGGAGCTGAAGATTTGCCGACTAAGCAGCACCGTTAGTGGTGTGGAGGGTGGCGAGGAGGTGTTTATGTTTGTCGAGAAGGTTTGCAAAAGTATGTGTCCTCGGAAAGTAACCCCGCCCCGTAAAAACAAAAATGTCTCAGAATAATGATTGAATGTTTCCTTCTTGAACGCGCACTCGCTTTCTTTTGTCCGCTTTTTTTAAAGATAACATAAAGATTCGCTTCTTCGAGCTGGACGAGTACGATCAAGAGGTATGGCACGATATGGCCGTATTCTCCGAGGCGGACGTGCACCATCAGTATGCGATCGCGTTCAAAACGCCTGCGTACCGGAACAAGGACATCACCGAGCCGGTGGAGGTGTACATGCAGCTGTGCCGGCCACGCGATGGCTGCCAGAGCGAACCGGTCCCGTTCAAGTATAAGCCACGGCCGGGCATGATGGCGGTGCCGGGCGGTAGTGGATCGCGCAAGCGGCTTCGCATTAGCTCCGGTAACGTGTCGTCCGAAATTCCGACCGTCATCCCGAACGATTCGAGTGCGGGTGGCGGTGGAGGTCCCGGGTCAGCGACGCGTCTGCCGCCCTTACATCAACCCTTCCCGATGCTAGCGAACCATCACGGTTCGGCTCATACCATTCCCGAGGGTCATGAGCCGGTAACGACGACTACGACGGCAGCTTCGGTGACTTCGACCACGCCAATGCTGACGTCATCGCTTCACCAGGATATCCTGGGCGGTTCCGGCACTACCATCAGCAAGGAGCTGAGCAAGGCGAGCATCATACAGGAGATACTGAACATTCCGACCACGATTGCATCGGACGTCGCGTTCGATTCGAACGATTTCCCCTGTAACTCGGAAGGTAAGCGTGGCAGCCAAGTCCAGCGATTAGCGTTTTGTAGCTGTTATTCCTCCCAATGGTCTGTTTTCCAACGTTCCAACCGTTTTGACACTTCGTTTCCTTCAATTCGTTTCGTTTTGCTTCGGTTCTCGCACATCCCAGAGTTCAACAAGCTCATCCAAGAGATCGGTAACCAGCAGGACCTCGTGAAGCTGGAAACGGACGCGGAAACGGCTCTCACCGGTGACACCACCGAAAGCGTGCTGGGCAGGGCGGTCGCCGAACTGATCGCGGCCGGTGATGATACGCGGCAGCAGGGTGAGATGCTTCAGAAGTTGCTGGCCCTGATCAAGCTGTTTGCCGGTGATACCAACCGGGCCAAGCAACTGCTTGCCTCCCACTGGACCGCCGCAAACCAGCAGCACTTCAAGTAAGTTCCTGTGTGTTCCGCACCGTCACCTGTCCTTTCCACTCCTATGTTAACCTTTCCGCGGGAATGTTGTGTCTTCCGCCACTGGGATTCGATTCGCGGCCTAGTTGGCCAGTTTCCTCTCACACTCTCCTTCTCTCTCTCTCTTTCTCTCTCCTGGGGTGAATGTTCGTGTGTGGTTTAGGTTTGCACCTCAGCCATGGAGCAGCCACCAAGCGGAGCATGGGTGGTGAACCGACCGAGCTATGTGGCACACCCGGTTTCGTTTGGGTGTGCGGAGATTTTTTTAAAATTTACATATAAATAAATTATTTGTTTCAATATTTTTATCGTCGCACTGTGTGTGTTTCTGTTGGAATCTGAAGCCATTTGGAGACTTGGGTTTCGTATGAGAAATGTTATCGTAGTAAAGAACAGAACCCGCAATCACTTCTACCCGTGGAGGGGGAAACACCATCGCACAACACGTGCATGCCATTCTTCCGCCCAACCGATGCACGGTGTCGGGATGGTCGGGAATTTCCCGAATCCTTGGAAGCTTTCCGACATTTTTGGCCTTTCCGAGAAAACGGCTTCTCCCGGCTATCCAAAGCGTTTGGGGCCCGGTTTTGCGAGATGTCGTGCGATAATGAACTGGATTTTCTAGATTAAAATACAAAAAACACACACACACGCGGCGGAAATATCTATTCGCAAAAGCGGTGTGTGGGAAAAGTTGTCTGTCTGTGCCTCCGGAACTGGATCGCACGGAGTGTGCTGCCCGAATGGGATGGTAATGATATGCTATTTAATTATTAACGATGAGATTTATGCCTCTATCTCGTCGGGGGGGTATGGGTGGCCGCTCCGGGCGCTACTGCTAGCGGGTTGTGTTGATGTAACTATGTTCCAAGTACTGATTACCCGATGTCGTTCGAGGTCGCGTCTCAATGCATTGATTTGTTGCTTGTTTGGTTTCTCGCCCTCGCTCAGCTCTCTACATGCCGCCATCCGGCGCAACGATGCAACGATCGCGTGCAAGCTGATCGAACTGTTGGACGAGTACCGGTTAACGGACGAGCTGCTGGATTTGCCGAACGATCGGAACGAAACGGCGCTGCATTTGGCGGTATCGGCGAACAATGATCAGATCGTGGAGACGCTGCTCAGGGCGGGCGCACAGCTTCACTTCTGCGACTATCGGGGCAATACGGCCCTGCATCGGGCGGTGGTGGAAAATGTGCCGGAGATGGTGCGGTTGCTGTTGCGCCACGGACAGAAGGATGATTCCCGGCTGGATTGTACGAACGACGACGGGCTGACGGCGCTGCAGGCGGCCGTTTATGCACGCAATTTGAAGATTACTCGTATCCTGATCGAAGCCGGTGCATCGGTGCGCGATAAGGACCTGAAGCACGGCAACAACATTCTACACATCGCAGTGGATAATGTACGTATAGGAGCATCTTGTTTTAGATAGCAAATTGGAGCAATGTTTTTTTATGACGTTTCCACAAAGTTAGCTATGAAATTATTTCTGCTCGATTGTTGGACGTAAACATTTGAGGTAGTTTGTTTTTTCTTTACTAATGGAGGCACGGTATTTTGACGATATTTTGATTTGATTTTTTACCTAAACATTATTAGTATTTAACGACCTTTTTTCTCTATCCGTCTCTCCAACAGGACTCGCTCGATATTGTGAACTACATACTGGAAAACGTGAGCAAGGAGCTCGCCCAGGAGCCCAACAATGCTGGGTACACACCGCTGCAGCTGGCTAATGCCAAAAGGCACGCGGGAAAGGGCAACAACAAGCTGATCGTGCGGGAGCTGCTGCGACACTGTTCGAATGGGTCGCACGAAGATTTAAAGGTGACCGTAAAGGTAGAGGAGCAAGAGGAGGAAGATGAAGAAGTCGAAGAAGAAGACGAAGAAGATGATGATGAGGAGGAAGAAGACGATCAGAAAGAACCAGCACCACCGTCCGCAGGCAACGTGCTCGATTCGATCGATCTCAAGTATGATAGGGCGGACGAAATTGCCCGGTTGCTGGAAGAACACGAACCGGAAGCAGAACCGCAGCGTAAAACAACCAAACGAACCGATGACACTGTCACCGGCAACCGAACGGATGAAGGTGCGTCGAATGGACTGTTCGATGATCCGTGCCTGGACGAGCTGTGCCGCCTGCTGGACGAGGACGATACGTGGCGTGTGCTGGGATCGTTGCTGGATTTTCACGCATACTTTGCCGTCTGGGAGCAGGCGTCCAGCCCGGCAAGGATGCTGCTCGGATTCTTCGAGGTGAGGAAGTTGAGTGATTTTTATTTAGCTGCAATCATACTCGAACGCTGTTTACTTACAGATGCAAAGTCTCGGTATGGATCGGCTGATCGAGATGCTGCGACTGTTGGAGCTGCGTGAGTGTATCCGCTGCATCGACGAGATGATTTGCCGACGGATCTGAAACGATGGCACAGGGTGTTTTACCCGAAGGACACTCGAAGTGATATGGTCTCTTAGGAATCCGCCCGTTGTATTTTTGTTTTGATGTTCGGTTGTTAACTATGCCTGTGCATAGCGAACACCGCCGACTACGCTGGTGCCACCTTCTTTAGTGAGATAGGTTGTTTAGCCGTAAGTAAAGTGCACATTTTTCACTAGTCGATCCCCGGTAGAGCGACGTCTCAGCAAAAGCCAGATTTAAACATTCTAAACAATCAGTAACACTCCATTTATCGCATAAAAATTGCGATTGTAAAAACCAATCGGTTCACCGGAAACTATGCGCGATCATGACGATCGTGCCGTATACAAGTATCATTCAGAACAGTTAAAGTTGCAACGTCACAGCTGGAAAGCACGTCCAGTTATACATATAGATATATACAATCGTACCTTTTTGCTACATTTTATACAAATATACACATTACATCAAAGCGATAATGCTTGTCGGTAAAGACAGATACGTCGAAGACATTTTTCTCTCTCTCTCTATCTATTTCTAAAGTGGTGGTGATATCACGCGCTAGACTAGTGGCATATAGACGACGTGGGATCTTTTGCCTCACAGAGGTGAGAAAAACGTGACTTTGACCAATTGCACAGGTGCTTTGGTTCGGTGTGTAGTCACCGACACTCGAGCCACTGCAAAATTGAAAAGCCAACAACACAACCCTGGCACGGTTTGGTATCCGGTAATCTTAATTTTATTGCTAGTATATAACGAGTAAATTACAACTTATCCGATTCCCTGATTGGAAAGGAAATAGAATTCTTTACACCCTGCCTTCCTTTCTTCCGTTCTCCCAGAGCGTTGAGCTTAGCTGGCGGAGGCGGATGAATTATGCAACGCGCCCCACCTCCAGCAGTGCTAGTGCGAGAAACGGAAACGTCCGGAACCGGTTTTTGGATTGTCCCGCGAGGTGTTGGATGTGGTCATGTACTACGTGAGAACACTCTGAGATGGGAAGCATCGTGTTCGTGTTCTCCGCCCCCGGTAGGAGAGGTACGCGAGTGTAGTTGGTGTGTATTTTGTTGCCATTCTCCATTGCTCTTCTTCCCGCCCGGTTCGTCGCGCTATGTTTGTGGTCCCTTTTGGTTTTGGTTTGTTGCAGCTTCCTCCGGAGGCGCTGGTTTCCGCTGTCACTCTACACGGCTCTGTGATAAGATGAAAACGGACGGACGGAAATGTTTACCCCCTCCCTTTCCCATGCTCCCTAAACCAGATCGTAATCGATCCGGGCACCCATTCGCCGCAACGCGATGATCGTATTGACCGCCTTGATCCAGCGCTTCTTGATAACATAGCGTTTCAACTTTGTTTTTGTCACCGATAGCTCGGCGGTGCTCTGTGCCGTCGTTTCCGCTAGCCACGGATGCCTCAGGGCTTTCCGCGCCGTCAACCGCCGTTCGCCGTCCCGCACCAGCAGCTTGCGGACGAAATCCTTCGCGCTCTCCGATACCGCGTCGAACGATTTGTAGTCGAACGAGTACGTACCCTGCAGGACGTTGGTCATCGTTGCCTGATCGTCGCCGCCCACAAACGGTGACAGTCCGGACAGCCTAGCAGGTGACGGTGGCATCGGATCAGGTGGGTGGCGTATTGGTCATGATGCGGTGGATGCAGCATTGGCGGAAGGATGTGGTGTGTGGTTGATGATTGGCGGGGCGCAGAAAGAAGATGATGCGTAGAGGCGAGGCGCGAAATCGTGGCGAAATGGGTCGAAAGGATAACGAAATAGAACGAAAACGAAACAAAACAATAGAAATAGAAGAATGAGCGGAAGAGGTAAAGAAATTTGCATTCTGAAAAGCGGAATGACTTTGTCACGATCACGATAGTGATTTTGCGGAAGCTGCAAACGAGCGGGAGTGTCCTAAGGGTATTGGAGGTTTTCAAAACGGATTACGATCGTAGCAGGATACACCATTGACAGTGGGATTAAGTTTATATAACATCACGGTTTAGTATGCTGTGAATGTTTAGATTACAAGCATTACAAATTGTAGGATCAGAATTCTTAGCTTTACCTGTCGGTTCGTAATAATATCTACAGTGCTTTGGTACGGTTTGTGCTACTCAATATTGTGAAAATTCTCAGCGGATTTCGTATAAATTTTTAAGGAATATTTTTAACACATTTACGTTACATTGCTCAATGCTAGCAGCAAATGTTTCTTTACATACATGTGAATATGTCACAGAATATTAATAGTTTATGGGGTAATCGAATGGCCTTGAGCAGTATGCTGGTTTTTTAATTATTTTTTTTACTGAATACTTCTGCTGTACAGACAAATATGTTATAAGTTTCAAATCCTAAAACGTTCCCTTCACACCGACAGTGACAGTTAGTTTGTAAAGCGGCACGAATAATTGAACGCTTCCAGCAAAAGGGAATTTCCCAAACGTGGGTGGGTGATTTTTTCGCCTCCCCAATGGAAGTACCGTTGCGCACGAGACCGGTTCAAGCGGTGGGAAAAGTAAAACGTGATCACGCACGCCTGACGGCTGTACAGGTGGGATTTTGGAAAAATCGCTGTGAAAATGTTGAGGGGAAGTTTCTTTTCTATGCTAATGTTCTGGCTGGTTGGTGGATTTATTGGTATCATTGCATTCACGTTGAATGGCAACTATCTGGTGGGGCGGGGTATAGAGTACGCAATGGCATATGGTAATGAGATCGTTGGCATAGCGATGTGATGAGGAGTGGCCCGGTTTGAGGAGGGTTAATGAAACACTAACCGGTACACGGGGAACTACACGGGACGATGTATGGAATCATCTTCATGAATTTGTATGGTTATGTATCATTAAATTTGTATTAGTTTTTAACAATTCCCTATGGAAGCACAAAGGTGGTTTGTGCTTGGAGACATCGTGGAGGGGTTTTTAATGTGATTTTTTCCCCTTAATGAGTTATGATACTAAACGGTGGGGATCGTTTTTGGGGATTTCAGATGCTTATACCGCGCGATCGCGCATGTCGTTCACAAGTATGACCATGAGCAATATGATCAGACACCTTACGGAAAGCCTAATGATCATGAAGGAAAGTGAATCATATGAACCATAAAAGCTATGAGTGAACCATAAACGGGTTAGGATCGGCTTCAAGAGTGAGTATAAAACTCGTCAAATGCTGGTACGAAACCTGCCCCAGTGCACTCAAAAAGCACAATCACGTTGATGATTCACGCAATGGTTAACAAATCGACCGATCGACCACCAGTAATAAAAACCAAATCAAAACGATATGTTACCAAGAACACTTCCAATTAATTGCTCGCAAACGAGTTAACAAAAACCCTTTTGCACGGTAGTTTGATCGCGATGCTGGTCAATACGTGTCAGGAAGTGAGCGGACACTTAGGAAGTAAATGATCTAGAGCAAACGCGTGTTTAGTACGGAAGAGAGCTCGTGCTCGTCTGCGAAACTACAAAAAGGGAAAGAAAAATGATTAAATGCGTTCCAATTGGTCGGCTTCCGAATGGGAGTTAGAACTATGGTCTATCAAAAAAAAAAAAAACGAGATAATGAACGGAGCAGAGCTAAAATACTGGTGAACATAATATAAAAAGTAGCAAAACAAACGTTTTAAATTGAAAGTACATGAAAAGATTAGGAGTAAGTGATAAAAGAGGAAGAAACTCCGTCAAATAACAAACGAAAAGTCTGACAATTGTGCGTTTTACACTACCAACCCTAGTTGATGGCAAACCCTGCACCATCAGGGTGTTTCAATACCACCTGGGTTCCCTGGGCAGGAAGGAAGGAAACGATGGTTCGCCGATTTTTTGTGAATGAATTTCACGAGCCAAACGGCAGCGAAGGTGAATGGGGAGGATACGGACACACGGCCGGAAGGTTATTTCTAGTGAGGCAAAACCAAAAAAAAACACACACACACACGTACAAACAAACCTGTGTTGATCTCGGTGAAAAGCGTTAGTTTGTAAGCAGGGTTCATTCGTTTGTGTCCTCTCGCGTTGGTCACTGGAACGTGCGAGCGAGCGCGTGCTGCACGTCATGCTTGTCCGTGCGGCTCCAATTAGTGGCTCAATTAAATCGCGTAATGTTTCGAAGGTGCGGCCGGTGCCGTCAAAGACCAGCGTCAATTCCTTGTGCGAAGAGGAAGCGTTAGGAAGCGGATGCAGATTGCAGTGGTGCGGCGCGATAGAGGCGAAGATAGAAGGGAAAGCCGAAGCGCAACGCCGCGTCATTATACTCACAGCACGTAGCAGATCACGCCCAAGCTCCACATGTCGGTGTAGAAGTAGATTTCATCGAAGTTGAGCACCTCCGGTGCGGCAAACTCGGCCGTACCGAACATCACCTGCAGCTTCTTGCCCGGATCGTACCGGCGTGCGAACCCGAAGTCGATGATCTTGATCCGGTTGCCCGTCTTTGTGAGACAGAGAATATTTTCCGGCTGACGGGGGGGAGGAGTAAAAACCGTCCGAGGTAAGGAGGTGAAACGCGATGCTACCACAGATCTCGCTCTCGCTCACAACGGGG
Organism: Anopheles farauti; assembly: GCA_000473445.2. NCBI lineage: Eukaryota > Metazoa > Arthropoda > Insecta > Diptera > Culicidae > Anopheles > Anopheles farauti. Next base: position 20,673,138 of record KI915041.1, read on the forward strand.
TAACGTTTGACTCACCTTCATGTCTAGGTGGATGATGCTTCGGCTGTGAATGTACTCCATGCCCTCGCAGATTTGCCGCATGAAGACGGCGCACGCTTTCTCCGTCAGCACGAAGTCGTCGTCAATGACGCGCTCGAACAGCTCGCCACCTTGGATGCTGCGGGTGACCCGAAACCCCGGGAGGGTCAGAAGAGACCGTGAATCCGTCGCACCGGCGAAGGTCACACCGTCGGCGGCGGGAAAGAAAGGGTGAGTCGAAATACAGCGACCAAGGTGTTAACAACTGTTTCTGCATTCTTCTTTTTTTACCTATTGCTTTTCCCATCTCCCTCTACTCATTAGAAAACGACCGGCTCGGGCACACGAAGAAAGATCGCGGCGGCGGCACCAACACAACACACACACGCACGCACGCGGATGTTATTTCGGATTTTTGTACCTTTACGAGGCAACGTGAGGGCAACGTTCGGATCGAATTTTCGTGAAAATATAGGGTTGGACTCAGGTGTTACTACCCAAAACTATGTAAAAAACTACTTTGTTATGTTCTAGTGAACAAGTAATCGTTAATTGGAATTGGCATATAACAGACGCTAGTTAAAAGAAGTCATCCTTTAGTATTTGATTTGAGGTTTCGCGTTGGGAACACTTGGGATTATGTTAGTTTGAACGATTGTGTGAAGGTCCTGTTTGTTTTATTGAAAGCAATTTTTCTGCATTTCAATCTACCCAACGTGCACATCACTCCATCATACTTACAGCTCGAGGATGACGTAGAATTTGTTCTCGTAGTCGAACGCATCGTACAGCTGGATCAGCCGCGGATGGTGCAGGCAGCTCATGATGTCAATCTCCCGCACCATGTCGCCCCGGTCTTTCTTCTTCTTGTACGGTACGATCTTGGCCGCCAGCTCCAGTCCGGTCGCTTTCTCGCGACAGTGAAACACCGTCCCGAACGTGCCCCGGCCCAGCTCCGGCAGGATCTCGAACTGCTGTTTCGGATCGACGTCCAGCTTCAGCTGCACCTCCCGGAACGGGAACGAGGGGGCAAGGTCTGTGTGGGGAGACGAGGAGAAAGAGAGAGAGAGAGAGGTACGAACAGAGAAAACACGATCACATTGAGGCAATAGGATTTAGTAGCAAGCGATGCATCGTTTCGCGCGCGCGGGCGCGCTTGAGACGAAAAACACATCCACGACAGACAAACGACAGACGGAGCGGACGGAACGTGTGTTCAACCTTGGGACTTCGACTGGACAAAACGGGCGACAAGCAAGAAAATCGTCATCGGTGAGCGTGTTTGCGTATTAGGAGTGGTTTGTTTACTTGAGGGGAAGGAACACATCAACACCCGGCCACCGTTTGACTCTTTGTCTCGGGCACGGTTGAAGAACGATTCTAACTGCGTACTACTGGCGTTACCGCGAGATTTATTCGTTTTTCGGTTGCCTTCTCCTGCGCCCACTACACACCGGGTGCGTGTATACCGCGGAGTAAATACGGCTGTAAATATATCAAAGTCGTACCGCCTCCGAGAACTACACGCCGAACTAGTCGCTCCTCGCGTCCTTGACAGGCGTCTTTTGGGTGAGTTGTTCTGTTTACGCATAGGAGCAAATGGCATGGTTCAGAACGAATATGGAACTGTTTTTGAAAAAAGGTGTCCTAACAAGATCACTCTTTCCGTTGCTTCGATTGTGAAAAGCGGTACGGGTGTTTATGTTTTAAGGAAATACTTTACAAACTGCGCTAAAAAACACATAAACTACTGCCTGCAGCATGAAGGACAAAAATCTACAGGATATTATGTCCTATGGTTTATAGTTATGGTATGTTTTGGTGAGACTACTTCAGACTAATTTACACCCCCAGAACACTACACTTAGAATAGGGAATCAAATATTTTACCGTACAACGTAGCACACATGATTCCAACAGTATATAGGTTCAATAAATCGGAGAAAGTTTACACTAGCAACAACGCAATATCCAAGCTCATAGTACACTATGATATTATCGTAAGTTTTTTTTAAACAAATTTATCCAAAAACTGCACTAGTTCAATCGCAAATTATTAGCTTCACTTTGCAACAAACGCATCACTTCCCGTTCAGGCAACCACTTTAACGCACGGCTTCTACTCACAACGCCACTGATATACGGTCGGTTTAGCACGGTCCATCTCGGGCACGGGATTCCATGCGCTTCGACTTTCCACAATCGACTGACTCGGCTGCGAGCACGATCGGTGGGTCCACTTTAGTCCGGGCCGTTCCAACATCCCGGTAGCATTTCGCGTCTCTTAATCGAATGTGTTCCGGTTGAAATTGTGAAACGTAGCAGCAATGTAGACACCTCCTGTGCGAGTGTGAGTGAGACCACGATCCGTCGTCCCTTTGGCCTCCATCATTGACCGTGGGTACACCCCGTTTTGGTTGATGCTGATGCGTCGTGACAGCGGCTATGCCTCCCGGTTCGGAACGAAGCACCCGTACCCATGCTGCTACCTTGTGAAATCGGGTCGGACATTTATGTCGCTTTTCCCGCCCCGACCGCGCGGGGTTCGCTTGACCGTGACGCGTCGGAGACACTTTTTCGAAAGACGGGAACGCCACAAACAATACGTACGCCATACCGTCTCCAAAACATGAACCAACGCGCATCGTTCATTTTGGCCGCTCATGGACACCTCGTGGAGATGGGGAGATGGGTATGGGGAGCAAGGGGTCTATAAATCAAATCAATTAGGGAATTAAATCGAGGTGTCCCGCAGCATGAGATGTTGGGTGTTCATTTATTTGCCGTGGTGCGATGCGTTTCATCCGAGCGTGACGAATGTCTGTGACTAATGGTGATTCCGTGAGTGGACGATCGTATTCCTTCCTTCGGTGTGAAATCCTTTAAAATAGCACCGCGGCAGCGGCTGCACGTTCGGCTTTGCGATCGTGTGGTGTTTTTGGTGCTCAAATGTGTGAAAATTCTGTAGTGTGTTTACGGTATAGTGTATTGTATGTTATACAGTGTGTAACTAATTTACTCGACACTAGAGTGTTTAACACCATTATTATTAACCCTATGCACTTATACCCATATTGTATCGTTGTTCTATCTTCAGTCTCATAGAAGATTCGTTTAAAGCCATTTTATGGGTCCGATTGAACGCCACACTCGAAAATATTGCGACATATTAACATTTCTATTAACGATCTCATCCAAACTACCGTGAGCTCGCGCGTGTGGTAGTAAAATTTGCTCATTATGGCAAGCCATTAACCATGGCTTTTGTTTTCAAAACACACGATTCAGCTGTACCACAATAAAGCACACAGTTAAGGGTTAATAAATGTACCGAGAATACAATACGCGTGTGCGGTGGAGGTGTGAGTAGCACCGGGTTTCCTTCCTGTTTCTAACACACTCACATCCGCACCGAAGGCGGAAAGGTGCAAAGCCGCCCTTTTGCTGCCACATGCGACTCAGCTGTTCTGTAGCGCTGCCCGACATTCGGCTGCTAAAAGAATGTGACCGTGCCGAGTTTATCTCCGTGCGACAAACGCGGCGGAACGACGCGCCGTGCACAGACGGGTGTAAATAAATTTGAAATTATTGTTCTTCAGCAGCAGCAGCGGCAGCAGCGGCAGTAGAATAAGCGCGCAATATTTCGCGTATGGATGGTGGTTTCGCTGGCGATACACCAGCATATAATCCTATAAAAATAGAGCACCCGTGGGCCACAGCCGCTGCTGGGATCGGGTGATAGCCGTAGCTTGGATTCGCCGAGCATGTGTGCAGGGTGGGAGCATTAAAAATTGTGTACAATTAAACCACTACAGCGGGAATGGTTGAAAGAGTGCGAGAGAATAGGAGAACATTTAGGAATGGTGAGGAAAATAATTTTACCTTCAAAACGTGCGAGTTCAAGAGCAAAGTATACTTCTACATTGTTAGATGTTAGAGGTGTAGTACACTATATACCGAGTCGAATTCGTAGTAGAAGATCACCAAAGGAGACTAAAACCAAACAATAACGATTCTTTTCAACAGCTTAACTCAATGTCATACCATACTATTTTATGGAATCATTGTTTATATTTCAATTTATTTAATTCGCTGTTCATTTGAATCGCTTCATCTGCAGAATTAGTATTCTGATCAATGTTTAAAAAAAACTAACTTTGTGTGTTTGTCTATTTTTTTTTGTTCTTGCTTTTAGTATTGGTGTTGACAGAGTTGTGTTATTTGTTTTCACTTTTAATGGCTTATGGCTCTCTAATAAGCATCGATTTTAAATCCTTTTTTAATACATGGAAAGTGTCGGTTTTCTTCGCGATCAAACTGTCTTCTTCCACAGTATTGTCTTACAGTCCCGTGGGTAGACGATTTCGCACCACCACCACGCTTCCCATTGATCTCAAGAGGAAGAGGACACACACCCACACAGACACGCTTCAGCAGTGGTTGGGTTAAATCTATTTTCGTACCCATCGCCAGATTGTTCAATTTCCACGCGGCACAGGAACAGCTGTCCACGTCCCGGGTTCACTGATAAAAAACAGCGGATTAGAAAGCGGTTTGTACGAATCCATCGCGGGTACCCATTTTTACGACCTTTGCACAAATTGGAACGCACGTGGGCCTGGGCCGGCCTGCCCGGGGTGCCCGCTGCGAGGAGACATTAATAGTTTGGTGTCGCGTAAAAATTAGTGCTTCCGTTTGCGTGTACATTTCAATCGTAAAGGGTTGCAAAACAAAAACTAGAGGAAGTATCAATTTTAAGCGCTGAAGCATTGAACATCTGGCCACGAACCGTCACACAGCGGTATGGTTCAATTGGAATGTTTTTTTCTTCATTTCTTTCGGTTCATGAATTCATCATCCTTCATTCGCCCGTCGCAACATCTGGAATATGGTGGAATGGTGACAAAAAAAAAAAACCATCAACCATCATCGCTTCGTAATGGGTGGTGGGAGTGTTTTAATGTTTATTTTTTCACCCGCTCGTGCTCGACCAGTGATTGGAAAATAAAAGTTTGCCCCTCCGCCAAACAGGAAATGTTCGTATCAATCTTCGATCTTCGCCACACCGTCTGAGTCGGTTTGGGTTCGTTTTTTTTGTTGGCAGTGATTGCAGTGGCGGAGCATTTTGGCATTAGTTAGTGACACTGGCAAATAAAGATCAACAGCCCGGGGGGGAAAGTAAAGCAACGGGTGTCTCTCGGTGTCCGTGGGTTTAATTTTTCGGCCAAAAAACCAACCGGGTCGGGTCATTATTTTGCCGCGATGGTCGCTGCCGGCGGAGCATGTTTGGGGAAAAGATCAAGTGCAAGGCAGAGCGTTGATTCATTGTCAGCTGATGAGCCACACCGGGACGCGGTAAACAGTGTGCACTTGACTCGGTGGACGGCTATTTTTTGTTGTTGTTATTGCTCGGTGCGGTTATTACACCCGGGCCGGGTGTAATTGGTCGTAAAATTTGTATGCACCGTTCGCCGTGAGCGCTCGGTCACGGACTGAGAGGAACATTATTTTGAACACACGGGAGTTTGTGTTTGGGAGCGCGCGATGGTTGCAGTGTCCAGTTTGTGGATTTGGTACCGAAAAAGCTGATTTATGTGAAGGTAGTTTCCTGCACAGATGGGTTATATTATGTATCATTTATTATTATTTTTATTTAGTACTATTTTATATCTGATTAGGTTAAGGCTTTTACCCTACGACATAATATGTAAACTAAACAAAGCTGAAGGCATGAAGATTTTGAAATCGAATTAAAAACGTAAGCTAAACCAAAGAGCAGCTTATCGTCAGAAGCTGATACCACCTATCTTATTTGTCTCTTATCTCATTGTTCCATTCGGTGTCAAGATTTCGTCTCGAAATCACATGACAATCTCACTTTAGCATTTCGCGCTTTCTCGCTAACAAATCCTCTCACAAAGGGGCAAAAAAGTTTTGTACGCAAAAAAAAGAACATAAACGCGCCAGACAAACCGCGAGCTCGCGAAGTGTTTGATTTATGCCTCGGTGACCTTCACGATTTATAGCGCTGCTGTCGCGATCAGTCACACCACCCTAGACCATCCATTAGCGACTCGCTTCGGACATGGGTGGAATGGGACGAAATGGGTCAAAATAGAATACTTCTTTATTAAATTATCCATCAATTGTTCCAGGATAGAGTTTCACCGTGTAAATAACACAAACTCTGGCTCGTGTGGCATTGGCAAACCGATCACCTAAGGTAGTAGTCACCTTTCCGTGGCCAGGTCGTTGGCGAGCTTCAAGCCCGCTGATCCGTACCAGCTGTTGCAGGGCAACAAACACGCGCACGTTTGGTTTCGTTTAGTTCTTGTCGCCATTTTCTCTCCAAGGACACCTTCTCGCTTGTCGCTTGATGCTGCTGCTTTCTACATTCAGTACCAACAACCGGGCGTCTCCATTTCGGTTTGGGATGCCGCGGTTTTCCGTGATGAACCACCTTGACACTACACACACACACACAGACCCAAACACGCCAGTCGGTAACCTTGAGGGACACACGATCCCACCGGGCGCCCCTGCACCATCGTGCACGTGTTTATGTTTTACACAACAATACGGCAACGAGCACAAACAACGCGCTTTCGCTTTCGAACCTGAAGCCGCTCCATTTTATGTCAAATATCACTGCTAAAAGGAACGCTGCAGGATCGCAATGTGTGTTCGGAAAGGGGGTGCAATGGTTTAGCGATGATCGAAAATTTTCCGCATGTTATTCGCAAACACGGCCATTATGTAATGGCGCTCCGTTGCGGTGGTGTGCGCGTCATCATTTTTCATTCACATACAAACACGCTCGTGGGTCAAATTCGTGCGTTGCCGGGCGTGTTGTTGAACTCTCTCTAGGGCGCGATTCTAATGGCAGCTGCCAGGTTGCCATTGAAGCTTAATTGAAGCTGTGACCGCCGCCGTCCGAGCAGAGACATTGGTTGCGATTTTAATGGCCGTTTTCAATTACACAATTTAAAGCCGTTGTGTTGAAGCCTATCTTAGCAAAGGCGTCAAATAAAATGTACGTAATGTGATTCAGTTATACGTTACTTTTTAGCTAATTACACTAGAGCTTCTGGCTGCCACAGATTTTATACCTTGTGATGAGTATTGTTTTTTTGCGGCTCAATATTGTGCACCACTTTGTTTTGTCTTTGTACGAGTAGGAGCAAAGAAATTCCTCCGCTTAACTTGAACTGTGTACCGATGAAGCTTGAAAGAATGCATTTTTTTATTGTGATCGTTTGTTAATCCACGTGTTTGTTGTGCTTGAACTTGTGCTCCGTTGGCTTTTAGGGGAGGCATAATATCGGTTTCTATATTTAGAAACAAAAATGCAAAAATGCACACATATATTACGAGGGATTGTATATAAGATTGCAAAAGTTAATAAAGTGGTTTCATCTCATTTTTTCAAAGCGGTCAATGCATTTGGCATTATGCCTTTTCGCACTCCTATGCACCCAAACCCATGCTTCTCTTTTGTTCATCAACAATAATAAACCTCATGGGAGCCGAACCCTTCCCGAGCGACGCTGTATTACATCATCTGTGATCGCAAAAGCGAAACATGCCGCGACCCATACAAGACACGATATGGCGCGATGGCATTGGCAGCCGTCACAAACCAACCAGATGTTATCGCCGCTTCCACGGTCCACGAGCGGTGAAACAAAATGCGAAAATAAAGCAACGCTACATAAACTTGCGAATATAATGAAAACAAACAACCACCGCCGAAAGACGGACCGCTCAAATGCTCGAAGAATCGCCAGCAAGAACAGCAGCAGCACAACAATGCGGCAGGTTGGATGGTTGTGGTTGTTTTCCTGTGGCAACGAACGAACGATCCCTCCATCGTCTGCCAGTCTGCGGCGTTTTGAAGCGATGCGTTTCGAAAAATTTGCCCACAGACCGTTCGGCCGAGATGTTTGCGTTGGGATTTATTTGGTGCGTATCGAAAGATGAGAATATCGGATGGGGGATGATTTTTTTGCCCCCTTCCGCCTCCTCCCCGCACCGGTTGTATTCGATCGCCGATCGGATTGGGTATTTTCGTTAGTGGTTAATTAGAGCGGATGCGTTTCATTGGCACTAAAATGCGAACGTAGGAGGTTAAGGTGCACTCGCCGCGATGTTTAGATGTAGCTGGTGAGACGGAATTGCTTACATACTGTGAATAGTATAGGAAATGCTTGCCTCCCCCTAGTGTGTTTCTTTTTTATTAGGATCATGTTAATGCTCCTCTTCATTCCGTTAGGCATCGTCGGAGTGTGTTTAAAGTCGTAAAACGGCCGATCGGTAAATGAGCCTAAATGTGCTTGTAAATGATGCTAAAGTATAAAGAGTGAATCGCTCATCGGGCTTTTTGCCAGCTAAATTAGTTAATTTCCGTCGGAATTAGTTTACATGATTCACAGAAGAAATAAAAATCATTCCGTTAATTTTTTTTCTCCAAACTATTTTTCAAAAACTTTCGTACGATTTATTAATAATCAACATGATCCAGATGATCTAGTAGCCCACCTTTGTGTAGTACAGTATTCTGTGGTTTTGTCAACAAATCACTCGCTTGACGTTTCGTTTCTGTCAAAATCGACTCATTCCGCCTACGGTGTGTTGTGTGTGCGTGGGTAAATAATTGAAAAATGTGTTTGGAGGGATTATTTGACGCAAACCCATCGTTTGGCGTTTGAATTTCATTTCATTTTCAGCTTTGATTTGTTGGAGACCGGTGAGCAACGAGGCGCAACCAGGCGCACACAACACCCGACCGAAGCGAATGTTTAACAAATCCCACTCTAATCCCGAGAAATCAATTATTACGTCAAACAAGACGCATCTTACCAACGGCACACGGTAGCCAACGCATTCTTATCGCACACAACGGCGAGATTTCGTTCGCAATGGTAATGGTTTTTGGGGACAACGGTTTCACCGCTTCCCGGGTGCGTTATGTAAGAAGCGGCAGCGGTACACCGAACGTGCCGATTGGGCAAACACAGCACCCAAGCAGTACCCAAAATCGACAACCAGCATCATTTTTCCGCGGGACGGAACGTGAGGTGGGGCGACTAAAACATCGGCTAAAAAGCATCGAAGTGAGACATTTCAATTCTAATTTTAGTTGACACTATGCCAAAAAGTACCAACTAGATGGAAGCAAAGCGTGTACCAGGAGACGGCGAAGTGTGGACCATTTCGGTCGGCCACGATCGCCATTCTGAGTTTTGAGTTGATCGCACTAGCGATGTATGTCGATTGCGCTTTCCTTGGCTGGATTTGATGAGTTTCCCCAAGGAATGATCTACGGATGCCGATCATTATGATCGTCCACCGGTACTCCCGCGATCCATGCGGTGGATTGATTTATGGCAGACAAATATGTTCATTGACAAATAAGCCAAATTATGAGCGGTATGAGCGGAGGAAAACCATTTCGAGGGGGATCGGAGAGGTCAGATAATCATTTTTATTGGCGTTCGGTGGAATTATTTTTATTAAGTTTGACAGTTTGTGAAGCGTGACGCTTCCTACATTCACTGCATGGTTGTGGGTTGCATGCAGAAAATGGAATGGAACGTGGTTTCTAGACTTGTTCGGTTTCATCGTTCTTCCGAGAGGTAAACACGATGCTGTAAACAGTGCTGTAACGAGACGTAAATCATTTTTGATGACACTGGTGATTCGAAAATAAATATACCATAATGGTGCAGGGTGGAACGGAAATTTTGGCTGTAGTGAAACTAAGGAATTTTACCTCCCGGATTGTGATCGTTGCCAAAAAGGTAATAGTTTAATACGAATGCCTTCGCAATGCTTGAAATGTAAATAATTGAATAGTTCGTTTTGAAGCTTTAGAATATCTAATGTTAATACTATTCATGAAACATTGCTCGTAAAACACTGTTCCGAACCGAATGCCTATTTATCATTCTAACACTGATGAATCCAGCAAGAAGGAGTAGCGTGTACCATTTTCTTGCTCTTGCTTATATTTTAAATGCAAAGCTCGTGTATACCGATGGTCAGCAGTGTTGAAAATAAAAATAGTACGTCTCAATTGTCATCAATAAATTAAAAATTCCTTTGCAGTGAAAAGTTCGTTCAGTGAACCAATACATTATACTAAAATTACGAGCACACTCCTTTCAACCAAGCAGGCCACGTTTTTTATGCTCATGAATGAAAATCATATAATCCATTCATAACGTACACAGTACGCGCTGCTGGATGAGTAAACGAATCCCGTCTCTTCTTACCGCTCCGATGTTTGTCCGCTGCTAGTCGCCGTCTCAGACTCAGACCCATTTTTCGGACGTGTAAAACTCCTCCATATTTTCCACGATCTAACGGGTGGTCGCTGCCTTTGCCTTGCAGTGTTCTCGTTGCCACCGCAAAACCGGTGGCAATCAATCAAAGCGGAAACCGGCGGTCAGCCTTTTTTGCCGAAGCGCAAACCTCACCTCAAACATTTATCAACCTGTGATGAACGGAGGGTGAAACGGGGGTGATGGCAGGGAGCAATTGGATTGAATAATGGCTGCACCAGCTGAGATCTCGCGGCAGTCTCATCATCGCTCTTTGGCCGTAGGTTACCATAGCAACAGGCAGCTACGGTTCCTTTTTTCCGTGATGGAGACGCATGGTTGGTTGTAGAAATTTGTCGATGCATTGAAGCGTCGCGGCGACGGTGAAGCACCTGGAGCGTGCTCTATAAACGCGCACGACGTTGCACGACAAAAATATGCTTTTATTTTGAAGCAGCTCGTTGCAAACATTCCGCCATGATTTTTGTTGCTCGCATCCCATAACCTCACTTCTTCTTATGCGGGTCTTGTTTTGGTGCGTGCGTGTGATGAATGTTTACGTGCTGCCAAATCAGTCTGTTTCGCGAACCACTGGTCGCCTGGCTTGCTTCATTCATTTGCTTCAACACAGACTCATTGTCGTGGACGGAATGGCGTTCAGTCGCACGCCACGCCACAGCTGCCGCCAGCGGCATTTGACGTCAAACGGCCACACTAATTACGTTTGCTGCACACCCATTCACACGCCCCTACACGACGGCTTCAAACCGGCAAAAGGAATTCACAATGGCCACTGGCTGGACGGGAATTGGAATGGTACAAAAAGGACACCGAACGTGGGCCCGATGGCAAATGTGTGTGCGTGTTTTTTTTTTTGCGTTTGCACCCTCACTTCGCTTCGATGCCGATTTCGGCCTCCCCGTGATCGGTTTGGCAGGAAAATAAACGAGCTACATTGTTTACCGATCGAGTCTGCGGTAACGGCGTCGTAAAGTACAGCGCTTTGGGGCGGGAGAAGGGTATCTTCCCAAGGGAAGAGGAAAAGAGGGGCTCTGTGCAGAATACCGACCCCACTCCACTCGGTATCGGCACACGGAAATGGCCCATTTGCGAATGCTAAATCGGAGCGAAAATTTACCATCAATGTAAATCGCACGCGAAGATTGGTAACCGCTGAGTTGGTGCTGAGTGAGAAGATTCGTGTTCGAGTTGAACGTTTTTTACTCAATTGCCGATAAATATCTCTATGTAACAATGGAAAACCGTAGGGAAGAGCATTCGCCAAACCGCATTGTTTGCTTGTGGCAAAGGAGTAGTTAGCACGAATGATATCTTACGTACACTTGTCTTAATCGCTATCCGTTTGAAAGATCTCATAACTATTCCATTCCTTTGCTTCAGAAAACGATGCGTTCGTTCAATTTTAAGTTCGTTAACTAAATATGAGACTAACTAAATGGTATTAGCGAATACTTCAACTTTTTTTTATGTTCACATAAAAATAAAATATTTTGTTCACAGTTATTATTATTTTATTATGTATTATTATTATGTATTATTATTTGAATTCTTCGTTTAACAATTATCGGCATTTTCGACTAATTTTAGGTTATTTTAGCATTATTTTATTGCTCAGAAGCTTACCTTTTATAGGATAATTTTCGTCGACTTTATACATGTTTGTTTGTCTTTCTTGTTTGCCTTGTGGAAGACGATGTCTTTTGTAGAATTATTGCAGCGTAATAATGGGTAATTCAATCTTCTGATGTACACCTTGTAGTTTAGGGTTTTAGAGAAATTCCTTCGAATCTTAGCATAAGATAGAACGCACTATCATACTTGTTGTATTTGCAAGAATCACTCAATTTTCCCGTTTCTCATTATTAGTGACAAGAATAAGTGACAAGAATTTCGACACAACTCTCAGAAGACTCCAGATTCACATCATATACTCTTATCACTGTGGCGCATTTCACTTTTCACCGATCAACACTCTTATGCCACATAAAAAATTAGGCGTTGTGTTACGTTTTCTTCACTCAAGTGCAAACATACAATAGGAAGGTTTACTTAGACTTTTGGCGAATTTTCTTTCCCTCATGAAGCACACTTGAACAAACCGTTCGACGAGATTGGATCCATTCCGTGTTCGACCTCTTTTTACCGGTTTCCCTACCAAACATGCATACACACTGACGCACGCACGCACGCACACACGCACAGTCACACACGATCCGTTGATTTGCGACCGAAACTGGTGCGCGCTGTCGAGCCAGGATGCCGCGAGCTGGGAAAACCGCGTGCGGATCGGTCCAACAGGCCAGATCCAACTCAGCGCTATCCCAGTGTTGCAAACAGGACGGGATCGTACATGGCTGGTTATCTCGCACTGATTTCAAAGATCCGCTACGCTCAGCGCTCGCTCTCTCTCTTTTTTGTGGCTCACGCAAGAGAAAGCATAGCAGCATCGTTCACCGTGCTCTGGTTTGCTTCTCATTTGCAGGAAGAGTTGTGAGAAGAGCCGGGTGCTGGTGCAATCTTGTTGTTCTTTTCCTCAACGCAGGGGTTAAGTTGATTCTTTCTTATTTTAACTCGAGAATGAGTGATTGACCCAGACTTACTGACCTCCAAGCGTGTAGTAGACGCAGGGGTTAGGGGTTAGCATTTGTAAAAGTGCGATATTGGGTATAATATTCAAACAAGCGTGGTTAAAGCGAAAAAGGCGAACGTGATAATTTATCAAAAACAGGAATTACTTAGTACCGAGCTGAATACGGAAGAAAATAAACGCTTCAAATTTCAATGTAATTAAATCTTGTCTTCAATTGTTTAATACGTAAATGATTTTCTCGCAATTTAGATTCTTGTCATTTCGTCTTAGCCATTTGCACGAAAGAAAGGAGAGTTTGGTAGGAAAGAAAAGTTATAAACCAACATGAACATGTTTTCCTCTATATGTATCGATGTTGTGAGTTCGCCACCTCTGCCGAGACGGTGCGAAAGTGCGCTTGCGTGCATGAAGCTGCATGCAATCGAATGAAGCAAACCTGCATACAAACATGCTAGCGATCGCTTCACAATGTTCCCCAAGCACAATGCTTACCTTGATAAAATTTTAAAGAATACAACAATCAAATTCATGCACGGTTTTAGTGTTAAATTTGAAATATTTTATTTTTGTAAATTGGTTTCTCACTTCACACGAATAGATAGTGTCAAACAATACTACAAGCAAGAAGTTTGATTTTTTTAATAGGGTTACAGAAATACGGTGAATGACACAGTGGAGTGTTTTTTAAACACATTGCATGTATTCCGGTTCATAAGGCACTACGATAATGCTGATGTTCCTAGGGGCAGCTTTGAAGCTAAGCGATGCTTACACTATTCACTTCCTACTCTACATCTAATGTTATTATAAGCCACTTGTGGGTTAAACAAAAAAACGATGGTCACACCACGGCCGGCGGTTCTGCCACACCGAACGCCGATATGAGCACGTTCACGAGCGTGATGATGAAGATACCGATCGTGATGAGATTGTTGATCCGATCCGCCTTGCAGAAGTCGCTCTCGTTCTTGATGTTGTAGCGACTCTTCCAGATCAATCCGATCCCGACCACCACCTGCGCAATGATGCTGGTGGAGATGAAGATGAGATTCACGTAGAAGTACGGATGACGTTGGTACGATTCCAGCACGTAGCGCAGCTGATTGGCGTTGGCGGAGAGTAGCGCCAGATCCATCATGCCCTGGGCGAGATTCTTCTTCTGCTGGTACACGTTCACGTCGGGAATGACCTGTCCGCTGTCGGTGGTTTGTACCTGTACCGGTGGAAAAATGTGGGCATCGTCAAGAAATTGGTTGCAAATTACCATTTAACTATTCGTTACTCACGAAACGGGTGCCGTCCTGATTGAATCCGGGTGCGAAACCCGGTGGATACGACGGCAAGGCAGGCGTCTGATTTCGTCGACCACCGCGACGTCCCACCGTTGTCCCAACGGTCACTGTCGATCCATCATCGGTTGGATCTAGAAATCCACTGTCGATGCCATGATTACGCTTCGGATCATCCAAATCGACGCCGTTGTCGAGCGAATCTTCATCATCCATCTCCGCTCCGGCAATCGGAGGTTCCTGGCGGGGTAGGTTCGATTCGTTCGGAAGAGGCAGCAGCGGAATCGCATCCGTACGTGCCTTTTCCGTGTCTCGCTTAGCCCTTCCGGCTGGGGATCGCTATTGATGGAGAGCGAGAGGGAAATAAAAGAGAAACAATAAATACAAATGCATTCACCATTTCTGCCTTCAACTGAGTAGAGGATGATTATCTGCATCGAAAGCGGTTCATCGACCTGCTTCACACAGACGTGCAGATCAACGAACGATCGCGTACGCTCAAATTGCCCCAAAATTGCAAGGAGAAAGTTTTACATCTTTTCTCTTTCTCAATCTGCAAGCGTAATCCGCTGACGGGCTGTGCGCGTGGGCAGTGATAAAGGCTTTTGATTCATTAAAAAAAAAACACATTCAAACACATTTGTTCAGCAAACATACAACAAACAGACTGCATCCATCACGGAAGCGGCAAGAGGCGTTTGGTTTGCCGGAATTATGTCACGTACCGTCGGTTTTTTCACAGTCGTAGTTATCAAGGGTAGCAAAGGTGTCGAACGTCATGATGTTTAATAACACATCATGAATAAGGCATGGTGGGAATTTCAAAAAAGTTTTAACTTACTTTTGCATTAGTAAATTTCTAAAAATGAAACGATTTTAATAAAATCAGGTTTTAAATAAGAAAAAATAAAAACAAACCAAATAAAAAAACGATTGTTCGACACTTGCGACAAATGAAATATCTCAAACAAAAAAAAAATTAGCTACTGCTGGCTTATCAAGTTTGCGAATTGGTTGTATTTAAGCTACGCTTATCGCTTAATTGCTGGAAAATCAACAAACGCACACTAGCGATGCTGGGTATTCTCGAACAACATTTCTATGCGCTTCTCATACGCGCGTTATAAGGCATAGAGAAAAAATAGCGATCAAATTTTACAAAGGTGAAATTATGCACAAGATCAATGGCTCAGAGAATGTTCACTGCACGAGTTTATTTTGCAGGAACAGATTTCCAACCAATCGTGCAGGGGTGCGAGATTGAAAGTGAATGCATAAGATTCGATGGAATCGTGTATTTGTTGTTAATAATTTAAAAACAAACGCGCATATCAAACCATTGACGCCACGAGCAATAGTAGCGTTCTACACTGCTTGCCCTTTCGCGGGTCTTAACGTTGGTACGAATGGTGTCATGGGCTCGGCGTGGAATCCATAATGTCATCAAACCGGTTACCAATGTCGGGGCAAAAAGATGCTTGCCGCTGTTTATCACAACCATCACAAGCCGGAAGGTCTCAGCGTGAGAAACGAGTGAACGCATGTGCTGTGTTCATCGGCCCGCCAAACGGGGAATTTATCAGAAACCGCCGAGGTCGGAATTTCCCCACACACGTCTTCCCTTTCAACAGCAGCTTCCGTATTACCAAATCATTCGTATGCGTCATCCGTCAGACTCCCGTGCCCACCACCCGCTTCCCGTGTCGTTGACCGTGATTTGCGGCTGGAGCTTGTGATCGCGATCTCGTCGCGATTGAAATACACTTACACTGTTCGAGCGGCTGCGATTGTTCACGTTGTTGCTGTTTCTACGCCCGTTGGCGGCTGCTACAGTGGACAGCGTTTGTCTCGCAGCGGTTCGGCCACCATCCGGCGTATCAGTGGGGCTATCTTCGATGTTTATTTCGACAGCCGTCGAATCTTTCTCCACCGTGGAAGCCATGATGTTGATCAAGTTTTATAGACACACACACACACACAATCACTCAAGAACCGTTTTCACTCCACGATGCACCAACTCGAGGCCGAAAGAAAAATAAAACTAACAGTTTATAATTATTCCACTTGAGCAAGGGTCACCGGGAGGGGTTAAGAATGCAAAAGAAAAAACCACCGGCGAATAATTACACTTTAAATGGTGACGGCGATGGTAGCGTGCCGCTTGGTTGATCACAACCGAATCAACCGCCAACAATGAAACCCCCCACGGCTCGCGTCCGACAGTATGGAGCGAGGGAGCGACGAACGAATCCAACACAAACTTCACCCGAACGTGGCCCGAAACGTACTACGCCGGCACGTTGCGAAACGGGGTGAGTTTTGTTTCTGTTGCTGGAAAACCCGAGCCAATCGTATCCTTGCGTAGGTTTGCGTGACTGCCGGCACACGAGCTGGCTGCGTGTGTGCGTGAGCTAGAGCGTTTGTTATGAGGGTTTGGTGAGAAGTGATGTTTTGGTGTTTAGAGTATCTTCTGATCATTAAACATGAGCTTATAGAAGTGATTTCACAGACTACTGAATGGTAAAAACGCTGAAGTGTGTGGTTAAATTAATATATTTTGTATTTATTTTGAACAAGATGCTTTTGTTGAAATCGTCATTAGTTTTCCTACTTAGTAGAACATAATGTGCTTTTTAATAGTTTAATAGTTTAAAAAATGTAATCAAATGATAAAATTCTTGAAAATTGATCGCCAAATAAGTTCGCCTAAATAAATAGGTTTCCATAGCAACGTCACTTTTCGCGGCACCCTCACGTGCGTGATAACCGGTTTCCTTTGCTTCGTTGTCCGTCGCTAGGGAATCCGTACGAGCGTCATGTGGTTTTGTGCTGCCGCTGCTAAATTCCAGGCGGCATAATAGGCGGTGATCGAAAAGTTGGTCTCGTATGCAGCATTCTAATGTCGCCTCTCACCGGGCGGGAAACAATGGAGCCGATTTTGTTTCTGGTGCCTTACCAAAAAACCTGTATCTGTTAATTGGAATAGGCAACATGACGCTGGAACGGAAAGACGTAAGCCCGGCATCCCTTTTGGAGAACAACTTCGATCGACACTCTCCGGCAATAGGCCGCCGCGCTTGTTAACACTAGGGTGTTATGGTGGACCGGGCCGCGATTGGAAAGCATTCTTAGCGTGATGGCGATTTCTTTCATAATTTAATTAATGCGGCTAATGAAGCAACGGTTGTGTTGAAACCGCGTTCGCAAATCCGTGGTTTGTGCAAATTTTATTCTGTTTTCATTAGATTACAGCATAGAGAGAACAAATACATGCTCTCTACGAGTCCGTTCCAGAGTCCGTGCTTTAATTTAGATAAGCGACAACTATTCGCACAAAAAGATATATGATCCGGCGGCACTGGTTTATCTCTCGCATCCTAGTGTCGTATGGTGCGCATTTTTGCACACCACTGCTTATCTGGCCACGTTTGGGAGGGGAGTTACAAAGAAAAGGAAAAGTGTGGGCCACACAACCAACCCGTCCTCTATGCCAAGAAACAGAACATGCTTTACATAATAGCGTGAAAGTGGGAGGGAAGGACTGTAAAATAAATTATATAAAATTAACCGAAAATTTGTTCAAAATGACGAACGAAGGCTTCGATTGCACCCCTAGGAGATCGTGTTCCGCGTTTCATACAGGAAGGGTAGCGTTCTTGGAAAAACATACGCATGAAACGAGGGACACCGTTTTGCTTCCCACTGCGAGCGTTTAAAGGGGTAGGGTTGACTAATGCTCCGATGTCAGGTGAATTTTAAATTACATTTATATTCTTTTTTTTTGCAATAACTTTAACGGTTACTATACGTTTTCACTCTCTTCACTCTTCACCGAACGCAGAGAGGGAGAGCCACACGAACGCTCTCTGTGTATAGTTTGTTCTTTGCACTGGCCATGCACTTGCACCGCAGCTGCACTCTTGCACTTGCCGGGGCGTCTTTTCGTTGGAACTTGTTTTGAATGGCACACATCTTATTTTTTTTTTGGGAGTTTAATTACGGTCCTCGTGGAGCCACCCCAAACGCGGAGATCAACACATTGACGAGCGTAATCACAAAGATGCCGATCGTGATGAGGTCGTTGATCTTGTTTGCCTTGCATATCTCCTTTCGATCGTTCACGTCGTAGCGACTGTTCATGATCAGCCCGACACCGACCGCAACCTGCACCAGCAGGCTTACGGAGATGAAGATCAGGCTGAAGATGTAGTACGGATGCCGTTCGTACGTTTCCAGCACGTACCGGAGCTGATTGGCGTTGGCGGAGAGTAGCGCCAGATCCATCATGCCCTGGGCGAGCGTTTTCTTCTGCTGGTACACATTTACGTTCGGTATCACCTCCGGCAGTGGCAAACCCGGTGCTCCCTGCTCGAGCTAGACGAACGTGAAAAGTGATTTCAAAATTTACCCTTCTTTGTTTTTGGGTTTTCCCTTTGAGAAGGCGGGAAATTACGGGACTTACGGATGGCGTGAGCGCTCCATCGTTGACGCTGAGGGCCATTTTAGCGCGCTATAAATTGCTCTCTCGACTGTCGCCTCGACACACACCGATACTAGCTGCCGGCCGGACGTTGATCGTGCGCACGGTTTGTTGTTTGCGCGGTGTGTGTAGCCCGGACGGGTTTCACACTGACAACTAAGTTCGAAAACGTTGGAATGAACACGAAAAACACGGTGCCTCGTCGTGTTATGCGCTACCCAAAACGAAAATAAACTACGCACCGATGTTCGGAGAGGGGACGACGCTTGTGTGGCAGGGTTCGCTGCCAAGAAGAGCGATGGCGATTTTTGTCATTTGAACTCGGATGTCGGTTTAGTTAGTAAAATTGAACGCTTGTTAGAGACCGAGTCGTTCGAAAAAATTTAATTTATTTGCCTTTACTTTGTTAGGGAAAATAATAAAAACTAATGTGCTAAGCATACCACCAACCCTGTAGACTCCGAACAATATTTTGCATGCAATCCAGCATACTGGCTTGAGTTCACACACAGGTGAAAAACTTGTGTTCAACTCAGGTATTTAAAAATAATAAATTAAAATTGACAAATTATTCGTTTACGGCAGCTCACTGAACTATTCACGATGCAATCATTCAACGAATAAGTGCTAAATCAACGGAATGTCTGAAACATTACAATATTTTTGAGTTTATTTCCAGTTTGTCACATTTTATCTTCTGTTTAATGTTTGTAAATCGAAACACGTATCGAAACATGTAGACACATATGTTGTTTTAGTTAAAATTTGTGCACTCATTTGTGCATTGAAATAGGAATAAATTAAGGCGTTAAGAAAAGGTCTCGAAAAGTCAAAAGGCTATCCAGCTGTTGGTCGAATCATCATTTTAGACGATTTCAATGAGTAGTAATATTGACGGAACGTGTACCAAACCATGCCGGTGGCAAACTCTTTAGTAACTCCACGCAAGTATTTTCCATTCAAATTGCTGCAAAATAAAGCAAATGTGTGAGTTATGATTTTAAATAGTGCATCCAAAATAATACCATACCTGCTGAAGCAGTCGCTGTACCACCAGGCGCCGGTATAGGTCACTGCGCAGTGCTGAGTTCCGTTGTCGTTATCGGCATCGAGCGTAGAAAATTTCATTCCCCTCGTATTATACATCGAATCTCCAGCCGTGCCGCTGTATCCTTCTATTTTCGTGACAGCATATTTTTGGGCTTCACCAGCAATCTCGAACAGACCGTACCTGGCGAACGTCTTATTGCCATCGAAGTCCTCCAACAGGACCATTAGCTCATGCGGAGCCGAAGCGGTCAGCTGATGGATGCGATCCAATCCCAACCAGAACTCTCCCTCCAGATTGCCGAAGCCATTCCGGTACTCGATCCACTTGCGATAGAAATCGATCGAACCATCGAAACGGTGCTGAATCACGGTCCAGCCGCCCGATTCGTACTGCTGATCGCACAGCACGGTAAACGGTTGCTTGAAGGACTTCTCGAGCTGAATGCCGTACACACCGTACTCTGGGAATGGGCTTTTGTTGCAGGACGTGTGCGTATGGCGATGAGCGTCAACGAGAAGCGAGCGGTTTGAAGTATCACATCCTCGCTGCAGAAGATACTCCCCAAACTTGTGACTCGTTAGCACCAGCTTCTGCTGCGCTAAGAGGGTTGTAAGATCGCGTTTAACTTCGGTGAGGTTTTGTCCCGTGTGTTTAGCGTTCGCTCCGAGAAGGGTCACCGTTTCACTCGCTTGCTGCACGAGCCAGGAAAGGGTTTCCATAGATCTGACTAGGTTATCAACCCTGGAGCTGAGGATGGTAATCTTCTGCTCCGTTTGTAGATTGTTTTCGAACGACTGGTACTCCAGCACATCGAGTTTCGATATGATCAACTCGGTTGCAAATCCGTTGGAAGAATTTTGTGGGGACACGGACTCAGCAGCACTATGCAAGGTGACAGTGTTGCAAAATGCCACCGCCAAGAGTGTAAGCACCTTTTCCATGTCGAAGAGCGTTGTCGATAGCACTAGACTTGACTTCGTCCAAAATTGCAAACGCTGTACCACGCGTTGTGTTTATATACTCGCAAAAAACGACAAACTCAAACCACATATCGTGGCATGGCTCAGTTGAGGTTAATAACGATATCGGATTGAAGTGGTATCGCACGGCATGATATGGTTTGCAGAAATCTAAACGCTTATCTTACTTAACCATGATCTATGTTGCAGGAGTAATTTGATGATACCTTTGCTTTGTTGTTGTTTTTTATCATATATTTTCTTTCCTTTGATTTATTTCTTTTGTAGTTAGTCAAGATACGTAAATGACAGAAATTATTTACAATTTTTCATAATTAATTTGGTAGTTTTGGCTGTGATAATGAGATTTTCCAGCCCCATCTTTTGAGCTACTGTATAATTTTGTCGGATTGCAATTCAAACATATATATATGAATTTGATGCACATGTACGTAGAGAAACAATTGGAAATTTTGTGAAAAATAATACAATTGTGTTTAGTATTCGCGTGTACTAGTGAGTATGTGCATCACTGTACACGCGTTTCTGTTTCAAACGAAATATTTACTCAACCGGTATCAACCGGTTTGAAACATTTCATGTGTGAGTGGTAATATTTCGCCAGTGACGCGGCCATTATTGCTCACAGTGGAATCGAATGTAATCTCGTACGTGAACGGAAGATTGAATCGTTTCCTTTTTAGAAACAGTTTACTTAAAACCCTTGCCATGAACTGTACAGATATTATGTAAATAACATTTTTAATTCCGTGTAACGAACGGTTTTTTGTATTAGTTAAATTGTACAAGAACAATGCGAAAAATTATATTTGTTAAATCTTTCTATTTACTGCCCAACCAAATCGAAAAAAAAATTCCATCAATAACTGGATAGATTATTTTTCAATTCGTCATATCTTTATTTTGCTAAAAATAAATGCTATAATGTCACACAAACTGGACGACTACTAAACCTTCGTGCCGTGAGTTGAGAGAATTCTCTCGCTGCGTTCTTTCTCTTTCTCTCTATCTCTCGGTTATCATCTCACTGCGAGGGTGACGGAAAAGGTCCTTTTCATTGTGGAATAGGGCAGCAGCACTATGTTTTTCCAAAGTCGTCGTCGTTGTCATTCGTTCAATACGGTCGTCAGCGTTGCTGGTGCGCTGCGTCTTCATCGCGAACGCGTTCAGAAAAGTGCAATTTTCGTGGCGAATAAGTGATTCCCGCCGGGGCAAACGGCAAAAGGAACGAAATAATCATTCACGATTTTGGTGGCGAACGTGATCGAAGAATAGAAAGCACGTAACGAGCAAAGCAAACGAAAATTCGTTCCCCGTTTCTGTGCTCGTAAAAAAAAAGTTCTTTCTCACACGGCATTAGCTACACAGTAGTGTTCCGTCGTTGCGCAAAACATTGTGACGGGTGGTGACGGTGAAGAAAATTGCACCTTTCCGTCGGCCATCGTGCCGACCCATCGGTGGTGAATGTGAGCACGGAGGCTTCGCAAAAGGGGAAAACCATCATCCACAAATTTTACCACCCACCGTGCGTGATGCAAAGCGCGTGGGTCGGATAGTGCCGTGTAGTGCAGAAGTAGTGGCGGTGCTAGTGCAAGCTGCAGTCAGTGGAAAGTTGTAAAACGACGAAACGACGAATCCCCTTTCCAACATGTCGTCCAACAGTGAGCAGGTATTACGACGCATCCTTGCCCAAAACCGTACGACCTCGAGCGAAATAGGAAGACGAAACGTCCTCCACCGCCCCTCCGAACCGCGTTCTTTTGTTTCCGTGTGTCCTTTTGACTTCCCGTTTGATTTTTCCGACTCAACGAGGTTAATCAAGAGAGGGCGCTCGTGTAGGATGTGTGAAAGGAGCATGTGTTTGTGTATATGTATGTGTGTGTGTGTGAGTGTGAGTATGTTTGCGCGTGTGTCTGTGGTAGTGTTTGTTAAAAGGCTCTGCAGTAATAAAACGGGAATTTCGACCTTTCCCCTTCGATACGGCGCAAAACAAAACATAAAAACGTTCCTCCCCTAGTCACCATCTCGGTTCCCGGTGAAATTGTTGGTGGTGTTGCTCGCTGCCCGTCGGGCTCGGACAGAATTTTAAATGTCTTTATTCCCAAGACGCCAAGTGTGGTGGTTTTTTTTTTTACATTTGCGCCCATCCGAACGTGAGCGAGCGTTGTCACTGTCAAATAAAAACCAACACCCTCTTCGTGGCATACTACGATGTGTGCGGTAGGGGTGATGACGATGCGAGTAACAAAAAAAATCACACACCTAAACCATACCAAACAACAATGAAAATATATTCCACGGCGGGGTGGGTGAAGTCTAATTGTGGTCGTTTACTTCTGCTCTTCCAACGCTATCGTCTCCGGTTGTGTTTGTGTTTTGCGTGTTTGTGTGCGCGATGGTATCCTTCGTCCTTCGTGCTGGTTCGCTGCTGTTGGTTATGGCCGGTGGTTACTTCGATTGTAAATATTCATTTTTCTGCACTTCGTTCGTAGGAGGAGGTCAAATTATCAGGTTCATTGTTTTACAGATGAATCATTACTGCAAGGAAAATGCGTTGAATCCTTCCTGAAGATTCGACGTTCAATTTCTTTTACACGTTGTGTTACACTACTTTGATAGCAGAATTGAAATTAAATATATTTTCGGCATCAAGCTTTGTTTATAAAACATATTACATATTTTATATTGTAAAGGCCTTATTAGGAGTGCTAAAAGAATGTAAGATATCCATTGGGAAGGTATGATTAATGTAGCAAATACTAAACTTCAACAACACAAATTCTTATCGCACAGTTTCTTATCTTTTTGATAGCGGGCAACATTTAGTTTCATATCGTCACTATTTTTATTTACCTTTAACAATACTTTATCCGGCAAATCTCGTATGAATATAGCAACCAAAAACTTTGCTTGCTTTGCTTGGACAAAAACCTCGCTATTCGTGCGGCCACCGTTGTTCGCCACATACTTACCTGCAGAGTGACGTGATTACGTTAATGCAACTAATGGCACCCGGTGCAATGCAATTTCGTTGCGTTCCTTGTCCCGTGCCAGGATACTCGCTGTTTGTTTGATGATGGTGGTTGATGGTGCAGCTGAACTAACACTAGCACAGCCAGCAAAATGTCGTCGAACCGGAGACGTGCAGGTTGGTTCGCTTCCGGTTTGAAACGGGATACCAAAAAAAAAAAAAAATCTAAACGGCACATCCGAACCGACTTACCATGCCCGACAGGGTGGACGTTAATTTTATTTTTTTAATTAATTTCACCTAGTTGGAGAGCGTAATTGGTTGTCAGCGGGATGCCGGGTTGGGTGGCTAGGCTATGTACGTGCGCATCAGTGCGATGAGATGCGAGCAGAAGATTTTAATTTGCAACAGGTCGTCCGTCATTTCCTGTTTCGTTCGATTTATGAGCACGGATGCGTGGCTCCGTACCGCGCCCGATCCAGGACGCGGCACTAGCTTAGGATGAGAAAATTCAATTATCTCCCTGGGTCGTTGATGCATGTGTATTCTGTACGTACGGGCAAAGGGGCCCCCGGTAATGAAACTCGCACACAAACACGCGCCAAACTGTGCGGTGAAGGATTTCATCATTCATTTACGCTAATAGGAACGGTCGGGGTGACAAAGTCGACGTTCCTCGTGGCCCTTGAGCTGGTTGATTATTGAAACCGACACATGCTAAACGTGTGTCGGATGTTGTTAAATTGCCGTCCTCGGTAATGAGAAGCATGGTGGAGCTGGGGGAAGGAACAGTGAGCACGATTTTGACATGTTTGCTACAACTCGAGAAGGTTGTGGTTTGAGAATTATTTGGAAGGAGGAGAATTTCTTGTTTTATCTCATGGAAAATGAGCCCTAACTGTCTGTCCGTGTTTCGATACATCACACAAGACAACGTGCGTTGGAGTTATAATTTGTTTTACCATAAGATATTTTAATAAAATTTTACCGCTTACGTCAGCAAAATATATATTTGATGTTCGTATCAACAGCAGTTGGTTTCGGTCGATCATATTTTGTGGTTATAAAGCTCTGTTTCAGCTATTTGCCTTTGGCAAAACCGCAAATATTGAATATTGCCTGCTATCGATTACGGATAGCAAACGAATACCCTGTCAAACATTGTACGTACGCCAAGCTGGATGAGTGACTTGTGCTGAGCTTGAGAGAAATTTAGTTTGAGGAGCCATTTTCAGCAGTTGGTCATAGCTACAACTTAAAAAGTTATGTTATTCAAGAAGACTGCCTTTCGTTGCCAAATTTCTAGCCATCATCTCGCATTAAATCAACGGCCTGAAATGGAAACCATTTCTCTACCCGCAACGTATCGACGTAGCTGTAACGTACAACGGAAAAGACACGACCTAATCCATCACTACGCCACGGGGCGTAATCTATTTAATAGCAGTCTGCATACTTTTCCGAATTCTTTCCGCCTGGTGATTGCGTTGGGTCGCGTCTCAGCAAGCGATAGCTCGTGACCTCCCGAAAGACACACCGGATCGTACACCGGTTTCGGGGCCGGGTTGGGAGCGTTATGTTCGAAGCTAACCTCACTAACCACACCACATCGTTCTACACCGCTCAAGCAAGCGAAGGCACAACAGTATGTGGGATTAAAACCGTATCAAAAACGTCACAAATGCCCCGCGGTAGCAGCAGCAGCAGCAGCCAACTCTTCCCGCGTTGATCTTGCTTATCAGTTGAAACAAGCGCCAACCAAACATACGCCGATGAAGAAAGCGTTACGTTCGTACGTGAACCGTGACTATCGCCTGCCCGGGAAGTCGCCCAGACAAAAGTCGACGAAGACAACGGCGAACAAGGTTGCAAAAACCACACAAAAATCTCGTCGTCGTCGGCTGGAGCGCTTCCATTGAGGCGGAGATAGAATGGCGAGTGTATTTGTCTCTTGTTCAGTTGAATTCAGCGTTCCGTAGTGTATGTGGTATGGTGGTATCAACATCTTGGCTGGCGGCACTAGGCCCCACCGTCAGAGAAGCGATCTTTTCGCTAGCGAAGTTACAACGGAATGAAACTGTTGTTTGTTAGGTCGCGCCCACAAGGGAATGGAAACCGTTTTGACGCTAGATTAAACAGTAATAAATAAAATTTCAGAGACGCTGGCACGATTGCGGTACACCTTGCCATGCGATATTTAAACTGCGATATAAAATGCAATGCTGCAGCGAGCAGCTGATGTGAACGGCCACTCGTTGCTATCTGATTGGCCGGGTTGAGTGACAATGGCGTGCGAGGCACCGTAACAAATTGAGGAAGTCTGATTTTAACCAATTTCCTTGTAAATAGTTTTTTTTTAACCAATGAAGTTTTCATGTAATTGATTCACTTTCCCTTGAGATTTTAGAATGATTAATTTCCTCCGATAATAATCCAGTTCAAGATAGCAGGAAACCATGTTAATGGCCTGCACTAAGAGAACGATTTTTCACAAAATTATCCCAAGCTTCCCAGCACACTCCCAAGCTTCGCAGCATTGTTTTATATATTACTTTCACGAAAGAAACCAACGAGAGAACTGATAGCGAAAACCAAAACACATTTTACATCCAACAAAACGCATTGTTTTCGTTCGTTCATCTCAAAGCTGCAATGTTTGCCGGGGTCTCGGGTTTTTAATTTGGCGAATTAGAATTCACCCTCTCCGGCAAACCGCATCAAACATGCAAACGCGCTGAAAGCCGCTAACCAAACAATACGCATAAGTCAAAAGTGCAGTGGAGAAAAGCCGTTGCGTTGTGCAAAGGGATGGTATGCTTTGGCCTTTCCGACTGTGGTGTGCCGAAGCTGCCTAGCCAGATTACACGAGGCTTTCTGTTTTCCCATATGTAGCATGGGTGGTGTATTGTTTTAAGTTGGCGAGGAAAAAAATCGTAATACATTGTGCCGGCGGATGACAGACAGCGACCGTAGAGCCGTTTTCCAAGGATTCGCCGTTTTCGCTTCTCGTTTACTTTTCCCATCGCTGTTTCTTCCACCCTTTCGTCGTCTGCCTTGGTGATTGTTTGGGAAGGATTGGTTTGGCCACCGTGTCTGGGCGAGGTAGATTGTCAGAGTCAACCAGAAAAAAAAATGAAACGAAAACACGATGTGCCATGTCGTTTCTTTTCGCTGGGAACGTGTGAATGTGTTTGTTACGTTACAGCCGCCGGGAGGTTGAATCATAAAGAGTGGGAAGGCCGCTTTTTGAAGTACCCATCGGGTCTGGTCTGACTTTTCACTTAGCAATATTTGTTTTGTGTTTTTTTCCGACCCGAAACTGATGTTATTATATTGAGTTCACTACTAAAACTGACGCGCCCCGTGCGTCATAAATCGTTATTATTTTGCTGGTGGGTAGGCTGGTTGTTGGGTTTTGGCATTCCCGTTGATCTCCGGTACATTCGTTTCATGGGGCAGAACTGCGACGAGGTGCAGCTGGCGGCCGAAATCGAGGTGCTGAAGAATGCGCTGGCGGACAAACACGCGCAGCTGCTGGCGATGGAAGCGGCCTGTCTGCAGGAGAGCGACCGGCAGGTTGAGCTGGAGGATAGCATCATCGCGTGGCAGGATAAGTACGAGCGGCTGTACGAATCACACAAACGCGTCCAGAAGCTGAACCAGAACCTGGAGGACAAGCTGCTGAAGCTGGTGGATCGCAACTCGGGCGAACGGGCGCAGCTAACGAGTGACGTGGCCACACTGAGCGTACGGCTGGCGCAGGCTAACTACAACATCCAGAGCCTGAAGCGAGAAATTGTAAGTACTTGTAGTTTGCTCAATTTTTTGAAAATGATGGTGCATGCATTAGATTTTCACAATTTTTATATACATCACTTGTCACATCTCTGGAAAGAGATTTATTTTATCGATTTTCCACATCAATCTTCGAAACTGTTGGATAATGAATCCGACTGTATTGATGGAGACGCCCAGTAAGTGTTATATTTATGTGGGATGTGTTTTATATTTCCAGCTCTCTCCCTAATCAAGAGCAGGACATAAAATAGCAGAAACATGCAACCAACCCCAATGTATTGATCATTCTTCGGTTTGACCTAAATCTATGCTCCCGGGAACCGGGGGAAAACCCGGACATGATTCGATTAGTAACTCTGGGTTCGTTCTTCATCTCCCTCCCATCCGTGATTGCTTGATCATCGGCACTTATTCTTAGACCAGCAGCCTTCTGGCCGCCAGTGCCGACACCGACACGCATTCAAATTGGCTCGAACCAGAGACGACACTTTTATCGGGCCTGTGCTACTGTCGATGCCCAGAACCACTGGCGACACTCCAGACCGTACGATAAAACCCCTTTTTTGGGAGGCTCACGCAATATGAACGAACGAATAAACCGCTGGTTCGATGCTGAACTTGAACCGAAGCTAAATGTGGCGGTTTGAACGGATGAAAAATGACCTATGACTCACTTTCGTGGGGCAATGTGTGTGTGTGTGTGTGGGGGGTCTCACCACATTTTCGGGGACACCAGTGTGACAATGAGCCAACCACTTGCAATGGCGAACCCGAGCGCGTGAAGCTGACGATGGTGATGATGTCACCGGACTACAGCAAATGCAAATGGGCAGATGAGCGGCAGACAATCGTGGCATGTTAATGAAAATCGACACATGATTCGATTGGCACATCGTGGGGAAGAATTTTTGTTCCAGTGCTTCATGGGCAAGCGTGGCAATTTGAGGGCGATCAACATAAAATCGTTATTTTTCATCTCAAAAGTGGATTTTAACGTAGTTGGGAAACTATTCTCAGATCATATATTGAGTCATATAGGTGATCCAAATGCATGTCAGTTTGATTTTATTATTAGAAAAATCAGTCGAAGGGAAAACCTACCTACTAGCAAACATCCTCCTATTCCCGCAAAGCAATGTATTGATCGATCCGGCTGGAGGATTCTCTAACTTTTCGGACCGTTTCGTGTCCCGTTTACGATCCGAAAATGTGTCCTTTCTTGTGGTTATAAAAACAAATAGTTACCGAAAACAGTTCCGAACGATGTCCGGCGATTAAAAAACTTTTTCATACCCATCGGATCGTGGTATTTTCGGATATATCGATCTAGCTATAAACGGGGGAAAAAAGTCCCGATAGCTAAAACATTGTTTTAAGTGTAGCTTTGGAAGTTGTTTGGAGCACCATACACAAAACTGCAATCAATCATATTTTGCTCCAATTTCATTATCCTTCTCGTCATTTCGGTTTCATGCTCAATTTAAGACCGAAATCCCGTACCCGTCAGAAAACGGTTCCACTCCAAAACCCGTCCGCTTTTCCTCAGCCCTTCCCCCCCCCCCCCAGCAGTGCTGTTGCTGTTACGGTATTGATTTGTATTGATTATCAAACCGCCAACCTGTTGGAGCTGGAGACGCTACGGTGGAGTATTGATCCAGTTTTTGCACTCGATTGCACCCTTCTTGACACGCACCCTTCTCCTTCCACAGGCAGCACATGGCAGCAAACTGTATCTCATGCTCATCCCATTTTCCCTTATTCGCAGCGCATCTCCATCCTGGTGTGGTTCGTGTATGAGTGTTTGCTCAAGCACTTCAGCGGTCCCCACTTTAGTTCTGTTAGCAACGGATGTTGTTTGATCAGAGGATTTTCCATATTTTCCACAATTCAATCGAACGCTGCTCTTTCTATCTCTTTCCTTCTCTCTCTCTCTCTCTCTCTCTCTCTCTCTCCCTCTCCACACATACATAGATACACCGAGATACACGTTCGGTCGGTTGGGTTGGGTTGTGTTGGGAGACAAAAATAGGGCACCGCGGTTGAGTTCATCTCACTTCTCGCCCATTTTGCGATTGGCAAAAGGGGTCGTCGCTTATCTTTCGGGCTCCTTTCTTCTGCCGGTGATGAGCAGCTCGGTGTCGGGCCGTGTTGTGCCTCGAACGCAGGTGAAATTGATTTATTGAGCGTGCATGGGAAGCGAATGCACAACGTTTACGATGGTTGACGGTGGATCGTTCGAACGGTATTGGAAAGGTTCGTGTACCGGCTAGGCTTGAATCGTTGTAATTTTTATATGAGTTGGAAGATATATTCATTCGTTTAATTATCACTCCTCGTTGAAGCACGATTACGTGCTACATAAAGTGGAATAAAAACGTCCATCGTTTATTTTAAATACCCTCCGTTTGATCACCCTTACCGTTCAGGTGAACATAACAGCATGAGAGGATCCGTGTATCCTTTCTCAGCCATATTAAACCAGTTTATCCTACCCCGAGGCTATCGGGAACAACAGCACCAACATCCGAATCCGCGCGCTTGTTAGCGTAATCCGTGTGCCAAAGTAATTGTCTACGGAGTGGCACGTAAATCGCACACATGCTTTCATATCGCTTCATACAAACGAATCGAACAACAATCCGATGGTCCAGTGAAGCAGAACAAGCGTCGTCGACCTTTCGTCCGCTTGCTTCAGTGATCCGCAAAATTGGGACTCCGGTGAGGAGAAAACAAAAAGGGAAACATTCACCGGAAACCGCTCACCGGTTGATGGAGAAAATTCGGCGATGTGCTATTTGCTTTCCCGCACTCCTGCTCCTCGCCAGTTTTGGTACGCACTCCGGCGCAACACGTTGAACCTCCGGATAACGAGACAAACTGTCATCCGCTCGGAGAGGTGCAAAAATATACCGACCCGTGCGACATTTCGTATCGAGTGTCGATGATGTGTTCAAGCAACCGGAACCGAGTGTTCTGGCACCGAACAAGATATGGCAGAACAATTTCCGGCTCGATCGTGCACTTTGCATACGACTGTTGTTCACGACCATTGCCACGAACTTTGGAACGGGATGGGCCACAAGGGTTGTGAGACTGACTTGAAGAAAATCGGCAAAAACGGCTCCACAGAAATTACGACTGCAGACGGAATCGATTTTACTTGCAGGAAAATGCGCCGATGCTTTCGTCGCGTTTCGATATCGATTAAAGTGTTTCTACCGTTTTGTACCGTATTTTGTTATGTCGTTCGTGAAAAATGATCGAAACCAAAATGTGCTTAGTTCAACCGTGAAGGAACTGGGCAGCTGCAACTAGGGGCGGCGAACATGAAAGTAGCAAATCATTACAACAAAATGATCGCTTTCCAAACTCGACACTCGTGAGCTAAGGAAGCATCGGGTCGAATGCACACAAAACCTCCGAATCATGTTTTAAACCCTGTTGATCCTGTTGAAGGAGCGAGCGATAGGCAATATTTTTTTGTGATGTGATAAAAGTGTGCTTTTGACTTTCCAATGCTTCACCTTTGTTATTCCACTTCGTAAGGTGATGTGAAGAAAACGAAATGGAAAAAATGGAAATCTTATGTTCATCTTTTTTTCACAAATGGGCAAATGCGAACATGGTACAGGAACACGGCTTTTTCTCACAAAATTCGAAAACCTCCCACTGGGACCATGGTGGGTGGTCGGTACGTTCCCAACTGAATTCACTCTAGAAGTGATACTTTCCTTTATTGTTTTATCCATTTAGTGAAGCCAATGAAAAGGACATTTTCTTTGGCGGTACACTTTTCTGCTACAGTATCCGCTCGTGGCTTAATAGACCATTTCGGGATGGTGGTATCGGTCCTGCCGTGTGAAAGACCGTCGTCACTACCATTGCTTTACCATCTAGGGCCACCTTTTTCTTGCCGGAATCGGATACCGAATAGCCGGCGCAGAGAATGATTCGGTAGAAAATGAACGCCGAGTCCCTTTTGTTGGTGAGGTGATAATCCGTTCCGTTCCAGCTGAGATGTGGAATCGTTTGCTGTTTTTTCTCTCTTTCGTCCACTCTCTCCCTCTCTCATGCTTGCTTTTTCTCTCTGCCGGACACGGGACACGATAATCTGTTTCCGTGTTTCCGAGTGTCCCGGTCGGTGGTATCCGTTTTCTCGTAGCGGTTGCAATAATACCCAACGTCCTGGCATCATCGTTTACATTGCTCTGTAATACCGTTCTGATTGCATGAGGTTGCGGCCAAACAGAGGAGGAAGTTCAAATGGAAGAAACCCCATTCGGACACGCTCTTTGATGACTCGTCCATCCACTCGATGGATTACGTCTATTTTGCTTATTATTTTGTCGGACGCTGCAAAGGATTACTCGAACAAGTCCGCCTGTGGGACGATGGGGAGGAGCCCGCGCGTGCCAAAACTCCATCCCATGTCACCGGGAAACGGCGCTTAACCTCCGGTGCACGGTGGATTAAATGATATTCCTCGGTTGCTGAGCTGCTCGTTTTCGAATTGTTGGAAGGATAGTCTCCCTTACAGGCAGCTATTTCGGTGGAATTCAACGTGAGTGATTAAAGATGACAGGCGGAATGTCATACGTCTTGCGAGGCACAACTTCTCCGAACACGTTACACCGTAATGGCCATGCTCGACGATGACACTGTTTCACACAGTTTACCTCTGTTTTTGTTGGAATCAGCCCGTTTAAGGAGTTGAGTTGATTCAGCTTTGTTATCCTCTGACATTAGCGGAATGTTTGAAATTATCTTGACAATCCGACAATCCAGGACGTGGATATTTTTATGGCTGCGTAGTAAGTTTTTGCTCCCAAACCAACACTGGTTTCTTGGAGGAACACATACACCGTTCCTTCTTTCTTTGATAATTTAAAGTGATTCCTTTTTACTACATTTATGGATCCAAGAAACAACCAAGACTTTTTGTTGCATTGGTTTCATTGTCCTTTTTCTCGCCACATAATGTATAAAACAATTCAAATACACTTTTACGGCTGGCTTCTTTATGTGAACCACAGTGCATTATTCCAAAATCAATCGCCTGAGTACAGCATCTCCAGGGTGACAGAGTGACCCTGCAGCTCAAACATCACTTCCAGAATACGTTCTACCCCTTAATGTCATTACAGTGGCGTACGAATCCCTGATCTCCTAGGGCCTCGGGCCTCGGGCAACGGGCTTTGGGAGCCACGCAACAACAAAAAAAAAAAAAACACGGACGAATCCCATCATTTATGCCGGAACGGAACGCGTAATGTAATGCTATATCCTTACAAGTGCGAGACTTACTCCGAATTCCGGCGCACTTGGGCCGCACTGCTGCCGCCATCAGCACTGTGTACATAATTAAATTTTTCCATCCCGCACGTCCCATCTTTGGCCAGCCCGAGCAGAAGAAAAAAAAAATAGCACGAAGAAAAAAAAGTATTCACATTCTGGCGCAGGGTTGCAGCCTCCTTTGGGGGATGATGGCTCCTTCGCCCTCCTTCCTGCTCCTTCTTGCTAACCGTTGTTGGTAAAGTATTTTTCCATTAATCTTCTTCCATCATTGTACCCGGTAGGAGCGTAAGTTTCTGACCTAGGGAAGGAAGAATGAAAGAAAGAGATATGAAGAGTTTGAGAGAGGGAGAGTGGGAGAGGGGAGGAGGGTGAAAAAGAAAATGCAAACACTGCTCAATGATTGCGTATGCTGGAAGGAGCGCGTGCTTTGGGGCATTACGCGGTGTGGATTGGTCGTGTGCATGTGAGAGACATTCTTTTCTTTTCCATCCCTCCCCGGACCCTGGTGGACTTTCTGTGGATTGTTCTCGATACGATCCAGGGAACGCACGATGCTTTACTCACTTCTGCAATGTAGGGCAGCAGGGTGGAATTAAAAATACGAATACAAATATATCATGTACGAGCGTAGTGTAAGCTTTTTGGAAAAACATAACAACGCCGTGTGGCGAAGGATGCCGTTATATTGCGCAGAGAATTGAGTTTGCCACAGGGTGAACCACGTCGTGAAAGGAACAAATGCTTTAAATTGTTTAACCATTATTTTCTTCTCCGTTCCTTTAGGAGGTTTTAGATAAAAAAAGACGTAAAATATCAAATTAAAATTCAACGTCATAATTTGAACGCATAAAGCGGAAAAAAGGATCAATATTCGCCTGCTCAAGCTATTGACTACCACCAAATGGTGCCATCCCATCTGATTGAAAATAATTCAAGCGAAAATATTTCTCGCCCTCCACACCGAGCAGCAATGCCCTTCATGTTTTCAAATTTCAAAACTTCAACACTGCCGCTAACGTCACCACCACCGATCGATCGGCGATTTCCGAAACACCCTGTAGTTATGCAGAAAGCGCGGATTGGGAGAAGAAAAAATAAATTAGAGATAATGGAAACCCCTGCAGCTCTCCCCGGATGGTAGGTTGCTTTGGAAAAGAAAAAGGCCAAAGACCTCCCCATTAACGAGAGGCAAGCATAAAGTCCTCGAATGATGGAAAACGGAGCGCGGAATGAATCAATCTTTTCTCACTTTACCAACCATCAACGCAACCTACAACGTTCCGTGGCTAGCAGTAGAAGTTATTTCCACCACTGCCACCACTAGGTGCCGTTGATAGGTCTTATGGTCGGGCGGCACAGATGGCTCCTTCGCCCAAGTGCACCCGGAAATGGTTGCTTTCGGTTGATCGAGTAACGTCGGGGGGGGGGGGCGGAAATGGGGGGGGGGGGGGGGGGGGGGGGGGGGGCTTGGGTGGCTTCCGCGTAGTTTGACGAACCACCCCTCAGTTGCCGGCAGAGTTTGTGCGGCTCTTCTCAAGCATCGTGTTCTCTCTAACCTTTTCGTTTTTATCTTTCTCTCGCCGTTTTCGTTGCAGGAACGTTACAAAACCGACATCAGCGTTGCGATTCAGTTGCTGCAGTGTAAACCGGACAGTTTCGTCTCGCCAAAACTTTCATCGGTAAGTGGGATGGAGTAGTGGAATGGGATGATGGTTTTACCTTCTCGTGTCTGGATGTTCAGAAAATGATTCGAAAGAAATTGTAAAAAAAAGAAGCTCCTTACACCAACATAATATCCGTGCATTTATCATCTCATTGCGTTCTACTCTCTTTCTCTCTCTCTCTCTCTCTCTCTCTCTCTCTCTTTTGCTCTTGATCCAGCTTCCGATCGAAATTCAGTCGAAGGTGGCCACCTACATGCGTCTCGACACGAACTCACACTCCGATTCGGAGGGTAGCACGAGTGGTGTTGGTATGGCTACCACCAACTCGTACCACGTGCTGCCCGCCTCCGACAGCCCACCACCCATCTGTCCCTTCCCTCCAACCGCCATGGTCTACTCGATGCGAGGGCTTGGTAAGTGTTAGTAACCGAGGAGTGTAGCGGTTGCATAGCTGTTTCCCTCTCCTGATCAGCACCGACCAGCACCGAACCAAAAAGAACCAACGCAAAATTGGGAATGTGTAGCTTCTTCTGCCTCTGCATGTGTGTGCTTACTTTGCCATTCTTTTCGTGGCTTGCTTAGATACATTTGCTTACACCGCCGAGAAGGGCGCTTGGGAGCAAATTTTGCATTAAATATAATTTGCTCAATTTAGTTTGCATTCTATAGTTTTCCTTTTAATTTTACAAACTCCTTCCTTTCGTTCGCAACCCCCGTACCCACCAGAAACGATAATGAATTAGATTTCTTTATAAACTTGTTTTTTTTTTGCACCACCCTCTTTAGCCTTATGCGTAGTTCTTTTCTCTGGCTGTTTGCATAATACAAGTGGGCCACTTATTTATGCAGCAGCATTCAACTACATTAATTTCCATTATCGCCTGCTGGCACTTTTCGCTCGCGCAAAACTTTCCACTTATCTAGCCCCTTTAGAAAAATGCATCGGGAGCTTTTTCGTGTGTGTTTGTGTGTGCTTTATTGGCAATCTTCATTAGGGCCGGCAGGAAGCCGACGCTTTATTGTGATGAAGATGGCTTTCATTAGTCTCGAACCGATTGAACCGGGAGCCGTTCGTCGTGCTCATTAAAACCGTAGCTTTTTCCTTCGACATCGTGATTGTATGTTTTCCTTTCCAATAGTGGTGACGTTTGTTGCAATTACAGTACACATCGAGCTGATGTTCGTGTCTGTGTGTCTACTCTAGGTTCATAGAATAGGCGATTTCTGGATAGCAAAGTTTTTGTTCGAGTTTCCGGTGTAATTTTCACACACGGTATGGTGGATTCGCCTTTCTTCGTTCTTAGACTTTTCACACCTTTCCTTCGTTCTTAGACTTCTTAGACACCGATGCAGCACATGCAGATATGCGGAAGAAGACGCTATATGTTTGGTAGAAAACACGTAAAGTTTGCAACTGCAGGATGGAAATTATGCACAAAGTACACCTTCTTCATTTGCCTTTTTTAGTTCCGTAGCTATAATTACTTTAAGTTCTAGCGGTAGGTGGCATAAAAACTAGTATTAACACAGCTCACACTCGTACTCACACCCACAAACTGTAACCTTCTGCTTTTGAGTCAAACGTTAACCAAGTGATGTGCATTCTGACGACGTTTTTTTCATTTATTGAAAAATGACATTAAAGAACGTGTGCTTGCTACTACAAATACAGTTTAATAATAATATGCATAACTCATCACACCTATACCACACAGTTTGATGCATCAAATGCAGCGTTCCGACAAAACCCGCCAAACCGTAAAGCAAAGGTGTGGTTATAATGGTGAAATATTTCACATCTGGCTGCCATACTAACGACATCATCATGCTGGAAAGATCATACAATTCGCTCTCGACCCACCAGGCAGACGTTTCCCTCGGGAGCGAGATGAAAAATGCAAATCGCGTAACCCCTTTTCCCACATCGAATCATGGTGGAATGATTTTCCGGACCCGAACATTTCGCTCTCTCTCACAGAGGATCATTCCTTAATGACCGGCGTCGACGGCATTGCGGCAATAAAGAGCAACCGTGTGGATTACTACTAATGGCTTCCCACAAGCCGCGGAGTGATGAAAGAGCTGTAAATGGGACGGGATGCTCTTCCGTGGAGTGGAGGTTTCATATCCTTATAAATGAAGGATAAACAACGAATGGTTGGACCAAAAATATCACTTACTCATTATCATAATTCGCTTTTAATCGAATCGCCGGCGAACGTCGAGAAGCAGCGGGAATAAAGATTTCCTTCCCCTGCACGATGAAAATGGGGACCGGGGTCACTGTTTGCACAAAGTTTGCACGAACTACGAAACCTCGAAACCGTTCGGGCTCAAACTCTAGTTGTCTGCTGCTGCTGTTTTTGTTGTGGAAAGTTGCGCAAAGACAAACACAACCTGAACTGGTGAGCTGGTGCTGGAAAGTTTAAAGGTAATCTCGCGTTGATTATGCAAAATCCTCGCACGGGCTTAACATAATCACTTAGTTGTGGTGCGCATGATACGGTGCGACGGTGAGGTTGAGAACTTTAACCGCAAACAAACACAGACTCACACACATATACGTGGACGAGCAAACCGTACAAGCAAAGACGAAAAAAGGCTTTTCCCAGGTGCCAAGTGCCATGATCGCGATCTCGTGTTCAATTCGTTTCAAGTCTTTCCATATGGATTTCATCCATTCTTTTGCATCGATGAATGATGCACTTTTAATAGCGATGGTTTTTTTTTCTTACAAATATCCTCTTACTCACTCGCACTCGTATGTAAAGCGTTGATAAACACATCACTGTTTGTGGCTCATACAGATGGAGGATAAATTATTAGCTAGCTTGTCATCAACTATCACTCCGGATTTATATCCCAAGCGGACCAGAACCTGAAGCGCGTGGTTAGTCTTGTCGTCCTACTCGTCTCACCGCCGTGAAGCATGGCGGTGAAAATGGTACTACTAAATTGACATTATTTATTTAAGGTCCCGAAGCATTCCAGCACGAGGGAGCCTTCAGGGCGGTATCGTATCGTGTTGCTCAAATTCTTCAGCCAGCCCTTACGGTGGACTCCCACGCGGTCGGTCTAATTTATGCCAGCCGCCAGTGAAACTGCTCCACAGCATTACCATAAACGCCCGGGCGAGCCTTCTTCAGCCGAGCGGAAGAAGCCGGGCTAGGGTTTTCGCGGCGCACGAGGAAGGATAATGTACGGTGTGCACCAATTTATCGGTTCCTGTCTACCCGATGTATGTGTGTGTGTGTGTGTGAGAGTGTTTCACTTTCCTTCCTGTTGAATTTTGCCCGTCCGCGCGATTAGAAGGTGATACCTTCCCCGGTGCCGTTGTGTCCAGCGCGACCGTGGAGTGGAGAGTTTCCGGCGTTCGGAACCGTTTTAGACCGGAATCGCGTGTCTGTTGTTGTTTTGTGTGTGTGTGTGTGTGTGCGTTTTTTGCCTCATACCTTGCTATGAGTTTTATTTATAAGAGGTTTTATCCCCTTATGTCGTTCGTTGGTGTTACCGTGGCTTGTAGACTCGCGTGCCACTGCCCCAACATCGGATGGGATCGAATGCGCGAATGCTTTTGTGTGTATATTTATAGAAGGATATATTTCCTTAACTTTGAACGCTCAAATCTCGTTCTCCCTTCCGCGCAAACGGTGCTTTTAAATGCCGGATCCATCAACCGGTCGCTTTCGGTTCGGTTCGTTTGCGGGTGAAGCATAAATCCACCTTCCTTCCACCGTCATCCCGAAACGTGCATCGCATGCAATATATAGCCGCTATTACACGCGGGGCGCTAACAGTTGCGAAAAACTGCTCCCGGACTGGTCGGTTGGTTGGTTGGTTTCGGGGCACGGATAAATCAATACTTTTCCATCCCCTCCTCGCGTGCGGCATCGTAGTGTGGGCTCTTTTGTTGGATTGTTTTTTGTTTCGGATTTTGCTTACCGCTGCGAGGAAGCGAAAATGGAAGAGTGAGCAGAATGAAAATGTTTCATTAGTTTCCATCCGAATGCACACGAAGGACGCTGGTTCGCGGTCAAAGGTTTGCTGGGAGCCGGGTGGGTTAAACGGTTTTCGGGCTCTATCCGACTCCTATCGGCAGTTTTATTTCCGGGCGCGAGCGCGTGTTTTATTTTTTTGCTTTTGTGGTAACAGAATGTATCGAAAACTGGCGCTGCAGTGTCCGGAGTGTAGTGTTTGATCTCGTACATCCTGGTGCGCTTTCGATTTCGCCGACATGACTGCATGACGTTAATCTAGACGTAATATGTGTAATACATGAATGGTGTTATTGATGAGCGACTTAGCGACACACTTTGAACGCTGCTTCGAGTTTTAGTTGCATGTGTACGTGATACTGGAACGACCGAGATTTTGTTCAGTTGCTTTAAGAGGAAATTTTCCTTTAATTTTTTTCCCTATTCTATTGCTTGTTATTAGCTGTGTTTTTTGCACAACTGTTTGTGTTTGTTTTGTAAAATGAAAAACTATTTTAACAAAAACTGTTCAAAACAAAAATCATAAACCATTTCTAGCAAATACTGAGTCGTTACAGTGTATGATTATTCAATTTAGAAACGTCACCAATCACCCAAACTAATCCCATCTGCTATGCGATTAACAAAATCCCATCACGCCTGGTTCACGTCGATTTTAATTAACTTCCATCTCTCTCTCTCTCTCCGTTTGCATGTTCGATTCGATGATTCGATTACACTAACCACTGCAGACGGCCCGAACCAGGATGGGCCGGCGACGAACGGGAAGCAAAGCTCAAGCCGAGAGCAGATCACACCGCAGGAAGCCACACTAGTAGTGCCGCTCGGTGGAAGCGCTACGGCCATCTCGACCGACAGTCTGCTCGGTGACAGCCGTCCGATGGGGCAACCTCCGAGCGGCCAAAACGTCGTGTCACCGTCCGTGATGGCCAAGTTCCTGGAGGATGAGCTGAAGTCGAGCGACGCACTACTCGGCACACCGATCAAACACTGTGATACGTGCGTGTGTACGCACGGACCCGTCGGTCCCACCCTGGGGGCTGGGGAAACGCGCCTCCACGAGTCCGGTTCGCTGCTGTTGGCGGATCTGCTCGGTAGCGAACAGAAGTACTACAGTGTCGCTACGCAAACGCTCATCAAGGGCGAGACGAACAACTCGCTCTGCCTTCGGTGCAGCAGCAACCTCAACTCACCGTCCCACAACAACAGCCCGTACATGATGAAGCTGATCAAATCGAGTGATAGCGTCATCTCCGAGACGAAGAGTAGCGTGTCGGACTATCTCACCACGCCGGATAAGGTGTCGCCAACGGGGGGTGGAGCCGGCGGGACAAACGGAAGCACCCTGGTTGCACACTGTGATGCCGGCTCCGGTGCTGAGGTCGATGCGTCGGAGCCACTATCGCTGCTGGTGTCCACCAAGAAGGACGACCTGATGGTGAACCCCATACTGGGCCACCATCGGTTGGCAGCGGATCGTGCCGTTTCGCAATCGTCCGGCTCTGCCGATCAGCATCTCCATCACCACCAGCAACAGCAGCACCAGCAGCAACAGCAGCTTGGAAAACTTCCAACAAAATTAACCACATCGCAGCAGCATCTGAAAAAAGCCGTCCTGTCTGGTTCGGATGGTTCGTTCAAGCATACGAAACCTCCCGTGTGTGGTGGTGCGGTACAGATGACAACGGCTGCGACTGTGAATCGCTCGGAAGGGCAGGCTTCATCACAGCCCAAGTTTTCCCACGACTCACCATCGTACATCATTAAGGATACGGATCAGATGAGCCACGCCACGCCGATCTCGTCCACCGGTGGGAACGGTGCCTTGGGCCAGTCGGGCAAGTATGGTACGTCGGCTAGTGGCAGCGTGGGCAGCGGGCTGTACCATACGGTCGGCAGCACCAACAGCTTGTGGAGCCGGACGAGCAGCAAGGACCCGGAGAAGGATGGTGCGAAGATGTTCGAAATCTTTAATCGCAATCTGATCAAAACAATCAAGGTGAGACTTTTTTTTGTGCGTAAAGTTTCATTCTTTTAGCTTAAACAATATTCACAATGACGCAATTGCAGCAATTGTTGCAAGGTTACTTATGGCATTGAGCAGAATGAGCGTCGCCCGGGATGTCGTTCGCAGGTTTGCGCCCAAATGTATGCAATCTGTGTGTCACGTCAAGTTTAACGACAGTTTATGTTTCCTCGTTCAATCCAAACCAATCAAAGCAAGCTGTTTTTATTAAAAACGAAAGATTTTCAAAGTGTTTTCTTTTAATTTGCTTTACTGTAAATATATCAAAACGTTTCCTTTTCACTTCCATTTAAGGCTGAAAATCCGAAGATGTCTGGTCCGCGGATTTGTGCGCTGCGTATTCAGAACGGTTCGAGTAACATTCTGCTCGACAACCTCGTGGACGATAGTTTGGAGAATCTCGACCTGAAGCCACCGACGCCGGTCATGTACACGCGCCGTGCCAAGTTTCTCGACGAGGAGCTACTGTTGGACGATGATCCATCGATCGGATTGAACGGAGCCATCAAGACCACCAACCTGCCAACGGCAACGTCTTCCGGGGATTCGATTTCACCGGCCGGGTTCGGTAGCAAATCGTTGGTTACCCCGTCCAAATCATCCCAACAGACTGGTGCGGCTGGTGGGACGGGAGAAGGGGGTGCTGATGGTCATGGAAACTTTATCACTGGCACAATCAATCGAGTGGATGAGGGTGGCGGTGGTTGTGATGATGGAGTAGCAAGTACGAACGTTGGCAAGCAGGTGTGTAATATGAGTACCACTACGTCACCACACTCCTCCGACCGATTGTGCACGATCGGAGAGGAGGTAAGCAATCTGTTGATAAACACCAAGCTCGGTTCAGCGGCACTGCCGAAACCGCGGCTCGACATAAACGTTAATAAGCTCGAGGGTATCGATGTGACGTCGAAGAAATCGTGCACCCAATCCAGCTCGATCTCGAGCGAGATCGACATCCAGGAGAGTGCGATACTGCGACGTCAGCAGTTGTCTCGGGTGGCCGAGTGGGTGCAGAACAACTCGAAGCTAGGAAATGCCGATCCCCTCAGTAATACCGAGTCGGACAATGAACCGACGGGCGGCCATACAATGACGTCCGATAGCTTAAATAATAATGCCACCCCTGGCGTCGGTGCTGGACACGGTGCCCATCTTCCGAAGGCTTCCACCAGATCGTCCGTCCTCCACCACTCAAGCAGCAAGGTCGGTGTCGGTGTGGGTGGCTGTGAAAGCAAAGCGCCCACGGTGCTTAGTGATATGAAAGTGGGTCGACATTCTTACGGATCATCGGTCGTCGGTAGCAATCTGCTCAACAACAACCACAACAACGGTCTGAACAATTCGATCGGCTATGGAACCGCTACTTTTGCTCAACATGGCAGTACGAACACGTCCTCCAAGCCGTCAGGTGTGGCGAGCGTTATGCACGGCTACAATAATAACCTCAACAATAGTCTTAATATCAGCACCAGTGCATCCGGCGTGGATTACAACAGCAATTCCACCGTCACAACTGGTGGCAGCACGTTGGGTGCGATCCGGAAGGTCAGCAATATGCACCGCACGGACAGTACGCTTACCGAGTGCCTCATGGAAGAAGTGAACCGACTTTCCGTGAACGATATCGATCAGGTCGAGCAGGAGGACGACAGTAGCAGCGTGGATCTGGCGCAGATGGAGTACAACGTGAAGCAGTTCCTGCTGAAGCAGAACGAATGGTCCACCATGCATACACGTCGCCAGTCTCTGATCTCGTCGAGTGCGTCCAGCGTGAAAGGTGGTGGAGATGGGCTGCGTACAGAGGATCGACCCGTACGAGATCCTTGCAAAGGACTCTTCCCAGGAATGGCGGTGGCACAGCAGACGGTTCCATCGTACCATCATCATCACGGTGGAGTAACGGGTGGACAGGCATCCATTACGGGAAATCCAGCGTACGGCAATAGTTACAAGTACCCGATAAATCCCCATCGGACGGAAACGAACCTGTAAAAAACGCACGCACACTGCTTCGGGAGTTGTGTAAGGACTGGACTGGACGAAAGAAATCGTTAATAATAAATTAAGGTGGCATTTTGTCGCTTGGATTGTACTTTTCATGGTTCTCCCCCATGATGTGTGGGCAATCCACTCAACAAAATGTCGTTCTAACTGGTTATTAACGCTTTGTTTTGGGAGTTTAGTATATGATTCCCGCTGGACGAGATGAAACTAGCCCATGAAAAAAAAAAAATAAATGCTCGCACAAAGAGGCCATCCCGCAGGGGAAGGAGAAACAGAGCTTTCGGAGATAGCTAATGGATACATATACCGAAACGTTGCTTACAATTGTTGATCGCGTAGTCGCTAGGTATCTTGTAACTAGTAGAAAAGAAATTCAACACACACAGACAAACCACAACAACAGAAAAACCCACACGCACACCAGCTAGGGCTTAAGCGATAAATTTAGTTAAAAGAAAAGAAAGACAACAAACAAAACAAGTGCGATCGGGGTGGAATGGAAATCAAAGTGCTCATTTATGTTTAGAATTAATGGCCAAATTTCGCTGTAGTAGAGAAATCTCGTCCAAAGTAGGAAGGTGCGCTTCGGGATGCGAGCTTGCGAATGATAAGATATTTTTGGTGCGTTTTATTTTCTCGCTAGTATTCATGTAGCCGAAGCCACTAGCACAACATCGGAACTTTGCGTATTACGCGGTAGCGAGTGTTCTTTAGGTTCGCAAAACGCCAGGGTATATTTTTATAAACGCTTCAAATTTTCCGTTAGTTAAGCGAACGCCCCGCTGAAACGGATAGTGTTAAAGAAAAGGAAAATTATGCAGCATACAAGAGAATGTAAAATAGCCTTATGCATACAGTCCGACCGGCAGACTTTATTGGGATTTATAAATTAATCGTGAGCAGAGAATAGATGAGGCTTTTTTGGTACTGCAGATTGTATACTTTTGATGCCAATTGATCTTTATTTTTCATAAAGAGTACCAATTGGAGGTTGTAGGATTATTACCTTTTGTTTGGCAATTTTATAAATAGCTCAAATAATAGCGCAACCATAAACCAGGAAGGATAGACAATTGATCAAATAAACATTTTTTTTACTTGTTTCACATGTTACGTTAGGATCAAATTCGTGATAAAGTAAAATTTCAAGTTTTTTTGTATTTGTATTTTGGTTTCTATGACGTAAAATATGAGTAACGAACGATATTTCTAGTTAATTTTCCCTCGATCCTTAGATGGGCCTTTCGTTTTGAAGGGTAGTCAAGTAAATTGCGCAAAAAGTATGCAATCACCACTACATCAATATTTTATAAATCCTTTCAAAATGTAACATTCGCCAAACGAATGCCGAATTTCGACAGCCAGATTCAATCCGGAGCTATCGAGCATATTTAGCCCATTTGATTAATGCCTTGATTCCAATTTAAAAAAGTATTTCCCGGTGGGCTGTGCAAATCAAACTATTCCAAAAACTAAGCCATACGCCATAGTTAGAGCAAAACCATCAACAATCGAGCTAAGTTCCTCCCTCGGTAATAAAGATTGCAGCACTGTGCAAGGCAACTGGATCGCATTGAAAGCGACCAGAAAAGCGAATGATTGTAAAATCGGTTTGTAACATACATTCAAAT
The DNA here is from genome assembly GCA_000473445.2 of Anopheles farauti. Lineage (NCBI taxonomy): Eukaryota > Metazoa > Arthropoda > Insecta > Diptera > Culicidae > Anopheles > Anopheles farauti. Next base: position 20,717,276 of record KI915041.1, read on the forward strand.
CTCAGCCTGTGTGTGGTGGACTGAAACTTCAGCAGCAAATTCATAAACACTAAACACTAATCACAGTAACCATGCCTTTTTCCGTAGCCCGTACAGAGCGCGAGAAGCAATCCTTCGTTCCGGTGGTGAAAGTTAGAGCAGTAATGGGAGCGGAAATATGAAAAAGGATATTTACTTCTCCATAAGGTCGTTGTAGTATCAAGAAGAAGCAAAACAGTAAAAAAAGTGCATATTTATACTAAATACTAGAGCTGTATTTAGAGCAAAATGAGGACAGCGACGGGCAGAATGAGGTAGGACCCGACGGGCAGAAGCTCTATAAACCGCATCAAGAGACAAACCATTACACGCATAATCAAACTCCACCCAATTCAGCCGCCTAGAAAATGCATAGGAAGCAGCAGCAACCATTCTTCACAAGCGAAAGGGGTTTTGCTGTATTAATCCCCACTCCGTTCGCTTGCATGGCGTTAACACTCATATCTAATCGCATTTATCGAGCCAAAGCAGAAGGGGATAGAAGCATTGCATTTGCTAACCGAGACCGCCCACACACGCCGGATGCAATCCGGAGCACTTATGTATTCCCCAAACACGGAACGGTGTCCATAGTGTTATTGAACAAGCAAAGGACGGTACAAAGGAGCGAGATAGAGAGAGCAAGAGAAAACCTAACCCTACCATCCAGCATAGAATGAATATACTCGTTTTTGATGGCTTCATGTGATAACCGAACCCCTTGTAACCGTAGAGAAAACTATCAGCAGCAGCTCCCTATAGCTTCCTATACACTTCTGCTGTCGCTGCTGCTGCTGCTGCTGTATCGCGGCTAGGAGTTCTTTCTACTTCTACTACGCCTACTTGCTGCTTCATTGATTTTGCGTTTTCGCTTATCCCTTTCGTTCCCTTCCTGGTCGTTGTATATCTTCACAGGGGGGAGGAGGAGGAAGGTGGTAAGCTTATTTTAGATGTTTATTCTTACCTGTAACGTTACCTGCTTTAGAGACATCTAGTCTGCACTGGATGCGCGTAAGTGCTCGCGCGCCCTCTATACGCTATTTTACGAACCACCGCTGAGGGAGAGAAGAGTCATCATCCTATCAAAGAAATGCTTTAATTTCAAGACGATCAACTTACTTACTCGTAACGTATCTATTTACATGTAACACACGCGTATACCATACCGGCAACCGGCATCATCGAACGAATCCTTCCAATTCCGCTCATCTTTCCCCATCTCTCCCATCATCTTTCCCTAACATTACGTCCCAGCATTATCGAACGCTTCCGGTGAGCATTTCCGGTAAAGGCAGTATAGTGCACCCATTCCATCTTCGGTTTGTTCCTTCCGTTCGTATCAGCTCCGTCGAATACCGAACCTGTTGCGGAAAGAATAGATACGAAGTCACAACAACAATACTGCACAAAAGCAATTAGGCTTTGCTCGATAACTGAGTGCCATAAATTATCGTATCGCGTAAATGGGCAAAAAGAGAAACACGAACGGAAGGACTTGCGAGGTAGGAATGTTTTTCAATTTTTATGTGTTTCAGAAAAACAAGTTTACTTATCTTTTTGCTCCCATTTAGCTTAATAGCTTGTATGCTAGGTTTTTTAATTCATATCTGTTTTACGCTGTATTTAAACAATCATTTCAAACTTGTTTCCTAATCCTCGGTAACTTTGAAGTGTTCTAACTAAAATCAAACCAGGCAATAGGATCCGTTTCTTCCGTACTCGTTTTTAAGAATAGTTTAATGAATTTTACATACATTTTTACCGGAAGCCTAAACACTGCAATCTGTTGGAAGATAAAAAAAAACAATGCCACAAAATCAACGGAAACAGCGGAGTCACATGCACAATGTAACAACGCACAAGCAACTTGACCGGTGTTTGCTAGCCAACTGAAGCCAATCTTTCCCTGTTTCGCTTCCCTTTCTTCCACTTCCCCACAGCCCTGTGCGGTCCTTTCGCATCCTTGCAGTTTAGTCAAAATACCAACAAAGCAACCAACCAACCAACCAAAGCAAGCGTTAAATAAAAGGACGTACCGATGATATTTTGTCCGTAAGGAATGAATATGCTATTATTGCAAACAAAACAGAAAATAAATGTGTTTCCAAAACTGATTTGTAGGAGATTGAGATGAATTTATGAAAGAAGGTACTGATTTGTTGATATTGCTTTTTTCATTTCCTATTTTTCTTCTTTTGGGACAACTCTAGGTGTGAATTGGAATCTTCTTTTATTATTGAATATTGCAATTGACTTTCTACATTTAATTAGCACTTCGTTTGTTGTGATTGCATGTTTGCACTAATGTTTTTTGCACTTGATGCTTAAATGTGAGTCATTCTAAGGTGACTCATTCGTGTTTGTTTTTAAACTAACAAAAGTCAGCTTAAAGCTAACAACAGATTTGAAATACTTGAAATACTTTTTGTACATTAAACAATTTTTTTTCAATTAAACATTTAGAACTTAATGCTAAAAAAATACTTAAAGTGGGTGAAGAAATGGTTCAAAAACGAAAGCAACGATAAAACACATAATTTTATTGATGGACAACAAAAAACATTACCTTTATACATACCATTCTTTGTGCAATTTAAACGATCCGCTGTGCTTTCCCCAATAACCTCCCGATACAGCGAAAATAAACACCTCGAGCCCAACCGTTCGGCCCAGTCCCTGGGGACGAAACTTGTTTGCCCAAGAATAAAGGTGCACCGGCGCGACCTCATTTCAGGAGCACCGCACCGAGACTATTTTCTTCCGTTCCAGTTTGTTCCCGTCCCGACCGACCGACCGGTCAGCTATTCGGGCCGCTAAGCCTGACATTAAATGCTCTGCTCTAGTGGTGCACCATTTTTCAGTGATTAAAAATATTAGTTGCGTAATTATAATCATTGGCATAGCGTACCGTGCGGCCTACTCTTCGCGAATCACGAACCAATTAGATCGATGCAACGCACACACACACACACACACACACACACACACACACACACACGCAAAGTGCATCTCACCGATTCCCGCCCGTTTATGATGCACTTTCTTGCGACGCTGCGGCCGGCATTTCTCCTGCACACGTGCGATCCGTTTACCTCCCACTCCCTGCCCCCTCACCCATCGATCCGTTCGCAAGACAGCATGGGCGAAGGGTAATGAATATTCCATGCGACCGAAACGATTTATTATGTGGCGCCATCAATGCGCACGGTCGAGCCTCATTTGCCTGACGTGACTGGTGATGACGATGAGGATTTTGATGTGGTTGGCGGCGAAAGGCGCTAGAAGAAAACAGACCCAGGTAAAAACCCACCCTGGGTAGGGGGGGAGGAGGGGCTGCCTGTGCCTCTGTGCTTCACGACTCAGTCGCACTTTCTTTCGTTCACTCGGTCAAAGTCAAAGTCGGGTCTTTCTCCGTGTGGACGCAGCTCAACACCGACACAGGTTTGACGCACACGTACAAGATGGACCGTATTTGGTTTGTTTGCTATGGGCTTAATAATAACCCAATATGACGTTCTATGAAGTTTCGATACGAAAAATAATACGTAGAAAGGTAATGAGAATCGATTTGAAGAAAGATTGCCAAACTGGGGTGAGATTATGAGACTTCTCTCTTGCAAAAAGTGGGACATTTATTTGTGACTTCATTGTGACTTCATCACATGAATAACCAATGAAAATTATTTAAGACAGTCAAAAGAAATGTTCTACTCAGCTGTATTAAGAGTGATTAAGAAACTTCCCGAGACATGCTTTCTTTGTTTTCGATTTCCAAGCACCTCGTTGTGCACTAATTTCCCTTACACCGTACATTTCACCTATCTAACATAGGGCCTTTTTTCAAGGGCACTAAGTAGGAACCGGGATCGTGACGCTCGTGGTCAAATTATACGATCACTGTTCGATGAAAGTGGGCTACCGAGTAGTGGTGGACGATCGTGTGCGTGATTGTCTTGAATGTCGTGAATCATGAATTGATTAGCTCACGATTACCGATCGAGCAACGATGGTTGTCTAGAAGACTTTCACACTCGTTTCCGTTCGAAAGAGATCGAACTGTTTCCAGTCAATTGAAGAATATTACTAAAGTTCTGTTTTTTTTTGTTTAGCTCTACGTTGCTTCCCGACATCCCGCTGTTACTGTGTCAGCCAGATTGCCAGGTAATTCGCACCTCGCGTACCATCTGACCGAAGGGAAGTAAGATATGGTGATCGTGTTTCTTCCAAACGTCGGGGTTCGCAACGTATGACAACCGCTGGCGGATGGAAGTGCGCACACATACAAACCCCCTCCACCCTCCCACCCCTTCACACTTCCCACACCAGGCCCACCGATCGCGTGGGTCATTCGCATCGTGCAGGATGCTACAATTCGCGTTTCGCGATTCTGAATCGTATTTTACATCGGTGCGGGATTAATTTATGCAAACGATTCGTGTAAATTATAATGCGAAACATGCGAAACAGGACCGGGCCGCCGCCGCCGCCGCCGCCGGGTCGGCCCTACGAGAATTGCTCCGTGCGCCTCGCGGGCAAAGGGCGGCTGCCGTACGTTTCACACGATTCGTCTACGAATTCACGGTGCCGTGTTCTACGGCGCACAGCGAAACATGGGCCGGAAGGCATGGGCCGGTGCCAGGGTTGTTGACCCTACCCCTTTATGTAGCGCCCGTTTTGCCTGGATATCGGGGCATCCGAAGATCCAGAAAACCACCCATTCCTGTGTTCCGAGGTACACCCCGCCCCGGTACAATATCTGATCGTCATATATCTGGGCCCACCCAGCCCGCCCGTACGATCGCACCAGCAACCACAATCCGATCCGTGCCTGGCCAGCCTCCGGTGTATTGGTTCTTTCCCGTTTTTATTTTTGTTGTTTTTTTTTGCGCGCGCATTAATTACGACGACCCACGACGACCGCAAGCTGCGTGATTAAGCGGCGGACGCACTGAAGTACCGCTCGCGCGGAGGCTTCCCGAAAAGTAAAAGAAACCCGAACCGAACCATCCGTTCTGAATCACGTAACCCCTTCCAGCACCGGACCTGCTGGACCGCTTTCCATCATAAATAAAGTTAATTAGCAAACCAATACCTTCGAGGTTTTCGGCGGTGCTGCCGATTTTTTCGTTGATTGGTGTTACTTTTGGGAGGATTTTTCATTCTTGTGTGTCTCGTTTCGTTGGATTCGCAAACTACGGTGCTTTCCGGTGCGAAACTTTGGCCGCTGCTGCGTGTTGCGGCGGAAGCCACTGAGCATTTCGGAAGCAGAAGAACGAAAGGGTAAGTAATGGATTGGCTGCGGGTGGTTTCGTGGAGCCGTGAGTGTTAAATTTAGAACCGATCGGCAAACAATGGATGCTAATTGGGAGGTTAGGTGGACATTTGTTTATTTTTGAGAAATTATGTAACGGTTTATAAATATATCTAAATGCGGAAGAATTTGATCGTAATACAATCGATCCACAGCTTATCGATTTTGTGCTCGATTTTGTACATTTAATTTCCAACAGTTTTACCATATTCAACACGTTTTTTTAAACTTTCCGAATATTTTGTTTGAAAACCATTAAATGAATAACAAACTGATCGTACATCGAAAGACTCCCATAAAGTTCTGATGGAAAATAGCGCTGCTCTCCACAAGCAAGCATTCCTATTTTTGTTTTCCAGAACCGCCACAAGAACGATAAAATAGCTGCAAGCGATGGGATGGAAAAGAACTGACTGTACCAGCCGGTAGAGAAATACATTCCATCTGCCACATAATTTGTTTTCCGCATTTCCTAGTTGAATTCGAATTGAATCGTTAACCGGCTGGCAAACAAATAGTAAACAATGAATAAATAATTGCATTCTGATTTATAGCCCAGCACCACTGCAGCAGAAGCAGCAGCAGCAGGCGGCTTCCGGGAGCACCGGCCAGTACCGTACCCGGTGGAACTGGTTCACATCCGTGGCCCCATATGAGCCGAGCGGATTTCAATTTCCCCCGAACAAAGCGAAACCTCATTTATCAGCCCGCAGCTATCGCGAACCATAAGCGGCGCGATGTTCTTCCCAGACCAGAAGGTTCTTCTTTAACGCTTGCAATCAAAGGACGCCTTGATTGGTAAGCCCGCTAGCCAGCCAGCCAGCCACGGCTCCGGCCATGATTGATCATGACCTTTAACCGCGAAACCCACCGGGCGGGACCATTTAGAGCCCGTGAAGAAATGCCTGCATAGGGGTAGGAATGTGCAAAGGAACACAAATGAAAGAAAAAAAAAGCACAGAACCACTTCTTGTACAATCGCAAATGACACCTGTAGCAGCGCGATCGATCGATTGGTGGGCATAGGTTCTGGGCTTCCTTTCCTGGCTCGTACCACGCGCACGTTCGCGCACGGCGGCACAACGGGGCGAGATTATCGTTCGCTAAATTGCGATGCATTAAAGAATGTCTTTCGCTTTTCACTCGCGCAGTGGTGCGTTGCGAATTCCCAATCAGCTCGTTGGCATGGGCCGCACGTCCCACCCGTTTGTGCTGGAACGTCATACTCTTATCCGTTCGTCTGTCGTGTTCGACGACTGCAGACGCGTGTATGGGGAGGAGACAAAAAAAACGGATTGGATGCAATTTCAATGCGATCGTTCCGACGATCCGCGTACCGCGACGTGTACAATGACGCGCGCGCGTGCACACGCTCACGCATATTATGCTACCGACCGGTTTCAGAAAGGCCTCCCCTCATCCGGCTGCGTTCAGGATACCGGAGGAAGATCCGTCAGAAGGCACTTTCCTTTGTGGAGCGAAAATAGACTTTGCGGAAGAGAAGCTCTAGGTGGAGCACTCCGTGGCCAAGCGGAGTGGAATACGATTGACCGAGTTCAATTAATCAAGCCAACCCCTAGCGCGGGTAAATCGTTCCTATTGGTGATGGTTGCAATGCTTCACATAATCGGTTAGATAGTTCTTTCTGACGATTGAGGGCTTTTTGTTTCAATTTGTAACCTATAGAGACTCGGATAAAAATAACACCTTTTATAAACAAGAAAAAGTTTATAGAAACGCTTCCTCATCTTCCAGTGGTGCATTATAATGTAATCATTTGTAGCCATCTATCTCCATTTGCTCTTATGCGGTTATTAGACGATGAAAAATACTGTCATATGGTTTTGGATATTTTCTATCGAATCGCTTTTGACAGAAATATCGAACAATATTTTCCATCGTCTTATAACCGCATTACTCAGTCGAATGTATCTCCCGGCCGATCACGTCCCGAACTTGTAAGAGCCATTCGTCGAAGCGCCACATCTTATTTGCCTACCAATGAACTGTGTTAACGCGGTACGTAAACAACAAACTCCAGCATCCGGTGTTGTGTTGTGTGCGGCTCCAACTCCAAACGCAACAAAAATCCCTTTTCGACGGAAAGGTGAAAAAGTGTAAGCGGTAAATAAAAAAGAAGAAAGAATTATTTATTTTCTGCCACAGTTGGAGAAAGATTTGCTTTCGCTCGCACAACCTCGAATTTCGCGTCACACACAGTCACACTTTCCTTTTATGACTTTACACGCCGCAGAGGTGGGTTGACGCCGGGTGTCAAGATTTGGCCGCAGTTTGACCCAGTTCGATCGCTATCGCTCGGGAGGAAGGAGCGGAGAGAAAAGAAAACGCCATCCGATACTGGGGACGAGAATTTTTGTCGATATGAACCGATCTCCCGGTCTGCCTGGTAGTAAACAGCCTCCAGCACCCGAGAACTGACAGCGCTTAGCAGCTGCCGGAGGTAGAAGGGGCTTCGCGGGGTTGGGTGAACCAAACCAAAACCAATCCGTCAACTTTGTGATGGTGGATTGTTTAGAAATTTACTGCTGTTTATGGACACGGCAGTTAGGGATCCAGCATCGGGATCGGGATTAGCATCGTACGTGACCCTGATTGGCTTTATGATCGATGTATATGACGCAGGGAGAGAAAGACTAGCATATAAAAAAACAAGCTTAATAAAAGCAAAACGGAACCAATTTCACCCGTCAGATTCATGCGCTTCTCGGAACGCCAATCGCGAAGGAATTTGTTTTGCACGCTTGCCGGGGCTGGGTTTTGCCGGAATCCTGCCGTGCTACGTTTGTCGAGCGGGTCGTTCATTCCCAAACCGCAGGTTCGTCGCTTGTAAACCGGCGTTGAAGTCTTTCGTAGCTAATCGAACGCGACCGCGTTCCAACCGCGTGAGGGGTGGTGATTTATTTTTAAGGTTATTATTGTTGCTTTTCCAGTGCGAATGACACAAGGCGCGAGCGGAAAATGGGGACGATGGTGCTCCACGCCGTTACGGGAGAAATTAAATTGTGCTACGGTCGCACATTAAATCCCGCAGGACGCTGCTCATCGCGCTGCTGCTGCTGCTGCTGCTGATGATGATGATGGTGCGGATGATGATGGACGTACGGACGTGCAGTGCCTTTCTCGCCTTATCATCAGGCGCCATCAGCACGGCCATAAGTGGCATCATTCAAATGTTCCACGTGAAGTGGAATTATTTTTAGCATCGCGCATTCAGCTCCCATTCCCCGGGGTAGCAAACAGGATTCTCCGTCTCCGGCCAGCGGGAGAACGCACTCTCGCTAGCTCTTTCTCCTGGTCTCTCTCCTGCCACTGTTGCGATCACCGGCCCCGGCTGTCACGGGAACGGCTCCAACGAGCAGCGGCAACGGCTGACAAGAATTGTGAACACATTAAATAAAAAAGCACCCAACAATTGCACTTGAAAATAGCAATAAAACCGACGATAATAAGTGCGTCTGGGGAGTGCGGATGGAAGAGGAGCAGCAAGGCAAAGGGGAAATCTTATTGCAGATGCATCTGATGCATCTCGGTACACAAAAATTGCATAATAACATGCATCCGACGTAAGCGACGACGGGCCGAGATTCTTCGCTTGAAGACCGGAGCTTCTTCGGAAGCTTCTCGGCTGCTTCTTGAACTGAGGCAGGCTCCAGGGAGCTCCAGGGATGATGAAGAAAGGAAGCTAGCGCGCCGGGATGGTAAAGAGCATTGCGCGCTCGCCGATGGTGAACCTGTTTTCTTCTGCACCCGTGAGCATAAATTAAGTCGAGTTCTGTCTGTACACAGTGCGGTCAAAGAGTTATGGTACAAGATTCGTTAAAAAATCGTTCACTCTAGATTAAATGTATGAAAATACGTTATTTATTTTTCGCTACTAAATTTAATATCAACAAGAAACTAGACTAGTAAATGAGCATAAATGCTAAAATGCTTTTGAATTCAATTTATTTAATATGAAGGTCTCGGCAGGAGCAAAATAGTTCGGAAATCTTCATCTTAAATGTATGAAATAAAATAAGAAATATTTTAGACCAACATTTTCGTTCCTCTACAATTTACAAATGCTACAAATAAATCTTGTTCAAACTCTCTTACGATCAACTGTACCCCGAGTGACTCGAAAGAAAGCGAGCGAGCAACGCCGATAAAAATAAAAACACATTTTATCTCAACAGCGTTCTGCTGTTCCGTGCCTCCGTACCGATTGCGTGCTAAACGTTGCGTCGTCAGTTGGACACACGGGCGCCTGGCCAGGTCAGCGGCCCATCAGCCCAGGTCCGGCGGCGATTACTTATGCCCCGTAGTCGTTAACCGCAAACTGGCACCCCAGCACCGGGGTCGAGCGTTGGATTCTAATGGTCGTCACCGGTACCGGAGCATCCGATCGCTTAAAAAAGGAATGTCACCGAGATCAGTCAAATCGGACTCGGCGGGAAAATGGCTCCATTACATTTTATCGCCGTAACAGTTCTTTGCCTGTGGGCTTCTTTCTCCGCCGGCCTAATGGTTTGGATAGGCCACAAAGCATCAATGCATTTCGGGTCGACAGGGCTAGCCAAAAAAAAAAACAAAAGGAAATGGAAAAAAACACACACAAAACCTCGGAAGAATGTTTCTAAATCGGCTGGAAATTCCACTGCCCTTTACGACGAGGTGTTGAACCGCAGAGATGAGAGATCCACCCTTAATGGGCCACTGACCGAAACCTTAATGCCTGTCGCGATGATGTCGCGCGCTCGGTCGGTGATATATCCGAACATCCCCAAACGGGGAAGGCACGGGCATCTAAAAATAGCACGAGATGCGCCCACAACATCCCAAAACAAAGGCAGCACAGGGTTCTGTTTCGGGCTCGTGATCGCTTGCGTGCGACCGTGGACGCACGGACGCATTGGGTGCGAGAATTGTGGAAGGGAAATTTTATTGATCATGAAGTCCCGTTAACCTCGCGCTTGACCAACTCCATCGAACGACCGGGACCGGGAGGAGTTTTGGGTGGCGGTGGCGGTGGTGTAATTTATTCCAAAGGCCCGATACCGCAGGGCCACGGTCACAGGGCGCCCGGTTTTGCTTCTTCCACCTCTTACTGCCCCTATTCCGCCCTGCTTCCTCGCCATCGATCGCGCGAGCTGGACTAATTTGGCTGCGAACGACAACGGCGACGACGGCGCGATCTGGCTTGTCCAAGAAAGTGGCAGATATAACGGCAGATCGAAGCCGGTCTCCGATGGGAGCTTTCTGCTCACTTAAGCTTCGTTCTATGAGTCCACCAGCACACACACACACACACTGCTCAATTCTCGCCCTTCACGATCGCACCCTCCACCAGCACCGGGTGGAAGTGAGAGATTTCTCCTCATCGGCAAACATTCGGGTTGCCACTTTACAACATGCGCCCGGCTTAATAGTGTCCCCGGATTGTGTGTTTGTTTGTTCCGCGCCCGATCTGGTGGAAACGGAACGGGGTAACACGGGGTGGGCACGGGAACGAAAGCAAAACAACAAATGGGTATGTGTGTAAGCCCGTCCACCGTCTCGTAAACGTTTTGATTGATATCCATCGAGGAGAAGAGAAAAAAACACGGTTTACGAGAGATGCTGCGAGCGAGAAACGAGGAAGCAAAACCCCGCGTATTTGTGTGTACCTGTATGTGTTTGCGCCTCATTTTGGCACTTGACATTAGCATTTTCGTGGCGACCCATTGTATAATGGGAGATGAATGTTCGCATCGTTTATAGCTTTATTCCCGCACCGGTCTGGATTGCCGTTGGGAGCGTGGATTGCTCGAAAGCGGCCCGGAATTGGCCTAGTCTTTTCTGGATTGGACCTATTTTTTGTGGCCGTGCTCATGCTAAGAGGATTATCGTAGGCCCACTGGAGTTCAGGTTCACTGGAGGTTACGGTTGCAATATAATGGCTTAAATTGTTTACCAGCTTTTGTCATTAGAATAAGTGCAGCTGGCGAGTGTGTGAAAATAAGTTTAATTTGGGGAATGTTTTGCTACGGTTTTGAAGAAAAAGAATTCCTTTTCAATAGGTGATTCTTTGACTCATAAAGAAAATGAGTCATGACGTTTCTCGAGATAATGACAAATAGTTTAGGCCAGTTTGAACATGTTGTGTGCAACCAGCATCGGATAAAGGACTCATATCACCTTTTTGGTACACTCGACATTCGTTTACCTGGAAATTCTCAGATAAGATAACGACGTGAAGAAGCTCTTTGCGAAATGCAACGGAATCTGTCTTATCTGTCGATCGGTATTTGCGCTTGTAAAAGCTCGGACGATACAGGTAAAAATTAAAAAAAAAGGTAAAAGCATGAATCATTGGTGCAAATATAGCGAGCCGCGAGGATTGTGAATATTGTGCTGCATATGTACAAATTAGGTATTTTTAACATTTATGACAACCTAATGAAATGAGCCCAAAAATGTTGAAGAAATAACTAACAATATAGTTAATTATAAAACAATCGTTCTTTGGAACATTTTTGCTAAAGCACCTGGTTTAACAACCAATAGAATAACTAAGAAATCTATTGTTTAGAGTTATATTACACTGAATCAGACGTTTGTACAACGTTTGCGTTGATGAAATAATGCGTTAAATGTTTGCCAACTCTGCTCGCTCGGATTGGTTGCAATATAATTTTGTGCCCCTTTCCGGCGACTCGTAACTTCCCTTTCTTTTCCTTTCGCACATCAACGCACACCACGGAACGCGATCGGACAAATCGAACGCTTGTGCAATGTCCCCAACGATCTTCCTGCACGATGGACACGATGCGATGCGTCTGTCTTTTATTCTAAGCCCCGCAGTTTCCCCCCCCGGAGGCCCCCCCCCCGGGCCAGGCAAGATGCAACAGGATTTTCCACACACGCGCGTGTTCGGTAAGCATTTCCAATTGCTAATTTATGATTGTGCGGCGTTCGATGCGTCCTCCTTGCCCGTTCCCTCCCGGCCCTGCCCCAGACTGCGGCTGCGGAATGGGAAAAACAAGACAAGACAAGCCGATGGTACGATCGAACGCGATGGGAAGCAGAAAGCAGAAGGTTCTGCGCCCGGGCGGATCCTGCGCACGGGGTTTTCTTCACGCTACTTTCTCGTTCATTCTTTCACCACCGTGTGTCGTGTGGTTCTCTCCGGTCCGGTGTTGCTAAACCGGGGCGCGGATGTCGGACGATAAGCAGCAGCAGCAGCAGCAGCAGCAACAGAGGCAGCAAAAACATCGTCCTCCTACCGGGAAAGGCAGACAGACAGAGCAAGCGCAAAGCGGACGGAAAAAAGACAGCTAACGGGTCATCGGCTCGCGTGCCCGCGCCAGCACTGCGGCACGAACCCTCAACTCTCCCCTCCACTGCCCGCACTTCGCCGACAGCGCAAGACGGGGCCGGTCGTATAAAACCGAGCTTCTTTCTCATTTTACATTCAGTCGGATACATTAATTGGTCCGGTGCAGATCGGCTTCCGTCCAAGTAACGAGTCAGCAGCAGCAGCAGCAGCAGCAACAGCATCCAGCCGTGAGCGTGAACCGAAATTGGTCCGTGTGGTTCACCCAGAAAGAGAGAACGAAAGAGCGAGAGAGTGTGTCCCCAGAGTGTGTCAGTTTGTGTCACGCGGTTTCACGATCAAGAACACTAAACGTCAAAGCGAGAGAGAGAGACAGAGAGTACGATGCGGCAGTTGTTGCTGATCTGTGCGCTGGCCTGTGCCGTCGGCGGTGTGCTAAGTGCTTCGTTGACGCGCGTCGCCCGTGGGGATGAGGCGGTGGAGGAGGTGCCGGCGGTAGTGGCGGTGGAGTCGACCGAATCGCCGGTGGCGGCCGCGTTGAAGGAGGTGCCGGTCGCCGTCGAGGAAGCGGCCGCCGAGAAGACGGTCGAACCGGTGGAAGCCCAGCGGCAGGCGGAACCCGTGGCGGAAGTCGCCGAACCGGTGGCCGTCGTTGCCGATGCCGTCGTACCGGAGGCCGAAGTCGTGCAGGCGGTCGAGCAAGCCGTCGCACCCGAGAACGTAGTGGCCGCCTTCGTGGAGCAGGAACCGGCCGCCGTCGAGTCGCTGCGCAGTGTGGAACCGGTGCCGGAAGTGGCCGAACCCGTGGTTGCCATCGTTGCCGAGAACGTCGCACCAGAGGAGTCGGTCGTGCAGGTCGTTGAACCGGTCGAGTCCCTGCGCAGTGTGGCTCCCGTGGCGGAGGTCGCCGAACCCGTCGCCGTCGTCGTGGCCGAAGCGGAGAAGAAACCCGAACCGGAAGCGGTCGTTGCGGCCGTGCCCGCCGTCAAGACCGTGCCGGAAACGATCCTCGAGAAGGCGGAAGAGTCGGCTGCGGTAAAGGACACGGAGGTGGCACCGGTGGAGTCGCTCAAGTCGGTCGAACCGGTGGTCGAAGTGGCCGAGCCTGTCGCCGTCATTGTGGAGGAGGTCGTGAAGCAGGAACCGGAACCGGAGCAGGTGGTGCCGCAGCTGAAGTCCGTGCTGGTTGAGGAAGCCGTCGTCGTACCGGAGAAGGCCGCGGTCGTGGCCGAGGAGAAGCCAGCCGTCGTCGAGCAGGAAGTTGCCCCGGTTGAATCGCTCCGTTCCGTGGCCGTTCCGGAAGTGCCCGTCGCCGAGGTCGCCGTGGAGAAGGTTTCGGCCGAAGCTGTGGCCGCCGTCGAACCGGTGGAGGAGAAGGTGGTCGCACCGGTAGAATCGCTCCGTTCCGTCGCTCCCGTCGTCCCGGTCGAAGAGCCCGCCGTCGCTGTTGCCTCGGAGGAGAAGGTCGTTCCGGAGGTGGCCGTTGAGGAGAAGGTGGTCGCTCCGGTTGAGTCGCTGCGTCAGGCTGCCCCGGTTGAAGCTGTGAACGAACCCGCCGTGGTGGTCGTTGCGGAGGAGCAGGAGAAGAAGGTGGAGACCGCTGCCGTCGTCGAACCGGAAGCTGCACCCGCTGTCAAGAGCGTCGTCGTGCCGGAAGTGGTGGAGAACGTTGAAAAGCAGGAGGCACCCGTTGCGGTGGAAGAACCGGCCGGTGTCGTCAAGTCGGTCCCGATCGCTGAGGATCTCACTCCGGTTAAGGATGTGGAAGCCGAACCACATCAGGCTCTGCGTGGCAACGAAGTCCGCCAGGAGGGTAGCTCCACCACCCGCCCCAACTTGCTGCAACAGATCATCCAGCCGGTGAACAACTTCATCCAGGCGACGCCCCTCGGACAGGTGCTGAACCGTCCGTCCAACACTCCCGCCGCTGCCGCGCCCGCCGCCGAGAATGCGGAAGTCGCACAGGACGAGTCAGCCCAGGCAGCCCCGACGACCACCGCCCCGAACCTAGTCCAGCAGCTCGCCCAGAACGTGCAGAACTTCTTCAACCCGAACGCGGCCAACGCAAACGCGGAATCCTCGGAGTCGACCACCCGCCCGAACATCATCCAGCAGGTGCAGAACGCGGTCGGTTCCGTGTTCAACCGGCCGGCCACCAACTCCGAGCAGCAGCAACCCGCCCAACCCAACCCGATCCAGAACATCGTCCAGGGTGTGCAGAACTTCTTCCGACCAAGCACGGCCGCTCCGGCCGCCCAGTCCGAGGGTGCAGCACCGGCCGACACCCCGCAGGAGACGCCCGCCGCCTAAGCCGTTCCCAGCGATAGCCATACACCTGAAGCATAGATGTACGACAACGACAGAAAGAGAGAGAGAGAGAGAGAGAGAGAGAGAGAGAGAGAGAGAGTGAGGAAGGCGCCCCATCCGCTCGATTTTTTTGAGTGTTAATTCCTTTCTTTTTCTAAGGAATGATTCACCAACTCGCGAGCTTCACTACGGACGGCGGACGTTCGCTCCATTTTCCGATTTCCGAATTCTTAGCCCGAAAATGACACGAAAGCTGGCTGCACCGTGTACGGGGCATCATGCGGAGATCGTGTGCGCCCTTTTCCTTACTTATTTATTTAACGCATGCAAAAGCCACCGCCAATCGTTGCTGGTAGACAGGAGAAGACGCTCGCACTCCTCGTTGGATGCTCCATGCAGATGCAGCCAGTTTTGCGTAATTATTATTTTCTCCTAATTTATTTGCATTGTGATTCTCAGCGGAACAAGAGGAATGAGGAAAAACACGAAACATAAGAAAAAGAAACCCGCCCGCCGGACAGGGACAGCGGAATGTGAGTGAGCGAGCGAGCGAGTTGAGATGAGCAGGGCATACTAGATTGCGTAACTCGATGGACCGAGGGCGAGCTGCATCATACATTGTATCTCTCGCCCAAGGTGTGGATATAGCTGAGATGAAAAAAAAAAACTTGTATAAGCATAAAAAAATCAATAAAATGTAATGTAAAAATCTGTACAAAAAAAAGACTATTTTATACTGTGTGCTCTTCGCTCGGGAAGTACGGTTTTGGTTGACGGTTTTCCTTCTCTTCTTCACTCCACTCCCAGTCACTACAGCCTAATTTATTCACACCGCACGATCTTAGAAATTGCGGCACCGAAGCGGACGGACAAATAATTGCACTCCACACTGCACAGGCCGCACGAACGACAACGACCACGATGACGGTGACGGCGGCGAACACGATGTTCAATTTTCTCCCGGCACGTTTTCCTTCTACGGCCATAAAAACTGCCCATTAGCGCGGCTCGGCCGGAACGGTGGTGGACGATCGAGGCGGCCAATAAATTGATTCTTCTTCGGACTTGAGCAGGATGAAAAGGTGAAACGGCGGCAGGCTGGTGGTTGGATTCTTCCCCACAGCACACACGCCATTCTTCTTGTGAGCTATGTAGCGAGTATGCGTAAGTAGCGCTTCGCGGAGCGCTAAAAGTGGCGTCGTTTGCTGCCTGCGCATGACCGGCGGCATCGGTTCAGTCAAGGTCAAGTTCAAGTTCAACGAAAGTGCCCTTACACCGAAGGGTACACGCTGCAGCCAGTGCAGGGTGCAATAAAAGGTGGAATGAATTTTATGTTGTTTTTTTAGTTCTCATTTTAGCGCTAGTTGAAGCGCTGTAGCCGTTGTAATTTGTTTGCAAACGTGGTCATATTATTGAAGAGCTCAAGAAAACATTCTATCCACCATTTTCAGATCATGTGCTGATATTTTTTGAGTATTACAATCACAAAACACTTCTATTTTCAGCGTTCGTCTGTCTTATAAATCAATTTTTAAGTCTTTAAGTAAATTATTATAAATTAATTAAAGTACACTTGATTGCTTGCTAGATGTATTAGAAAATTTACCCTAATTTACACAGATTTTCACGAGAAAACTAATTAGAAAAACTAGCGAGAATAATATTAAATTGATCTGCAATGTTAAAAAACGCTAGACGATCCTACAACCAACTTGTTGAAACGGCCATTGCATGTGAAAGATTTAATAGTTTTGTTGACTCTTGCAGATAGTAATCTCAGTTTATTCGTTCCACGCAAATCAAGACAGCTCGTGACGCATTCGTGACAGAATCTATTTCCCTGTCCAAAAACCATCCTATGACTGGAGGTGGAGCGGCAGCAAAACAAAAAAAAACATAAAATAAAATAAACCATCACAGCAAACCCCGAGCGAGCGACATAAATAATCATCCGCGTATCCTTTTACTGCCCGCTTTCCCATCCGCAAATTGCCATCGTCCGTCTATCGGCCAGCCGTTCCCGAACGGACCAATTCCTCGCGATTTGTGGACAGGTTTCCTGCTGCCGCTGCCCCGACATCTCTCCCGTGCACCACATCCGCTGGTTGTAAATTATATCTTCAATATCTCCACCCCACTACTCCGTTTCTCTTTCACTCATTCTCTCGCGCTTGGCAATGACCTCACGACCCGACCGGCCGACCAGTTCCCCCGATTGCCAGGATGGAAGGGATGGAACATGGGGCAACCGCGTTAGGAACGCGTTAAGTTCTTGGTCGGACAGCGATCGCAGAAACGAACCGACGGACGGGACGACGGTTTATGTGTGGTGTAATCGTTGCGAAAAACCGACACGGGCCTTAGATGGACACACCCGGGACCTGGGCCGTGTTTAGACATCGATCCCCACGGGGTTGATTGTGTGAGGAGGGTACCGGGTACCACCACAGCGACGCGACGATGCAACTTCTCCGTTCTTGGTTCTCGCCCCCTTCCACCGGCCATTGCTCGGCGCGATCACATAATAATATAATTGGCTGTGAACGTCGTGCGCTCGGGATTCTTGCGGGCCGTCGTCGGTCTGGGAGCGTCTTCCCTTCGGCGCGCGGAACGGAGGGGATGGATTTTTGCAAAGATTTATAGGAGTAAGTTAATGAACCTCCGCTGAAGCGTCGAGGGTCCGAAGCAGTCCCCGGGCTCGCCCGGTCTTCTCGTTGGGAGGATGTTTTCTTTTCCATTCCCATCCCCCGCCGAAGAAAACCGATCGTTAACTGCTCAAGATGAAGAACAGATTATGACTCCGCTGACCGGAGTGCTGCAGCTCATCAGTGTGAAAAAAAAACAGGAAAAAAGTATGTACGGAGCAGGAGAAGGTGTTATCGAGACACGTGTCCACGCGCAACAGCGCTGGTACATGGTTCCGAGATTTATGCGAACCATTTATGCTATTAAAACGCACCGTGCGGTCGATGCAGCCAGCGCCGAAGGAGACGCTGATGGAATAAGGAGATAAACGAGATTTTTACTAAGCCTTGTCAATCAAGTTCTCTAGCCGTGCGGAGGAGCGTTCTAGCTGCGGGTGCGATTTGTTGCGCTTATCGCGGCCCATTTTAATTGCGCTCGGACATTCGCGAAGGCATGGATTTGAATAGGCTCGATAATTAATTTAAAGCACCTCTACAATGTGAGCAAACCGCCGCGAAAGCTTCCTTTCGCTTACCGCCAACGGGAAGAGCTCGGTTCGATTTCCCGATCCACACCTGAGCAAACGGCTCAGCATAGAAAAAGGTGAACGCTCTTTACCCTTCTCACGCGAAAGTTTTATGTTTCGGGTTTTTTATTTTACCGTTTTTACGTGTGCCCCCCCGGGTGCCGTTGCTCGCATTTTGAATCCCAAAACCCGGTTTTTGTTTCCACCCAATGAATTAAACATTTCGCGGCCGAAAAACACTTTTTCGGCACCCCGGATGGAGTGGCTTTCGATTTCGTTTCTACTTTCATCCGTGCAGTTCAAGGTACACGGTTTCTGCCGGCAGGATCGTGGCCGCAACGGGGATCGATTCCGGTTTTGCTATTTTTGGACAGGATTTTGGGGCCACTGGTTAGTAGGTGCGAGTAAAGGTTCTTACATTCTTACTCCACAACTACAAACGCAGTGTGATAGATAAAAAGATGGCAAATAAAACCCACCAGTCTGATTTATCACCGACCTGATCAAACAAATGTAATGATCGAATGCTTTCCTTTGAGTGATGTAGCCTAAAAGATTCTCAATTAAAGCCGTTTAGCAAGCAAAGTAGCCATATTCTATTGCAAAAGCAATGACTACTCTTTTAACCTAATCAATTTGAGCTATCGATGCTGTTGAGAACTTTTAATTACAGGGCCTATTTGCCTAACGTAGTTGAACCGAGAAAACCCAACAAAAACATCAATTAGACGAAAAACACGATATCAATTTTCGGAAGATTTAATAATACCTCCTAACATCTACTGGGTGGATCAGTGTACCATGATTTAACGATCGAGTGTGATCGTATTCGCTGCTTCGTTTCGTTTTATTATTTTTTGCCCATTATTGCACAAAATCAACAAACCGGTTCTGCTCCCGAACAGATCGTCTCCCGAACGGGGGAGCGCTCGTTGGTGAAACCGACTTTGTTGCGCGTGAGAGACAACAACCCAAAAAAAAAACTACAAATACGACAAGCCCAAATCATACAAATCAACACAATAAGGCGCCGGCGATTCCGACCGACCGCTCTCTATTCGCAAACCCGCAACCACCGATAACGCCGACCGGCCGGTAAACGAGAAAGAAAGTTATTTGCATATCTTGTTCGTAACACGCGGCTCGAATCGCCCGCACTTACCGCAAAACGATAAATGACGCGAGCCGAAGGAACCGAAGCGAGGAAGTGAAATTCGGATGTGTCACAAACGGAAAGCAACACATTGGTTGTGTATGTGTGTGTAAAGTTACCATACCTACAGGTAGGTAAATATCTTACCGTACAAAAGACGACAAAAAGACGCAAATGCCTGCTAAAACTACCGCATCTCCCGGACCGAGCCGGATGCGGCCTACGGTTTGTAAGGAACTCAGATGTCAAACCCGTTAGTGGAATCGTTTACATTACTGTACTTGTACTGCGGGAGGGCACAATGCTAATCCCTAAACCTAATCCCTAACGCACAAAATGCTACCACGCACGCGCCCTACAGCGAATCTTTGATGCAGTTTATAACGTAGTTGAAGATGCTGTCCGGTGGAATCTCTCCGTTCAGCACGTAGATGTCCTTGCGGCCCTTAAACTCCCGGTAGTGCCGCTCGTACATGGGCCACACGCACATCTCGAAGTACCCGACGACGTCCGGTGGATCGTACACGCGCTGCATCCGCCGGGCGTAGCATCGTTCGTACGGCAGGTGGATGTGGAACTTCACGGTGCACAGATCGCGCGTGAACGAGTGGTTAAAGATGAGGAAACCCTCCAGCAGCAGAATGTTCAGCTTCATGTTCAAGCTTTGGTACGATTCGTTCTTTGATTTTTTGATTAAATTCGTCGCCCGCTGGCTCGCGGTACCGTTCTCGTCGTATTTGGTCAGAAAGTTGCTGAGGAAGTGGTCGGCGAACAGGTTGTACTCGTCCATCGCCGGTTCGACCGGCTCGGGGCCGTCCATCTCCCGGTCCCGGTCGCCGTTCTGGTGATGGTTGCGCAGCTGCTGGCAGTCGTACAGAATAAACTTATGGCCGAGCACCTTCATCACGTCCTGGCACATGCGGTCCATATCGAGCGAACCCATCACCTCCCAGTTGATGTGGTTTAGCTTCTTGATTATCTCGTGCCGCGGGCTGTCCACCGGAAGAAAGTAATCATCCTGGCAGATCGATACCACTTGGTTCAGATGTAGATTCTCCCTGAAGAACACGGTGCCTTTGTGCGCGAGGAAGTACGTTTCGAGCGCTTTGGCGAGCGTCGTCTTGCCTCCGTTCGTCACGCCCGAGATTCCTATTACGAGCCAGGTTTCCATCGTACTGCAACAGCGCTGGTTGAGAGAAGGTAACAACGAAGATTAGCGATGGGAAGGAACTTGTAACTGACGCAGAATGACGCAGATTAACTGCACAGCGAAAACAACGAAATGGTCCTCGCGTTAGGTGTACCTTTGCTGCGGGAGGATCGCTCCCAGTTGGCACGGAGTGCAAACGCCTGATCCGCACGAGAATATGATTACGAATCGTAATCATTTTCTCCCGACGGCTCGAACCTCAAAACCCACCACCACGGTTTCTTTTTTTGTAAACAAAAACGTTATCTGTTTGTCTGGTAAATTTGTTGCTATTGCCTGTTATGACATGCCACGCAAGGCACGGGGAATGAGTTTCCTATTTGCAAAGGCTTACGGCCACGATCAAGGGCTGCAGATAAACACTTTTTCCTTGGACCGAAACACTTTTGCTTTTATCTTCCCACAATTCCCGTCCGTTCTCTGCTGGCACTAGCTTGACTGATTCGGCCCCAGACGTACACTACTTACCCGCGTGTGTGGCTTATGGTTCCGGATTTCGTACGCCAAGGTGGTAAAGGGAGAAGGCTGATAGTCCCCCGACTAGCAGCACACCGAACAGCGCCGGTACGAGGAATGCAAAGCGCATCGGAGGAAACAGCGAATAGATCCAACTCTCTGGGCAGGCGAGAAATTAAACAAGAAAAAAACGGTCTCAATTGTAGCCAGATCAGAACGCACTGATTCGACCCACAGAGCCAATAGAACCAATTAAACGCGCTACGATTGCCAGCGTCATTGGGGCTCGTATCGTTTCTCATCGCATAGCGTGGGTCAGCCAAGCACACAAGCCAGTAGCGTGCCGGTGTTTGTGTGGCGAGGCGTCAAGGTTATTCGCGAGTTTGTTGATTTTTTTTGCGCCCGAGTGTATCGTCAAACTTCCTATTCGCCAAACACCATTAGACGAAGGAGGGAGGAGGGCTTCTGCTACAACGACAATCACAAACCCAGTCGCGCTCTATTGTCCATCAATTGCGTGAAGCGTTTTGCGTGTGAGCACACCGCACACTCACACCAACACGTGCGCCGACTCATTACGTAGCTGATTCCTGTGTTATGTTCTCGTTTTCCTCGACAACACTAGAACCGTGCACAGCCTCCTTACCGTCTCTAGCATCGATCACCATGAACGGCAGAACCGCAACCCAAAATACGTAGTAGAAAAATGTGCCGAATGTTGCCGCCAAAATCAGCTTCCCCAGTGCCGCATTCGATGCCATTCACTGCAAAATAGGGTACGAAAATAAACGGGATGAGTTTTCTTATGCTCTTTTGCGCCGGTGATGCTGTGCGCAAGGGACCCCATGCCACGAAAACGTACTTGATGATCTTATCACCGTGTTTCTATTTTTTCTACAAGCTCTTGTAATTGTTGTTTTTAAGTGGATTATACGTGTGTTTACGTTTTTGATGGTTTGTTTGTCCAACTCTTTTAAATCCCGAACTGGTCCGATCATGTCTGCACACTTTGACAGTTCGCCGGTTGTCAAACATCACAACGGGAGTTCGCATATTTATTTTAATTAGTTCGGAAACGTGCCACATCTGGCGCTGGCGTCGCTTATTTTCGCGCCTTCTTGCATCTCGCTCGCACGATTCGAGCTGCCTATCCTCGCCGGCGATCCAAATGGCCGTTTGCTCGAAATTCGGAGATTGTGCATCTCTGTCGCGCAATGGTTCGAAAAACCGGGCTTCACTATGGACTTTAGGGCCGTTTCGAGGTCAAATTCGGCTCCCGACTTGTATGTTTCTGAGCAGTGTCGACTACGCCAAATTGTGTACTGAATAAAAAACGAACCCGAAAATGATTGCGAACACATTATCTGTGTGGTAAACACGTTTACTAAACATTGAAATAGTTTTCAACCATCATTGTCCATTGTTACAGAACACATCAAATGGTGAAGCAGTGCATAATAATTTCAAATTTCTATTTAGTCTACATTCCATTACTCAATGGAACATTGTTTTGTTGTTAGAAGATCCTTTGTTAGACAGATCTCAAGGTGAAGTAAAAGTGCATGGTTGAACCATTTGTTTTCCTCTTTTGCACTATTAGAACGCAGTTTTAAGTACAACATGTGGCGTTATCCCAGATTTCCAATGATCGGTAAATACGTTTTGTGACGTGTGCCTGTACGATCCGTGAAACAAGAACAAGACAGTGAATTAAAGAAAACCCCAACGAACGCTCCAATGTACGTATGAACTTTCATCACCATGTCTTATTTATTCGTAAATCGTTCACGGGCACTGAGGCACTCGGCCGGAAGACGAAAGATTATCCTCCTGGCAGGGTGCTACTAAAATAATCTTATAGAATTACGGTGCACGATGCATGATTGCGTTGATTCCGACGTGAAGTGAATTGATTTAAAAACAAAACCAAACTCGGAAGGAGCGGAAACAAATCGAAAAAACAACAACAACAACCCAAAGGGTTTAATAAATAAATAAATCACTAATCGGAGTTTCGTGCTTTCTATTTTCCGACCTGACCAACAGCAACAGGACGGACGAGGGTCCAAACGACGCGCTGCCCTCTTCAGATCGCCACTTCCTGACACCTAGTTCCACGGCCTCCTTAGATTATGCTTTTCGTGCGGTTGCGGTGGCGTTGGAGCACTCGCCATATGATCGAATTTCGAGATCTACAAAAAAGGTAACAAAGCCATCAGAGAGAGTCCGTCGTGGAGGACAATGGACAAAACCTCGCCCTACTTACCGTCATTGCCGCAGGTACGGGCACAGCGTAGTTTGCCCCGGTTCGTGTAGGTTACACCGTCCGTACCGCAGACCGGTTCGTACGACTGTGCCACCGTGTTTCGGATACAGCGTCGCTCACAACCGTGCTGGATCTGCTTCGGGGTCCGCGTCGGTGCTCCGGTACTGGCCGTACCATTGTTGGCTGCGTGTGGTACTCCCTGATCGATACGATCCTGGGCCCCCGAGCCATCTTTCGGGTCCTTCGAACCGGACGTGGTGCCTGTCGGTTCGGTGCTGGAACTGATCGATACGGTCGTATGCTTTACCTGCCGTATTACGGCCCCTGAAGCGGCATGTTGGCTGTCGGCATGTTCCGGTTCGTTCGTGTGCTCTACCACCGGCTTCACTGCTGCTGCATCCTGAGTACGACGTCCGAACTTCCAGTAGCTTTGGGGAGCCGGTGCTGCTCCGCCATGATGGTGATGGAGGACAGGATGGTGCATCATCGGATGGTGGACGACGGGATGGTGTAGCTGCAGGTGGAGTGTTTGCGCACCGGGTCCAGTGGCAACGGCTGGCTGTTGTGGTTGATACAGCGCCTGTGGTTGCGGAAGTGGCAGATACTGGGGAGCGGCATAGGCTGCCGGTTCCGGGAGGTGCTGATGATCGACGGTTGTTTCGTTTCCGTGCGATCCGTGGAACTCGCTCACAATGTTCTTCTGGTGGGCGCCGCCACTTTTGGACGGGAACTCGAAGTACTTCTGGATGAAAACGTGCGGTTGCTGATGGTGCTGCTTCTGGTACTTCTGCTTGATGTGCGAGCTGTACGTTTTGTGGATGGGCTTCTCGACGGGACTGTCAGCATGGTGGTCTCCGGTCGGGGCCTGCCCTGCCTGTTGGACATTGCTGTAGGATGTGGCCGATTGCGGATGCGCGTGCGACGCCACCGATTGCTCTTCCTTGGGGAAGTAATAGCTCAAATGCGTCTGAACGGTCGGTTGCTGTGGTGCCTGTTGCGGCTGGGCGTAGGACTTCGTGTGCTGAGGTTGTTCCTGCTCGGTCACAATCGTTTTCGGGTGGTAGAAGCTGGTCGACACGGACACGGACTGCGGTTTCTTCGAAACCTCCTGCCACTTGCTGCTCGAAGAATGTTCAACGCCTACTTGTGATGTGGCAACGGAGTGGTGAGCATATAGAGGCGGCTGTTGCTGTGGTTTTCCCTGACTTCCAACGTAGCTGGTAGCACCGACCGCGGACGGTGAGTAGTGGTGGTGGTGCTGCTGCTGCACTGCCGGATGATGTCCACCGTCGACCGATGATGGCTTCGTCAATGGGATCGCATTTACCTTGTAGTGGCCGACCTCTTCCTGCACCTTGAAGTTGAAGCTGGCCGGCAGCTGCTCGGGCTTCACGAACGCTGGCTTGTCCTGTACCAGGGGCGAAAAGGAAGGCTGTGGTTGACCAAGTTTCAGTAGTTGATCTTCGGAATTTACGGCCGGTACGTAGTTCGGGGGCGGTGGCGATGGTAGCGTCTGGGCGGGCACGGCTTCGGCCGGTTTGTGCGAGATCGACAGCAGCTGGCTCGGCTTCAGTGGCGCCAGCTGGTGGTGGTACTCTTCCTTCGTCTTTTGCGGTGCCACCAGATGGTGGATGTCGGAGGGTTTGAACTGGGGCGACGGCACAAAGTGATTGGGACCGTGCTTACCGAAGCCCTTCAGCATTCCCTCCAAGCTCAGGATGGGCAGCATGTGCTCCAGCGTGAACATTTCACCGTCGCTCGTATGCAACTCTGTAATGAAAGGTACAATTTCTGTGTTACCACACGCAATTCGATGATTTTATTAATGAATGCCATTATATTACTACCGGGATAGGTGCCATACGTGGCCACACCGCCGGACGCAATCTTCACCGTCGGCTCCTTGAAGTAGATCTTGCGTCGTTTCTCCACCGGTCGTATGATCAGCAGTGGTATCTCGCCGTTCGATCGTTTCGGTTTGCGGATCAGGGTTTTCTTGTACTCCGTCACACTGGCGCTGGCAACACTGTCGGCGATTTTGGACGGTGACGCTACGGGCGAGGAAGCTACTGCTGGGGTGGGTTTCTTCAGTTTTTCTTCCGCCAGCACCAGTGGCGCTGGAAATCATAAAGGGAACGTGTAAGAATGACTGTTTGTAGAGTACATTTACAATTTATTCGTATATTTGTTGTTCACATTTCAGTAAACATTCATATTACTTTTTAAGAGTTCTTATTTTGAATTACTGTTTTTGTGTTATGATCGTATTATTTTTTCTATGAACCATAAAAAATTAAACCATAAAAGTGAATTTTTTATGATAATAATTCAAAGTAGTTTTTTAATGATCGAGCTATATATTCGATTCCTAGAGCGGAGTAAGTGTCAGGATTTACTAATCATTTTTTTCACCTTCTCGATCAAGCAAAAGCAACTAAGCCGCATCCTTTACAGACTTTTAAATGAAATTTTGCAAGAATAAAAAATCTGTGTGTGTAACTTTGTTTTTGCACCACCTCAGACTACCCTAAGAAATTCGTTCCGTGGCTTCCTACATCCACATGATAAGGAAATCGAAACCTGAAAAGCGAGAACCGAAGTAATTTAAAATAATGAGTTCCGCCGTCTGGAACATAGACGTCGGAAAGTCACAAAAAACAGGCTACGAACGTTATTGTACGCTTGAGACACATTTTAAATTACTTCGCACACGACTACTCCAGCCCCATTTCACTACACCGCGTGTGCTTCGTTTTTTTAGTTTTCCTTACCTGCCACCAGCAGCAACAACACCCAAAAGGATTTCATCGTGGTGTGTATGTGCGGTTTTTTTTGTTTTGTGTGTGTGTGGCTAGCGACACTTTGTCTTTTGCGGTCCTTTCGCGATTTCACGCTCACGTTCGGCGGGGTGATGTACACGGGTGAAAATTAATTTCCACTTTACGAAAAGGAACCGGAAAAACCTTTCCTTGGTATGTTTGGCCGTCTAGCACTGATGGCGTACGGTAGGATATATGTACGTCACAAGTGATTTTCTGGTTTCTTGCTCGAAGCACACGACGAACTCGCGTTGCGTGAACTTTTTTCCACACTGTCACGTTTGAATAGTTTTATAAATTCTTCTCTTTTTTTATGAATTCCTCTTAATATTAATCCACCTGCACGTTCTGTTCTGCTCAAAAACGGTCCAGAAACGGTTTTTGTTTTCTGATTAAAATCACATACACTCGCTCTCTTTCTCTACTGCTTGCGTCCCTTCTAATCACTCCCTTTTCGCGAAAGAATCGCTCCACAATCGCGCACAAACGTCTGTTGCACCAATATTGGTCTGGCTACCGAAAGCCACACCGTTTCCGTTCACGAAATTTGCTTCCGTACGTTACCGGCACGCGGACCGTCCCGGGCAAGCGCTGGCCAATGAATAAACCTTCCCCGGAAAGGTGTTCAAAATTTTGAAACATTTTCGCGTTTCCTTCCCGGGGGGAGGCGTTTTCCTCCAGCGATTGGGGTGTGCGTGTGTGTACTTTTACGACCCCAACACACGCCCGCTCGCGCCGAGCCGCTCGGCCAACTGGATGATTGCGCTGGATTTTCGATCTTCGCTTTGATCTCCACTTTCTTGACACCGTTCGGTCGAAGATCACGGCGCCGCTGATCGCGTTTTGGGGGAAGAAGCGTTTGCTTTCGCGTAGCGTTTGTGTTCCGTTTTGTTGTTTGATGTTGCTAGATAGGCCTTTTTTCTTCCCGCTTCCGTGTGCCGCACGAGGAGGGTTTTCTTTCCGATCTCTTTCCACCGAAGATGCTGACGCGAGATGTGTGGTATTTGGTACGCACGGGGAAATTCGTTGGACCCAACCGAATTGCTTCCACGTTCGGCGTGCGTTTCGTATCGGTAAAAGCGTTACAGAAAAAGAGACTTAAAAAAACACATAAAATCACTTCCCACCAACATTATCAGAGCTTTTTGTAATCATTAGTTCAACAAGACAATGATAAAGTTTTGATTTATCGTTAAGAGGAAAGCGATGATGTTTGGAGTTTATTTGGTTTTATGTTTCAGATTCTAACACAAAAGATAACCTATTCATCTTTATTGATTATTGATGGATAAATTATCGCGCTCCTTAGCGTCTTTAGTAACGTGCTGTTTTATGCATTTGGATTTTCTCTCGGCAAAAATATTTAATAAGTAAGTTTCTAAGAGGCATAGTTTGCCCATGCAATAAATTCATCAATCGCGCGTTTTCAACGTTTGATTGCGACACAACGCAAACGTTTACTTCACTATCATAGCGACCCCAAAATGACACTGCTATCTTGATGGTTTATAACGATGAGCGTAGAAATCAAAAAGAAAGAAAGTAAACTGACGAATGCAATACGGGACAATGTATTTTACAAGGCGCCACTAAAATCAACACGTTTGGAACCGTGTACTGTTCGGGGTTCAGCAGAGAACAACGCCGGTAATTGAAACAATCGACCCGAGCTTACCATTGACACGCACCATAGTCGCATTTCGTTATGAAACTTTTCATTTTCCCGCTCATCAAAACCGGAAGGTTGGATGGGTCCCCACTTCCAATCCACCCCCCCCCCCCACCCATTTCGGGGGTTACGGTTACGGAAGGGTTCGTTTTTGGGGTGTTTTATTTACTCCGCTTAGACGATCCGCTGATCCGGCGTTCGAAAACGTTGGCTCCTCATACGAAAGCACTGATTTTTATTTCACTGTTTATTTTTCTTTCTTGCTGTCGTTTCATTCGCATATATTTTTTTTGTTTTTTTAAAATCTGGCTCTCGATGCGACGGGTCGATGCTTTTTAAACGCGCATTAATTGTTTTGGTTTTCTTGCGCCATTCTGCGCCACCCCTGCGGGAAAAGCTGCACGTGCGGTACAGACGAACGGAACGGTTTTAATACGTACTCGGTGGAGGTGTACCATGTGCTGTGGAAAAATTAATTGAAATTGAAAAAAAGGAAACTCTGGCATTCCACTGCCATCTGCCCTGCCCGGGACCCATCTTCAGCCATGCTCTGTAGCAAACAATTGTTGGCGAAAAAATCGGTCCGCAGCCAGCTCAAGATCGTGCAGGTGCATTATCGAAATTAAATTTGAGGTCAGACACGATCACTTTCTCTGCCGCTCCCGCATGCAGGCCACCTTTCCGACGGGGGTTTTCTCTAGCCCCAAATCGCGTAGACTCGTGTGGTGTTTGTAGCGGTGCGTCATGTGCACGGGGTTGATGATTTTTCCGGTGGAATCGAGACGGCTGTGTAGGGAGTTAATTATGAGCAAAAAAAAACCCCTAATGGTAGCGCTCTTTCGGCGTGCGAAGCGCAAGATTTACGGAAAATAAAGCTTCAACGCGATCAATAAAGCACTGGCGAAATGCAGCATGTGCTTTCCTTACCTTCCCGTGCGTGGAACAATCTGTCCGAATGAAAATCGGAAGCGTCAACTACAACGACGGCCGGTGCGCACTGATGTACGACTGGATCCGGAAGGTAGATGGGATCAATTAAAAGCTGGCTTAAATTAAATTGTTTTCTTTTACTTTGCCATAATCATTTGGCCGTTTTATTTTAATCTAAATGCTCCAAACCTATATGATTTTCATGGTTTGATAAAACTTGACGAATGGAGTTAGCCTCCATTAAAACCAAGCGAATTGTATTGTGTTTATTATTATAAAAAACCGGTAACTTCTTCAAGCAGGTTCTCGAGACGAGCAGATGAAGGTGTATAGATTGTTAAGTGCAAGGTATAATTATTATTACCTTATTTTACGTTTCACTGATTTTAAATGATGCAAAAAAGAAGTGTTCGGTAACTTTCACGAGAAAATAATATCCTAACGATAATCATAATTTCCTTAATTACTATGATTGTTAAATTCCCTCGCCTCGGTGATTACCTTTTATCACCCTGGCCTGCCCGTCTAAGCTGCTTTGCATCCATACCGAAACCGTCAGATCAATAATTTGGAGCATCGTCAAATACTTCCCGCCAAAAGGCTAATGACGTCGGGATGCGGGTCGATCTTTGGAACGCTTTCGTTTTCACCAGTAATGTGCCGGAAGATGCGCCGTGTCGTTGGGTTTCCGATCGGCCGAATCGGGCGTGTGTGAAAACACGCCCAAGTGTGCCATCACTTTCTACGCAGCAGTTGGGTGGGCAAGAGGAGTGAGTGTTTGATTGTTATACCCCTTTTACGATGTTGCTATTTTGTTTCGAGCAGTTGCGGCAGTATGAGCCACATTATGAAGCAGGAAATTCCCAATCAACAGAAACATAAACAGACTTGAGCTACTCGAGCAAACCGAGCAAACACTGCTGGTGACGAAGAGGGAAGCTGCCCGGAAGGGATGCGCAGATACTGCCTAAACACTCTCGTAATCCCCGGATTGACAATCCCCGGATAAACGTCGCCGAACGTGGGTTATTTTGTTTTTTTTTTTTTTTATTGTGAGCGAGTGTTTTTCTTTTCACAGCCGACCAAGTGTGCTCCAAATGCCCGACAAATTGGCCTCACAGTTTGGTTTGAAGTTCTTGGTCGAACGGGGTTACACAGCTGCCGGAGGCTAGAGCCATCGTCTCATTAGAGGATGCCTGGTCGATGCCAATCAAAGTGGAGCTCGTTAAGTGCGTGCGCTGGAATGGTGAGTGAGAAGCAAACGAGAACTGAATCTCATCGTATCGGATATTGTGCTTCCACGCTACTGACGCTTTGATGGTTTGGAACAAAGAGAATGTACAAACCATGATACTGAAAGTAATTTTGAATTGTTCGATTGAGCAGATAAACGACTTACCCAAATCTAAGCACTCTAATGATCGATTGATATGAAAATCTCATTTTAACAAAATCCAGAGTAAATGTTTCAAAATATGTCAAAAATAATTATAATTTGCTTCAAAATTTATTTTACTTATTTATGTAATCAAAATCTTGAAATTGTATGCAGCGATTGATTGCCAGATAGCTTTTATTTTTTGCAAATCAACTTGCAAGAAAGCACCAGAAAAAAAGACTTCTTCACTTCCTTGCACGAGAAGCCATTTGTACAACGCATTGAAGAAGAAAAATCAATTTCTTACCATAGGAGAAACCCGAGTTTGGCCCAATTACGATGACATGATTTTTGGCATGCTTCTGCTCCTTCTTCGATGCTCGCACCGATTCAACGTGACCTAGACGCCAAAGTTCAACCCATCGGCCGCCGGGCCGCTTCCAGGCCGGGCTTTCCGCCACGTTCGCGTTGTTCAATTGCGCGGGCGTACCGAGCTCTGGCGATGTGCATTAGCTGGCATTGCTGCGAAACGGACGGGGTTTCTTTCGGGGCTAATGAAACGCTTCCGTTTCGATCGTGTCTTCGTCGTGCTAGGCGATGGACCAGGCGCCATCCAGTTGCAGTAGGAGGAGTTTAACGGCATCATTCGGTTCGGTCACTTCCTGCTGCACCAAGGGTGTAGAGAGGTGTTAAAATATGCGCACTTTTTCCGTAACCTACGGCAGGTCTGGCAGGTTGGGGGAAGGTTAGAGCAGCACGGCAGCAAGACGTTCGGAAAGGGTACAATTTTCGGGCAATCCATACTTACGGCTTGTCCGTAACCCAATTCCAGATGGAACGTACGTTCGAGGTAGCTTCTGTCGACAGAAAATGACAGAGTAGCGTAAGTAGCATTCTTGGGTCCACAAAAGGCATCGAAAGAGGGAACACAATTGAGTTGCTTCAATTTGAATCTAAGAGAGAGAGAGAGAGAGAGAGAGAACAAATTTAATGTTCGAAAAGTAATGATTGAAATATTACATTGTTTATCGCATCATTCATGCACTATTATTACATTGTACTTAATGGTCCCTAGGGTGGATTAGTAGGCGTGGAGAATTTTTCGTCAATCTCTGTATAGATGGAGTTGTCGGTGGTATTTGTTTTTTCATCGTTTCAAAGTATCACTTGGAATTTTAGCATGAAGAACAGTTTTAAATGGATAGATCGATAGAGATAGAGGAAAAGCCTTTTCCTCATTATAACTTGTTTTCCTCAGGAATGATTTCAGCCATTTTCTTGCGGAAAAGCGTTGTTCTCGTCAGGAATTAATTATCACAAAAAATATTTCGTTTTGCTATGTAGTTGACATTGATTTATTGTAATACTATTTAAATACAGAAGGCATTTCAAATCAATAACAAATTAGCTTACCAAAGCTAAGGAAAAGTCAAACTAAATCACCAAAACAAGCTACTGATGATCGTTACTTATCGATGCACTAATCACACACTAATGTCCCATGGCCACTTAACAACGGCGCAACCTCCCGTGACTTTGTTGCGCAATGTGGTTTCTTTCACTTGTCGATTAATCGGTACGAATTAGTCGTAGCAAAACGAGCCATGTCAAACGATTTGCATCCTCCAACGCCCTTAACTGTTGCCAATTTATCACGCCACAAGCGCTCCACGTGACACCGCACACACGCGTGATTGCGCAAGCGGCTATGCTTTCACCCTTTTTCCGTTTGCGGAAAAACTCTTCGTGCTTTGCTTCGCGGGTGTGACACGGCACGGGGGAGTAATAATCCTGCTGCTGCTGCTGCTGTTGATGATGGTGGTGAAAAAACGATCAAAGACTTCTCGTTAGAGCTATACACACACACACACGTTAGAGCTCGCGCATACACGGTCGGATTCGTCGAAATTGAAATTTTCTCCTCATTAAAGCAGCCGAAAATGCCGACGCATGACGAATGATACGGTTATACGGTGGTGGTTGAGGATTTTGTTTATTATTTTCATGCCGTATTTCGTGCCACCACGGAGCAATGTGTGTGTGGTACGCATAGATATAAATTAGAAATCTTCTTTAATGCTCCATCTCTTACGCGCCCTTTCTCTCCGCCGGGCTCCTTATAGCTAGTGGAAGTGCGCCCGGTGCATGCAAATGTGTCGGGTCGGGCGCGCGTCAATACTATTAACATCTTCAGCAAATGCCCGACTTTTTGATCAAAACTCCTGCAAAGACGGAAGGAAAGATTGAGAAAAATTGATTATTAGGCACGGTTTCGGCACCGTGCTTGGTGTTTTGGGGCGCTGAGACTCATTAGGCAAAAGCGTGAAGCTTGTTAAGTGTCGTACGCATTGAACGCATTTATACATTTTCAGTTTTCCTTTCAATACCGGAATATCATCGGGAAGTGTAGTGAACAAATGTAGCCTTGTTGTTGATGATTAGTTTACAATTATATTCTCTGCAGCAGCATGCTGTTGTTTAGCTTTGGCCAGCTACAAAAAGCTACTTACTTGGCCTTGCCCCGCACCGATTGGCGCACTCCAGTTTGTACTGATTGTGGTAAGTGGTGTGATCGGTACCGCATACCGGATTGTACTGTGACAGCGTAAGGCAGTTGGACATGCAGCCGTAGAAGGCTCTCGATCGCGTCACCGGCTTACTCTCCACTTCCGCCGAAAGCTCAAGCGTCTCGACGGCGCTGGGTCGCTTGTTTGTCAACGAAGGCACGGACGGCCAGTCGGTGTTCGTTTCCAGTGCCAGCGTTGTACTCGACAGGGGACGATTCCGTGCTGTTTGATGGAGATGGGTTGTTAAACCGTAGGATTAGCATTGGTTTCCGATCGTGTTCGTAGATCCACAAGGCTTACCGAATTTCTTGCCCAGCGCGAACGTGTTTGGGGACCGATGAAGCCACGGACTTTGACGGCGAACGCGTCGGACAGACGTATCAGCACCGCTTGGCTCCGCAAGGGCCACCAGTAATACCGCTGCTTGGAAAGAGAATTAGAAGAAAATAATGAACCACGGCCGAGAGGTGATTTCCATTCGGTCGGAAAACGAATTAGCTAGCCGTGGGCTGTAATTCGTGCCCACTTCCCGTTAGCTTCCCGGTTCGATGGCGCGGTCTTTAGGGTCTTTATATTGCATTTGGATTATTGCACCGAATCGGCGGCGGCGATGACGGCACCCGGCACACCGTCTAATAATGGCACACAGACCTTCCAGCACTAGGTCATCATTAGCAAGGCGAAGGCATAAACCAGCAGTGAACGGTGAACATACCGGAGGCCAAAGGAAACCCCCGGACACAACAAATAATAATGGCAGACGATCGACCGGCAGTCGATCAAACGCGAACCCCACAATGAATCAATCGGTGACGGCGCACAGTGGCCCAATCAAGAGCTACGAGTTGACGATCATATTCTGGACATAAAAATTTAAATTAAAGTAATGTTTTTATCTATTAAACTCTAAATTTGCCACTGAATCCCGCAAAAAAATATATCCATTCAATGTTGAAATTGATATTTTTGTTGACAACATTGTTCATCGAACAAGTCGATAAGATTTCGTGATGTTTCATAGTGCAGTGGGCCATCATCATCATCATCATCATCGTGGACTGACCTCCACCGAGTAACACACAAGCGTGGACTTTGTTTTCGGTGATGCTGGATTCGGCACGCGGGACATTGACAGCGACCCATAGTGAGGCGGTCCGGTTCCATGAACTTGAAGCAGTTTTCCGCTTGGAAGCGCTTTTAATTGGAACCGCTGCACGCTGCGGCCGTCTCTGTTTCAGTCACATTGAGTTACTTAACGGAGATGCGAATCGTTGCAGAAACGGGGCGAAAAAAAAATACAGCAAAGGAAGTGTTGTTTGTTTGGATGGGATATCGTTTATTGGCTAACGGAAATTTCACTTCCCCTAAAGGTCAGGTTCAGCAAAAAGTGGATGGACTGGCGAAAAGGTGCGAAATAGTTACGAAATGGTTATAAAGTCACGCGCGAATATTAACGGTGGATTGGTGGGAATGAAAATGAGCGCTATTAATATCGTAACACAGTGCATTAATTAATTGTAATCAAATTGGTTAGAATCGAGAGGAAGGTTATGATGATTGTTATGAATTTTGTTAAATCAAAGTGAACTTTTAATGGGATTTTGGAAAATTTTTCGAAACACAATTCGATAAACCAAGATGCACCATCATTAAACGTTCTTTTCTTATCTGTTTTGTGTGGTTGTTTGGAATTTCCCCACGAACTTTACGGCCCTTACGAACCTTCTCTGTACCTTCGCTCAAAAAGAAAACACTAGCATCTGCGTAATTTTCGCACACTTCTCTTCCAACTGTGAAATATAGGATCAGTTCGGGTCGGCAAAAGTCGGAATGGTGCCCAAGTCCAAACCCCACCAACCGTACAACCGTGAAAAATGGCATGGAAATTTTTGCTCGTACGGAGCTCAACTGCCAGCAACATTTCCCAACCCATACCCGTAGTGAGCAACGGAAAAGAAAAACAAAAATCTTCCGCAAGAGAAATCCTTCTAGAGGTCTCGTTTTTTCTCCCCCACCGGTTTGGGGTTTGTAAGTTTTTTTTGTTGTTTGTTTCAATCTTCACATTCAATCAAAGCTCGGCAACAAATTTACACGGCAAGACGCACACATGGATGGATTGTCGGGCCGTTGCTTCTTTCCAGTGTTCGGTGGTGGGAGAAGATGAATTCAATTAGCCTCAAATCAAAAGCAGATCACGTTCGGTAATTATTTGCCAGCGATTATCAGCGGATGTCCATTTGATAGGAAAGTGCAAATCGTAGCGAAATCACTCACACACACACACATGCACAGAGATTTGTCTGGAGCGTCTGGAGTGTATTTTATTCAAAAGTCTATCATTCGAATAAGAATTATTTAAAACAAGCAACAAGCTTTATCCCCCTTTTCCGCGAGAAATATGATACACAATCATGTCTTTTCGAGAGAATTCGTTCGCAAAACTAAAACGGCAAATGCGCCACACGCGCACGATGAAGGTGAAGATGGTTTTCCATTTCCATATAGCCTTGCGCAGACGGCGGCTCGACCTCCATCGGCGGACGGTGCGGGGATGCAAAAAGTAGATCACCACCGAAACACAAATTACCGCGATGACTCACTGCTGCTTGTATCTTTCAACTACGCAACAGTTGCATTTCTAGTTCTTGCCGCATTGTATGAATGATTCTTTTTATTCTCTACATTTTGCTATATCGTTTCATAACTCATTACCGAGCCACAAGCCTCACAAGCTACCACCGGCTAGAGTTGGATACGGCTGAATTAACACACGTGTAAGCAAGCGTGTCTTTGAAAACGTTTAATTGAAGAGGGGTACGTTTGTTGCTGCATAATCATGAAAAACGCTTTTAAGGGCGTTGAGCACTATCAAAGGTAGGCTAACCTTTTGATAAAGAGAAAACAAACAAAGCGGAATGGCAAAAATCTCTTGTGGATTTCTTAAAGTTTTGTGCATTTTGTGAGGACAATTTCACAGCTTTTTCGCCATGTGACCGAAACCAACTGGATGTAACATACACTGCCGACTGTCGACAGATTGAGTGCGATTTGATCAATACGATCGATGAAATGGGCATGAAACGTAGTATCGAAACGTGCGTCCGGCACGTAAACACTTCCGCGATTTAACGACGGTTATAATTTTGAAGCACTTAGTTCACCGAACCAGCTACTCACCTGCTAGAAGCACTCCGACAAACGCTCCCCATCTCTGGCTTTGCTCCATCTTGATGTGAGTGGTGGTTGTGCGGCAAGCCTGTGGAAAATGTGAATCCGCCTGTGCTACACTGTTGGGCCTCGAACGCTGGACACCGTGCCGAATGCAATTTAACAACGCTTTGCCGCCACCTCACACTCGCAACCTTAGACGCCCTCGACTCCCGCCAGTTCCGGTTTCGATGCTGCGTTGAGATCTTCTCGTTCGCTGACGGCTTCGCAAAAGAAACGCAGCAGTCGGCGGATTCGTCCGGAGCTAACGAAGAATCGGCGCTAACTGACCGCACGGTTTAGTCCTGCCGAGGCTCACGAAGTCGATCCGGTATGACGTTCAAGGTGGTGGTTGCGGTGGCGACCATGCGAAGTGGGAAATGTTCTTGACGCCTTGAGAAAGACGGCGCATGGAGGGGAGAACGGTCGGAAATCGGAAGTCGAGTGTTTATTAGATCGAGCACAACCGATCAACACAAAAGCTCACGAACGTGGATTCGTGGAGGGGATGTGGAAAAAGGAATTGAAAGAGAGAAAGATGTGGAATTTTATAGTTTTTTTTTTTGGTCAGAACTATAAAATTATCCCTTGGGTGCTTGTTGAAAAGATTTTAATATAATAAATAAATAATAATAATGGTTCTTGAATGTATAGTTATACACAAGAGTTTCATATATAGGTTTCAACTATGAGTATTAATTAGTTTTGAAGAATTATAAAAAAACGACTTCCACGATACTTACCTCGAAGGTTGCTTCCTTCCAGACAATGTCTCACATCCAGTTAGCAACTGATTAGCGCTTTTGTAACTGACCAGCCTCTCTGGATTTAGGTTGAGACGGTTTCGTTAACGAGATGTTCACCCGAATCCGGTTTCCTAACGATGTCAATCATTGGCGACAAATGCGAGATGACAGATAGTGATTCAAACAGGTTCGACCACGGACTTTATTTCAATTAGGTGCTTCTAGAACGTCTGTAAGTTCTTGGCTCTTCCCGCGCCTGGGTCAACAGAAATTGTGTTACCAAGCGCGTTCGAATGCGACCGCAGAAGATAAATGATGATTATTCGCGTTTTCGAGTCCCATTGGATTTGGTTTGGGGTATAAAAGATCGTTCAGAGGCTGGGTGTAAAGGTTTCGATCTTCGGATAGAACGACAATAAAGGTTCTAGAAACATGAACAGGAAAATATATTGCCGCTTTGAGGAATACTCAAAATACCACGCACGTGTTGTACTTGAGCGTCCTCTAATTGCTCTTCTCGAATCCAGTTTCCTACCTCATTTCTCGTCCCGCGTCAAGCACTCGTTCATGTCAACGACACGTGAGCACTCCGTCATCGGAAACATTTCAATACTGCGCATCAACCCCCATCACACGCTATTTATGAGCTGGTACGATCCATCGCCAGGAGAGGAGCACGACTGCCGATTTAATGGAGACAGCCTTCCCTGTGCAGCATCCTTGCCGGAGCATCGATTTCACCATGCACCGAGCAAGCCGATCGAAACTGAAGCTACGGTTACTTAGAAGCGACTCGAAACGGTCGAATAGCTCTTTCCACGTGTCCTGAGCTGTTCGTTTACCAACGTTCCCTTACCATTTTCCCAACTCCAACGCCAGTCATATCTGCGTCGAAGCGTGAATGATGGTTTGATGAGAGGAACGGCCACCGCGGTGGGACCGTTGGGTTTTGGTCGGTTCGGTTTCGTTTTTGATCCTCTCCGTTCCATGGCGGTGGCGGGGTGTATAATGTTGCAATTTATATTCGCTCTACGGCGTAATGATGTAAATGTCCTGGCCGCTCGCAGCAACGCTGTGTTCGATCGCTGTGTACCGAACCTTCCAAGGTCGTCTCTAGATTGTCGTTCCACCGATGTGAAGGTAAATAAATAATGCTGGATGAAATGAGCTTCATTCTAGCGGACGGCAAGGAATAACAAAAAATAAACAGAAATGAACATAAGCATCTCTGAGCAGCGGTGCAGCGGGTGATGAAAAAAGAACATCGTGAAACAAGCTCCTCAGCGCACACCTACACACTCACACATCATCATCAGGAGGAGAAAGTTTTCCGACGACTCGGAACGGTTGCCGCTTTCCAAGGGGTTATAACCGCAGGCAGGCAGGGAGACAAGCAGAAGAACCAGGCCAGGAACGCCGTCCGGAGAGAATCTTCTTAATTGCATATTTAGCAGACAGTTCAAGGTCGTGTGTCTAGTGGAAAAGGCTAAGAATTCGACGCTATCGGTTACCGTTCGAGAAAGGGGGATCCGAAAGATTACGACCGCCCGATTAAAGGTGCACAGCGCTTGACGTTGATATTTACCGGTCGGATCAAATTAGCCCATCATGGGATTTGTTTGAACGTTTAGTTGAAAATAACATTTTATAGTTACGTGAAGAAAAAATGCAGAATCCAATCTACTGCTGGCATGTAATTAAATTGCATTCTATGCGAATGTAGTGGCCTTTGATTTCTAACAAATTATGGGTTTGTAAATGGATCAAATGAGGAGTTCCGACAGTTTATGAAGAATATTCTCATAATGTTTCTCCTAAGATTAGTTCAGTTCAGTTATCAGCATACTCTTTCCAAGTTCAGTTAGAGTAAATATTGAAATCAGTTTTCTCAAATATTATAACTTATACCTTCTTTACTGAGAAAACGGTACACATGACCATGATTTCCATACACATGACCATGACTTCCAACTTCAACCGCAATCGCAACGATGCAAATGAAGTAAAACTGCATATTAATTTATACTCAAGTAAGTATCCTATCAAAACATCCAGTGCCCGATTCGGTGAACCCAAACGGGCATTCAAACTTTCGCTCCGGAAAAAAGATGCTACGGGTAAGCAAACAAAATCCCGTTTTTCCCCCCGGTTGGACCGTGTTAAACCGAATCGAAAAGAACAGAGATTTTATTTATGTATACCGAACCGTGGGCGACCCTTTTTCCCGGTAGCGGCATTGGCTACTGCCCATTAGCCTGATTGAGAAACCGATCCGAACGGCCAACTCACCGACTTTTGGCTACAGGCCATCCGCCATCCGGCCGATGAAGAAACACATTGTCAATCATCTGAAATTAGCAATAACAATCAGAGGGTAGCTTTGGACGCCGATGAAGAAGGTTTTTAATATGCAAAAATCATTCGCTACCGGATGTTTTTCCCTCCCCGGGGAGTGGTGGATGATATTTCTCTTCATTCTCTCGGGAAGGTAAATGGCGGAGCGGACGGTGGTTTGGGAGCTGAAACAATATGTATGCGATCCAGACCGTCGTCGGCACACGTGATTTTCAATACGGCGCACCGAAGGGCATGATCCAATAATCAAACAAAACATCTGTTGAATAGGAAAATTGGAAAAGCTTTACCGTTCGTCTCGCAAATGCCGCAGGGGAATGAAGGTGTATCGTCGGCTCCGGAATGGTATGACGTTTGTTTATCTCCAACTGTTTGATTGTGTCTGCACGGGACGGACGGAAATCTGCACGGACTGCTGCCACCGAAGCGAACCGGAGTGGAGGTGGCAAATTTATCGTGACTAGACTTTCCAGCAACAGAAACTGTGCAGGTAGCTTCTTGCTGGGATGCTGCCGGTGTAATGGGATGAAGAAATTTCCACCGTTTCGGAAAGAC
The DNA here is from genome assembly GCA_000473445.2 of Anopheles farauti. NCBI lineage: Eukaryota > Metazoa > Arthropoda > Insecta > Diptera > Culicidae > Anopheles > Anopheles farauti. Next base: position 20,756,749 of record KI915041.1, read on the forward strand.
AATTGGAAAGCAGCGTCTGGGAACACAGGGGGGAGCCAAATCACGACGCCAGCAGCGGCTGCGAGCGCTCGACTGTCGGCAGGCATTGGGAGTGCATCCCGTCTGGAACGCATGGTGGAAACGTGTGTCCTCGGAGGATGAAGTGTCAGTTCGGCAATGCAACCCGACACGGGAAAGCGAAACGGCCCCGAGCCTCAAGCCCCAAGCCACCACCGTGTTGATGATTGAGGAACGTAACACGTCTGGCAAAACGGTGCAAACATGCCGGGAATTTTAAGCGACTAACGGCAGCTAATGGATTGTTTTAATCAAATTCGCTTGGCATAGAATGGACGGTAACGGGATGCCAGGTGAGAAGGTGCCCGTGGGTGCGTTTGTGTGTGTGTGTGTTCATGCGATTATGTGCTCGTGATGGTATTCAAGCAAAGGAAATTAACTTTCGACCCGTTCGGCCTGACCGTCGTTAGTCAATACGGATCTAAACCAACACGGGCCATCGCCGGGATTACACTGGGCGATTATTGTGATTATGTAAATCCGAGTTGATTGTGTCAGCCAGTGGAGGCAACCTCGAGTTCAGGGTTGCGGAACGTGAAAATGACGGACAGGATTGCTCGGTACCATGAAGGACGACGGGGCAGACTTTCCAATTTACAGCCCAATTTGGTTAGTTTGGCTGAGTTCGGTGCTGGATGGAATGAAGATTATGGAGACGCCTCGAGTGGGTGTATTATGAAATGGATTTGCTAATTGTTATTTGGTTACGAGTGCAGCGTAATTACCGTAAAGAAATGCAAATTATTTTTCTAGACTTCTAGGAGAGGCAAATTGATTTCTTCACGTAGTCGGGCAGAGCCCGTATATCAAAAATAGAACAACTACCCTCCTTATGATTTAGTGGAAATTCAATCGTATAAAAAATAACAAGAAACAAAATTACATTTAATGCATATTAACGATTTCATATTACAATCATCTCTGCTATTGTTTAAAAATTTAAAATGACCACGTAGGTAGTTCATTTTCAACCAATGTGTTTAGTCCCTGATAGTCAGCAACACACAGCACACTTGATTCATTTGACCGGTGTAAAGCGTGTTGCAGCAGTGTTAGGCGCATAAAACGGTTTAAAATTTTTCCAAATACAAAAACAGCAGAACACACAGCAGACCGAATTAATACTGTTAAAATAATAAAAACAAATAACAATAAAGAACGGCACACCACTTTTGATGAAAGGTATATAGTTCAGTGTAATTAAATTGTTCTCAAAATTATATCTCCACGAAGCTTTCGGCACGTGTCCGCCCTTACTCATATTTGTTGCGCATCATCGAGACATGCAAAAAAAAAGCATTCGCTGTCGATAAAACATTCCACGAACCGTGCAGACGATGAATTGCTCCATTAGGCGTCCACGAAAACGGAGCGACAAACAAAAGCTGCCGCATGGAATGGACTAGGAGTAGGGGTTGAACTTTGTGTTGTGAAAATATTTCACGCCACGGAGCGTGTGTACGCGTCTCGCATGTGGCGGGAGCCATCCGTGTACGCACGGAGAGACAATAACAAACAGTGGGGCCGATAATGGCCGTCGGGCGGAACCGGATGGCTACGAGCCCGAATTTTGGCTCACCAGTGGCGTCAAGCCGTCTGGTCTGGTGGTTGAGTCTCCGGGTAAAACCTACGCAATTTGTCAGCGACGAATGTGGGTTTCGACCGTTGTTTGGCTGTGTATGTGTGTGTGTCTGTGTGTGTAAGAGAGCGCGTGGGTTCGATGGCGAACAATATTCGTGATAGCTCTCCAGCGACAATGGCCATATTTTATGTGTCTCGTCTGTGTCGTTTGGAACGGTTCCAGCGGTTTTGTGCGCAGACCAAGGACGATGCTGTTGGGTACGTTGCAGACTGTAACGGACCGACTCCAGCGGTTGGTGGGCTTAGGTCACAGAGTACCTCAGAACAGATGCGCCTGGGCTCAAGGTCCGGAGTGGGTTTTGAAGCTCTCAGCCAAGCTTAGGTCGTGAAGTTTTCTGAATTACTAAACATTCAGTTCATTCAGGCCTTCGAGCCCGAGTATCGGGCTGCCATGTAAACAGAACCAACCAACACAAACCATCCCATTGATATGCAAACCGATGCACCGTTCCCGTTGGGAGTATCGAGGAATGTCAGAATCTCCACAGGGACATGACAGGAGACGATTGGTCTGGCTACGGTGTAGTAGGCTTCGACTACGTGTAGCACCACTGCACGTACGCTACACGAGCTGCTGCAATCGAGCCGGTTTTCCCTTTCCACAACCTGTGGCGAATCGGCGTAGGCACATCGGCCGTTGGCAGTGTAGAGTATCCCAATGTCTAGACAGCGACTAGACATACCTCGAACGTCTACCGCCTCCCCTCTGCCCGTGTCCTCGTCTGTACGTCCGACGACAACCTCGTCTGTACGTCCACGTCACCCGGGCACCACTCCTGCCCTGCTGGCTGCTTCTCCTTCTGCTGGCGCTTCTAGAGCCAGCTATCATCGCCACTGCCTGTCACGAGCCCGGCAATAATCAATTTCACTGCCATACCCACCGACTGCCCCGCCGACTTCGTCGCGTGTCTGCGACCCGATCGGCAGACACAATCGCAAAACCGAGACTGCCTGCGGTGGTTTCGGTTCCGCCGGGCATTTTGCGGTTTTCACCGACACTGGGTCGGTTGAGTTGTCGTCTTTTGCAAACGTGGTTTTGCGTTCCGTTCAGATGCGATTCAACGGGACCACGCCTACCCTTTGCCCGTTTCGCAACGGCAAATGTATGCTGGGTGTAATTATTCCACATCAAACATTGTGGCCGCATGTTTGTCGGAAGTTTGAGTTTGTCGAATGTGTATGTGAGTTTGTCTGTGTGAAAAGGAAGGAATGTTTCGATGATAGCGGTTCAGGTGTTTTGAGCGGTTCAATTTCCTGATGACTATTGCGTTGAAATGTTGCTTTCGTAAATTAGATGCTGATGCCACTGACCTAAACGTCCCAAAAAATATTTGAAAAAATATTAAAAATATTAAAAATGTTGATAATGCAAATGAAGTATGCAAGTTCGACTAAACAGTTGATTGTATATAGAATGAAATGCTATCGAATAATATTTTTCATAATTTACTACTTCTAAGAAATTGTGACGAGACAACCATTGTCGATTTCAAATCAGTGACATTTTAAATACAAACAAACAATATTACTACCAGCACAGCGTCAACAGGCGTGAGAACGGCTGAAACCGCGAACGTTGCCGGTGAGATGTTTTCTCACTGCTCGTACGACAATCTATTCGAAGAGAGTCCTAGAAATCTCATCGCACCAATTGGCCAATTCCATTCCAACTTTTTCGCTTCCCCAGCGCGTGTCGGAAGAGCCCGCCCGTTCGACGAGCGACCGGGAATCTCCTTCATCCGTGCGTAGCCCATGCTTCCCGCGTGCTAAATCCGCGGCCCGCTGCATCTGCAGCCATTCCGAAGCGTCGGGGTGAAATATTAATGAGCCAAATAAATAAAAATAAACATCAACACACGGTGCGTAATAAAATTGGCACTACCAACGCGACGGTTCCGCGAGAGCGCTCGCCGACTAGATGATGCCAGTAGTGCGAGGCAAACGGTAGCGCGAGGACGACACACCACGACGACGGCGTTGGTTGTTGTTCGAACCGGCAACGGCAACACAGCAGACGCGGCAGATCTTAGTAACCATTGCGCTGGCCGGAGAGCGAATTGAGCGCGTGAGTAAGTGAGCTGCTGGTGAGTTAGACCGACTCTGGTCGGTCGGTCGGTCCAGAAGTAGTGGAAAGATTGCGCTGCTTGCGTTTTGGTCCTGCCAACCGGAGAGCGAACGAGAAAGAGAAGAAAGTCTAGTGGTGCCAGTAGTGGGCACAGTCGGTCGTGGCGCGGGCGAGATAAAGATAAAGAGAAAGAGAGAAGATTCCCCAGCGCTCGGTGGTGAGGTGAAAGTGAGGAGCGTTGTGTGAGATTCTGAATTTACCGCGTGTTTTGGTGAGAGATCTTGCGTTCGTAGCTGTCAAACGCGTTCTTTTGGCTGTCACCATAGAACGTGCAATAAAAATTTAAAACGCGCCTACTTTGCGTGTGCCCTCCGGTGTCGGATCGATTCCATCGTTGATAAGTGCAGCCACGGTACGACCCGCCCTTCTTCCGCTGGAATCGCTTCCTATCGCGCTGTGTGCGTGTGATTGGGTTTGAAAGGTTTCGGTGACAAATTTCGGACCCATTTTGTGGACGTCCCATCGGTCGTAATTTGCTGTCCCGTGTTGCCATCTTTGTGTTGGCCCTCGCCGTCGTCGTCGTCGTCGTCGTCGTCGTTGTCGTGCCGAACTGGGTTATTATTAGACCTCGTGAGTCTCGTGAAAGCCGCCGAAAACGCGCGCAACCAAGTCGCAGTCGACGGTGTGGCGGTAAGTGTGTACCCTCGTATTTTGCGTACACAGCGGAGGGTTCTTTCGGTGCAAGTGCCTTCCTGCCACTGTTCGTTCGTCCACCGCGCTTCCGGGCGCCTGCCCGGCCGCGAGAGGAAATCGCTCGTCAGTGCGTGGTAGTCACGTAGCCGCGAATTCGCGCTGCAATAATTCGCAATTTCATATGCAAAATCGTGGATGCACTTGTGCACCGGTTGCACCGTGGCGCGATTGTGTCAGTATGTACGCGAGCGCGTAAGCGTGTTGTGTTGTGTGTAACGGGCTGGTGAGTGTGTGTGTGTGTGTATGTGTGGTTGTGTGTGTGTGAGTGTGGTTTTGGTCATATCCGTGCACGGGCGCGGGTCGCGGTTGTCACCGGCCAAGTCACTGCATTTGCATCTAGTTTGCGACCCATTCGCGTTTTCTGTGGCGTGTGGGCAGAGAGTGAGAGGAGTCGGTCGGTCGCATTGTGTTCCCCATTCCTCGAGGGTTTGCCGTGTCTGGCTGGGCCTCCAGCAGTGGTCCTGCTACGTTTATTCCCAGCGAACCAGCGCAACAATGCTTTATCAGTGTGAAAATAACACCAACTCAGCATCTTAGCAAACTACCTTCGTCGCGAGTGTGTGCATCCGGTGCGCTTTCTCCCGGAAAGCGACATTTGTGTTCGGGATGTATTTCCGTGCAAGTTTGTTTCCGACACCACGTGGTAGGTACCGAGAGTTGCCAAGCGTTCTAGATCGAACATCCGTCGCCAACTAGCTGGCGGCAGCGCAAATCCGCTGGATCCTAGCAACATTCCGTGATGTACACCAGCGGGAAGGCGAAGGGGACAATTTTATCCACTTCCTTCCACCGCTCGCGCACACACAGACTTAGGCACACAAACACATACCATGCGCCACACACCGTTTCGGGACACCAGGCCGAAAAACCAGTCCATTCTATTTAAAGAACTTCAACTTTTTCTCAAGGAGGATTTGCTTAAAATTCTCTTCGATATTATTTTCACCCAGAAACCGCGGCGACAGCGCGAAAATACCGACGGAGGTTCTGTGTCGTAGGAACCTACCCCTAACCCTCCTCTCCTTCCCCCACCTCCACTGGGGCCCCGCGTCGTAAGCCAAAACGCGCCACTGACAGCGAGACAGTAAATGAGGCGAACAGAGGCCGTCAGTGAGCAGCTTGGTGCGAGCGTCTCACCAACGCGATGAGATGGGTAGACAGACGTCTCACCATTCTCTCACTCTCACGCGACGGCAGCAGCATCCTCAGCAGTGAGTCAATTGAACCGATTAACGCTGTGTAATGTTTTTTTTTCCAAATACTCCCGCAATGTTTTTTCATTTTTTGGTCTCGACTGTCTCGTCTAAAAACTTCGTCTCTAACCCCTGTGTGCACCACGTGTTTTCGTGATGCCTCCCTCTCCAACCCCACCAACGTCCCACATCCGCCCAGCTGCTTTGCCCCCGACGGGTGTGGCACATGCGCCGTACGGTTTGTTTTGACGGGATTGTACCAGTCAGTGAGAGCGTGCCGAAAAAACCGCCTCCGGACCAGACGAACGGGGCTTGTGGGGGAGAGGGTTTTTCACCCGGTCGGCTGATGATAGTGGGCCATACGCCACCCGTCGTCGATCGTGTATTTTCGTGGAGGGGTAGGAGCCGTGCGAATCATCTGTCAGCCGTGCCGGACCTCCTTCTTCCTCTCGGGTGTATCGGGAAAAGTTCAGCGGTGATACAGTACGAGATGCTTTTCTTGAGGACACACCATCTCGAACCCTCAATCATTTTCGACATTTATCGGTCGTATCGGTGGGGTGTGGGGTGTGGGCTGTTAGCCACCGCTTTGGAATGTGTGAAGAAAAGTCATAATTATGCATCCGGTTGGTTCAGTTTCAATAAATCGTTTGTCTCAAGTCGGGCAGCGATCAAGTGGACTAGATTCGGGTCGTTTAATGTGGTCCATCCTATTTGGTGTTTTCCTCTCCTTCCACCAACCAACCAACATGACGACCGTGTAGTAACGAGGACACGCGGCTCCGAGCGCCGCTGGTTCGCGAGCCGTTTCCCCCGATGAAAGGCAGGCAAATCCTGCAAATGTCATCACTCAGAGAAAAATGAGAGCTAAATATAAATATATTTTCTTGTCGGCTGCCCATTTGCTCCGGCTTCATTCTCCGCTCCGCCGGCGCCCCTTGCCCCTCGCATGGGTTGATTATGATGTGAAACGACCGACCCACCGACCGACAGGCTCACCGGGACACACGGGATAGTTGATACGCCGAAAGTTCCAAGCCGTTCCGTTCCGCGTCTCTCACCCACCTACACCGAAGTGGGGTATTTTTCACGGCGACCACTAAGTTGGTAGTAAATCAAACGCGGCACACACTGTGGTATTTTAACTGCCCGATATCTTCCGCTGGCCGGCAAATGCCGCACGACGACGATGACGACGCCGACGACGACGCCGACAACGACGTCGACGACGCCACCGCCGCCGGTGCTATAATTGAAACGGATCGAACGCGAGTGAGCTTGGTCTGATTTGTGCAACATCCGGGCGTGTGAGGGTTTGGAGAAGCTGTGTCGGTACGGTACGTGTTGCATAATACGAGCAGGTGGATCGGAAATCAGCGTGCACACCGAGACATTTCGGAGGCCTGTCGGACGTTTGCGACCGACTCGTTACGCTTGCCCGGGAAACGGTGGAAACGTCTGTACAAGAGTTTAATTTTGCACGCGACGTATTAAGTAATTTGTGTGAAGTTGTTAGACTGTGTGGCAGTGGAACGCCAGTGGGTGGGTCGGAGGGAATAAAAACCTATGATTGAACGTCGCTGACAGTTTCTTTTTTACTTCTCTTTTTTCAGATTTCCGGTAGAGTAAACTACAAGTAAACTACCAGTAGCGGCTGAACAAATCGGTGTAAATTTGTGTGCTTTTCTGTGACAAATGTGACGCGCAAGTAAAGGTTAGAACCTGAATAGGAGATTATTGATTGGTTACGAGTAAGAAAACGCGGCCAGTGGTGTGAATCTCGGCAAGTGGAAAGAAGCTGTGTGTGCGATTTGGTGCGATTTGGTGCGATTGGTTTGCCTCGCTGTGTGGGTTTGTTGGGCCGATATGGTGAAGTGCATCGTGGCCGCAGCGGGTAGCTGTGGTGGCAGTGGGTCACCATCACGGTGAACACCGGTCGTCGCAGTGGCCCCCCAGAATGTGTCCAGTGGTGCCGCGGGGGCCAGCCGAGCGTACGGGCTCATACTAATGCTGCTGACTACACTGCTCTCGTCGGCGAGTTCCCTAGCGGTGCCATCGGCGGCACAGAAACACTTCACCACCAGCGGCAGCGATCAACACGGCACCACCTTACCGATCACCCGTCCATCCCAGCAGCAGCATCAGCAGCAGCCTACACCAGTGGACCCACCGACGCCGATACTCGCGGCGCCTATTCATCTACAGCAGCACGAGCGGAAACAGCATGGCCACCGGCGACCACCAGTTGACAGTGGCGGCAGCTTCGGGGGAAGCTCTGGTGAGCCGACGGACGACTATCCGGCCGTTCCCGATCTGTACAATCTTACCCTGAAGGCGATGCGTCAATATTTGCGAAATCATCTGAACGCGTCCCGGCTGGGGAAGGCGCCACGCAAACGGTCGCACGTGCAGGTGGACGATGTAGATGTGGAGTTCTACCGGCGGTTCAAGGAGTTCAACAGTAGCCAGGTTGCGCTGGATGGCACGATGCATCAGGTGGTCGGCGTAGTCGGTGCCGATGGTCTAAACAGCTCCCAGCAGCAGGAGGGTCACCCGGACCCAACCACCGTGCAGGATGCTCGAGACAAACCGAGTGCCGCCGATGTCACCCCGGCACCGTCGATTACCACGTCCGCTAGCTCGTCGTCGTCTTCCTCGTCTGCGGCGGTGGCACCAACGGGAACGGGTCAGCGTGATTATAGTGTGCTCATGGATGATCCTCGCGGCTATATCACGGCTTCCTCATCGTTTCCGCTTCGACCGGGCAAAACGTCCACCACCTGGAACACCACCTTCGCCCAGCACAGAGGTAAGTGGTGCAAGGCGCGACATCCGATGTCGTATTCCAACGTAAGGGTAATTTATAGCCCCGCCGGAGTAACACTCACGCGCAACTGGGACCCAGTCTGGGACGGACAGACGAACGCTGCTCATTAAATCGCTCATTTTATGGTCATCCCGTTCCGGAGACGTGTGTCGCTTGCCGAACACCAGTGCCTTGCACGTTGACGATGATGACTCCGCACGGATTAAGTGTCAAGTTTTTGTTTGGGCACCCGTGTTGATGACTCGACGTTTGGTGGTTTCCTGTCCTTCGCATGCCCGTATGCACCACCGCTCTGCATTTGCTTGCTTGCTTGCATTGCTTGGCTCCTCGAATCTCCCGGTGACATTGCCGAAAAACAAACAACCTTGTCTGGGCGACGGGAAGAAGTACACAGACAGCAGACGACGTCTTATCTTAGTCTTAAGCTTGAGATTCCATTTGATTGCGTTTTTATTCATTAATGAGCACACGAGACGGAACACCTGAGGGATGAATAACGATTGTGATACGTTTTTCGCATGTTTCCCTTGTCTGAAATTGACACCGGAACCCGTCGCCCATGTTCAGCTATTCGCTCGCTCTTACGTTAGGACTGAAAGATGGCAAGATTTTTTTAACCGTTGAGACTCCACCGTTTAAACGCTTATTAAAGCGACCATCACGTACGTCCCAAGCTGGATTTGTAACCGGATTCGTTTTGGATGCATCTCCCTTTTCTCTGTGTCTGTGTCTGTGTGTGTGTGTCTGAAGGCAAACGTAACGCAGCGATTGCATATTCATCTGCCTGGCGTTCGCGAATCAAATTCCCGGTTTCGAAAGGTTCATGGTTAAATGGAAATGAGTGGCTGCTGCTCTGCCGCAGCTTGGCAGCATCTAGGCCGATCAAGATTTTTGCGCGGGAATGAGTCTGAAGATTTGAATGGTAAATGGGTACACGGATGCTGCCAATGTCGTGTGTCGGTCTGTGAGGGCTCGTGTTAGTTTGACTCGGTGAAATAAGTATTGGTAGAGTTTTTTTTCGCAAAATGATTCGCATATTATTCGTGAAAGAGAATGCGGGTGACTGAATGATTTTTTTTTTTGCTGGATGTGATGCAGTTAGGATATGCAATCCGAACGAAATGAAGTTCTTCCTTCTAATGAGTTCTCTAGAAACACTAAATTTATGAACTGATTGTGATTTTCAGGGTTTGTTTTAACACATGCTTCATAAACTTACTGAATCGCTACATTGTGATTTGGAACTACGAAATGCTGAATATTGCGACACGCTTCTGAATCGTTTAGATCTAAAGACTCTAGTTATCAATAACAACTTTTGGTCAACGAAGTGGACTGGTCCAACGCTGGCTATAGTCACTGCTCTAGTGCACTGTTTGCTCTTCAACAACAATCATCATCCAAACGTTCGCTGGTCACGAAATAAACAAATTTGTATCTGGTTTATTTATTTATGCGCTAGCGGGCAAGGGTCGTCCCATCGTTGCAGGGAGTAGTTTAGATGCTGCTGGCAGATTGAAATTTACTCCTGCATCAGCTTGATAACTCACACATACACACATACAAATACTGATTGCTGCCTTTTGATGAGGTTCCCCGCTGTGGGTCGTCGTTCTGCCACATCTAGCAATCGACACGACCTAGATTTGCGGAGGGTCCTCGTTTTACGGTCGAATTATTGCAGCTAGCGTTTCACTGTCAACGGTTCGTCCCCAAGTTCGTGGGTGCACGAATGGATGTGGGGTTATCTCCGCCCATCTTCCAGAGGATAGAGCAGCATTCGCGCGCTTCATGGCCATTGTCCGGAGGTAGCTAGTTTGGCTCAAAATAACTGACCTACAGAGTGTGAGCGTCCCGAACATGGATTCATTTTACCTCCGTTTGCCGCTGTATGCCGAGGATCATCATAGCACATAGCGCTCATTTGCATAACAGATGGAAGTCAATTGATAGCTCACCAGTGGGGCGAAGATCCGGCTATGCATGAATGGAGAGCAAAGTTTCGATTGTGCGGCACTGCTCTAGCGCTTTTGGGTTCGACGCTGCTCGTTCTGAACTAGAACTGAACTAGCGAGAGAAAGAACAAAAAGTAAACAAAAAGAGTGTGCTCATCATTTTCGTTTCGTTGACTTGTTGAATTTATGCGCCAACTATCTTCGCATGGTCGTCTTTCGCGTGTGTGTGTGTGTCTGTATGTGGTTTGACGAGGCTTATTCTTGCTACTGCACCGAAATGGCCAGTTCTGATGGTACAAATTTATGGATGTGGGAAGTGATCCTAACTAAGGATCTAATATGTAATTAGTACATGTTTTAACTTTGCTTAAGTGTGTAACAGCATTATCATTATATGTATTCGGATAAATAATAAATTGAGTGTTTCTACAAACCAGCAAAAGTATCCAAGATCGATAGAATGATTAAACTCTTCAACAAATGTTCTGTAAAGATTTATTTGAGAGATATTTTACCTCAGAAATAAATATTTTTCTTTAAACACATGGCCTACGCTGGATTTGTAAACGAACACAGTGCAACTTTCGAATGTTGCCGGTCCCCACGTGTCCAGCAAGCATCTATATTTTCCGAAAGCGTAATTGCAGTGTAACACTACGAAACACAACGTCCCACTGTTGAACATTTCGCATGCCCGTCAGGTGGTTGCACACGAGTGCAATTTTAATTTATCCACCTCTGTGTGCTTCTTTCGCTCGGGGCACGGGGAAGGTTCTCGGGGTTTAATTTATGCTCCCTGTCGGACGATTTATCCTCGTGGCTCCTGGCTCCTGAACTAGCAGGCCGGTCGGTAATTATCGTAGCGCACAGGTTGTTGCTACCCAAACCCGTTCACAAATATTGTACGGTGTGACCCAGTACCGGTGTGACCGAATGTAACGAACGCTCTTCCCGTAGAGTGGAAGCCCCTTGGGAGAGCTTAGCCACGATTTACGCTTAGAAGACCACACCGGGTAGCAGCGGGTGGATTCCGTATCGGCATTCCATTAAGGGCGCCAATAAGTCCTCCAGGAGCCAAGCACAATGTGCATCGCGAACGCATTCGCCCATGGTGCAGCACAGCTGCTTGGTAGCACATCCCTCGGTTGCAGGCAGCAGCGAAGATGCAGCGGCAAGAAAAAAAAACTACTGGTAGTCTATAATTCATATTTAAGCATCGGTAACGCTCGATGGAAGCCGGCGGAATGAGCCGTTACGGTGCAAAACGATGGTATGTAAAAATCGTAAATGTCCAACCATGAAAGTAATAGGCGACTCGTAAGCGCGTCGCGTCGTCGCTTCGAAACCGGTCACCGGTCGGCTGTTCGGTCGTTAAGCGTTCCGTAAATACGCCGTGGCACATGGAATTGCGGCAGCAACAAAACACACAAAAAATGCTACATACCTATAAAAACCATCCCGGTTCGATGCGCTGGACGGCTCTGGAACGGTTGAAATTAAAATGTACGTACGGCGTACGGAACGAAGCAAAATGAATGCCTCAAACCACACAAAGTCTTAAAAAGTGAATATAAAATCGCGTGATGACGTTATGCGCTGCAAATGAGTTTAAATGGCGCAAAGTGTGAAACACGTTGCAGTGGGTTGGTCCGGTTTGGCGGATTCCAACCGCCATAAAAATGGCGACGGAAAATTTGGCATGAAAAAATAATTACGTCCTTTGCCATCTGTCTGCCCGCGACGCCGGCGACGATGACGACGAGAACAACGACGACGTGCGCAGATAGCAACACGCCTCACTTTGCACGGTTTTGTTTTTTTTTTATTAGCAAAACGTCAGATTGACGGGTGGTGAAAGTGACAGTCCTGCACTGCTGGTGACCCCTCGCTTGGCTGGATGGAAAATGTGCAATAAAGCTCTCGAAACGATTGATAGCACTGCAGTGCAAATGCGCGCGTCGATACACCGATGGAACACTGTAACGATTTGCCAACGTCCGATAGCCAACACCAACGGGCAACGTGTCGTTTGAGTAACGGTTATGGTTGCATGCCGGTGGCTGCAACAATTAGCCACCGGTTAATGGCACCATGGTGGGTGGGACCGGTGGAGGTGGGACATCTGCATTTGGTGAAATTATGACACAACAAAGATGGGGGAGAAAAATGTCCCGAACGAACTGCGTTGGTGGTAGCTTTGTTGTTTTTATTGCGTGATAAAAATGTGAGGAACGTACGTTCGAGGCGTAACGTTCGGATGTTTACATGTTAAACAAAAGCTGGTTCAATACTTGGATCAAATAATGTTGAATATTCAATTCATGGGTTATATTATAAGTGTTATATACTATTACTTTTCCACACTTATTTTAAAGAATCTACCAAAGAAGAATTTGAAACTTTCAAGACATCTTAAATAGATTTATATTACAAACAATTTCCAGGAAGTCATGCATGTTGGCTTGCAGATTACATAAATGTTGTAATAATGCTTCAGATACAGATTTTGTGTTTTGCGTTTAATCTTTAGCTTATTAAAAAGGGCTGAAAAGAAGGGCTGAATAATAAACTGAGTGACATTTTCCCCTTTCCCTCCCCCTCCTTCAGCTTTCAAGAAAATGAACCTTTGAATCCTTCGATGGATCCATTTACATGCCCAATGATACTTTGTTGCAACAGTATTTAAGAAAATAAACGAATCTCTCGCAGCATCCGTTTGCACACGGAATGATACTTTGTTGCCGTGCAGGACGTCGATAAATCCGTCGCTGAATGAAATCATAATTCGCATTCGCATAAAGTGACTTCGGTGTGAATGCGGCTTGTGGCACTTCCTCGTTGCCTTTGCCGGACTAGTGTTTGGCTACAAATGGATTCCGTTCGCCAGTTCATGCGAAAGAATTATCTTGCAAACCATTGCCAGGATTCGAATCGCTGTAAGCGACAGCTAGCGAAGGAGGAAAAAATGTAGGATTTTTTTTCCGTTTGCGTGTGTAGGTAACGTTCACTGGCGACCGGGAATGGTGTTTTTATTGGATGGGCCTGGTGCCCGTGTGCAACCGGACCAGTTGCAGTTGCAGTTTGTGATTTAATCCTGTATAAAGCTGATTTATTCACGTGCCCATGCATATGCAGCCTGGGCGGACGTAGCATTGCCTACGGTGTGGTGATTAACGTTCTCGGGCATGGGATTTTTCGTCTACGTGCGTGTCAACAATGGGACAGTGCATAATGGTATTAGTAGAGATGCTTTACGACCCACCAATGGGCAATGTGTCTTTATGAACAGGCTGTAAATGAAATCGAAAGATAATTTTGCTGCAGTTTTTCTTCATTATTGTACATCGTATGAAAAAATCGTCTCTTTCATCTAAAAAAGAGAATAAAAGATAAAATAAATCTCTTAAATCCAGTGGATTATCGGAAATTATGCAAAAGCATTTGTCTATATGAAACAAATATTTGCAGTAACGTAAAGATATCGTTCGTTTAAATGATTAAATTAATGTTATGGTTCAAATAACAAAAAGTGGGTTAAACATGCACCAACTTTAATCTTATATTCAATTAAAACTACACAACAGCACAACAAACAAAACAAGCGGATTCGGTTCTAGCTGACTCTGGCACAAATCAAGTACCAAGTACAAAACATACAGTTCAGTCGATAATATCCCCCGGATAGCCCACTGATCATGAACATCCACTCTAAACGAAGTATGAGAGTGTCCAAAAAGTTGTTCATATGCGCTAAATACACCCCGAATGAGTGAAGTGAATAAAAATGCACCGCAAAGCAACTTTCGGCTTCCGAAACTTCAGTTTCCGAGCCGTTTCGTAGAGTGTCAAATAAAAAACGTCAGTTTATGTTAGAAGTCACATATCGTTTGTGGTTTTTTATTTGCGGCCGTCCGGCTCTTCATGGCACACGTGTCGCATTTTTATGTTGCCTTCATCGCAGCGATACGATCAGGAGATCTGGCCGGGCAAGGCACAGCGATGAACGCGACGAGATAAGCACGGGGAGACGGTGTCGGACAGGGTTACCGAGGATAACGAGCGGAAAGCGGAGCAACATGCCAGATGAGCCCACGAGTGTTGGTCGTTTTCAGTCGCACTTTTTACAACTCACCTTTCACCAGCCTTCCCGTCGGTTCCTGCCTCGGCAGGACGAGCCAGTCTCGAAAGTTTTCGAAACAAGGTTTGGTGGCAAAGTTCTGTGGTCGCGGTGGAGTAGACGAAATAGGCGAACCCTCGGTACCAAACCGATCGCATTTGTTTTTGTCGCACCAGGAGGGGTTGCGAGGTGTGGTTTAAAAGTTTGGCCAGCCAGCGCCACGATGGAGAAGAAACATAAGCAAATGGGATTAAATTTGGCAACAGTTTGTGTGCTTCATAATTTATGCAAAATTATGAGTTTATAAATCAAGCGTTTCTTGTTCGAGCGGCGGCTGGCTTTTCCTTCCACCCGGGTTCCTACGCGCTGCAGGTTAGAATGACCTAACGATCTCATACCACAACCGTTCGTTCGTGGTTCGCGTAATGTGGTTTGGATTTTTTTTCCACAGAATTCATTCATTTTTTGCCATCTGTTAACCAAACCGGGCGTGTGGTTGGGTTGGGTGTGTGGAGCTTTCGGTTCGAAGGCATCAGAGAGGTGTAAATATCTCACATTTCCAATTTCATCTTGCGGCGAGCATCTTGCCCGTACGTCTCCCGTGTCCATCTGTCTGTCTGTCAGACTCAAATCGAAAGCTGACGGCGAACGATTTCACGCGCACTGGAAGACAGCACCGACAGATTCGGCAACGCGTAATATGAACCCGGAGCTGTCGAACGCGGAGTTCGCAGAATACATTTTTACGTACTTCGATACACCCATGTGCTTCGGCGGAGAGGAGTGGGTGAACGCGAATATGTCGTATTTTGTACGATTTGATGATGGTTGCTTAACTCTCCGGGAAGGTTTGCCATTTCGATTGCAGATCTTTCCCGCGCATCTTCATGCCGAGCGGGTAGTGATCGCACTTGAAAGCGAATGAAATTGCGATTTTATTAACGTTGGTATGATTTGGGATGAACACGAAACATGAACTCCCCGGGACGGAGAGTTCAGTACACTCCGGTGGGAATATAGGATAGACATTTGTTTATTCTGCATACATTAAGTCATAGGGATATTACGGATCCCTCATGAGCCATTTATCGTTCTGTATATTTTATGTATTAGATTGGTATAAACTTTCTCTTAAATTAGTTGAATAAATTGATTGGTAAATAAAATTTAAAAAAGTGCTAATCAAAATACGATCAAAGAGTAGAAAAGTGGTTAGCTTGTTTTGGGAAACGTTTTAAATGACTCTTTATGGTAAAACGTACGGGTTTAAACATTCAATGGCTTTCACATGAAGGAAAAGTACAGAAATTGCCTTCTAAATCTTCAAAACATTCACTTAGCAAAACAATTTCCTCCAGATTAGAGCAAATCCCTTTCGGTTCGTCTGATTACGATCGGTCTGATCCCCGAACGAATGTTCCAATGTCGCTGGAGACTCGTACCCTGCATCAGAAGAGGCAACGGCAAGCTAATCCATTCCGTTTTCTCGGCAATAATAAACCTATTGGGTGGGTTCAAGTCGCTACGGACAAGTACCGTGGCCCGTGGCGTACCTATTGGTTTTATCCTCTTACAGGTCACTCGCGTCCAAGGGCGACACAGCTCAGACAGTCAATCACTGTAATCCGTTTGCCGAATCCGCTCCACCACTTTGGGTCCCAGGGGCCGTTGTTGCATCGTCGCTTCGTCTCGATCGAGGGAGCATTTAATGCGGACGCGTGGGGCGAGGAACCCGGGAGCTAATTTGGTGCCCGATCGCACCCTTTTGGAGCTTAGTAGCTGCTTAGCACAGGTGCAGGCGTCGTTCGTCGATGCTCGTTTCACGTTCGGTGATTCGTTGGTTCATGATAAGACGGGTGTTGTTTTCTTTCTCCCAATCGATTGCTGGTCCTCGCTGCTGTGTGCTCCGGAGGCTAAGCTGAGGTGTACAATTATTGTCATGCTGCACGTTGCTCCAAACCGTTCGCCATATTTGGTTCGTTTGCATGCTGCCGAACGCTTTCCCATCGATAATCGGGCGGTCGGTCACCGGTCCGCTCCGCAGCCACGTGTTTGTTAGCGAATGCGACCCAAGTACGGCTGTATATCGCATCGAATCGACCAACCGTGGTTGAGTGGAGCAGGGCTAGTCTAGACAGGGACTAGACTTCATAAAAAGCTACCGAAAGCATGCATGCATTTTCACGCTTCCGAGCGCTCTTCCCTCCTCCAAGGACAATGGATGAAAAGGCCGGGAGAGAGAACGAAAACAACCCTCCGTTAGGATTCGTGTATTTTCGGGCTCTGCTCAGTGACGCTTACCTACACCCGGCACTTACCTTTGATCGTATGGCACAATCGTGGGGATTTTTCGGCACTTTTCCTTACGGTTTATGGCTCCCCGTGCTTCGTTTTATTTTTTCAGTTGACGTGCACGTCGCTGGTATGAGATGAGTTGACTTTGCTTTGATCTGCAAAAAATAGCATTTAGTGTACCTGCTTGAAGTTCAATTTCATCCCAAAAACGAAAGAAACAATAGTATGAACGGGATCGCTTTCGGGGCCGGGCGATTTTCAGTTAGGTACTTAATCAAGTGCAAACATTTTTTTATTCATCATTGCTGTATTGATGAAAGCTCAAACGTAAGATTGGGTTTCAATTATGTTCCTTTGCTTTTGAACTTGAAAAAACTCACGATTTTTTTATTATTGTCACATGGTTTCGGTCATTTTTAATTAACAATTCATATAGGAATTTCATATTTCATATAGCAGTCCGTTGCACCACCATTCACTTTTTTATGAACAGCACAATAACACTCCTTGAAAATATTTCATTTTCTGGATGGAATTGCTTTTCAAAACACCAGACAATATAAATAATAATTAAAATCGATGATACTGACAGGATAGCATGCATTTTTTATTTTTCTGTAGTTTCGATGGTTTGATTAAATCTTAAGTGAACAATCCACCTTTTTACAAATGATGTGCCTCTGCAGTGCTAAGTTTATCAGTCAATTAATAAATTTTGCAGCTATACGCTACCAAAACGGACTAATAAATATGCGGTACACCTCCGCCTCACTCAGCCAACCTTCGGATCTGTTCTGACAAAGGTTTACCGTCGGTTCGAAATTTGGCTTTCTACTACGAAAAGGCTTCTCACACAAAAAGGCCCCCTCTTCCTTCCAAACCAAAAAAAACACGAGAAACAAGTCTGCAGCGGCTGCAAAGAATATATTTTGATTAACATCCCGCTGTCAGTGATGGATGATGCATGCGGTTTTAATATGCAGATCAGAGCACACACACGGTGTAAAGGCAGCGATCCTCCAATAGGTCAATTAAATGACTAATGATCATCCGAAATGCGACATGCTTGGAGAGTGCTTTGAATTGGGCTGGTCGGACCCGGGACGCACCGGATCTTCATGGTGTGGATTTTTTGCCATTCGCAAAGTTCAACCCGAGTCGAAAAGCGAAATAACACCGAAACACTCGGCACAAACTGTCCCGAGGTGCCAAAACCAGACATCCGTCACAGGCGTGAATGCGGCGGACAGTCGAAGAGGCGAATGGAGTAATATTTTGCAACAGGAAACAGAACAAAACGAAGCATAATCGGGGGAGCGTGTTGGTGGTGTGGGGACAATTACTAACTCACTCAAGCATGGTGGACGTTGGCTTTTATGGTTTCCCATCACAAATGAAGGTTATTGTTTTAATATGCATACTATTTATTAATGCTCATTGTGATGTCATTTGAAAAATGGGCTACAAATTTATTTTTGATATAGAATCACGATTAACTCATTATCTGATCTCTAATAGTGAATGATAACGAAAAATTCCCGTGCTATATTGCCCAGGTTATTGCACTTCCCTTGTGAAAAAGACGTATAAAAAAGGGTTATCAAACACAGGAATGAAGACCGTTTGGGAAAAGAAACACACCCTAAGAAGCAAAAAAACGCATCTACCAACCTCACCCAAAATGAATGCCGTCTGGAAATTTATGCTTCATTCTAGGGTTGCATCTTGAAGATCTCCGTCTGCCCCTGAATAGAGGGAGGATGGAAAGGAGTAGTGTTGGCCTGCGTCTTGCCATACCCGAGAATCCAAATCCGAGTCGTTGTCGTCGTCGCCGTCACCGGATGGATTTGGCTGTGGTTCATAAATTTCAGCTCTAAATGATCGATTAATTAAGGTAAAAATCGTCCCAATCTTTCTGAGCCCGGCGCGCTTCGCTGCATTTTGTCTACTGATTTCGGTCTTCTGTTTTGTTGTTGTTCTGTTTGCTGTGTTGTTGTTATTGCTTGTGTTGTTGGTCTCGTTCATTAAACAGGGACCGAGAAGCACTCTCGTTCAGTCCAATTATTCCTCCAGACAGGGATGGGATCGATAAAAGCATTAAACACATCACAGTGGTCACCGTGATGAATCGCAAAAACGGATTAATAAATGGTTTTCTACAAGCGTTCGCATGGAGACAAATGGAATTGTTTGGCTCGAACATTTCAGTGAATTTTATCTTTTTTTCCATTCGACTGCCTTTTAAAGATGAACATAACATTGGATCTGACGATTCTCACACGAATGGGAAACAAATAAAATATTTTACATTAAAAAATGCTATACTATTTATAAATATTATTTAATTCAATTCAATTTTGTCATTTATTTAAGAGTTTGCAGAAAATTAATCAATAGGAAAGATGTTTCATTTCAAATTGGTATAAAAAGCAATGTTTTACCTGTCCCTGCTTGTATAATGATGAAATTTAATCTTGACCAAGACAGCGCTGGCAGCAGTAAAGCCAACGAGCAGGATAATAAATTAATTAAACGGGGGAAAAAAATAAACGCCAAGTTGGTTTGCTTAAATTTAATGCCATGGCTAACTGACCAAACGAGGTCACGGGAATGAAAATGACGGTCCTTTCCGCAGCCAATCTACATCACCGGCACAGCTGTCCTTGCCGTTTGCTGCACTTTTCTTGCACGCCATTTTGCTGCAATCCCAAAGCCACCCTAATGACCTCGATGAAAACCTCGTTTAATGAGCTTGACTCGGTTTTATGTGATTTTTATTACTTACCCGACCATCCCGGCGATAAATAAACACATCTCCGTGCGGCATGGTGCACTATGCGCGGTAGGAACGGTTCCTGGAGGACGGTGCAGCGATATGTTGACGCTTTGACGAGATGCGACAGACACTTCAGATGAAGGCAATTTATAATTGTCATTATCATAAAGGGAAAATTTCAATCCTTCAGAGGGCCTTCGAAAATTGTATTCACGGAGGATGGCGGACATGTTGTAGGCATCGGGTCGATTTTATGAGCCAATGTTTTGTCCCGAGCCGACGGATTTGGCATCAGGGCACGTACGGCCTGGTGTGGGTCGGTAAAAAAGGAAGCAAATTAAAACATCTTCGCCTTGAGATGCTTGTTCTCCGGCGACGCAGACAAATGTTGTGCAATTTCGTCGTTACATTATTCCAAAAACGTCGCAGACGTCCGAAATAATATTTAAACAGAGAAAAGAACCACCATGGCAGGTCGGTTGGTCGGATGGTTTCCTAATTTGCTTAAACCCTGCCGCTGCCGCTGGATTGTCCGCAGCGGGCACACCTCTTGCGCCCAACCACGCACCATCAATCTCTGTCCGTGAAATTAATTTCTCTCCCAACTGCACATGACATACGACGCCAAATTCCAGCCGCAAAACGTTACCCGCAAGATGCATCACTTCGGCTGCACACGGGGCAGGAAGGGAGCCGGGGACAAAAAAAAAAGAGAAAAGACCGGCAACACGAGGTTTCGCTGTGCGTACGCTGTCAGATTGTACGGACGAAATATTAATTATTCTCGAAAATAATAAACAATTACGCGAAAAAAGGAGGCCTTTTGGCGCTGATTTATGGCGCGGCGGTGTAAGAGATTCTTCGGGTTTGCTGGCTCGATTGCTGGACAATGGTATTCGTGTTCGTCCGGGTTCGTTGGCCGCCGAGTCGGGCCGAAAAAGTGGCACACCGAAGAACGGCCAATTAAGACTCGTGCAACCGGTGGTCGGTGCGTGCATGCATGTGTGGTCGCAGACTGCAATTGCACCTCACCGTTCGTCACTTCTTGTTCCTGTCGTGTTTGCTAATCTTGCCGCCATCAGCAGGACACGTCAGGCTTTAGGTCCGTCCACTGATTGCTATTTGATGAGCTGAGATGCGTTGATGAGCAGAAATACATTACGATACATTGTGTAGCTTTGTGAATGAATGTGCCAAAACATTTGAATCAAAATTTTGGATTTGGATTTTGGGAAAATTTGGAATCTTAAATATTTAAGTTGTCTCCAAAAAAAAAAATATCAAAATTAGCCATAAGCATTATCAGTAACATATTCTCCGATTTAGAACGAAAACAAGTAGCTTTTGTTTCAATCTAACAGGTAGACAAA
The DNA here is from genome assembly GCA_000473445.2 of Anopheles farauti. Classification (NCBI taxonomy): domain Eukaryota; kingdom Metazoa; phylum Arthropoda; class Insecta; order Diptera; family Culicidae; genus Anopheles; species Anopheles farauti. Next base: position 20,777,798 of record KI915041.1, read on the forward strand.
AATGTTCTTTCATTGGTTACAAACTTTCCTGCAATGCAAATACTGAACACAATGTCCGAAAACCTCCGGAATAACCTCCGGCCACACTGGTTGCTCATTTGAGTCCAGGTCAGAGTGATCTGAGGGATAGGGAGAACTCAAACGCCAGCATGATGGTTTTCCACCGAACACCCAAACACATCAGTTTGCAAGCGGGTAAAAATGGAAAATTAATGACGTCCTCCCCGTTCGAAATTTACATTGTTTCTCGCTCATGTACTCGCGCCACTCCAAAAACGGAGAAGCTATCCCGCAGCTCGTGAACGTGGAGGAGCTGTAATTTGAGCTGTCTAGCGAAGTGCAATTTCGCCGTTGGTGGTTTCCGTGCTGCCACGATGCAATTGATACTGACCAATAATTCATCCGTCGCAACAAAGTTTACCGAAGCGCCCTTTCGAGGATGCGTTCTCGAGGCATAAGAGAGAAAAAAAGAGATATGTGAAGCAAATACGTAGATTTATAACAGGCGGACCCCAAACCCCATCCACGGTGGTGCTATTTCTAAGCCAGAATAAACATTGTTTTAAGGTTTGGGTCCGAACGGACCAGCCCGAGATGGTTGCCTGCCTGCTGCAGAGGGAAGGTAGCGCGTGGATTTTAATTGCCGGCCAACGTTGTATCGAACTGACAGGAGTGATGACCCACCGGGCATTGCGAGATGCTTGCCCCGTGCCGGATACAAAGTGATGTAAAGTGTCTCGAAAGTTTCGCTCAAAAGATGCTCACTTTAGCGTACAGCAGAAGGGACCTGAAGCAACAAAAAAAAAATGCTGCCCGTTTACCATCGACCGGAAACACTGGCTGTCTAGCCGGCATCATGCCCGGCCGGCAAGATCCTTAAACAAATGTTACTTCCGATCTGGAAGCGCGCCGAACCGCATACGATTCGCATCCGATCCGAGCGTCAGCGTTCGAACACGGAATATCTTAAATCAACTGTTACCGAAAGTTTTTCGTTACGCTTTGCAGCAACGGAAGCGTGGCAGCAGCCATTCGCTTCCGGTTGCTGCACGTCCAGCGCGCGTCCCTAATTTGGTGTGAAATATTTCATTTCGTAAGCCAAACCGAACACTCTCCGGGGAGGTTTGCAGGTTTTTGCTTGTTTTTCCTACCAACTAACGTTGTTGAGTGCACGAAAAGTTTTCCACGGCGACACTGTGCACATGGCCACATCGGTCGGGGCATTGGCGTAAAAGCATAACAAAGCGGTTGAACATATTTTCACTAATAGGAAAGTTTTCGATAGCCGCCTGGAAATTGGGCTGCAGTAATGTTAGAACTTTATGCATTGTCAGTTTCGATTCCGGCGCTAATTCGACACGAGTTCAATGGGCGACGATGATAAAGGGAGGTAATATTTCCTTGCTAAACATTGTAGATTGCAATGTTATAATGTGTAAAATTAACCTTGTTTAGTAGAAAAAGTAATTTTCCATTTAATAAAATAATTGTTTGTACCAAAGAGAACTTCTAGGCTCAGATTAAAAATGGTGAGAAAATATTTTTTTCATAAGATCAAAATGACAAAACTAGTAGAAAACAAGTCGCCACGTGTAAAATCTAATATAGTGTATCAAAACAATATCACTGGATCAAATGTTCCAACACACGAGTTCAAAACGGAACAGCTATCTCATACTCATCTTATAAAATACATCTGCTAATCCTGCAGCATGTTTTTCGTGTAAAGTTCTCTTTTTCATATTCAAAAACATAAATACCGATCATAAATCGTTCCGAAGTTGAGTAACAGTTGAATATGCAGCGAATACGCTCGCACGTAAAAGCAGAAAAATGAATCAAAACGCAAAATCGACGTTAGTTTGCCTAAAAAACAACAACAAACCGTGCGTTAAAAATGAAAACACCGTCACACCAAAAACCCATAAAATTCGGTTTTGTGCAAAAATATTTCGCCAACGGCCCAGTACGTCGTGCAACAAAAACGAGCATCAATTTATTGGTTGTGCTATTCCACCCGTTCGGGCAACGGCGAGTGTACACAGTGGAAGTACGTGTTGCGAACTCACCCAAATAGAGAACACGAAATGTTACACAAAAATCACATCGAAACCGTCCACATGGATTTACGCATTGCATTCCAAGCTGTTGCTGCTTTTATTTTGACCGCCTTAACCCGTGGGAAGGTTGTTGACGAAGGAAAAAAAAAAATGAACAGCAATACAGGAATATGAAAAATCGCGCTGGAATATAAGTCGTAAACCGTTTTCACTCCACGACTGCGACGGGTGATATATGGGCTGTGATGATCGTAAAAATGGGTTAAATTAGAGAATTTAATTTGCGCACACATTGTATTTCAAATTGAATTTGTCTTCTGGATAGAACTTATTTGAATGTTTTTTTTTTTTTCATTCTGAAAATCGGTCTTCTGAAATCTAAAATCAATTTTTATGAAACTTATTTATTTCTTCTATTCCTGTAACTTTTTTCAATATTTAATAACTTTAACAACCGAACACAGAGAAAAGTTTTTCAAGGACTTTATTTCGGAATGCTGTTTTATTCGAAACAACGCAGAGCATTTAATCTTTGACATAAACAAACATGTCCTTCCGAATACTGATGCGATGGACGTACGAACGCGTTTTACAGAAGGAAAAAAAATTAAAAAAATCCTTCACCGTATGCATTTGATTAATAGCCAGTTGTACAAAGTCTTGTGTTTCGCGACAGAAAACGACGCATGGCTGAAGAAAAAGCACGTTTTTTTAACGTAAAAGTAATCCTACTCAACCTCGTGCGAAGAAGACAACAAAAATCTCCGAAAAAAAAAATGTCAGCTTTCCCGGCTTTTCGTTCCCCCAAACAAGATCAGAAGCCTGTCAGTTTCGCGTCTGATCAGCAGTCCGCTCCCAATGTATTTTGCATTGGGTGTTGGTGGTGCAACAATGTTGTAAATCTTGTTGCATGATTGCAACCGGGACCGGGACCCTGTCACGTTCGGCTATCGGTCAAAGTGATCGAAATGATGTGCGACACATTACCGCTGTGTCGGCTGCAGCAGCGAGGCGTGAAATGTAACTCGCGAATTCGCTTTCCGTTCCCATTTCGAAACGGGCTCGCCCGCCCGATCGCACGGTGTGATGTTGGGTGATGCGCCTGTCATGCCGGTATTGGCATGCAGCGAAGGCAGCGACAGGGAATGCTGAGAAGCGAAGGGTTTGATCAATCCTCACGCTAGTTAATGCAAAAAAAGTGGAACATTCTGTGGTTTAAGGGAACGTAAGAATGCACGAAATAAGACAAGATCAGGTAGTGTCGAATACCGACAAACACCTATCTTTAAATGATATCTTATTAATAAAAATAACCGACAATACGGCTACAGGTAGCCGTAATTAAATTAAAAAAATAATAATAAAAAAGAGTCTAAAAATTCATTAATCACATCTCTTTAAACGAATAGTTCGATAGCTCGATAGTTTCTATAATTGACACAATCATGTCTTAATTTTTTCAAGGAAATAATATTGATTTTTATCTCTTTTTACTTTCAGGTAAGTGATTAGATTCTTCTATGAAAATTTAAACTCAAATGGCAAAATCGAATGTAAGTTAATTAAGCCTTTTATTCTGAATTTCTTAAGTACGGTGTAACGTGTTTCCCCTGTAATCAACGAATGAATGAAATATTCTAATTTTCACTCATCAAATGCCGGTCCGGTGACTCTTTTTCTTGCGTCAAAACCATCCTCTGCTCTTCTGTACCTGTCCGGTGTTTCCCTCTCCATGGTCTGCTGTACTGAAGCGTGCCGTAAAACAATTGTAGCTACAAAGAATGGCAACTAAAAAATGAAAAAAAAAACACAGCGGCCATCCAAGCAGACGAATGCACAGTGCGCGAAGTGAAAGACCGAGAGGTCACCGGCGGACACTGGACCGAAGTCTGGACACGAATGTGACACCGGCTAAGGAGGGGTGGGTTATACGGAGGGCAGTCACTCTATCGTACAGTGCTCCACATCGCGGTGACCTCATGCAGGCGCCCGGGTGCACGGTGCATCGGTGCACATCGCGATGCAGTCTCGCATTCGACGAACTCTAACCCGAACAATAGCCTCACGCCAATGCACTCCATCGGCACGAGTGCTCGACGGGCTGGAAAATGTGACCGGGAAAAACGCAATCGCAGTAGAGGGAGAAAGCTAGAGAGCGAGAGAAAACTAGAGCGTGTGAGAAGAGAAAATTGAGGCTAGAAAAACCGAGCGCCAGGATAATGACACCGTGTGGCGCGATGGCAGCGTGTTGATGGCGTCACCGCTCCATGAGGTGGCTCCCGGTGGAAACTGCAAACACAAACGTATTTGGGCACGAGTTAGGCAGCGACAGGAGGAGAAAAACATCGATTGCATGCGCACGGGCACATAATGTAGTGCAATCCGAATTTCCGTCTAGACTGGAGACAAACAGAAAAGTGCATTGGCCAACGCACGACACGAGACGGCCATGCACCAGTTTCTTCTGCTTCTGTTCTCTCGTACGCTGCCTCTCTCTTTCTTTCTCTGTTGCTCACTTCCATTGGATGCATTCTGGCATGCATGCGTTCGGGTTAGGTTTGCACAAACAATCTCTACAGGTTGCAGTTTGCACTCCACGCTCTCCACTCTGCGGCCTGCAGCCTCTCACGTAACGTTGGCTCCATCATCGCACGGAAGAACTATCGGTGGACAAACTATTACCATCTTTAATCCTCAAGCTGGTAATTGATTGTAACCGGGATAGTTACACTTAGATAGAAACCTTAAAAATGTATCGATATATAAATTCTTTTTGTTTGTTTGTTTTGTACTGCAAAAAAATAAAATGTTAATGCTTATACAGATTTACGTTATACTTTTCACCCAGTGGAGCAGCACCACTGTGCACCATCGCCACGTTCGTGAACTTCTCGCCATTAACGCTGTTTTTCTCCTTTACCATTCATTCTCTCTCTCGTTCCCTTTGCTGGTACAATAAAAAAAAAACCCCGAACCAATGTACGAATAATCAGTATTTTTCTCCCCATGTTCAGTGGAGTGGCGAGGCTGGCACGGTGGGTGGGAAGCTTGCAGGGACGGGGAAACGAATGGAAACCGGAGCAAGAACCCAGACCGACACCAGACGGCGGTCACACCGTGTGCCTGGGAACGGGCACACGGCAACGACCGTGCCCGAGGGGGTGTCTTGTGCAGTTGCAGTTGCATCGTCGAGCGGCGGTTGCGCTGCACCGTCGCCACTGTCGCGGATCGAAGCAGTGCATGAATTGCATGATTGCACGCGAACATGAATTTGGACGTTTGACTTTTTCGGCGCTCGGCCGGCAGCACCAGACGTGGCATGCACGTGAGCAGTTTTGATTGCAGCGTCGTTAGATAACCCTTAATCCCGTAAAGCAAAATCTTTCGTAGTTCATTTGCATTTTCATTTCACCTAGACGAAAGGTTACCGGAATAGTACAATAAGCTTTCATTACTTCATTCATTACCGCCTGCCATGGAATGCCTTGCAGGGTGCTTTTAGCTTTAAACCCCATTTACAAGTTTATAGCCAATTATTGACCTCCAGTCTTATCTTTGCTCGAAAGCAATGAACCGATACCGGTCACAAGATGAGCTATTGGTCTGCACAGTGCCATGCACCGTAGGACTTTGTTCATATTACCCGTAAAAGATGATGTTGGTGATGGTAATGGTAATGATGAAAGGAGCACGTTTTATGCTAGCTTCGAATGGGTTTTTAAAACGAAGATGTAACTCATAATCTAGCAGAAGAGCTTTTTGATGTGTAAGCTCCTGGAGCCTCCGGGCAGTATGAGGGTCGGTCATTGCAAGCATTACGGATTTTGGTTCTAACAACCCCACGGAACTGCAGTTTATGTTTCAGTACGTTTTAATTTTTATAGGGACGTTCGATGGACTCATGATTACGGATAAATTTGCACAGTAATTGCAGTTCCATAAAGAAAACCTTAATGCGTGCGTTTGATATTACGAATACTGTTTTTTCGATCTGCATAGTGAAAACAACTTCAAAACAGTTTGTGGTGAAATTTACCTGTAATAATTTCAATGAAGTGTAAGGGAAAAAATTGGATTCATATAATATGAATATGAAACTGGTAAAACGCTCGCCTGTTATATGTTTTGTATAGATATCATTAAAATGGCAGATACCATTAAAAACTCACCAAAAAAAGCTTCCTCAACAAGATGCCAATTTTTGACAAAGGCATACATCAAACCAGGACCAGCAAATAAAACCCAAGAACAAAAACGAGTCTTTAGTAATCCATTTGCTGCTTGCTCGCTATGTGCAGTGCCCTACAGCGCTAATTTATGCACCGGCCGTCTTTTATGCACTTTGCGAGCGAAAACTTACAATAAAAAACCCGCATCGTGAAGGTTTAATAGTGCAAGTATTGTCGGCGAACATGTTGCCATCTGCAGAATTGCATTTGAGGCACAGCAGACGCCAGAACGCCGGAGAGCCAAATAGGCACCGGCGTTTTACAATTGGTGCTCATCAATAATTGGCATGAATAATTTCCCCATTACTGAGCCCAGGCCCGCCGGCGATGAAAAACTAGCTAGATCGAGGAGCGAAGCAGACAAAACAAAACCGGACCCGGGAAGGACAGAACCCTGCCAAGGAAAGTTGGCAGTCCGTGTTCGCCTGGAGTGGTGAAAAAGTGAAACTGCAAGTCTAAGTGCATGGCAAGAGAGTTCATGCAGAGAGAGAGAGAGAGAGAGAGAGAGAGAGAGAGAGAGAGAGAGAGAGAGAGAGAGACAGAGAGAGGGAGAGAGTGTTAACGCAACAGCAAAAAAGTGCATACAATTGTGCAAGGAAACAGACGCACTATGTCAGAAGGCGAACCGCCTCTGTCTGGTCCGGCTACAATCGACGCCGAGTCTGACCTCTTCCCGTAGCATTCTTCCACACACCACCACCGACCTACTTCCGGGAGTAGAGAACGTCAGGGTCGAAACAGCACCAGACGAGACAGATAGAAATCAATGCACTTGGGCCCGCGTTGCCGGCTGCAACATGCAGTGCATCTTTGTTCTCGAACGTGTTGCAAGAGACACGGAGACTACAAAAGATCATCGGGGTGGTGGTGGTGGCAGCAGCGGCACCGGCGAAAGCGAGGCACGTGAAACATAATTGCATTAAAACAACGAAACGGTGGTGCTGCTGCTGCAGTATCTGAAACCGGTCCGAGCGATGGTACGATGCAGGACAGAATAAAAGCAAAACCACCAAAAACAAAGCAAGAAGTAATGCAACGGAGAGCCCCGGGATAAGGGGTCAGGACGGTATTGCTATCGCGATAAGTCTCGGTATAAGAAAACAAACTAGTGATAGAGGATAGTGGCGAAGATGCGCTGTAAACAAAGAAACGAATAAAAAAGAGCATAGAAGACTCCACGCCATTGCTCATGTCTCGGTCGAGCCTGTGCCTACTAATGCGGCTGATGTGTTTGTACAGCGATGGGCATGAAAATAAAAAAAGAGCAAATGTTAAATACCATTGAAAGACAACAGCTTGCATGTTATGAAAAAGTTTGTTATGCAAGGTTTTATGAAACTTAAACTCGATTATTAAATCTACGAGAAAAAAAACTTGAATAATGGATGATCTAAAGGACTCGTATATATTTCGCGCACACTGTAGAACCAGACAGACCAGACAAGGTCCCTGTTGCCGTCGGTAAAGACAATGGGAAAGTGTGTGGATGGTGAGGCTGGACTCTGGGTGATGGTGCAACATGTGCACCTCGGAAATGTTACAAAAAAATGTGTTACATTGTAGTTCCTCGATTGCGAAAGGGCTCGGTTACGACGAGGCGGCTGCCTTGTTTGGTAGATATATGTATCCGTTTCCCTTTTGTTGTGTTTTTCTTATCCTCTTTTGCCAACGCAATCGGCCCGATAGCCATCTCTGCCAGACGCGTCCTTCGCGTGCTCCAAATCCTGCACCCGGTAGAATCGGCTAGAACTCCGTCGGTGAGCCGACAGGGTCAGTGGTATGCGAATAGATGGGATGCGGGTGAAAAGCTCTCGGGTGCAATTTCCGACAGCAATTGTACTCCACAATTTATGCATCACTCTAATGAAGTAAAATAACCAAATGTTGCGGAAGCAATGCTTGCACGCTTCGGACATGCATGGCTTTTAAGGGCGTGCAAAAATCGGTTACACTTTTGTGCAAAGCCGAAAGAGGAAAAACACACTTTAGATGGGCAATACATTGTGGTTAGTTTAGAAGAAATAATTGCTCAATTATTTACCCCAACGAATTGGATAACCTTCGCTATTTCTTTCGCAATGGAAAATAAGTTTCTATGGAGTATTTCTATGGAGTAATACAAAATAATTGTAAAAGAACACTTAAATTATTGGTCAAAGTTAAACTTGTGCAAGTAAATATTTTAATATTATTATCTCAGGGTGTGCATATTGAGCTAAGAAACGAAACAACCACAGAAACCTTCTCGTTTAGTCCATGCAGCACCGTGTATGTTGAGCAATACAATACCAGTCATCACGCCAGATCCCAAGAGCTGGATCGTACCAATTGCGATGGTACGATGGGCCCATTTGCCTACCGTATTTCGATACCGGTGTCTAGACGCAAATCAGCATTTTCGCACCCCCATGTCTAATTCTTCTTTGTGCATTTCGTTACACTCCAGCTGCTTGAGTCACCAGCCCTGCAAACAGCCCAGGTTCAATGCGGGTGGCCGCTTACGCTTTACTTGGAGCTTCACGCAGGCATCTTCAACCGTACGCTCCCTCGGACGGATCAGGTTCACGGGCTTATCGTGAAAAATGGGTGATAAAACAAAAACTTGCCCTGTACGGCTGCATTGGGTTTCTGGCTGCCGACTGGCCATCGAAGCAACCGTCGGTCGCCCGCCGACATGCCGACTGCGATTGGGACACGTTTCTTTGGAATTGATTTTTTGTTTTTCATACCAGCTCACCTTTCCCTGTGGCGCGAATCTGTGCGATCGCTGCTGGCCTTGGTTGTCACTCCGAGAATTGAAGCTCTCCAGAACGGAACGGAGCGCGATCGAATCGAACATGTCCCTGGCGCATCGGTGAACTCTTCCCCGAACGAAACTCGACATCGATAAAGAGGAGTCGCGGAAAAACTTGAGCCGCTTATTGGAAAGCCACAAGCGACCGAGCACGAGCTTCCATTGTCCGCGAGCATTCTGGCGCGAAGCGAACACTGCAGTGCGGTGCATTTCGGTGCATCGAGCAAAGGGGCAGCAGACATTGAGTGTGCGCCTTTTTCTTGTTGTTGCTCTCTCCTTTATGGAAAATATATGAACCGCTACGGCGAGCGAGACGACGTGTTAATATTTCATGAGGTTTCGCCCGGGGCAATTTCTGTGCCGGGTCCGTGTCTGGCTCAGGCCCGATCGAAACCCGAACAATGCGCGATAACGAAATCGGTGTGATGTTTTTAAAACAGCAAAATGTCTAACTTTTTTATGTTATAATAATGAAATTTTCTTGAACTGTTACAAACTGTTCAATGTATGGGAAACACAAATTACAAGCTTAGATAAAGTGAAAAAAATATCCAATAGTTATGTTAAATTTTTAGTTACACAATGTTATACAATTATTTTACGTAACAGAAATGTCGATGGCTGCAGGACAATTTTTACAAAGACATTTCTGATTTATACTTAAATATATTTTTATGCCAGCACTGTCGTCGCATCCCATTCGGGTAATGTTTCTTCGTTTCGCAACGGGTCGGCTGACCTCGCAAGCCCTTCGGCGAGGTCAGATAATCGACACGGCTCGCCACGAATGTAGCTTTGCAAAACCTCGAACGTCGCCAGACACATCCCTTCCCAATGCTTCCTCCCCATGCACCCCTTCCATGCACTCCCCACCCCACCTGCCATCCTACAACTCGTCCATGCAACGAACCAATTTTGAAGTCACCACGGCGCGACTTCCCATCCCAGTTCGCTTGCAACGCTATTCTTCGCGACTAATTGCATTAAATATCAATTTTCTATCTGTCTGCACCTTGGGTCAATGGATTTTTTTGGGATTGAATAGAGGTGTGCTTTGGCAAGAGGAATCAACGATTTGGGGAGCAGTCATGATTGGATATCTTTGGAGACCCGCAGGCACACGTTCCTTGTGTTCGGCAATATATGTGAATATTCTTCGTTTAGTAGTTCGCGTTGATACGAAAAAATACATTTGTTTCTTTCTGAACCTTCCGTGCCCGTTAAACTACCTCGGTAGGAATGGGGAAATGAATGTAAAATAAAAATATATATCAGAATAATAATGTAATCACATAAAAATTAACGACTGGAAATACGGACCGCGCTTACCGTTCATCCACAGCAGGAACATTTTGAATATTAACCGGGGCAATGTTTTGGCTTGTTAGGGCTCACAAAGTCCGACGTGATAACAAGATGCTTAGCTGAGTGCAGTGTGTGTAACAGGGTATAATGAACTGTGTCTGTTGATTGATGATTCATTAGGTAGTAACACGAGACACAATAAATGATTAGTGCTTCATGATTAACTATTCAGTCTTTGAATCGAGTGAACTCAAATATTTTTTTAATTTAAATTTGAAATAACTCATATAAAACTAATACAATTCGCAACGAACTCCGAAATGCTCCGAATGAACAACTTTGCCAGCTTCTCTCTATTCTCACAGTATGCTGGAAACAATAAACTAATTGTTTAAAGTTGTGTGCCTCATTAGCAAAACCTCAGTACTGGAGCACTGGAAATCTTCTTTAAAGGGGAATTTAACAAAGTGCGTGTACAAGTCACTTCCACACGAATGGCGCACTATTATTGAATATGGTTTTTAAATGAAATATTACGCACTCTGTTGGGTTTTGCTATTTTCCTCTCCGTTTGCCGTACACTCCACCACTTAGCTACATTGTAGCAACAGCTCGCTCCTTTCTATCGCAATGTGATGCATCATTTGACATTATGTGCTCCCATTATCGGACACGGCTTCTTATCCGAAGCCAATGGGGTTAGACCATCGTGGACGAATGAACCTCTTGCCTTCCGGTGTTGTGAAAGATGTTTTGACTGACGGCTAGCCACTAGTCAAGTGAAATCACTCGAGTGTGTAAAAGTGTGGTGAGAGGGTAGCCAATTTATGCTTTCCGTAGGATGGGGAAGGTTTGCCGCACTCCGCCGCACTATTTACGGAGCAGCGGCGAGTAAACGGGTCTACTTGCTTGGGAGACACAACAAAAACGGTCGAGATGTTTCGAGGAAAAAATCCGTCATTCGATGATTGTTATGTTACCGAATGGGTAATGGAGCGATCTGTGTACGTTGTTATTGAAACCGTTGGCGCGGTTCGATGGGAAATGCAAAACGATGGCCACCGCATGAATTCGGTCTCGGGTGTCTGCTTTCACAGGAAGAATTCCGCAATCCCTCTACCATCTGTTGTGTCTATTTCTGAAACAGTTGCAACGAAGCATGGTTTTGTAATTTATCTGAATTGTTTTGAAATTGCCAACCGTGTTATTTGTTTAAAAATATTGTGGGTTTGTCTTGATTCCTTAAATATCATTATAATTTTTGTTTTGCAATGTGCGTTAATATCAAACTCTTGTTTGTTGCATTATTTATAAAATTTCTGAAATACTAAACTAAAACATGTAGCAAATGTGTATAAAATGTTTGAAAGCTCATGTCGGATACGTCTTGATTCAGCTGCCAGCACATCAAGATATTCAAACAAATAAGCAGAAAATCATCGAGTGGATATTGTCCTGCCATTTTAATGCTCGCTGGTTCACCAATCCCACCAGGCCCATCCGCGACCGGCGAAAGATACGAAAATGTGTGAAGCGAATCAATTTGTAGTCATTGGCACTCGAGACGATCACGATTGCATTATCTTAATCCCCTTGTCGAATGTAAGCCGATGGTCGTGGAATATTCGGTCGACCGTGGCATGTTTTTTTCTCCACGTCTTCCCCCCGAAAGCACTCCCTCCGGACGAACCGATCACCCGGTGTGTTTTCGTGCAGCTGCAAAAGTAGCGAAAATAAAACTCCGAAACACCCGAACCCTTAACAAACCTTCCTTGCGCAAAAAGGGGCGCTGGCAGACGACATGCATCAGAAATTTTTGACACGTTCCTGTACCAGAATCACTTGCGATGAAGCTGCGAACTGCAGGCGTCGGAGTTGGAGCCGTTCGTGACAGGGCCGGAGCCAGAGCCGGAGCGAGCGAGCGAAAAGCGTATCGTGTAATCGTGTTACATTTCAATAATTGACAGTATTTGACAGGACTGGCCGAGCATTAATAAGGGTGCAATGTAGTTGCCATTTTATGTATCGCAATCTGCTCTTTGCCCGAGTAGCTAAAAGCAGACGGGTAAAAGATTTAATTTTCCATTTTTGTATGCTCAAACTTGTGAACAAATGAAGTGAAGCTTGAGCGCAATATGTATGGGAATACAATAATTGAATAACCTTTATCTTTAACTAGATAGAAGTGATTAATAAATCCTTCACAGCTATCCTGGCATTGCACATACCATCAAAAAGGAAGCGAACTTGAAACGTTATTGATGAATATGTTTAATAAAATAAAAGTAATGGTTAAATTATTAATAAATAAAACTGGGAAATATTTTTGAACAGTGAAAGCCACTAGCCTAAATAAATAAGCTTACCTCTAATGCAACACGTCGTCCAGCCTCTCCCCGTCACGTCAAAAGAGCTCATGTGCTAATGCAATTACACAGCGAATGCAGCGGAGTAAAAATCATCATTTTTATTTGCAAAACGTCAAATAACATGCTCCATCGCCTGCCGTTTGAACACAAGTGGGCGAAGGAATTTTGGTTTGGTTTTTTCCCCTCTCTTCTCTCTCTTTCTCTCTCCCTCTCGTGTGCACTGATGAGCCGAAAGTTGAAACAATCATCTCGAGAAAAGTGCTCGAGTTTCATTACTCTCCAGACATCTCGTCGACGTCGTTGTCGTTGATTGTAGGCAGGCTGCTCGCATTCCCTATCATCCCGAAACCCGTCAATATCGGTCGTAATCAATTCCGTCTCCGTCTAGAGTTTCACTTCGCGTTGGCTTGCAAAAGAAGACGATGCGATGCAGCAGGAACGCGACAAGAAGACGTAACAAACAATGCACGCCGTCGTCGACGTCGATGAGACGGTCCCGCGTGTGCCATTTGTGCGTCGTGCAACTGTCTGGCGTGTCCGTTTCCTGTCATGCAGCGCTCCGGATGCTGATGCATTTGTTCGCCCTTGTGGAACCTCTGCCACCCGCCCTGCTCGAAGACCGTAGAATGGACCGAAAAAATATGTGTGTATCTTCGATTTTATTTGTGCCCCGACGGACGAAGAAAGAAGCCCGCCCGCTGATAACAGACGTCCTCTTGTTTGGGTGATGGTGTTTTTTTTTTAATTCTTTTATTCCTCTTCTTCGTGTGCGCTTCGTTTTACAGCTTTTGCCACAATTGGCTGCCGCTGCCGGGCATTCGCTTCCGAAGGGTCGCGTAAAAGCGGGTCGAGCGAGCGACGAAAAGTGCATCACAAAGCACATTGCACAAAGTGCATCACGCTCGCCGCGTTGTTGTCGCTATCTTATCCGTTCACTGACCTATTGCAGACCGGGGTAATGGGGTGTGGACACCAGAGACAAGACGGATTTGGGTCAACCATGACGGTGCGTTCGGGGTGCGCACCATTATGCGATGCAAAATACCCACCCACCCACACACCCACCGACCCACCTCCGTGGCTTTTGGACGGTGATAATCCGACACTGCCCTTGAGCGTGTGTGCGCGGTGGTTTATGAGGCCCCCATCGGACGCAAACCGGACGCGATAGAATGTCTGTGGCCGAGCGAGCTCAGGATCGAGGAACGAGGTCAGCAGTTTTTTTCGTCTCCCTTGCCTTTCCTGGGAAATGGGCGCGCGCTTCGGCTGGTTTTATGTTTCCGGACTTTCGATGCGCAAACCATGAATCATGTATGCATTTATCTGATAGTTTGATGCAGACCTGAGACCGGATAGATGGATCGTGTGGTGGAACCCTCAACACAAAGGCCAAGTGTTGGACACGGCATCGTTTTACACTTGCTCTTGCGCATTGTGCGAGCTGAGTTTCATTTGAATTTGCATAGTCATTTGGTATTTTTATGTAAATTTTTTACACCTACTATTTCCTGAATTAAATAAAGTTAAAATTTAAATCTATAAAGTTCAATACAGTCTAAGATTTTCCTCTACCTTATCTGTAAGGATTCAGAGAACCCTTCTTTGATGATTAAAAATTCCACTTGTGGAACTTAACTCAAAGAAAATCATTTGTTGAAAAAAACCCTGAATAAACATCATATTATCTCTGGTGTGTTGAATTTCAGATTCCATCTCAAAACCCTAGCTTTGTGCCAACTACATTCCCACCCAATCTAATTATTGCATCATTTATGAAAGTTTCTGCAGCTGCTCTTCACTTTACTTCACCTTTGCTGCTCGGCACAGATTGTGCGCGAATCCTAATAACCATAATTCCAAACTAGCGCTCCACTAATGCACCAATTATTAATGCAACATTCTACTCGTTACGGTGTCATTTGTAGTGCAAAGTTTCGAATCCTCGCACAGCGGAAACGGATTTATATAATGCAATCGTCTTCCCGCCGGCTTCAGCCCTTCATTCCTCGACAGCCACTACACATTGCTCGTTTCACCGGAGTTGTTAGTGGTTAAGAAACAAGTTTCCTACTCCACGACCGACAAAAAAGAAACATCGCCCAAAATTTACTTACTTCCTGGCATCCTGCAGTTGTGGAAGTTTCTCCTTCCCAGGCGACGCACAGAATGTACCCAAGGCGGAGAAGGAAAATTTAATAAAAAGCATACACGGAGGAAAAGTGCAATGTCGTTCCCGTCGACCAGCCTTTGCTGCCCCTTTGGCACGATGATGCCAAACCGGTGAAGGTAATAGAATAATAAATTGTTCATCTTTCTATTGCTGCGCGACGGGAATGAATTGTTCTGCCAGTGTCTGTCTGGGTCCCATTCCCTTGGGTCGCGTTCGCTGAGTTTACAGCAGCAGAAGCATTGCGTTGAATACTGCATAACTTGCTGGATTGCTTTGATTTTGTGCTTCAAGCTTCTTGCAGCTGGAAAAGCTACAGAAGCACACCAACTGCACCGAGCTACAACAATGACGGGCTTGCGAATGCTTCGAACAAACCTGAAGACATATGTCAGCGTATTCCCGCGGACGCTTAGCGTTTGTCTCTTTCGCTCTCGGAAACTGCGGGGAAGCTAAACATTCGTACGGGTGGAGCTGGCCTACGTTGAGACGAAACAGACAGAAAGTCTCGCGACGCGCATAGACATCACTTTTTCATCCATTCACTATTTATGCGGTAGTATGCAGGCATTCGTGGCTGGCATCCACCAGACTCTTCAATGTACGAGTGAACCGAGCTTCGGCTCGAGTTAAATCTCCTGCTCTTAACAATACGAACCACACCCGGTGGTGCCTTTGACGGTGTGAATTCTTCGCAACCGAGCGTTGATTTTGGCTACCGAAACATCCGAAACTACAGGCACACGACCCGGCTAGACAACTCAAACCTCTTTGCTCTCCTCCTCTCCTCCGTTTTACGTTGTCTGCTGTTGAAGATTCCTGTGAATTGCCAAGACACTTAGGGCTTCCGCTTTCCGGGAAAACGCGCAGTCCTTGAGACGTGTTCGGGTGTGCGAATTCGTATTCTTTTGCTTCCCGTCCCGTCCTTTCACATCTCGGTGTGAACGCGAAAGCGAAAGCTCGTATGGAAGGGAAAAAAATACGTTCATAACTTAGACTAGTGGTTAAGGCAGGGATTTTTTGACGACGCGACACATCGCTCATCGACCACTATGAGCTCGTGAAGCCATTCATTTCCACCAACGGAAACGTTGTGAAGCTAGACGATTTAAAGAACTTATCTTGCCCTTCCTTGTTAGATGCGGGATGGCTTCTAGTGTAATTTACAAAGTATCATGGTGTCATTTCTTAAAAGAGCTTTCACAACAAAACAAGCACCGTACATGATCGTCTGCCCGGTACCTTATAAGACAGTAGACAGGCATCTGTGACAGACTTGTGGGAGAATTTTTATGAGTTTACAGACATTTTAAACATGCTATCGACACGAGAAACCCCATAATTTTGGAGGAGAAAAAATAAACTACTGGAGCCTCTCCAGGGAGCATCTGTAATCTTTTAAATTGAAAATTGTTTTTAACTGATCGTTGGTAGACAACTTATGTTGGAGATATTAACTGTCATACTTTTCAAGCAAAGTATTGACGTTATTGATTTTGGTATCTAAAATGTATAAAATGTGTCTGGGACTATTGGTAAAGCATGAAGTAAATAATGTAGTATTACAAAAACAACCAAATTAATCGTTTTCAGATGATTTTGATTGAGCGCTATACTTTTAATTTCAAAGTAAAATAAATAAATACGCTATAATACTCCACTCAGCTTTCTCAGCGCACGCAACGCATCGAATGGGTAATGAAATTAATTTAATTGCAGCATAACGCGCAAATTTATCGTACCTATAGTATCGCCAGCGGGTGTGCGACTGATCGTGATCCAGCAGGGGACCGAAAAACAACCCAAACAATTGCAAATTTTACGATTCACGGTTGTGTTTCGAAGCAAAAACCATAAAAATATCCCAAACTTTAACCCTAACGCGAACTCGCGATGCGAGAGCACCGCAAAGAGCCGTGCGAGGTGCAACGAAACCACCGCAGCAAGTTCAAGAATCGAACGACGAAAATTTGCTGGAAATTATGAACCCAAAACGATACGGACGGGGCGAGCATCATTGTTTTGCGATTGCCTTGCTTCCCTGCATGCGTGCGGCGGGGTGTAATAAAATATCAGCAAACATTGAATTTATAATGCAATGCCAATAAAAAGTAATATCGCGACCGAGAACCCTATAAAATTTCCATTCGAGCAAAACTTTTTCGAGCCGCGCACGGTGAAAGGATGATAGAAGACGACCACCCACCGGTTCCGGTGCCGGTGGCTGATGGCGACAGCGTTCGGACGCTCACCATAGCCGCCATGTGCTGTGCAACGATGGTCCATTTGTGTGCGTTACAGGAATCGCTCCTGGAGTGGAACACGGAAAGTGCACTCGCCATGCTACGGTACGAATGATATAAGCGCTTTACGCAGGGGGTTGAATCAGAAGAACAGAAGAAAAGTCTGTGGCAGGAAGTTGGACCATGAGTTCAAGATTGAGTTAAATAATCCCATTCGATTTTACGACAGGCGACATGTCGTTAGACAAGCGCACGATTCCAAACCCCATCGTTGGTCGAAAACCCAACGTGTCGCGAGGAAGACAGCCTATCAGGAATGGTTCGTTCCCAACTCTTTCGAATGCCATATTTAATAATGTATGTGTGTTTAAATGTATTTAAAATGTTTTGCAATACGAATCGCTTGCAGGAGATCGAACAGTATCAAATTGTTGGTGCTTCGAGTTGAAATCAAAGAATAAAATTATTAAAAAAATAGTTAATATGCTTGCGCATAATCAAATTTAAATATACGCTCAAACTTTTCAACCGTATCACAACAGTTTCTTTGATGTGGAATTAAATATATGTGATTGTATAATATTAAGCAGATTATATAAACTTATATAAAATACTCTTTTTGATTGGTTGAACACATTGATCGTTAAAATATATTCAATAAAAGTAGACTGCAAAATAAAATTGACTAATTTTAAACAACCTTGCTACAAGTAGGATTCATTTCGAATGAAATGTTTCACATGAAACACCTTAAAAACGCCTTGAAAAAACAAACCAGAACATTGAATTGCACCGTGCATATTAGAAAGGGAGGCAAAGAATAGCAAGAAAAACAACGTTTAAGCCGAGCATCGTTACTTTTCGATCGAGGAATCGCAGCACCCATTAAACCGTCTTGCAAAAAAAACCGATCGTCTGGGAATATTTCCGATGCGCCAGTAATGGGTAAGAGTCGTAAACGCGGCATTGCACTGATACAAGAAACTTGTGTAGAGAGGCTGAGAGAAGAAAAACAGGAAAATTAGTCAAATGAAGGACCCGGTTGTGGTTCGGGACCTGTGAGTAAAGTAATCTTTCCAAAACATTCATATCCCTCTGGGTTCCCTGGGAGCGATTGTAGCGGTTTAAAATAATATAGAATCATCTTTCGCTTGCAGTCGGGCAGTTTTATCTTTTGTCGCGATACGCGCCTTACGCAAAATCTTAATCTTCGACTGCGGCAGATTCTCAAGATGCCGCCGAACGCTGGAATGGTGTCTCGCCGTCTCGCCGACGGAATCGAAATTAAAAGTAAATATTGAAATGTGAGCGGCAATGATGTTAATGCGCCGCGTCGTTCCTCACGCACACCGCAGCCGGCGCGCAACGATTGGCAAAAAAAATAAAAAATTGCTTTTTTCGGTACTTTCAACAAAACAAAACCGAATCCACCCGCCATGACTGTCCGGCTGGACAGGTTTTGGGGCAATAAAAATTGAAAATTATATTTCCTACCCAAGCGCGCTGCTCATAGGGACAATATCGGAACCCGGCCGAGCCAGACTCGGCTTGATTGGTCGAGACACAAACTTTCACAGCCGTCGCTGCACGGCATAAGTGCATTTTAATATTTGATACGAGACACTAAACTCTGACAGTAATCGCAATTTATCGTACATTGTCGGATTTCGTATGCATTTGCCGGAGGCCGATGCACCGATTTGGGGCTGCATTTTTCGAGCTGTCGTCCAGCTAGCCCATTTGGCGTCGTTTTTATGCTTTTTTTATGGGTACTAGGTATTTACCGTAGCGAGAAACTCTCGTGGCCAGACTCGCGATAATCCCGTCGCATGCGAGTGTCAATCGAAAAGTGGATTATTTCGTTTTTTGTTTTGTTTGATTTTGGTGGTTATTCCGAGGTCTCGATGGTGCAGTTTCGATTTGTGATGATCGTTTGCCGATCAGACACCGATATGTAACTGGTTGGCCATGAACAGAGAATTACTGGGGATCGACTAGTACAGTGTCTTTAAAGGGAGGCATTAAATCCGAACGCTGAGGAATCTTCATGACAGTTTAGTTTTGATGGTTATGTTTTGATATTTTACCTGAAATATAATGATGGTTTGTTTCAAATGCTACACTTTAAGTATCTACACTTTATAATAGTTTAAAGACAGCTTTTGCATAGTTTGAACACAAATGGTCATCATGCCATTTGAAAGCTGACTGGAGCGTATTATCTAGCGCTCAACCAAACGGTGTACGGGTTCTGGAAAGAATTGACTATCGAAGACTCGTTAAGCCCGCCTTTATGTCTGCGTTCAGTTCGTTCAGGCGTGCAAATCGTTGCAGCAAAGTGCATCGAAATAAAACTTTATCACCTGATGGGCACACGTCCGAAAAGGACGAACAAAATGAGCCACATGAGCCTCAAACGTCACCAAATAAAACCCGATAGCACCCAAAACGAGACACTGGGACATGCGCTTGGGGTGGGACGAACGACGCGAATAGAATTTGTCTCCGATCCGTCCAGCTCCATGAAACGAACCGATTGAGACGGAGCACATATGCAACGCTCAGGATGCCTTCCCGTGGTTCAGAGTTCATAACTCTTATGTTTTATCTTCCCGTACAGTGTGGAACCTTGAGTCAGCAAGTGCCTTTTGTGCTGAGCGACAGCATGTTAACACACAGAAACGGTTGCCGGAAAATCACGCTGGAAAATTGCGCACCCGCCCGGTTGACGTTAACGAGGTTCAAATTTTCCCCAAACCCTCTCTCTCTCTCTCTCTCATTTCTCTATACCTACGCCAGTGGCATTATCATTGCCACCATCACTATCGTCATCATCTTCAAACATCACCATCAATGTCATCCATTGACGTTCGCGTCCGTCGGGGCGTCATTATCGGAGTACTCCCGGCTCCGGTTCTGTCGCCAGGGATAAAAATGTCGCGCGTATCAGCTCGTTTCCGACCTGTTTCGGCATATTTCGGGTGAAGATCGAATCAGCACGTCAACTTGACGCTCCCGTTTGACTTTATTCGATAGTTTGTGAGATGGAATTTGTTCCTTTCATTGGCTTCTTATCAGCAGGCCTCGTCGTACGTAAACAGCCACTTTCATTTCGGAGAAAACATATTACTTACTCCCACCTCTCCTCCTCTCCTTCCGGCTATCCTTAGCGATGACATTGTGTACAGCATATCTTGCGGGGAAATTGTTTGGATTGAAACATCTCGGTCGGTTTTCCCTCGTGCGGAGGATCAAAAGGGCTGCACATACTGTCACTGTCAGGTAAATCCTCCATAGACTATATAAATATTAGCATCGTCCTGCTCACGAACCTATCGTTCCTGGCTCGTGAAAGCTTCCGTAAAGTATTAGGTATCAACAGGGAGCAAAAAAAGAGCAGAACTGATTCTATGTTATTTGATTTTCTGGCTTCTTTCAACGAAATTTACCTCACATGAAACTTTTCCATCTCTTTTTGGGCCACACAATCAGGATTTCGCCCCGAATGCGTAAGCCTGGGATACAAGCAAAAAAACTCGTTTCCGTTCGTGTTTTTCCACCATACATACATGAGAGGAACACAACACGGTCAAATAAACGCGACGTTGATCTATCGTGGAAACATCCGAAGGCAGCATTATCAGCAAAACCCCCTACGAAGAGTATCCTATCGAACGTGTGAGAATCCTTCGCGTGAAGTAATGTAGATATGCCCCGGATGGTTGGACTTGGAAATTTGGCTTTGCTGGCTTTATACGATCCCGCCGGGAAGGTATCGTTTCTTGTCAAAACCGGATGGTATGCAATCGGTGTTATCCGTAAATTTGTGAAACATGTGAGTAGTTCGTGATGGTTAGATTTCGTCCGGTTTGTAGATAGGTTTGTAATCAACATAAATGAATCCTTATCAACGCATTGTGGTAGAGCTGTAGTATCTTAAAAAAGATCCACTGGTTGATTTGATTCAATTGAGTATTCACTACATTACGTGGATATTACTATCTTTCTACTAGCATTTTTCTTTTATTATGATGTGGATTTCGTCTAGGTATGAATATTGATGCAAATATAATTGTAAATATATTTTATATATATATATATAAAATTCATGCTCATTATTGTATAATTATGTATCGGAAATTGGAAAGGCACATACAATTTGGAACAATAAATGTCGTTTGTTACACAGTTCCTGCCGTGCTAGATGGTATACTAGAGACTGAGTACAATGACATCCAGATACCAGGAACGCAATGCACGGGTAGGTTTCTGATCTTGACGTCGGAAATAGAATATCGCTCATGTGTGTCGCGGTTTCAGTGCGCAATGGAAAAAAAACATCTGATAAATTATGTTACAAGCTAATCGTTTTGTTCCACACGAGCAATCCTGAACATGCGGAGACGTGGTGAAGAAAAAGCACCAGAAAGCATAGAGACAAGCCGCAAAGCACCAGCAGCTGGGTGGAACTGAATTCCGTTTAATCTGGTTACGCTTGGAGAATTTATACTCCATCGCACAGGGACGGTCCGCGAAGCGGCGTAGCAAATCTGCCCGAATCCCTGGCACCGCTAAGTGGTAGATCGGTAGCTAAGCTTTATTTTCCATTCCCTACTTAGGGCCTCCAACATCTTTCCTTTTCTTCGCTCGCTAGTTGGCTGGCTCAGCGATTTTCATCAATCACCTTTCGAGCAGCGAGGCGTACCGATTTCGGGGAAAGCTACATTTTTTTTTCGTGGTGGCTTACTTTTTGCGACAGGGACGTTCGTAACAACTATGCGAGGACCTCCTAGGACCTTCGTCGAGCGTCGATACGAGAGACAAAGAGAGAGCACCGGAGGGAAGGAGATCGAGGACGGGCTGTGTTCTTCCATTAATGAAGTGAAGTGAAAAGCGTCTGTCTCGTGATAGAATTACTTTCCAATTTTCAGCTTCACTGCGAACACCCCGGCCGGTGCTGGCGTTGCTAGGTGGGCTAGACAAATGAGAATTGTTGTTGTTTTAACAAAGGTCATTTAAAGCTGAGTTACCTTTTCACTCTCCTTCAAACTCCCGGTCCCAATTTTGTGGCGTTTGGCTGAGTGTTGTTGCAACATTTTTTCAAAGCCTGCACCCTTCGGTTTTCGCTCGCTATGCCTCGAGACGACGCGATGAAAGTATAATGAAAATCTTACATCCCCTTCGAAAACGATTACCAATCAACTGCTTGCAACAATTTGCTACCCGTACGCGTACGCTGTACAGACGTTCGAGTCGTTCGATCCGTTTCGGACCGTCACTTCATTGCCTTCAATTGACCGATTTCTTACCGAAATCGTGTTCGGTCAGCGTTATGGTGTGCCTGGCGTTTAATCAAAAGTTTATCAAGTCCAATCAAGCGATCCGACGTCTACCAAAACCCAGGGAGCAATAAAATATTGAATTCTTAACGAGAGAACTTACTCCACCATTATTACCTTCAAGGCGCTTCAATCCATCGTTCGGGTTCGCGCATTGATTTCACACTCCACGAAAGATGGATTTGATCGGAATTGTTTCGGTTTCCGAACCGAGCTCGTCACACGTGAACTCGTAAATCTCAATCGTCTCGGTCACGCTCACAGTTACACGTGACGGTTCGTGACGCCCGGGATATCTTGCCAGCCAAAATCAATTTATTTGCCACCATTTGCCTCTGCAACGCACTCACACTGGTGGAGATGTGTGTAATGAGAGCAGAAAGCATTGGTTTCAAGGATATCAAACATAATGGCAAGGGACAAGGGATCGAAATAAGTTATGAAAGCGTTGCTGTACAAATTGGACCATTTGCGTTAGGGTATTCATCAACAAGGTGGGAAGTTAGCTGGGGTTCACTGGACATATGAAAAACTGAAATAAAAAGGTGTCTTAGTGAAAAGTAGTTTATCACGTGTTTATCTTCCAAATCTTCAGACGGAAAAACTATGTATTTTAAAATTTTATGAGCGTATAGCTACAAAAACTGCAAATTTTTCACGATTACCTTTTGTCTAAATGACTAACTACGGTCTAACGAAATTGGATTCCACGATTCCTACCCGAGAATCCCACGATATATCACAGCATAAAGTTAAATTCTTTGCTAGGAAGTTCACTACTCGGTGGCTAGCTCCTTTAGTAAAAACGAAAACTTTCATCCACAGATCTTCTTGTTTAAACATTTATTCCCGCATGGACTACCGGGTGCATTGTCCAACCGACATCATACGTATGATCATCCATCGGGTCTGCACGATTTACGCTCGAATGCTGCTGTTGATGCTACTGCTTCTGTCCGGTGCAGCTGCCCAAAGGTCATCGTAAAAGTAAAATAGATTTGTTACCTACCCTCTGCTCTTACCGCCGGCACTGGGAGCGAGGGAAGTTCATCTCCCGGTGCTGGTTGCAACACAAACGTGCACAACAGCGACTGCACATGAATGCACCAGACAGCACAGATAAAAAAAAACAGACAGAAATATCATTAAACGTACACACGCGCGCACGCTTGGTCACCAAACACACAATGGGAATGGTGTGCGACGATGTAAATGCATTCGTCCGCGTCATTTTCGGTCGCAAACCAGACGGACTGGAAACGCCACTAATGGCCGCTCGGTTTTTGGAGCGCTCTGTAATGGGATTACGACGTCTGGCCTGCTGTGGTCGACGCGAACTTACGCGACACCCACCAACGCACGCTGAGCGCTCCCATGCGCATCCATCGTTATCGTCCGTCGGACAGAACCAGAACGTAGTCCTCGCTCGTAGTCGGTTGCTCCTGGAGCTAAGATCCGTTGATGGAGAACCAGTGTGCAAAACGTTTGCTGACCGAACGACCGCCAATGCTTACGAAAACGTGCAGCGCATGCTGACGCTGAAGGATAATGCACCGGACTCGTCGTCTGAAGTTGTGTCTTGGGGAATGCTCCCGTAGAATCACGCCCCCTTCCAGGATCGGTAATTACATTTCTGTGCAGCTTTGGCTGTAATCTTTACAACGTGCGCTTGGCTTGCATATGCGTTCGTTAGTAAGAGCTGTCGGTGTCCTAAACGGGAGCGTGCACATGCATTAGACGATTCGACGACGGAATCAGACGTGCAATAAGTGATTGATTTATATTAATGCGCACGGTTGGCGGGGTGTACGGACGAGCCAAGCACCCGAGATAAGTGCAGTATTGTGTCCACACATCACTCATAGCGCCACGGTGAGGCTGATAAATCAGAATTCATCTGACTCTGAGAACGTCGTAAAGCTTAAAGCTTTTACTATGTATGACAAAGGAATGTATCTTTATGCACTTTTACGAAGATGAGTGAAATGAAATGCAATAGATGTGTTGAAAGCTCCCAAGACTCGATATTATTTCGTTTCTGTAAATGAATTGAGCAATCCGTTCAATACTTACGTGGACTGGAATTCATATCACTCTACCAACTTTTAGTTTAGAAAATCGAATCCGTCCTTGTAACGCAAAACGATACGATAAAAAATAATAAAATTGGTTAATTAACTTCAACACACGGAACACATTTTTTTTCTCGCCTATTGAAATGTTATACTCATCTCCAAGCACACCGCCCGGAGGGAACCGGACATTTCAGTATCGTGTTCTGGGAGTGACGATGCCCAACCACCAAAAGAGGCACGATGACACTATGCACTCCAACTCGAACGGATGCAGTTGTGCTCAGACCACATTCCTCTAAGCCTTCATAATCTCCCAGGTGGTTCGGAATGAGCCGTCCCGGCTGTTTTTGTTGCCGCACGCAATGTGAAGAAACAAGCTGCAACAGTAAAAACTCGATTGGCCGATGGCTACATTCAAATCCGTACGACGCCTGCTACTCCCGGCTGGGTGTGTCTGGCACTGATTAAAAGGGCACGAAGCTGTACTCCTGTTGCTGTTGCTGCTTCCCAGGGCCCTCGGGCACGAACGCACAGAGACACGAGCGAAACCCAAGTACGTATCCATGCATCCCGATGCGTCCCTATATCTGCCATCCGTGCAGAGGTTTATTGGAATCGGCCTCAACTCCAAGGCCTCTGGTATGGTAACGGTTTTGAAAGTCCTATTTCCCTTTTTTTATTCTCGTGTACATCTCCGGTGTTCGTGTTACCGAGTTGCTTTAAGGTGCTGGTCTGGTAGTCTGGATGTCTGGCAACGTGCCTACCGGCTACCTATCCTCCGGTTCCAACACATCACCGAACCCCGCCCAATCCAACACCTGCCGCTTCCGACGCTCCGGATGCAATTCTCGTGCCGCAGGGTCTTCTGGACGTTTGCAACCAGTGGACCCAACATCAGAGCAAAGTCACCAATTGGAGCACACAAAAAAAAGAGAGCGAATCGAGCCTGCGGCCCAGACGGAAACAGTGGCGAGTTGAGATCTTCTTATGTAGGCACGAACGCACATCCCGAGAGGGTCACTGGTTTGCGTTAAAAGCATCCATTAATTAAGTCCTAAGGTTCCCCTTGGGAACGGACCAAACCCGGTGGCGGGAGGAAGAAAAATCTTGCCGCCCAGACAACCACCGCACAAAACGATTCGAATAGGGAAACGGGATATCGTCCCCGGTTCGTTTGTCGTCGGTCGGCACAATTCTGAATCGAGAAATCGGAGGATAACAGCTTCCGCTGGGAATATGTAGACAGGAAAGTTTTTCAGACCAGACCGGAGAGGACGCGACGGGACGGGTTCGGCCTCGGAATCACGAGTTAATGAAACCGAAATGTGGTGATTGATGATGTTTCAATCACGATCCCGGCTGTTTCTCAGCCTTTCAGACCACCTTCCCATCGTTTGAGGACGAACGAGAAAGAGGATCCAGAACTGCACCAGGCACACAGCTTACGGTCGGACCCGGGCAATCATTTTTATTTCTCGCCAACCGTTTTGCCGTTCTCCGCGTTTTGGCGATCTCGGATTTTCGTTCCTTTTGTATTTCGTTCTGCTGGTACGAACGCTATTGAAGCTGTTTCTCGGTGCGTCTGAACAATTTTTCAATTTATTAACTTCTCGCCGTTTCCTCCCGAGTCGTGATTATCTTCGGCGTAGTCGTTGTTGTTGTTGATGTTGGGGCTCTTTGCAACTCCATTGCAACAACATTAATGCGGCGAAGAATGCGCTCGCTGGGCAGACATCGGCATCGACGACGAGGATGAGCCAGTGAGTCGATATAAGCAACGTTCGTTTTACTGCAATTTCTTCAACAGGGATGCTCAATACAAATTTTGATATAATATTTGACGAAAACAATTGTATTTCGTTCAATTCCGCCGAAAGAAAACAGGTGCAATGCTTATCAATTTTCGCTTTATTTTTTTTTAATTATGTGAAAACTATTCTTGTGACAGAAACTCAAAGCTTGATTATACTTCGAACAATATGTTCAAATTAGGGCATGGCTATATGGTTCTCCTTTAGTGTGAAAATAAGAATAGGTTTAGTATCACTGATCCAAAGGAAGCTCGAATCCAAAAAATACAGCGCAAAAGCGTTTAGTTTTGCACAGGAATAGAGTGCGAAAAATGACCACGCCAGACTTAGAGGAGCGTCACAGTCCCAGGAAAGGGGCATAATCAGCGAGTGTTAGTTCCACCAATAATTCTTTTTTAATTTTCTTCGCGGCCGACGCTGCCACACATGCAACATGGAGATGCATGTTTCCCGCGGGAAGCGCTGATACGAAAGGTGAGGAAGAAAATAAACTCTACGCCTGCAATTGGATTTTGCACTCACCAGCGAACGGAGCAGAACCCCAACTGCAGATCAATAATTTAAATGGAAATAAAGAATCACCCAGGCGGCTCGGTGGTTCGGACCGCAGATGATAACCGCGGCAGACAAAAACATGCCTCTCGCGAAAAGGGTCTCTCACGAAGCATTGCACCGAAACTGATCCCAAGGGAAGGAACATCCTGCCAAACCACTTTGCCTTTGCGCGCACGAAAACACTTGCGCACGCGAAAAGTTAAGTCTGTGTCGTGTTGCCTTTTCCTTCCCACCACCACCCGGTGCGCTCAGTGCGGTGAAAAATGAAAGGAACCTTAAACGGCAACACGACGACGGCACAAAACATACACCAACGTCCCGACGCGTCCCCTACGTATGGCCGTTTGATGTTTGCCGATCCGCGATCCGGTCGGACGCGTTTTCGGGCCCGGAATTCGAGCCTGCCGAAAGACGGGCGGCCGCTTCGCGTCCGTTTGTTTTATGAACCGCGTTGCGTTCGCGTAAAGTTTTTTTTCCTGCTCCACAAAACTCCGCAATGGAAGGATTGAAGGCAGTACCTTCTGCCGGCCAGACGGGCCGGCGATTCGATTATAAGGAGGTCATATTTATGTCGTCGCGTCAAGAGCCGCGTCTGTTGTCTTTATAGCTAAGGCAGAAATTCGAAAGAAAATTGGCGCAAGAAAATTTACCCCAACGAGCCCTCCCGAGAATGCTAATCACATGGACTGAATCTAGCAGACAGAAACTCGTCGTCCGTGCTGCATTGCTGCTGCTTTTAGCTACATTAAACTCGTATTTGTTTTGTGCTTTTTCGTAAATGCTCAGTAATACACCATGTTTGCCATTGCAGCGTGATTTACGCTCATCTCTACCACCTTTCCAAAAAGATGATAAACACCAAGGCTCCATTCATTGGAAAGTCAGTAGTGGACGAATTCTTAGCGGAAGTGACAAAAATTAAAAAAATGTATCAATCAAAATTGTATCACAATACAACATGCTTAATCGATGTAATTTATTTCGCTTTTAAATATTTTTTTATCCGCACGGTGGAATTCGTTGCATTTCCATTTACCAAACTCAGCTACATTCACCCCGATACACCTTACAAAGTATGCACGGACAATCTTTCCATCCCACCCTTTGGCGACTCAATTTCCATGCGCTTGCTCACTGCGGGTAATGAGTTCGGTAAAAAATTATCGTTCATTACACAACTCACTACACTACCGAACCGCCGGCTGGTGAACGTGTCACTTGCTGTTTGATTTTCCCACGTCGACCCGACGTGGAACCGAGCGACGGCGAGGTTCGTGACCATAGGACGTTTGAGGTGTGCAACAATAAAAGCGCTGCATTTATCAGGACTAAATGAGCGTTGACGGCAAGGATGGGAGTAATGTGGTGGGAGCCACGGGCAGACAAGTCAAACAATCTCAACCCCTAAAGCCAATTTTATGCAGCTGATATTAAAAGGCTCCTGCGTTGGACATTGCCATAGCCACCGAAAAGAGGTGAGCAGAAAGAATTGCCACGTGTCGTCCTGCTCGAGACATCGTCGTGAGATGACGATGTTTGTCGCCGTTGATGGCTTTTCGTTAAACACCGTCAAATACGAAACAACACAGAAAACTAACGAAAATTAAATTAACTTCAAACACGTAACCGTCGCGGCGGTTTTATTTCTGCGACCACCGTCTGGGCGGCTCAAGGGTTACTGAGGTATTCGTACGAAACATTGGGGTGGTAACCGTGCAAGACCTGGAACGAAATAGATTGGAATGTTTCATGGAACGGAATTTCGTTGCAGGTGTGAAGCGTGTGGCAATGCGAGCAGATCATAATTTCTGCAAATTGAAGCATTTTCATGAAGCAAAATATGAACGCTGCATTGTGCATGACGTTAGGTGACGAAATGTTATCGGTTTGAATGTGGTTTCTTATGTGCATAATCACGCTCATAGTTTTAGTTGTAGAAGGTGGATATTATTACAAAAAGGTAGAGAAAATGATTGCTCTTCAATAACTAAAAACGCTGACTTAAAGAAAAAAAAAACGTACACCATTAGAAAACAAAAATTATCATCACGACCTTACTCCTTATCGAACAGTGCTTAGATGCACAACACTCACACGTGTTGGTCTCGATGATAAACCGCGTTATGTTTCGCCGCCTGGTCCCGATAGATTGTGTTAACGAGACGTTTGTTTTGACGGCCGGAAAGGAAAGCTCAGCAAACAAGATACCAGAAATCTGCGACGGCTCAGTGTCAGCCGGTCCATACGGGATGGTGTTGAGTCTACGAAGCTAATTCACACCGCATTAGACATCTTTCGGCGGGCCGTCTTCGAAGCGGTTCCACGAGACTGGGCTCGTTTCCGAGCGCACGGTGGTGAGTATCTTTAATTCGCACCTAAACCACGGGTGAAGATAATCCCTCGCCTAACGCTACGTGCGAGATGGCGTCATACTGCCTGGTGCCGGTTATTCACCTGCAGCTGTCTGGCACCGAGCTTTTTTACCTGCCTGCCTACACCCTGTGAGTCCCCCACGTTCCCTCACGATCCGCCACATTCTGACATTGACCAACCGGCGACCAAGTCAGCGCTTTATCGTGTATGCATAACTATTTACACGCGAAGGCGACAAAAATGCGACGAAATTAAATCGCCTCAAGACGACGGTGACGGCGGTTATGTGTTACGTGCTCACACCGCTCCGCCTCCCCACTAACGGGTGTCTTGTCGCCGACAGCTGCCCTTCCAGGTGGTGTTGCCAGTCATGCCGGTGCAGCGCGGGGAATTCAGAATTATCCGGTACTGAAGAAAACCGATACACCAAGCCATCCGATATCAATGCGTTGGCAAAAGTGATTGCGTTAGCTCATTGTAATCAGGACACCAGGTTTGCATTGGAACAATGTTACAGACGATTCCGGGCCCATCATCTCTACTGCTTCTGCAGCCGACAGTGTCAGTGATTTAGCTACCACGTTCACCATGCTTCATCATATTTTCAACGCCTGGGCGAGCGCGCTAGCTCGAGGCGAGCTTTTGCCACCCATAAATCTGTCCATAATGTCCACGGGTGCGCATCGAAACCATCAGGTTGTGCCGGCGGTGGTTGTCCCGACTGTGTTTAAATTTATTGCCCCACTAGGCAAGCACCTTAGATCATGCTGGATTCGACCCCTGCCTGTGGAGAATGCTAGGTGCGTTTTTGCGGCAACAATCAGGTGGATCGAAAGGCAGCGTGTTGCTTCTCGTGAAGCTTTAAAACCGTTTTAGTGTCAATGATTTTCCTGTAATTAAAGGTGGTGGTTAAGCGCACCGCAAGCCATATAATGGAAAACCCCTAAAAGTGAAACTCATTATATTTCGGTTTGTGGTATCGTCGCCGCTTGGAGATATTCGACGACGCCTCGTCCGGTTATGGCTGACATTGACGCGAAAAGGTTGCTCATTAAACGGATTTATTGTGTTGCATAAAGCTTCGTTTAAGGTTCCGTTTTTAACAGTTCATTGCATCCGGTATATTAGAGTATCTGTGGCTAACGCTTTTGCTAAATTAATTCATTTGTTAAACGATATTTCAATATGAACCACTTAAAAACATTAGGACCTTTAGGTGAGAGCCCGAACTTTTTGCGAACCATACATAACAGAACAAAGTCAAACAACATGAAACGTCCAATTATCCAAACGAGTTTGTTACAGTGTGTTAGAATGTCAATTGCAGACTAATGTCAGGCAATATTGAAAAAAATATACGTCCGACCATCGTTACATCCGCTTAATGTGCGTATTTTTTGTTCCAACGTTATTTGTCATTTTTTTTAACAAGTGGTACAAATGAAAAAGATGAAATGTGTTAAAACTTTTATTTTATTGTATAAATAACACATGGATATAAATAACACATAGATTCGATCAACGTTTTCGCTTGACACTGCCATCGAGAATGGATTAATTATACGCACTTTGTAGATTGTACTACCTCTTGAACCCGCCCTTGATATGTAGCAATGGAGGCATCGGTAAAACGTTTCCAACCAATTTCAGAAACATGTCTTTTAAAATAAATGGTTTTAAGCTACCGGCGTTTTGCGTTCCCCTTTCTGGTCAGGTCGTCGGTTTTAGTGGCAATTCCCGTGCCTACACGTTGGTAAAACGTTGATTTGTTTTTCTTTACCACTAACACCCGCTGATCGTTATTGCACTCGGACGATGTAACCGTGGCCGTTTTTTTTGACGACGCGGCGCAACCGAACATGGTCGCAAAAACCAGCATGTACAGTGGCAGCTAGCTACTTGCATGTGGCAATTGCACTCGCCCGGTAGCGCGAAACTGTCGAAGTTGGATTATTTTTTACTACCTACCCAACACGGTACGCTGCTCCCACCCGCTCATCTGTAGTTGACCCTGACTTACCTTAATTTGATGCATTGTTTCGAGACTTTTTATGTGTCTAGCAGAGTCTGGCATAACATTGGTACAGCCGTGGCCGAAACAGATAACGACCGGTTGCAAACCAGTCAGATGCATGTTGATTAGCCGTCATTATAGGTTGTATTTTACCGTTCACGGTGGCGCTCAGCAAGGCATTTGTGTTGTAATTGCTATTTCGAACTAGAACTGCATAAGTAATGTAATCTTTCTGTGTTATTTTGAACATTCTTTCTGGGTTTTTAAAGAAAGAATTACTCATCACTTGTTTTGTACGTTGATGGATTTGGGTTTCTATAATCGCAATTATAAAAAAAATAATCTATTTTGTTACATGATTATTGTACACTCTCGCACAATCTCGGTGAGTTCAACGCTCCTCAACAATACATGCATTTTAATGATTGATGCTGCCTCGGGTGATGTATGCTTTTCGCTTGTGAGTTGTTACCCTGCTTGTAGAAGCAAAAATCACTTTAAAATTACTTTTCTTTCCTTCACACCCGTGAGAGTATGCAACTGAAGCAATCAAACATTGCACAAATGAACGAACCACGTACCAGTCGGCTGAAGATATAACAAATAAGGATACCAGACAGGGGAGAGGAACCAAACAAAGCCCGGTGCCATTAGCCGCAGAAGATCAAAGCCGAAACCAAAACCTTTTCCCGTGCTTTGACACTTTTTGCTCTCCACCACTGTCCTGGGGATTTGGGTTGGGAAAATAGTTCACAGCTTTTCGTGCGCCAAAGGTCGACGGTTGGTGGAGGTGAACGCCTCACGGTCGCTCCACAACGCAAAGAGACGAAAAGCAAATCATAACGCACCAACAACTTAATGCGATCGAGAGCTCGAACCCTTTTTTGCGCTACCACCACCACAGACGAACGCGACGGGAAAGCTGCCTAAGGGACCTGTGAAGGGGACTTAGACCGAACACTTCGGGAGCACTTCAGACGACAAGATTTTTCGTTCTCCCGGTGTCTCACTCGCTATAAAGAGTTGACGATTGAATGGCGATAAATAAGCGTCAGCAGTTCGGCGTGTGTATCCCTTGGTAACTGAAAACTGTTAACAACTTAGCGCAGGCAGCGGTCGGCGAAAGGCAGGATTAAACTAGCAAGACCTTTGATTTCCCAGCGCTTAGCGCTTACCGTAGTTCTGGCTGTCAGGCACCAGGACACAAGATGCTGACAGCTGGCCTTGTGTAATCGGATTGCTGGCGGATTGCTGATCCAGCTCCTTAAATACGAAAGACGCGAGCGCTCAATTAGAAGTAATTAAAAGATTTGTCGGAAGAGTCCCTCTTTAGACTCCCAGGACGCCGACTAGCCGCTCAGGAGAACCCGCGCGCTTTCCGAGCAGTAAGAGCTGTTTGTACTTGCATTTTCGTAATGCTCGCTTAACACTTTGATCGGACCGGGAGGCAAAGGATAATTAGAGCCTCGTAAATCAACGGCTCTATTCATCATAATTTATTAATGCTGATTACTCCGCAGCGATAGCCGAGTGCTGAAGGGAATGCTACGAGGATGTTCCGTTGGTTTGAGTAGGGATTTACTTATTGTTAAAAGTTGAAGACAGTTTATACGATGAAATATTTAAATCATTTTAAATTTAATATATAACGATCATCTAATAGTTGATGTCCGATGAACCTCCGTTAATGTACATTTCAATGATTAGTAAATTCAACTTTAAATTATTATCCACTAGCAGTCAAAATTTATTATATTACTGTCATAGTTTATTCAAAAATAAGTTGATTTCATATTTACTCAAGAATTTATTGTTCATAAGTCAACGCTCTCTGATCATGTTATAAAAACCCACCAAACGGTACCTGTTCACTGGAAGCGTTTTGCGCCAGACTTTCGATGACTATACAACCGCTCCAAAGCACGACCAGTCTGACAGCCCATCAACGATGATATTGAATTTTCGCAATCATTAAAAATTAAGCACTTGCTGCAGGCCTGGAACCCGGGAAGACCCAGCCATGAGCTCGGTCGTTCGGTGGCCAATTTATGCGCATATGTGCGTGTGTGGGTATGCGCTTGGACGATACATTTTTCGTAGTGAAATTTTTCGCGTAATCACCCAATCGTGTACTTTGGCAATGTTCCGCTTTCGTTCCCTCCACCGAACGTTCCCACCGAAGGATGCTTGTCAATCTGAGTATCGGGTGTTCATGCGTTCGTGCGTTTGTCGCTCGTGGACCTCTCCTGCCCATGGTGCACCCGGAATGGTGGGGGTATATAGCGGCACAGCGAAAAAAAATGCATCCTTGATTGACGTGTACTTTTCACAAAATAATTTTACATCGTTTCCCAATCATCTCGCCCAGGGTTCGGATGGTAGGATGGTGGAAACATTTCCAGAGTTGGTTGGTTGGTTGGTCGGTGTTTATGCTCCGTTGTGTTGTTGTGGTTCGCAGAATCTTCCTGTCCGGTCATCATGATGTACCGAGCGGGACAGTGTTTGGAGCAGGCCAGGGCTTGTCATGAAAGACACGAAATTTACTTCCCATCCTTACGCATCTCGGTTGATGGGAACGAAGAAGTGGCGCGGAGAAGTTGTTTTTCGTCCAACCGTCTGAAGCACTTTTGACTCCGGTTGAGATTCCTGTGATGGATCAGACCGTTTTTTGTGCATTATTACTTCCACCCAAGATACCAGCGATGCTTTTTTGCATGGCCATTGGAACCATAAATATGATTTCGTGAAGTTAAAAGAGGTAAGAGAAATGCGATGTGTCGTTGTGTGTAAGCGTTTTTAGGTACTGCTAGGAGCACTATTCGTGACATTTTTTGGAGCAGCTTAAATTATCTTAAAAAACATGTTAAATTTTTATAAAGTACGAAAATTGAGTACTAATACGAATATTTTTTTAAACAAAAATGATTCAAATTTGCATTTCCTACTCGAAGCTCTAATCATTAAATTTTGTTTTTGAAATTTTCCTTCAAACTTCCCGTGAAAGTCTTTTCGCTGGATAAAAGCATTTTTTCTTCGGATTCCCGTTTCTTATGAATAGTTTCCAAGACAGGAAACCCCGTTTTCCAAGAGATTTTCACTGATGCATTTGCTCTTCAGTTATGTCAGCAGCGTCTTTTTGCGCTTGATGGTCAACAAATTTACTCCTTTCATCTGCGCCTGACTGATACGAGCTGCTTTGCAGAATCCTCCTTATTTATTCTTGTTATTGTCTCTTTCTTGTTACACGAACGCGCTGCACAGCAGTCAACGGACCAAGAACCTTTTCATTGATGACGTTTGACATTTAGCTTCCTCTGCCTTCATGCGTATCCTTTAACAGTTCGCGGTGTCTGTTGCCAAGAAGCGCGGGGAAACCTCTTTATCCCGACGACCGGCTAGGAGGGACCGTTTGGCCATCGGTCTGCCCTTTTTCATTTGATGTCAGGCTTCGAGCAAAAGTTCGTCAACTGGATTTTTTCGCTTCTGCGTTTTAGTTTTTTCATTTCCATCTTGTACTCGGGTACGAGATGAACCGCTGTGTCCATCCTTGCAGCACTTTATGTAATTTCTTCGGATGGCCTTCGATATTGGAGGTGTTAACTTTTACTGCTTCACCAGTTATGCAGCTCAACGCCTGCGAGCCATCAGATTTGTTTTCATCACGTAAAAATCTTTCCCGAAGATAAAAAGCGAAAAATCGGCAGACAAAATGCATGCCTCACTGCCTTTCAGAAAGAAGCATTCACTTTTCTGAGATCCTTTGACGCATTCGCCTCGGTGCTCCCGCGAACGGGTTCTCCATGACGGGGCATAAATTTCGCCATATGAAAGCGCCATTTGTTCCCGAAGGACATCACAATCATCACAAACAGCCGGCCGCTCAGTCACCGTCGACAGCAGAACCTGTCAAAAATTGTTCAACCTAACAAGATTAATAACAGGCACTCCATCAGATTTTTAATGATTTTTTTCACTGCAACCGGTCCGGTGCGTTTCGTGGACGAATTTGCATTTTTATTTTTGGACCCCTCTGCATATCCCTTCGTCACCCATCAGGTTCGAAGGCTCGAAGGAGCAATTTATGACGTGACGAGGAGACACACGATGTACAATGCATTTCAGGTGCACGCGAAAGGAATACTCCGCGATCGCGAGTCCGACGACGAAGTGACGATGATTAATGACGGTTCCATTTGGTGCGTGCTAAGAAAAGTGTCTTTCAAGTGTGCACATCTTTGGAACGCAGTCGGAGGAAAATGAAGTTAAAATAGAAACAACTATTGTCAGCTTCGCCGTTGATCAATCATCAGAGATCATGTGTTGTTAGTTGGCAGAATTATACAGGAATAACCAGAAGTAGTCATTCTCATGAGATTTCGATTTACACCATTTACCATGCCACCATTTGGAACACACTTATCTTTTGGTTTTAAAACACCGTTAAACACACCTCCGAAATATGGAGCCTAATTCCTTAACCACGTGAAAAGTGTCACCATTAATTCCAGCAAACGACGAGCGTATTCCTTTCCTACCGTCCTCGACATCTTCAGCACAGCCTATCCTGTCTTAAGTAATAATTCGCCCACATGCTCGATTTATTACGAAGCCGTATTATTTTCGCACGCGGCACCATCAGCGGGGTATAAAGAAAAATGCCAGAGCAGCGAGAGAAAAAAACATCCGCAAGAGAAACACATAATCCGTTAACTTAAATGCTTTTTGTCTGACGTGATATTATGCTTTAGCGATGTGAGTGAATATATGTTTTACTTTGCTCCCTGCTACCCCCGTCGATAAAACTCCAATCAGACAGTTTTGTTTTGTTCGTCCGTTTTGTTCGCTGTTTTCTTTTTGTCTGCATTCAGCTTCTGTTCGCTTCCACTCGCAATGCATCCTCACTCACACGCTCGCCCGCCAGACGCGCCTCCAAATGCTGAGACGATGAGCTTAAGTAGATTGTGATTTATAGTCATTCGCTATAATCTTCTAATTAATTTCAATAAAAATCTTATTTCCATTCCAACCGGTACGGTGAAGTTTCGCGTGCATTCTCAGTCTCAGTGCCGAAATATGTATGATCTTTTCGTTTTTCGTCATTTACTCTTCGTGTTCGTGTGGTACGATAGAATCAGCCAGTTTCGGCTGATTTCGTTCTAAGCTTTTGCTTACCGTCGGGTTGCTGCTCGTGACTCATAAAATGGCGGGTGTCGTGCCTGGAATTTATGCTGCAAAACATCCCCGCCACCCTGAAGCAACCATCAAAACAGTGATCGCGTAAATGCCAGCTTGGTGACGTGACGGACAAACCATCGGAGGGTGACTTTCTTACACGATTACTTGCAATTACCCAGCGGCGGAAATCCAAATTTTCTTGCACCATGGGTGGGTGGGAAAACACAATGAGCACAAAAATCGCGTGCGGTCAATCTAAGCCGCGATACGTTTGTTTTCTACTATCAGCTTCTTGTTGGATACACAGGAACCTGCCGCTCTTGCCGCTCGGTCTTGGAGGTCATTAATCATACAACCGTCGCATATGGGGAGTGAAGTTTGGCAAACAAAACGATACACCGTTGTAGGGCGCGGTGAGGTTGTCGTTTATTGTGATTAGTACACTATCAGATTGGACGGCTCATTTGCAACTCCGCTCCGATGGTGTGGCATTAATAGTCATGTTTTGTTTGTAATGGACGCGTTGTATTAAGTTTTTCTCATCACATTTATGCCGCAGGGAAAAATAAAATATTTGCTTTTTGGAGTCTCTTGTAGTGAAAAGCAAAAACCGAATAACAGAAATAAATCCCTTTTCAACTGACACTGGTCACAATAAACCATGTATTGACAAGAATTATTAGTCAAATGTGTTTAAAATTATATGCCTTCATACGAAATGGTACAACAGTCAGACTCGGAACAGGGATGAATATTAGTTCGCACACGGCTTCACCGCATATCCGGCTAATATCATCATCAGTGGATGCTCCACTTTGTAGGTTGAGCAGCATATCGGCAACACGTTGCCTCGCACGGTCTCGCAGACGCCCGTCGATGCCGTCGACGGTAGCCAATGTCGGCAAAAGCATTCCTATCAATTACCAACGCGACCACAAATAGCCGTCACCCGGGAAGTAATTATCCCATTCACCACCGGTGTGCAAATTGCGCCGAAGGTCAGTTGTGCCGCCCGTTTGGTGTTTTGCATCCGTGCGACTGAACGTGCGACTCATACCGAGCGTAATGAGACAAATGATGCAGCTTATATCAGGCCTTCATCGAATCGATGGCGGTTGCTCTCCGCATAGAACGCCGCCCGCCCGAACGGCGATGGTTATGATTTAGTTTGCATATTTTATGGCAACATTTCATCGAAACTGTTTATTATAGAGCTAGTGGCAAAGCATTTGGACCGTGTCGAGTGCGTCTGTCTGCGACTGCTGCCTGGTGTCTGGTTCATGAGCCGTGATCATGTCATCTAAATGCACCCACCGTCGGTGGGGTAGGGATAATTGTGCGCCATGTCTGGCACTCGTCGACATGTCGTCGACGGTGACGGGAACGCAACCGAAAACCGGGCAACCCCAGGGGCGGCAGCTCGTTGATTAATTTAATGCAATTATTGTCGATATAAAGTTGATTAATATTTAAATAAATAACGCTTCCATTCGACGGACAGTTTATTAGTATGTCTTTAAGCCCTCGGAGCCGCTGTCGGCGCTGTCATTAGCAGCAGCAGCAGCAGACGATTGCTTGGGGAGAGAATGTCCGAGCCGCTCGAACTGAACGTCTTGACACGGCTTTTGCATTAGACTCTGCAAATTGCAACACTTTAGCGAAACGAAACTTCTACACACCCCAAATCGATGCGCTTTTGGGAAAGGGAGCGTTCTGACCGCAAGAATATTCACGCATTCAGTAAGCTGCGGGCTGTATTTTACGATCACCAAACAGCCTTTTAAAAATGCAGCTATTAAGGAATAAAACCATAAATCATGCCGTCTGACATTGGATTACTTTATAAAGTTTTTGGGGGCTGCAGCCCTGCAGTTGTCATAATTCGAACGATCAAGAAATGAATAATTGGTGTTCAACGGATGAAAAAGAGAACCTTTTTGCTTGCGGTATCAGGTCCGAAAGCGAGCCTTTTGGAAATGATAAAAATGTTGCGCGATTGCTCAGAGGTAATTTATTTTTAATTTAATGACTCCTCGACCCATAAGTTAAGAGCTTTTCTTTACTAGACCAACTGATCAAAACTGACACTGAACTGAATTGTAAAAAACACTTTACCAATGTTGATGCAGTAGGCTTCCAACACCATCAACGAACTTTCCCACGAATAGCTTGAAAACAATTTGACCGTTCCCATTTTCGCGCACGGCTGCATCTGTCACAGCGAAACCCCATCAGCTGGCAAAACGTGCATTCCCCATCCCAAACAAAAACGAAAAACCCAAACGGGGGCCGTCCGTTCGGCTTGATATGTTTATGATGCCGTCCGAAGTCAGACGAGCAGCGCGATGTGACGTTCTTGGCACATTCGTCAGAACAGAACAAACAACAGCGGGCACAGAACAAGGAGATGGCACGCGGAGGGTGGCTCATACAATGTGAAATCGGTATGCGAGACAGGATGGACACTGAAGCGCGGAACCGTACGTTGACCAAATAATGCGCGCGTTCGCCACCAGACAGACCGGTGAAGGCGTGCAATGGCGCATAACCGAATCAAACGGAATGGCGACGGCGTGATTTCCAGACACCGCTAATTAATCGTCGTTAATTTTTCGCACTAATTGCGTACAGACAGATTGAAATTGCAAATTTTGAGCGCACACAACACGGTCACGGCCTGGGAAGGGTCGGGCGTCTGGATGACGCTGAAGTAGCTTCGTGGAAAGACGATCGAGTGAGTCAGAGATAAATCAGCAGCACCAGCAACGTATGAAAGAAACGTTTCGGCTGCTTTTTGAACGCCGGTTGCTAATTGATAACGGTGTATCGACGAGGAAGATTGTTAAACAAGATATGTAAAGCCTCCTATGAAAGTAAAACAACATGATTTTTATATCAGTATTATGTAGCTTACAAAAACCTTATAAAAAAAAAGATTTCTACTAGCAAATCATTTCAAGGTTTGTTGGCTGAAGACTCCATATGAATATATTTTATTTATAATTTTAAAAGTATAAGTGATCTAAGATCCATTGCTGCGTTCGTGTATGGTACTATTGATCATTCAAAAATGTACTATTTTTCCTCGTGTCAAACCACTTCTCTCTACAGTACGACACGCTTGGCAAATAAAATTCATTCATGTACTAATCATCAGGGTTTGTTTAAAGTAAATATTTTCTATCCCCCCCATTACAGAAGCGCCGAAACTGAACAACAAACACACAACAAGCGCGCACGAGCGTATTTTATCCGTACTACCGCAAATTCCAGACAATGACGCACACTAGCGGCTGCAAACCAATTCGCTTTGACAATTCGACGAAACGGTTACCCCCTTTCCGTCACACTTTAAAAATGCGAGACTGATGCTTCCACCCCAGCCCGCAGTTGAGACAACCCCCGATCGACCAGACCGGTGGGGGAACGATAAATACTCTGCACCTCACCGCCGTAGCTCATCTTTTGCTCCTCTCATCTGCTTACGCGAGCCTATAACCAGCCGGTCCAAGAGCGGTGGTGATATCGGTGACGCCAGGTTTGGGGTTGTGAGATAAACATCAGACGGGTTTTCCCCCGCATACGCCCAGCGCTCGCGTTCAGGGTTTTCCTCCCACCCTAGTCCTTACCAACCCAAGTTGCGATATGGTGGTGGCGATGTTACTCAGACTACGACCACTTGTTCTAACGGACTCGTTCTGCTCAAAAGAGGGTCACCCCGTTCACGTCTAGGTCTGGTCTGGTCTGGTCTGGTATGGCATGGCTCGGTCTGTTCTGTTGTTCTGCCGCTGTCTGGGCTCGTCGCACACCCCCTGAACCCCGTCCTTAACGCGAGGGCTTGGACGCAGACCCCCTCCGCACTGGCTCGTTTCGGTTCGGGTTGGCTGAGTTTAACTGTTTTTCGACGTAACCCCTTCTCGGGGCTTGGTTTTTTTTCCTTCGGCCGCAGTTCGCCGAAGCACGGTATAGGTTTCTGTACGAAAGATGGTGATGAACAGTGACAGAGTGCACTTGCATCAAGTCACAGGAGGAGGGGGGAGGATTATTATGACTAAAAGACACACGAACAGACACGCAAACCAATTCACCCAATTATTATACGTCAGACTAGCGCCAGACGAGCAAAGGTAAGGTAAGCGTACTATGACTACTACGAGCGTCGAAACCCGGTGCGGTGAAATAACTATGGCAACGAGTGAGTGAGAAAGATAGAGAGCAGCAGGCGTGTGTGATGAGGCGTCCGCTCCAATATTTGCACTGTCTTCATCATTTCTCATTTCGTCACCCATTTAGAGGAGCATTTCCCCTCCCAGTCCGCGTCCATCGCACCGGGGGTCCTGTCGAACCTGGGAAGGATTTGGAAGACCGAGAGATCTCGAAGATGGCGAGGTGTGTAAGTGGAAGCTGACAGCTGGGTTTTTATGTACCCTTGGATCGAAGGTTGGGTTTGTCGCTGTTTTACTGTTACCGGGCGAATTTTAGGGATAGAGATGAGTCACGTCTGCGAATGAATGTCTCGTGCAGGGTTGTCAAACCCACATGTCTGTCGAACTGATTTTTTATTTTACATTTATTGGACTGTTTATATTATAAGCCTTAATTTTCATGAAACGTTGAAAAGTAACCAAATAGAAATTAACCATTGAATACTGCTCTAAAGCACGGCTTTTAATAATGAAGATGTTTTAAACCAAAAAGAAGTTGAACATATTGTCATCAACAGCTTCCTAGTTGCTAACGACATGTCTACCTCGTGTTGTAGGCCACTATCTCTGGACTTAACTCTCCACCGTGATGTGATGATGCATTCGTCTCGTTTGCATTTGCGATCGCGCGTGTTCCCCCGCAACATTCCATGCCGCCATGCATCACACGGCCACTAAGCAGAAAGTCAAACAACTAAACCAAATACTGTTGAGTACGAGAGATAAAAAAAACAGTCGACTCACATCGAGAACACCTTCCATCCGTGACGTCTAAGCACTTTCTACTTTTTTATTCTTGTTCGCTTCTTCTATTTTGCACCCGGTGACTATGCCAAACGCAAAACCCAACAAACCGTCTTGCTTAGTGCCTAGTGGCAGGGAATCAAAAGGAGACACAAGCGAAAAAAAAAACAAAAATCGCACACACAAACGCGCCCAAGAATCCAAACCTCGAACAATTCGTTTGTCTGCGGCGACGACAACGACGGTTAAGGTTGCATTTTTATTTTCACCTTTTTGGCTTTCGTCTATCCGATTTTGGCCGCGCGGCTGCTGTTGGTTTGCTTTTGGGTGTGTGTGCGTATTTTTTTTTATTTTGTCAAACTTTGGCTCCCCCATCTGAGTTCCTCGCTTTTTCCACACCTTTTGCGTCCAAGAACCACGTCCTACACCTACACCCAATACCTCGCCTTCCTCACATATCCAACACCACCACGTCTCTCCCGCCCCGGAGGCCTGTCTCGTCGGTGCACGTTTCAGGCTGCTCCTATGCTCGGAGGCAACACCGCATGCTCCAGCCGCCACTACTTCCCCAGCATAAATAAAGCCGACTCACACCTTTCCCCTTTGCGAAGCCCACCACCCAGGGTGGGGCACGGGCTTTTTGGTTGTGACACAAAAATATGCCATCACTCTCTACACATGCCGACAGCGGAAGGAAAGGAAAACACCAACCACCTCGGAACGATAAATATACGAGCAAATATTTTTCAATGTCACCCGCCTGCTTCGACCATGGTGACGACGACGATGGCAAACCCTTTTCCGTTTCCGTCCGTCGGGCTCCCAAAGTGCTATTGTTATCGCGAGTGCGTCGTGAGCGTCCATCCGGGGAGGGATTAGTCCTCGAAAAAAAAAACCGGGAGAAAAGCCGCACTCTTCAAACTCTAAAAAGGCTCCGAAAAAGGCTCTTGTCGAAAGTGTGTAGAGTCGGTATTCTTATTTTGCTTTGGATCCGGCAACCACCTCTCACGAAACGAATTGAATGAAGATCTCGTGGAGCGCGAACAAGAGGATCGCTTTTTTCGGTTCCTTCAAATAGTAAGTCTTCGGGGCTTGAAAGTCATCCGGGGATAACGTATCGTTTGGGAGGATGTATGGAATGTCCACTAGTCTGTTGAAGGTCGACAGACAGACTTTAAACTTACTGCTAATCGACTTTTTGACTCATTCTTTTCCGTTCCGAATTTGTTTTCGTGGACAGCCTGAAGGCCGTAACGATACAATTTACACTAGACATTAGAATGCAAGCCTCAAACCAGACAGCCAGACAAGCGGACGTCTAGGCCGTGCGGAGGCGACTGACTTCATGCTCCTTCCAGGAAGGATTCCTTACGCGCGGTTGTAAGGAGCTTGCAGATTTCTAAACGAAAGTCTCGTTCAACGTCGTACGGGTAAGAGTACGACCAAAACCAAAACAAAAAGACGATTTGCAGAGTTTTCATTTTTTTCTTTTTTTGGCTTCTACTATTGCCATTAGAAAAGCTTGAGTATATTCAGTACATTCTAGTCTGAGTAATCATTGTGGATCGATTATTCAATTAAAAACCTCAGCGTTTTGATGTCTTTAGAACCTTTTGATAGCTTCTTTTTACACACGTCAAGAACGTCTCCAATATTTGATGGAACACTTATCATTTCGGGCTATCTGGTTTATTTCTTTCGCCTGCAGTTTCGTTTAACGATCATCACACTCGCTGTGTTTGCCCCCATTGTACCTCATTAGCGAATCATCGTTAAGCAAAAACAGTAACCCAAGTCGTTGGTCCGCTAACTTTGGGCTATCAGATCGAACCATGAAATATCTTACCTCAACCCCACACTCACACCGCGCATCCTACTCGCGTAAGGACTAGAACATTACCCGAAACAACCCAGACAGGTGACCGTCTTGACCGCGAAGTTGAGTTGGAGTCGTTTATCGTTAGTATCGTCTCGCGCCACCCGCCCATTTATTCGACGAGTTTCACTTTTGCTCGTCGTTTCGGCCATCATCACCGCGCAGGCAGCTACACCGTTAGCACGGTTCTTGAATGACACCAGCGGTTGATGGGGAGCATATGATACGTGGATAGCTTTATCGCTGTGTAAAATGCG
This sequence comes from Anopheles farauti, assembly GCA_000473445.2. Lineage (NCBI taxonomy): Eukaryota > Metazoa > Arthropoda > Insecta > Diptera > Culicidae > Anopheles > Anopheles farauti. The sequence goes on from KI915041.1 coordinate 20,821,389, forward strand.
AACAGGTGTGTCGATTTTCGAAGGCGAGAAATATTTTCCTTGGCTAGCAACAACGTTTGTGAGGTAATTTGCAAGCTCGAACAAACATTTGGAAGGTGTTTACGGATGGCACATAGATAAGGGTGTCAAGTGAACGATGTTGGGTGATGTAAAAATCATAATTTGTGCTGCATCAAATCGGATCCAAAAGCATGGATTTGTTTTTCAAACGTGTTTGGATGATATGGTTGGAAAATTATTTCACGAAAAATCCTTACATGCTTATCAAATTTCAAATCCGACCAAAACAAGCAATTCAATAAATGTCGCAAAATAAAACACACCAAAGCAAGCCGAAAATTCAATTCGAAAATGCTTAAATAATTTAATTTCCACCATCAAACACGAAACGCAGCCGAATACCCCAAACGAAGCACTAAATCCTGGCGAGATTTGAGCTTCTTAAAATGCGATCTGCAACGGTTCTTTTCGCTGCCCAAAACCGACCGAACCGGAATCTCTCTGGGCACCTTGTTTTGCCGTCCTAACGCGGTCTAGTCCGCACTGTACCGAAAAAGAAACGTGACATCCATTAAAGAGAAGTAGCATCCGTTTCGATCCTCCCTACCCTACAGGCGCACGCTGCGCAGTACCACAACACGTGCGAAATGGGTTGCCCACGGCTGACTAAACCTGTTTTCGGCGTTGGGCAAAGGAAACATACATTTTTGAGATTTTCTAACCATATGCAGAACCCTTAGAGATTTGTTAAAACTGGTCTCGAGCCTGGTGCATTAGAGATGGACCTTTGAAGTAAGCACTGTTGACTTAATTATTTGATGCCTGCAAATACTTACACATCCCTAATTACAATTTCTACAAAGTTGTTGTACAATAAAATAATGCATTGTTATTTAATTTCGCTTCAAATTAATTTCAAATTGAAAACTGTCTATAGATGAAATATTTCAAATTCTTGTCAAAAATCAACAATTCGAAGATACACAACCGGCACGACAACTCAACAAACATTAGTAAAAACACAAATCGTTACGCAAAATCCATAGCACCAAAACTATGTTCACAAAAAGTGTTTCTACATATGACGTATGCGAAAAAAAATATTATAAACGTGAATGCAGAAGAAGCAGCTGCCATGATAAAACAATTATTTAATTTCATTCAATCCGCAGGTTTGCTTTATTATTCATAATAACATTCGAGGTCCGTACGCTCTACCCTAACTTTTGATTTTTGCCTATTAAAAACCCGTTTGAAACCGTCACGCTCCATCAACCGATCGCCCTATCAGGAAGGCAGTGACGGCGCAATTGCAATCAGTAGAAAAATCAGTGTTCCCGTCTCCCGGAATGGAATATCGGTTCCAAAACTGTCTCTCTCACACACACACATGCACAAAAACTGATTCATTACCTAATTGAAGGTTCATTTACTGCGCCGGGATACGAGCGCGTCGCGTAGGGTTCCCCCGATCACGGATGTGACATCAAGCGCCGACACAACCACAGCACACCCTTAGGGTAGGGGTTGAAACGAAACTGCTTCTTCATCACCGGCCGTTTCGCGTATCCTTGATGTCGTCAAATTTTATGACGAACCAGGTTTCCCGTGTGCCAGCGTGCCAGCGTGCCTGCCATGGAAGGAAACAAACACGGGAGTGTGCAGAAAACCAGGGACACACATATGACAGGCCATCAAAACGGTTTCACCGACGGCAGCCTCGTCCACGTGTGCTTGCATTTCCACGTGTTGTCGCCAGCGTCGTCGCCATCGTTTTTATTTATTTTTTTATTGGCAATTCCCGTCAGCCAACCCTTCCATGCAAGGATCATCCGCACGGATACAGCGCCTGTCTGGATTTTCGTAATGTGCGCCGGGACAGGGACGAGAGTGGACGGATTTTCGTCCTTCCCGTGCGCTGACGGACACGTGACGAGTCGCCGAGTGATGACAGCGTTTGGTTGGTTTCGGTAGGCCGACCGTACCGAGTGGTAGTGATCGTGCGAGACTGATAGGTCGGGCGCAGGAGCGCTAGGAGGATGCCGGATGTAGACACTTCGATGAGTGACTAGGGAGCGGTCTGGTTCTGGTGCGATACTGCGGCAATAAAATAATATACAAAGCACCCGTCAACTGTTGCCCGTCCTACTGGTTGTATTATTTTTACACGCTGTTTTTATTTCCATTAGAAGCAACTGTGGAGAAGGGGAAAACATTTATATTCTGCGGTGTACTCTTGTCGCGCCAGCGCTGCAAGGGTGTGCAAGGGTGTCTATTTGATTTCTTTATTATTGTAAGTAAAAGGCACAAATTGATCGTAGAGATTTTGTGACTGCAGTCTTGTTGGTTGGTTGGTCAGAATGGTAACGGGTATAGCAAGGTTTTTAGAAGTTTTTCCTTAATCTAAGAAGTATTTGTGATATCAATTACGTACAAATGGTTTGAGACAAAAATTTGAACATAATCGAATGGATCTGTCTATCAAAACGGAAATGACAAGATTTTTAAATAAGATATAAATAAAAAAAATTAATCTCTGCGATGACATGCGATCCCATCATCCAACAACCAAAATAAATTGCTAGGCGCTGCCTCTCATCGTCCGCCTATTGCAACTTCTGTTCGCAATCCATCGTCGTTCGGTGCAACTGAGATTGATTGCGTTTTACGGAGCCCCCTCGGGGGAAAGTATTGGCGTTATTTTGTGGCCTCGTCGATCAAGCCGCGATAAGTTTGACGTGAAACGCTCACCCTCCAAAGCTCACGGCTCACGAGCACCTCGATTTACGATTACGAGGTGGGTCGATCGGGTGGCTCGACAATCCACCCAAGTAGGTGGCGGCCATAAAACGTGACCCTTCCCACCAGCCAACCTGCACATGAAAGCTGTTCTTCTCACTCTGTCAACGGCGTTTGGCTCACGTTTGTCCGTAGATTGTTAACAAAACAAAACAAACGTTCACAGTCTCAGATTGATTGCCGCCATAAAAACGTGAAATTGGAAAAGCTCATCGAATGCTAAAGAACTTTCTCGCGACGGGAAGGCGGAAGGACGCGAAAAACTCATCGTGTTTTCTACAATCGTTTTTTCGCACGTCACCCAACACACACCCCCTTGCGGACGTTTGATGTCACCCTCTTGGGGTGGGGAGCAGAACTTAAGTGGAAACCTATTTCCAACTGTCGCTTCCGTCTTGAGAAATGCGAGTTTCACTTTATCCGTCGCTGATTCGTTACGTTCCCTTTACGTTGATGGTGCGACGGTGCCGGCGTTTTGATGCGAAATGTGATTGTTTCGTCTAGATCGCAAGCGCGTGTTCCATTTCCCAACCGGAACCGAATCGATGCATGCATAATTGGCGACGTAAAAATATTATTGCTTGCGCGATAAAATAGGACGCCCGGAGTTGAGTGGCAAGAAATGCACTTACGGTTGATGTTAAAACGAAAGTGCTTCCGTTTGTTTGTCGACGTAAATATACATTCGTAGCAGTTGTGTTAAGTATGTTTTTGTGGAGACAATTTTACTTCCTTATCAAAAGCTTTTGAAAGCTATCGCTTTAGTTTCGCAAACAAAACAATACACAATATCCTCTTCGATGTACAATATATAATGTATATTTTTCTTACATTTTTGTTCACATGCAGCTAATAAATGTTATGTTAAAATAATTGTTAAAATTACAATTTATAATATCTTTTTGCATTAAGGTACGGTTAATATTTAAAAAATATTCTCCGATATTGAGGATTGTTGCAGCTTTTAGTGTACATACTCTCGCGTTCTTATGACGTTGTCCGTCCTACCCAGTGGATGGCAAGGTTAAATCGTCATCGTGGTGAAAGGCAGAAGCATTGCACGTACGCGTCGTTTCGTGCGCCAGACCTCTTAAGCCTTACTGCCAGAAATATCTCAGCCTTACCCAGCATCCATGAGCCACCGAGCCAACCCGTCTTCTTCTTCGTGTGCGAAACGTGCCCCGAAGCTAAACGTGGGGCCTTGGCCTGGCATCCTTCTCGCCATGCCATGGCAAATAAATAACATCATTACGTCCGGTCAGCGTACTGACGATACGCACAGGTACAGGTAAAATGGTGAAAGAAAAAGCGGATCCCCAAGTGCGTTTAATATTTTCTCCCTAGGGCAGGCGGAAAAGGCGGCAAAGAACGCACGCTTTGGGGACGCAAAGTGTCTGCGAAAGAATATACGACCTCCAGTTTTGGGAATGGAAAGGGATAGCGGGGATGAGAACCTGACGCTGGGCGAAACAGTAAAAACCATTGCCTAACGTAATCCTGGCTGGTTACAAAGGAAATAACACGACAACGACGACGACGGCATGCTAAGCCGTGTCTGGCGGGAAAGTTAGATGGATGGTGGAGTATTATATTATGCTTCTTGCGGGTCTGTTGTTTTTTTTTGTTCTCGCCCACCGTCTTTATTCGCACAATTACATGAGAAATGCTTTCTTCTTGTTTGCCCTTTCTGTACTCCTCTTTCGAAATGCTTAAATATTTCTTCTCAAATCAAACAATATTGTCTTGTAGTGTTGCTATTAAATTCGAAACAATATAATCTGCTCATTAGCCTTCTTCTAAAGCTATTCTAAACGCTCACCGCGCTCGCTTCCCCTTATCCGGAACCGTCCCTATCGCCCTTCTCGGCTCGACTCGCGGTAACCTTGGTTGGCGTGCAAAAATGCAATGAACGAGGCAGGTAATCGCCGTTTTGCAGCCAAACGAGATGCGTCTCCCGGGGGCCGCCAGAAGCTACCAGTGGCCACCAGACCAGAGGAGAAACGCGCAACTCGTGTCGGGCGCAAGAAGCGCGAAAGCACGTTCGCGACGGTCGGTCGTAATCGGTCGAGCCCTCGATTTCGCTAATCGTCTGCCGCAAAGCGGAACCGGAGTTTGTTGTGTCTAGCCGCTTGGGTTGGCTTGTGGGAAAAGCGGAAAGTGGTAGGTGGTTTGGTGCTGCGCGAAGGCTTTTAAAGTGAAGCCCGGTAGCAAGTGAGTGGGTAGAGTACAGTGTAGTGCGAGTATTTCGCAACAGCTTTATAAAGAAATCGGCTTATTTTTTTCGACATTATGGTAAAATAAATGGTATTCTAAAACTCGATGAACAGAATGATCAGAATAACTATTTGTAACATAACCTAAACTATCATGCTGACTATAAAGACGAGTATGAGTATGTGTCCGCCACTATACGTTCTAAGCTTCGTTTCGTTTCTTCCAACCGAATGTTTCGTTTGTTCTGCTAAGCTAATCGCTATCGCCACACCGCCGCCCTCGTTTCTAACCTTCAGACATGTTTGCCACCCCTATCCGCCCTGTGCCGGGTGCCTGCCACGGTCGTTCGGCAATCAAAGAAATCATCCATTGCATTGATGCAACCGAGACTGCACCCATGCACGAATCCGTGCCAAACAAACGCACCAATGTCCGTGAGACACGACACCGAATGTCGTGACGATGTTCCAGACGGCTTTAGCGTCGTTCCTTTCCGCCGGTCACCACTACGACGACCAACTCACGTCCGACCAACTCCCATCGGTAACCATCGATCGACCAATCAACCGGTTTGACCCTCGTAAAGGGCCTCCCATTTCCCCCTTTCAATCGGGCCAAGTATGTTTGTGTGTGAGTGTGTGCTTTTTTTGTCCTTCGACTCACAGCATCGGTGACCCTGGCGGATTCGAACCATTTGCAGACATTGCAATTGCGCTCGCGTTAAATATGCAACGCTATCGGCGGATCGCCGGTTCTCCCCCGTTCGATTCCAGACGGGCCGATAGTGATCTGGTTTCAATTACAATGCGTACGAAGACGGGTGGGATTTTTATCGCTTCGAGATTGCTTTTGTGCGTGAAATATGCATTGAGTTGGCCATTAATTGCTACCGGGCACGAACGATGTATTTAGGTGCGAGGGGTTTGTTCGTAAATTTACTGAACTTAATCAAAAGAGTGTATGTAATTTAATGATATATTTCGATGCTACAAGCAAACTGAAAGCTATAAATTTATTTTCTTTCACAAAAATAATCGTACAACAAATTGAAAAGATTGCATGAGAAAAGGAAAATTTCTCGCCAAAAATCCTGCCATCAGACTTCCTAACTGCGTTATGCTATAAGCCACCATATGACGCATGAATTTTTATTTATCAAGCCATGATTCAGCCACCTATTCCGCACGGAACCAATCCGACCATTTTTGACGTCGTATGTCTACCATTTTAGCCACCGGGGGGGGGGGGGGGGAGGGGGAGGGAAGCCACCCTGAACCACTACGTACCATGTTTGGCTTCCGAATGCCAGACGGTAATAAAATAAAATTCAAGGTCATTACGGGCCGCACCTTTTCGCTCACTGCGCCCGAGCCCACGATTATGCTCCGCGGTCGATCCATTGTGTCGACCCGAAATTATGCTCGCGATATGGTTTCAAACATGGATGCAACACAGCTGAAACATCGGCCGGAAAAGGGAAACGATACCGCCGAGAAGGGTCCGTGGGAAAGGGGCCGTGAACTGGTCGACGGATGTGGCACTTATTGATCGATCGGATGAGCGACGGTTGCATCGGGGTGGGTTTTGAAAATATTGGATTTGAAATTTTAAGCTGTGAAATGTAACCTTCACATATTTTTATGCGTTCAGCCAGCTATAATGCTATGAGTTCTTGAAACTCATGGGTGGCAAAGTCAAACGCGACGCTCGTTTCTGTCCGAAAACTATAGAACGATATCCTTTAATGGTTCCAAAAACCAGCCGCCCTGATCCGGAAGGCGATTTTTATGATCGCCTTCCATCAGCCCGGCCAAGGGACCACCAAAAGGATGCCGCGTGGAAGACCTTTCGGAAAGCCATTTCGCATTATTGAAGTGATTCGCTTTGGCCAGCTTCCGAGCGGTTTTGACTTTGGATCGTTGAAATCCTTCCCTGCCGGGGTGGCATAAATTGACCGTTTAGGTGTCACGATCCCACAGTTCCCTCCTCCCAAACGGTCGCCATAGTTTGAGGCGCTAGACCGTTATGGATGAGCTTTTCGAGCTCTTGCGCGTAAAATGATTTACGAATACAAAAATTGGAACGCTTAGAGGATTATGACTTTACGGTGTTGGTGGTTCCTGGTTTTATTACCAACATTCATTCTTTAGAAGCGGCTGCGGTGTTATGACGGAAAATAGTAAAAAAAAACACTTCTAAACTCTACCTCTATTGCGTACAGTTTCATCCCAACCGCTAATGTGTTGAACGTGATAGTCGAGAGAATGTGTATAAAAAACGAGATAAGTCTGCACTGCCTGAAAAATTTCTTTGAAACGATCATTTATGACAACGAAAACCGTAAAAGGTTTTGAAAGAAGCATAAAAGTTTCGAACATAACGTTTTTCTTTGTTTCATTACTGTGTTTTTATGATCGAGCCATTTATTTGAAGAATGTTTAAAGATGAAATAAAATCTGAGAAAAAAGATTATCCGTCTTCTATTTCCATTTTATTTTCTTATCGATACACAAAAGCTAGAGTTGTTTAAAGTAACTGGAAGAATGAATTAGAATTTTATGAAAATTAGACACATGCGTCAAATAATACATAATTGAACAAAATTCGCCACTGACGCTGTAGAACGCATAGAGCTAGAAAACAGAACGAAAACGACTCAAGACGAGTGTCAATTTACAGTAAATAAAGGCTTCTCGATCGAAGGAAATTCTCATCCGCCGCTGCTCACATCTGTGCCCTTTTCACGTCCGTATCGCTGCCGTGTTGATAAAACCTAAGACCCTCACACCCCACCGTATGGTGGAGACGAGCAGGAAGACGAGGCAAGCCCGATACGAGACGGAAAATAGATGCGTATCAGACCGTAAGTGTGTGCGTATTTAAAATACGTACGTACACACGCGTTCGCTCCGACGGCGGCGGCGCCGAGACGGACCAAAAATAGCATCACGGTCGCCCTTTTAACGCACGCACCAAGCGCCCTCACGGCACCCTATGGGCGAGAGGAAGAGAAAGCAAGCGAGTGAGGGTGTGCCGATGGCGACGGTGCTGGCTGCTCTCGCTCACACGCACGCCCAGACAACAGCAGGCGGCGATGGCGACGTAGACAAGGGATGGGTTTCTAATCCGGACGACCTTGTGCGTAGAATAACGGGGATCCGTCGGGCGCAAACACACGGCATGAAGGAAGAAAATAAATGTGCGTAGCATCCGTTCACCACCCCAAACTCGACCCATCCATCCTCTCCCAACCCCACCCCAGAGAAGAAGAGCCGGTGTCCATTCACCAAACCCACCCGTTGGGTTGGGCCGGTGTCTGTGTGTTTCTATCTCATTCTTCGGGCGGGAGGGAGGGGGATGGAAGAAGTGAGCGTGCAAAACAATACCAGAGCGTCTGGCACGAACGCACGCGAGCGCCGAAAGCAAACACACACACACACACACACACACACACGTGTACAGTCTCTTCTATCCTGTCTGGTCTGGTGGGGTCTGGTCTGTCTGGGCCGACCGGCTTTCCTGGCCTGGGCTTTCCTCAACTCGGCGGCGTTGGAGCCTTTGCAGGGTTTTGTGGTGTGCATGGCGCATGTCTGGTGGGACCCAGCCGGCCTGTCAATCGATGGAGCTGACTGGCCTGCCGGGAGAGAACCAGAACCACTCATGGTAAAAACACTCTCCCTGCCGGGAGTGGAGTGCAAGATGACGATGACGACGACGCAAGGTCGACAGACAGATGCGACAGACAGTGGCCTCTCAATGTCCGTCTCTATCGCTCGTTCGTCCGCGCTATGGTCGATGCGTACGCGATTAGTGTGTAGTGCGAGCAGGAGGGGTGGCTCCTCTCGGGTTTGACACCTTTCGCAGCCAGCTCTAAACCGGGAGCGTAAATCATCCGGCGGCCTGCCTGCCCGAACACTACACCGACTCGTGGCGGCCGTTCGCATCTGACAGAGACAGACACGCGGGGAAAGACTTCTTTCCTCCCATCCTTGGTCGCGTTCGAGAGCCTACCCCACATGCTTGCGGAGTGACCACGGGCTGCTGGCCCCTCGGCTGCTGCCTCATGGCGGCGCCTTAGTATCCGGGATTCGATTATTGTGTCTGTCTGACTGGGGTAGGCCGGTTGTGTTTTCCCGTCCGAGTCGGCATACCATCTACAGTGGCACCGTGAGCGAGAAAGCAGTTGAAATGGACAGATTTAAACCTTTGTTTTGATGACGATTCCAAATCGAATCCACTCAACGATCATTTTATTTGGAAATTATTTTTTTAAATCTGATTCAATTTTATTTTAGTACAAATTCAATAGAATAGATAAGAATTCGTAGAACAAGAAGTTATGAAATCTCAATCCAACTTAAAAATCATTTAACGAGACGATAAAGAAATACATTTACAGAAATGTTAAGGTTGGTAGGAAACAAACGAAATTAAAAATCCATCAACTAAACACATTTCTGGTCAGACTGATCCGCATTCGAAGCTATAGTCCATCAGTTAAAATCCACTCGCTGATGCTAGACTTCATTCAACTTCGCGTGTGCTACTCTTCTTTCACCATTTAAACATCGCTTCACCTCTACCCGTCCGTCCATCGTTCCGCTCCCTGTACCATCCCTCGCCAGTAGCGACCGGTGGTTTGGCCCCATTTTTGCGTTATTTCAAATTTTTGGCTTAAATTGAATACATTGTTTTTGTATGCGAATGAGTGTTCGTGTGTGTTGCGTGTCGGGACGCCCGTTGCGATCCTGGCGAATGCCGAACCGAGGGTGCAGCAGACAAACCCCCGGGCATGGGTGTCTGGGCTGACTTTCGGAACTCGTATCAACTCAACCCCGACGGCAAGGTCCGAACCATGGGCGGCATGTGTACAGGAGGGGCGTAATATTATGGGGAACCATGGAGTAAAGAAAAAACACTAAACGCTTCACCGCTATCTGCTTCGGTGTTGGACGGTATATGCACAAAAATTTGCGAATCGTAAGCATGTGATAATGGGAAGATAATAGAATAGGTTAGGCGCTACCGTAGCATGCGATGTTTTATCCCAGGCCCGGTTTGCCGAATGTTGATAGGAAATTAGCTCCATTCATCAATAGTCGCACCGAATTCCGGCACTCGCATCCGCATCAATGGACCCGGGGTTCTGTTTTAACGTCTGCTCTGCAATTTGCATAAGCGTTGTAACAAGCCACCGAATAGAATGTGTAAAAAAGAACCCCAACCCTACGCCAGACACCGCCAAAATCGACACGAGAAATCGAATTCGAGCTGAAGCCGGGAGGGAAAAGTAACACCAGTAGTTTTTTGCATGCACTTCGCCGATGAAAACCGCCCGGCTGCGCCCGTGCCTGCTTGGATGCTTCAGTGACAGTGCCGCCGCCACACCACACTCATACTTGCGCTCTCTTTCTCTCTCTCTGTGACGTACATGCTCCAATCTGTCCTGTTCTGGGATTGAGGTGTGTGGCGCATGAGAAGTGAGCAAGGTGGGGGAGGGGAAAGGGCGGGTTAGGATCGTTATGTCTGCGAATTTGCATGGGCGTAGGCAATGAAGAAGCCGGGACTGTTGTTTGAAAATTTCCTGTCTGAGAACTGCCTCTTCTTCGATCGCCGTCTCTCTTTCTCTCCATCCGTGTCGCTGTCGGTAGTCTGTTCTAGCTCTCGTTCGCTGCTGTGTCTGCTATTCGTTCCTGATTCATCTCTTGACAGACCGAGCGCCATGTGTCAGGTTGGGGTGTCTGTCATAACATAAAATTAAAAGTCTTCTCTGCCCTGGGAGACACGTGCTGAATTATTTTCTCAAGAATATGTTTTTTTTTGGCAAATCCCTCACAGCTTATCCTAAGGCCGCTTTGATTGCCTAGAACCATATCGATTCTTGTTGATCTTCTTTTTCAATTGTAATTGCAAGACGTTTTCCCGCCGCCTGTTCCCAAGAAACGTAATGTAAGATTACTTCGACGAAGAGCACAGACACCGCAAGAACAGTTGTTGTTAGTTCGTGGTCGCATCTGACATTGGTGTGTGTATTATGTTCCCAACGAACAAAACCGAAGCGAAATAGCACGGTTAAGGCAAAATCAGCTGGGTTAATGGCCGTTAACCGTGCTCGGAAATTGCTCGGACGGAAGTATTTAACCGTGCTAGGCACGATGTTTGGCACGATTGCTAAGCCGAAAATACGAAAAAATGAAGGGGAAAAAA
>KI915041.1:20837038-20865545 GCA_000473445.2 Anopheles farauti
TCGGCTAGGAAATTGTTCGCTTCTCCCTCCCTCTCAATATCGCTTTCTCCCTCTGGCTCACAGAAAACGGCTCGAATAGCTTCGGTTTTGCCCGCTGGGTTGGCTCGGAAGGGTTGCTTCTGTAGACGGTGGTGTAGCGGATCGACGAAGAGAGCAGCAATATTTGTGCTCGCCGACATAAAGAAAAAAAAACATCGCGACTGTGTGTGTACGTGTGCTCTGGCTTCGGTCTGGTCTTCTCGAGCGTTTAACTGGCAAGCTGGCTGGCGCACTAACACCAATACTTCAAATCGCGCCAGAAATGCAATACGATCTCGGTCGTCGAAATGGAAGGTGTGTATGGTGAGGGGTTGTTGGGGGTGTCTAGCCAAGGGGAGGTGAATAGCACACATACACACATACACGGCCAAGCGCTCGTGCTGATCATCAACATCATGAATCGTCGGGGACGTGTCACTCGCCCCGTTTGCATTCTCCCCTTCTTATCCCTTTTGATGGAAAACTCAGTTTTGTGGTTTTCGCTATAGGCTGGAAAATCCAGCCAGACACCGGCACTTCTCTTCGTGCGCGCTCTTTTTCTCATTCTCTCTCTTTCTCTTTCTCTCTATTTCTCTCTCTCTGTCGGTCTCCATCCACACGCACACCAGCGTGTGTAGAAGGATATGTTTTGGTAGACGCTTCTGATTCCTTCCCGTGGGTATGCTCTCTTTCCTTCTTGCACATAGTCACTCCTTATCCTGACGGGTCAAGGGTTGCTGCGATGGAGCAGCCTGGTCGGTGGTGGAATACTGTGGAATACATGCACCAATACCAGTGTTGTCTGTGGTTTTGTTTTTACGAAAATCGAGCGAGCCGCAAGTGCGAGCGAGTGAGAGAATATGTTTTGATTTCTTTTTTATTTGTTCCTTTGCTACCACCGCCACCATTCTCCGTGTCCGAGGAAGCGCTTAATTGGTAATGGTTCTGTGCAATGCATTTTGTGACAACTTTTATTTGTATTTAAACTTATCATTAATGTTAATTCTAAACACAATTTTTTTTATTTTCCATTACAGGTAAACATTCCGGATACAAAAAAAACTCGCTTCTGACATGTTTTGCTACAAAATGAGAGTATAAATGTGCTGTAATTCATTGAAAGCATTTCATCATAACCGTAAGTTATTTTTTGTATCATTATCTGTAAAATGTAGTAAGTTTGTTCAGGTATTTGACCGATTTTAGCGATTTTCTTCATGATTTCATTACTTTGAGTTCAACGTTAAATTTATGCATAAATAAAATTCATCTAAGTCACTTTGGTTTTCACAATTTTGCTATTTAATATATTAATATTTTTAACAAAATATAAAAATGTGATAATATTTTACTCAATGTCATGAGTGTTATTCTGTAGAAAATATTTTCTTCTTGAAAGAGTTGCATCCACATCAAATTTCATTAAATTTTTACAATGTCAGCGCGCTAGGGAGATTTGTTGTCCTTTCCTTGCCCCGAAATCCTCACCATCCGGTCATTTAACGGACGAAACTATCACGAGGTTGCACAAACAGTTTTTTCTCTCTCTTTCTCCTTCTGCATTTCTCATTGCATTTAACGAACAACAGTCAAAGGAAGTGCGGAGAAACAAATGATGTCGATATCGGTTTGTCTAGACTTGCGACACGAGCACCGAGGATACCGGTTTCGCAAGGGTGCTTCCTGGCAAAGAGGGGCGGATCAGAAGCGGAAAATTTGGACAAATATCCCTCATACAGGGACACAGAGCGAACAGGGCAGAGGCCACGACAGGGGCTTCCTCGCAATAAACCCCGTCTCCGTCGGTGCTGCCGGTGTGCAAGGTTGTCATCCGGCTTGTCGAGGTACTGGAAATTGAAAACAAACCAAAAATTATTCACCCTCTTCCTTCCTTCGTCCTTACTGATGCATGTGCTGCAGAGCAAAATTCTAGATGGCCCGCCAAGTGCGCGTGAAGGATGCTTTTAATTACGTTCATCATCACCAGAGACGCTCGGAAGATTTTTTTTCGATTGTTTTGATTCTGCTTGTTGTTTCTTTTGGTCCTTCGATTCTTTGACATTTCCTGCCTGACAGGGATTAATATCGACGGATCATTATTACTTGTCTGCGGCTTGTGGTCGGGCCCAGTCTGATGAGTCCTTTCGATGCTGCGGATCGAATAAAAACCCGCGACCATTTCAACAGGACTCTTGGGAGGCGGGGGGGGGGGGGGTTGGTGCATTCGGGCTCACATTGGTTATCTCATTCTTTTACTCTGTATGCAAATCTTCAGCCCCTCTCGCTCGTTCTTTCGTTAGGTGGAAGATTTTTGAACGGAACGTTCTTTTTGTACTTGTTTTGTTTGCTAACCCTTGCGAAACATAAACGCGCGTGTGTGAGTTGTGAGAAAGAGAGAGAGGAAAAGAGCGTGAGAGCGAACTACCGCACACCCGAGACACATGGTGGAAAAGGTGGTTGCGCGTTCTCGGGAACGATTGCGCAAGTGTGCGTGAAGTTGGGTTTTACGCGATTCGCCAGACGATGACGAAAACGAATGCGTGTGTGGCTGTTAGTGCTGCTTTCTCGCTCGCACATAGGCGCACTTGCTCGAGTGGGGCAGTCGAGAATGGTGGTGGAGCAAATGAACCGTGCTCTCACAACTACTATCGCATATGTACGGCGCGGTTTGACGCAAGAGAGAATGAGAGTGATAGCGTGATAGGAGAGAGCGAGAGTGTAAATTGTACAAATGCTCTCTCTACCGACCGTCGTACAGTGGTATTCTACGTTATAGGATTTTTTTATGAAACTGAAAAAATTCATTATAAATTAAAAACTTGGATGTTTATTCCACACTCTTTTTCTGTTACTGTGATTGTATGCAAAAATAATTACTACACAATATTATTACTCCATCCTTTTTCGAACGGCATATAACTATGCACAAGACGCGGTGCAAAATGCATATTTTGCATGTTAGAGCAGGACAAAATACAACTTCTCTCGCTAGGTTTACTCTCTAGCACGAGTGTGAGTAGTATTCAAATGCTTCTCTCTATCTCTTTCTCTCGATGGCTCGCTTGCCTATGTGCAGCCGGAGAAGGTGTGTGTATGGTCGGCGGCTGTGTGTTCTCTTCAGAGATTCGCAACGTTTTTGGGTGTGTGCGTGTGTTTGGTGTTTCTCGACACACGCGACAGCGAGGCAGCTGCGCCGGATCGCAACCAGCTAGCAGCGCCACAGAGCGTTTTCAACTCAGAGCCGGAAGCAAGTTAAGACTACGCGCTGCACTGGTGGTTGGCACCAACCGACCAAAAACCAACAACATTCGAGCGTCAGCGAGACGTGTCAGTGCAACGACGACGGCTCCAAACTCCGACGAGACGTGTGCCCGCGTGGAGGTCCAACGAATCGGACAACAAGGTAGCGACAGCAGCATCAGCACCAGCACCAGCACCAGCACCAGCAGCAATCATCTCAGAACAGTGCGTGCGTGCGTGCGTGACAAACAAGCATCCCGAAAAGCAAGCCCTACTACTGTGTGCGTTTTTTTCTGACAGCGACAAGGAAGGAACAAGTGCTTGCGTTGGTGTATGTGTGGGTTTGCGAAATCTCTCGAAGGAAAAACGCATTGCAAAAGTGCAATTGCTGCTTTTCTATTGTAGCGCTCCCCCCGCCGGTGTTCGACACACATACACAGTGCAGCTAGTGGCGCGTCGTCATAATTTCACTGAACACGCTCGCGCGCGTTGTCTCTTGCCAAGTGTGTGTGCTTCGAGCGCTCGTGCGTGCTAGTGTGTGTGTTTTTGTAAGTAAGTGATCAAGAGGGCACCAGCAAAAAAAATCCCCATAGGCCGTGTTTTGTGTGTTTATGCGGTGAGAAAGACACTACAAAATTGTCGTCCTCCTCGGGCTCGGGATACAACAATTCAACACACCGCCCAACAAGAAACGGCCCGTAAACTCGTGGTGCATTTGGTATTGGTATAGACGCAGAACGCGCTACAGCACCAGCAGCAGCGTGCGGTGTGGTTTTAATTTGCTGTCGCGTCGTGTCGTCGTCGTCCGTGTCGTGCCTTTGCATCGGTCGTTTCGTCGCCAAGGGGAGAAAAAAAAACATTCCACACGCATCAGCTTCCTGCCCTGTGTGCGTTCTACTACACACAGGCACGCACATTGTGTGAGAAAAAAAGTGCGTACGAGGTGCAACAGTGTGCGGTGGCGACGGGAAGCGATTCAAACGAACAACACGGTTTTAATGTGCGTTAAACGACGGCGGACTCCTGCTTCTTCCACCGCTGGCCGCCCCCAACACTCACTCGCCCTCCTTCGTCAAAGTGACAGCAGCGGCCACAAACGTCAGTACGAGAACGAGCTAGTAGGAGCAGCAGGCTGTGACACATTTTTCTAATGATTGAAGTCTGTGTGTGTGTGTATGAGTGTGTATACTGAAACCGCTGGTCGGTTTTAGGTAGCAATCATAGTTCTCGCTGCACTTTCCGGTGCACCAACCACCAGCATCGCGGAATTTGTATGTGCATACGACGAAGGGTGACCGTGTACAGTTTTGGTTTCCCCTCTTCCGGAAGGCGCGTGTGTGTTTGTATGTGCGTGTGTGAGTGCGTGGCTAAAAGGATCCCTATGCAGTTTTAAACCTCCTGCAGCGATGCCGTGCCGCGCGTCGTGTCGTGGAGGAAATCCTTGCCTTCCCTCGCTCATGTGATCTGCCTCGAAATACGCGCGCCGCGGACAATGCAAAGAATGAGGAACGCCAAAGTTAGCTGAACCAGCGCACTGTGTGAGTTGAGGAGCAACAATTTATACGGGAAAAAGGGAAAGGAAGACCCGTCCCGAGAAGAAGTGGGCGTATGTGCATTTCTGTGTTGCGGAAAGAAAATTTGCGATTAGAAATCGTCTTATCGATAATTTCGATCACGCTGTGTAGGCTGTGCCGTAGCAAGAAAATCAACGTGTCCTTAATCATATTGCGTGTGCATGTGTGTGTATGTGTGTGTGTGTTTGCGTAATTGTGGGATTGTGTGATAAGTACGTGTTTGTGCGGTGTCCCACTAGTGTTTATCATAGTTGTGTGCCGTTTGTATGACGGCATCGAAATATTTAAAAGGAAAATAGTCCACAAAAAGAGCATAATCATCATCGCGAGTTTTCCTACTGTGCTAAGATCGCGAGTGAGTTCCACGGGCTGGATGGTGTTTTCCCGTGCCTACTTTGTGTCCACGGTTTTTATCCTGAGTAAGGGAGAAATTCTTATCCAAAGTGATCGTTCCTCACGGCGCCAGATTCGAGTGCTATGTTGAATGTTGTGTTGAATCACGTTTGAAGTCTTCGAGGCACTGAATCGTTCAAGTGAAGGTAGTTAAAAATTTACAAAACATATTTATATTAGTGATTTCGGGCATCCTAATTTAGCGTTGAATAACGAACATCCTTGCCGGGTCTCTCAATAATTAATGTTTTATTTGTGATGCTACGATGATGTCTGTAAACACACCAGAAAGATGAATTTTATTTGGAAATTAAAATGCTTTGGGTAAAAGCGAGAAATGAATGAAACCCTCCATTTATAGACTGTTAAGTTGCGGAGATTATAGTTCAGCGAGTTCAAAGCATGAACGATCTGCTATCGATCATAGGCAACTAAAACCAATCAAGAGAAATGTATCCATTTTTTGACTCCTGGTTTCCTGGTCTCGTTCGCTATGGCAACAGGTGCTCATTCCATAGGAACTTTCTAAAAGAATCACTGCAAGGGGAGAATCAATCCTGAATAATGTGAACTGAACCCAAAAAAGACCCACTGCATGACACATCAGTTTGACCGCATTTAATTAACTATATTAAATCACGGCTCCAACATTTCTTCTTCTTCGATGATAACAGAAACATCCTCCCTCCCCTTTGATGTGCTGTAGTAAGAAATTTGTTGTGCGTTTTTCCATCGTACGCTTTGGCGGAATGCGACTCAATGATTACGGCGACGGCAGTGGCGGAAGTTTTTTATTTGTCTGTCTGTCTGGTTGATAATTTGTTTAGACGTCGCATACGTCGTTTTTTTCGATTCGTCTGGTTGTATTTTCTAAAAATTCATTTATTGTCTGGCTGGCTGCTGCGAAATGTGTACCGATAGCAGCGCGTGTTTACTCAATCATCTTTGTGTCAATGTAAATGGAGCCCTCTCTAATAATATTACGACACAGGAAAACATGTGTCACGAAATGATGATACAATGATAGCTGGTTGTTTTAATTTCGATTGAATTTCGTCAAGCCCCCTTTTATCGAAATTTGATTTAAATAATGCTATCTGTTGGAGCAGAACACGATCCAAAAAAAAGTGGCTGTGCAAAGTTTGCATCGTAAACAAAATACATTTTATAAGAAAATTATTATTGTAAACATCAACAGCGCCATTCATCGCTTCGGATGAAATGGTGCGATGTAAAATACGCTAAAAAATCGAACCATATGTTTTAATACACATTCCATCTTGTGCTTGGATTTTGTTTTCTTCTCTATCTCGCAAATCCGCCGCCTTTTAAGTCCACAAAGAAGATAGGCTGTACCCTCGCTCGAGTAATGCACGCGTCTGGCATTCATAATTCCCTTCCTCCAACCAGCCTCAAAGCGACGACCGCTCAGGCGATAAAAGCAATAAAAATCCCACTAGCACCACGAGCCTATCTCTCTGTTCTCGACTCTGGTTCCGGCTGCAACAGCCGTGGTTTTTTTTCATCCTCAACATTACAGTAGGCAAAAAACAACCACCACCACCACCCCTGTCGCCCTCGCCGTCATACAGGTTGTGCTACAGCGCCAGACATAACAACAATGTTCTCACAATCGGCGCGACGACGCGCAAGCAAACCACCCCATCGTATCACGTTCCCACCCCACGCTCGTACGCTCTGTCTGGCGATAAGAGAGGAAGGCGTCTGTGTCTGGATCCCGTTTGCGCAACGCGGATCCGCAGGCCGCCGCCTGCAGTGGACTCTGGACGCGATCGGCGATAGGTCCGCCGTGGAAGAACGGCAACGAGGTGGGAAAGGGGTTGATCGATCTTACTAGTGGGTGGCAGTGGTGGTGGTGGTGGTAGCTTGCAGGTGATAAGAGAGATGATTGTGCGGTGGCAACCAACACCAGCACAATCGTTTGCAACAAGTGCTAATTGCCACTGCCATTACATGCACTTTTTCCTTCAATGGAATGACGGAACACACGGTTCGTTTCTGAGTTTGTTCGATCAAACAATGCAATTCAACAATTCAAAAAAACACCCACACACACAAGGAGTTTCGACTGTTTTTTTTTTAATTCGAGTAATTTCGGGAAGCCGATATCAATTGTAAATAATTATCTTGATGCACTGCTGATAATCATGAAGTCTGTCTCGATACATGTAAGCAGCAGCTATTGCGATGAGGCAATGAGTTCAATAATTTGTATATCTAACACCAAATTTAACATGTTAACATTTTATTTTAGCGTAATTTTGATTTAATTTATTTTATTTATGTTTTGGAAATTTTATCTAAAGCCAGGAATCCAAATGTTTTTTAACAAAGTTAGTACGGTTGCTTATCTACACTTTAATTATGTTACTATCACATACACTTTCTAGGGAATAAGGATCCCTTTAATACAAATCCCTCTAATAAATCCCTATATTAATATGATGCTTCTTTCGACTTAAACATTTTTGTAGTGGAAGCGAGAGAATATTAAACCTGAAACAAAACTATCTAGCCCTTGCGTAGTTAAATGAACTCGATAATAACCGTTGCCATTTATGGCCACAACGGTGTTGTCCTTATAATAAACTGTAATTATTTGTCGGCAGCAGCAGCATCCTCGTCAGAAGCAACAGCAGACGGTGAAGTGTGTTTTATGCGGGCGTCCTTGGACCTTGGTTTGTATCGCGAGACCTACTTATCACCAGCATTTGCTATTTTGTTTTCCATTCGGCTACGTGTAAGTGGTTGTTTTTTCGTATTTACGAATTTCACTTATTGTAGCCAACGCCCCAACGCCGCCGCCCTAAGAAGCTGATGTGTGCTGCTAGTGCAAGTGGTGCTTTTACGTAATTACGTGGATAATTAGCGATTGGAATTGCAGCCACAGCCACCGGTTCGCTTGGCTGCTTTCGCACGTTGAATTTCACCGATCTTTGAAGTTGAAACCTCGAGAAAGGGTGACTTTCTGGATTTAAAAATGCAAGCAAAATTATTGTTTCTATAGTCATGTCGAAATATTGAATTTAGCGTGACGTTTAAAAAACTGTTAATAAGTTAGAGAGACAGTTTCGCCTGATTTTTCCTAGTAACATTAGCTCGAATGCGTGTGTGTTAGTTTCCTTATATGGCCCGAGACCACTCTGCATTGGAATGAGTTAGTCCGAAAAAACAAAGCTCCCAACAACAAAAAAGGCACTTTTCGTCGCAATTTAATCCAACATTTCTGATCGGATTCTGCACGTATTACGACGGGACCGACCAGAGACTGGGTTCTGAGATGTCGTAAAATTTTACGACCTTATTCTTCTCCGGACAACCGGCTGTTCTTTTCGCTGGCTAGCTCCTTTGGGAAGCGCAAAGTCGTTATAAATTTGGTATCGTGTATTTGGGGGAGGGGAGAGGGTTTTATTGAAATTGCGATCCATCGCAACAAGAAGAGGTCATCCGAACATCAACACAAAGCATCGACGTTGCTTACGACTTTGGTGAATAATGCTAAGCAAGATAAAAGGACCAGTCCCAACCTATCGTCCTGCCGAGCGTGTGTCGGTGCGAGCTCCTAACGTCATTTGTCATGCAGACAGGCAGCAGGAAAGCGTCGTGCTCCTCCTGGTGGTCACGTCCTCGCTGATGACGCTTGGCAGTGAAAGCGATGTCAACGACCTCTCTTCCACGCTAGAGCTTTGCTAATAAATGCCACCCACAACCACCCGCTCGCGCACACCGGATCACACGAACACACGCAAAGTATAGCGTAGGGTTAGCTCGAATGGCGCTTCCTTCCCAAACACCAACACGGACAGCAGCAGAGACTCGATCTAGTCGAAGGCGGCTTGCTAAGGCAAATATTTTCCCAAAAAACCTAATGGACTAAAGTATTGACACACACATACACACACACACACACACACACACACACACACACACACACACACACACACACACACACACCTATTATGGAAGGCTAGGCAACAATTGTTATTGACCCTTTGCTTGATAAGAGGTTCCTTCCGGTACAGGTTGTACTGAATTTTTTTTGAAATATTTTTTATTAAGTATTTATTTTTCCAATCTAAAATATTTGATTAGATCATCGTTAACAATTCACCTTTCTTTCTATCCCCATCTTGAACAACACTCACTTTTCTACGAACTTATCAACCTTTGCTCCATTCCAAGACGTGTTAGTGCGGCTAGGCTTGTACAAAATTTGTCCTAGGCCTGCCTTTTCCAGTTGGTTGAACCCGCACCACGCTCACTGCTGGAGCTGGCCGTACGCACATGCCACACGCGGTGAAAAACAGAACAAACAATAGGCCGATGAGAAAAAAAACGGAGCTCTCCATCTCCACAACCCCACCGCCTTCGTTGTATCCCACGCCCCACCGACATGTTGCTAGCAGTATATGTGTGTGTGTGTGGTTTTGCTTGCCGGCTTCGCTGTTTTTTTGTTTGAAGATTTTCTTAACGCTCTCTTGCTGGTGTGTTTGTGTGTGAAGCCCATTGGCTCTTCGCGCCATTTATAACGAACGTCGTTCGCGGTCCCATGCTTTCGTCCTTCGTCCTGCTGGCGGTAAAAAGAAAGAGGTAGAGTGGGACGATTACATTTCCTGCCTGCCATTCGCTCAGCATTAGACAGCGCCTATGCCTATGGAAGGTTGAAATGGAAGAAAATGTCCCTGGCAAAGTCCTTTTGATATGGAGTTTCGCTGCGCTGAGAGCGGAAGTCTCAGTGAGTTGGTGGGCGCGCGTGTGTGTGTGTGTGTGTGTGTGTGTGTGTGTGTGTGTGTGTGTGTGTGTGTGTGTGTGTACGTGCACGTGCAAATGAAAGGATATACAATAGCCCTGGAAAACGTTTCGGTCAAAGTTGAAGGAACTTTACTGAATGTCACCAACCTTGCTGCTGTGAGGCGTCGGTACACTGTTTGCTTTGCTGCAGAAGAGTGTTAGAGAACATCAAACAAATCATGAAAGATATCTTACTTCAAACGGAATCAGATTGAGCTACGAATTTCACCCGATTATTACTGATTTTTGTAGATGATTTAAATGTTAAAACCGTTGGTGTTATTGTATCTTTCTGGTTTCTGGAAAACAGTCTACGATAGGCTGGCATGTAAAGTCTTATGTAATCTTGCTTTCATCTTTTTACGGTTTTTAATTTCTCTGATTATTCACGAGCAGTTGCGTTGTGCTTGGCTCAAACTGTCTGTAGAAGCTTAATTTTTCACGTGGAACAGCTTTTCTCGCCATCTGCAATAATTGTGGGACGCGTTGATGCAGAGAGCGTACGGACTACCCGATGCTGAGACGTGTGCATTCATCGTCTAGTAGAAGGAAAAAAAAGCTAAGCTTGATTATTCCGCTAGTCCACCCGTGGTTTGATTACGGCCCTTGGGGGAAAACGCAAAGAAAAAACGAAAAATTTAAACTAGCTTCAGCTTGATTTATCGTCTCTTCTAAACCGTGCAGCGAGAGAGAACCACACAATACTACAACGCAGGTTTTTCGTAGGCAATTCCGCCAGCCACCAGCCCGACGCGTGGTCATGGTTTGAGGCGAGTAAACTGTGAAGCAAGTGAATGTAACGCTATTCGAAACGTTTTTCCAACACCGCTTTGGCTGGCTGGATGGCTGGTTGGCCGAGCTAGGCCGTACCAACTGAAGGTGAAGAACTATACTGGAACATGGTAATCTGCTTGCACATTTCGCCCAGAGGCAACTCGTCGTTGCCTCATTGATATATGTTACTTCTTGCGCGGGTTGATCATACTCGAGCCGGAAAGGAGGCTCTAAAATTGTCACCTGCTGATTTGGAATTTAGTTTTATTGGCGAAACATGAAGCACACAACAAACTGCTTCGATCCTGCTAACCAGCTCGTTAGCAAACCTCCACCATGCGATGCAGGATCTAGCCTAATTAGGAATGCAACACAATTCAATGGCCAGAACCCGTTTCAACGGATCCAGCGGCGGTCGCGAAGTTTATGGGGTTTAAATGAGTCTCACGAATTGCGTGCATGAATTGCTAATACACCGTGCTCGTGGAGATGAAGGAACCAATTTTTTACTGCAGGCAGACATTTTTTTTTTTTTTGATGGCGAACGAAATAAGAGAGTGAAATTTGAAGCACCATGGCGAGCAGGAATAAATAAAAATCGTATATTAATTAATAAACGGTGTTTATGATCGAAATCCCCATGGATGCGTCGTTAAAATCATAAATAGTCGGTAATGATCAATAATCGTTTCATATTCCCAATTCGTTTTCGAGTTTTTATGTCATTTATTCGTATGAAAATTAGGGCCCTTAGTGTACTTATTCCACCCGAAATAGTGTCCAATCGTTATTTTGGCTATTTTCAAAAATTGCTCCGTGATCAGTTGATAATCAACTTTAGGCTTTTTGCAGTTGAGTATTTTACAACATATTTTAATTTTGATCGTTCAAATTATTTATCTCCATATCTCATCGGCACGATTGTGTACCGTCGAGTTGCATAATGCAGAAAATAACGCTGCACGGAAACAGTTTGTTCACCTTATTTGCAACTTCCAACCAGGGTGCAGAGTACGAAAAACAAACACATTTCACTCACGCCGGATCAATTGCATAAGTGAATAATGAACAGCCTCCCGAAGATGCCGAAAACTGCATTTATCCAATTAAACTCGTTATCAACCGGTTGTGGGAAAAAAAAAATCGCGCACCGGCGGAGTCAAACCGATGATCCGCCCGTGCGTCGGTCGGGTCATGCACCGTTGTGGCCTCGCGCGGCGGTGACGCCGATTGTTTGACCGAAACCGAGCGATTTTTTGCTTGTGCGCCTGCATTCGGCACGCACACTTTCTTCCTCGCAGACAAATTTCTCTTCGCCGGTTTTTGACGCGGCCGCCGACTGCCGCGCGCCATCAACTCGAGATGTCTTTCAACTCCTTCTGCAAACTGCACTTAACGGGCCGCGGTTGCAGCACGGTGCTACAAAAGGGCAGATTCATTGTCATTTCGCCATCCGCGCGCACTCGCTCGCTTTGGCGGCAGATTGACGGTTTTGCTGCGGTCTTAGACGTGTGCGAAATAAAAACTGATTGACGAAAGGCAGCAGATCCAACACGCGGACCCCCAACTGGCGAATGAAGTCACACGAACCGTGCAAATTTGCGCAAATCTGCTGCGGCATTGCATTTCCACTCTCGCAAGGTTTTTGGCAAGTTTCAGGCGAGCAGAAGAGCGGCAAAAAAAAAGCGAAATACACACAGAGTACAGCATCTGCCGCTGTCACTGTTGCCTCAGGGTCTCGTGATTATCCAATAAAACGGTCACTGACTGATTTCTCCCGTCATTTTCTCCCATTTTGGTTGTACTACCTTTTTTTTGCTCCCTCTTCAGTTGAACCTTTCTCATCCACATCCTGGTGTGTTTGATGGTGGAGCCTACGTATGTTGAAACTGTGTGTGCGTTTTTTTTTGCGACAACATTGTTGCATGCATGTAGTAGATTGTGTGTTTTTTTACTTTGCCGAATGTTCACTGCCGTTGTCATTTCTTTATTTTCTCGTGTTCTCTGTGTTTGATTGCGTGTTCGCTTTTTGTGTTGGGTCATTTTGTCTTTTTTTCCCCCCCGGCACACTCACTATCGCGGATCAGCCGTTCTGTTGGGTAAGCCCTTTTTGGCGTGCGGGGCGATCGTGTGAAGATGAATTTCGTTGATCGCGGATCGGTTTGTAGGTAACGTGTTTTTTTTTTGTAATACTCACGTTGGCTCAAACCAGAAAAACTCCACGGGGAAGCTGTAGATTTCCGCTTGTAGCTAGTTTTTTTTTCTTTAGTTTGTTGCAGTTTTCGAGGAACTCCGTATGGGGCTAGGTTTGTTTAATTTTACATTTATCAGTCTGGGTTCTTTTTTGGGCTATTTAAAACGAACGCAATATATTTCATGGCTTTGTGCTTTCTCTCTCTCATTATAGGCTTATCCATTATAGGGTTCAGGTTGTACAATTTGAACGATTAGGAATGGGATAGTATAATATTGAAAAATATAGTTTTTATTTTAGACAAATTCATCCCTATTTTCCTAAAACTGAAATTAAACCTCGCCATCATACGGTGCCAATCGTAGACAGGCGTGCCTAATTATCTTTGCGTTCCCTTTTTTAGCCTTTTCCTGATCCCAAAAGGCGTAGTTGTTGCTCATTAAAGGAACCAAAAATGGAACCTATGGAGCTTCTTCTCTGGGCATCCATCCATCTACAGCAAAGTGTGACACACTCCGCGTCACTCACACGACTGCTTCATTGAATGGCAAATCCACACCACACTCGATCGTGCTGGAATAGAAAATAATGTGCGATTTGTGCGCAGCGAGACACACCAGCAGCATACTCTTTTAACCGCGCATTTTCAACGTGTTTACTCGTAATAGAAGAGGCCACGAGTCGTCGTCGGTCACGGTTCTTGACTTCTAGTTTTTTATTGTTGTGGTACTACGGACGCCGGTGGTGCGCTGTCCATCTGCCTATTCCATGCCATTCGCAAACATTTTTTTTTTTATGGTTACCAGTGGTGGTGCTGCTGAATGATGCCCACACCACCGCTCATTTGTAATGCTATGCTGCAAAGGTGGTGCAAAATTCTTCTTCTCGCCGTCATGTTGCGCTGTTGGTAGCCGCGCCTCCAAGTGGCGTTCTCAGTTCAGTGGAGAGAATAATGCGAGAGGTGGGGTAAGATTCGCGCAGATTCACCACCACACCCCGTTCGTCACTCGTTTTCTCACGTCCACCGGAGATCAGCCGCTTCAAGCGCTCCAAAGAGGAGCGATATCGAGAGTTTAGAAGCGCGCACGACGCTGTAACCGGAAAGAAACAGAGCCAAATACCAACAGGGTGGCGAAATCGGGCGAGGGGCTTGTTCGCTGAGCGACCGTACCTCGTTGTGGTAGTTGCGGTGGAGGTGGTGCTGGTGGTGCTGGTGGTGGCTGATGCCCATGGTTACGATGCTTTGGTTCGCGAATTTTTTGCGTGCATAGAAATCTACCACCGAACTTTTGCGTTAGCTTTTCGGCAGGGAGCGCGTAGACCATACCACCGCCGCATCTATGTGAAACATCGCAACCATCGGAGAGTCATTCACCTCGCGCTTGGGCTTTTGAAGGTGCTGGCAACAGTCCGTGGGGCGGGCTGGCGGTAGCATGACGATAGCGGTATTGCGATCGCGTTGGCCTACGTGCGTCGTAACCTCCATACAAACGAGTGCTGTCCACGAGTGGGGCCCAAAATGTTGATACTTGGGAGGAAAGTTTGCCGCCTCGGAAAGCTCGAAAGCCTGCGGTTTGCTTTATTTTCTACTAGCTGCGAAAAACTGTTCGACTTCAAACGGCCGGCGGTGATTGATTGGGAATGTTGTTCGTCCACCGTTTCGGTCGGAGATCGGTTCGTGTTAATCGTTTTGTTATTTATGGCATAATTTAAAATTCATTCATCGTCTGGAATACAGAGCAACGGTAGCAGTGGAGGCGAACACGCGAACATCTCACGGTCGGGTTAACAGTCCTATCTTGCTTGATAGTGCCGCACTATTAAATAGTGAGGCATTTGTCTCCATGAATAACATACATGATGCCGTACGAGTGCGATTGTAGCAAGCAATATTTTTAAAAATTGAACAATTAGTCAACAGTTCTTATCAATATGGGACACTTTCAAACGTACCTAATATTAGTTTTTTCTTGCAATTCAGTCTTAGAGATTTAGTATGCAATCTATAGGAAGTTAGGAAATGTCATTTATTTTCAAATTCAATACGTCAGACTATCAATACAATAATAAACTACAAACACAGGTTCAATTTAATATAATCCCTCTTCCTCCTGTTTAGTTTTCACGCTGAACTTCATCAGCTGGACACACCCAACTGTTTGTTCGTGTGTGGTGTGTGTGTGTGTGTCCATTCCGGAAGCCAAATGCGGCGCCACCCGCTTGTGCCAGCCTGGCAAACGACAATTCTCGCTTCCAAAATCTCCAACCGCCTGCCTTCTTTCCGGTCGCGGTGGCATCATACGACAGTTCGACAGAGATTTATGCCGCGGCCCCATTCCGGTGCTCTCGTGCTTTATATATGTGTTTGTACGTCGTTTGTCGTATGTGTGCGCTTGTTTGTATGTTACCGCTGGACATCCGAACTCGCTGGCTGGCTGGCTGGCTGGCTGCATGCCCTCGAACCGGAAAGGATAGACGATTTGGGGTTGAGTAGTTTTTTTTTCCCGAGCGCCACAACTGACTGCTCCATTCGCCAACCGGAAAGTAGAGATTTTATGTGGAATGTGTTATTTTTTATTGGATTTTTTCTCTCTCTTATTCTCTCTCTCTCTCTCTTTTCGCTCTTTCCTTTTCAGCAAATTCTCAGTGTCGCGTTCCGTTGATGAGACTTTTTTTGTTGCCGGCAACGATGCGCTATGTGTGATGGTTATGTGCTGCTCGCTTATTTTTGGGGTCCGTGGCTGACGGCCATGAACTAATAATAATAAAACCACATATACACACACGCACGCTCTAGTACGGTGTTTGGTTTGGAAATGAAATGATGGTGCCGGGTTTTGTTGTTTGTCTCCACTTGTTTCCATCCCATCAGCTGCACATCATTTCGTGTTCAATTGCGAAAGTACATGCATCGGGCAGCAGCTTCCCTGTGCCGAAATAAATCGCATGTGTTTGTGCGTGAAGGGGCAGGGGGAGGGGGATTGCCTGCAACACAATTGTGTGTTAGTGCACAATTGTTGTGGCCCGTGTGCCATTTGGCAATGGTTGATTCGTTTCGGCTATGGCAACGCCGGCTTCAAACGGCGACCAGACGAAACAGCTTAAATATACCACCCCGTTAGACGGAAGTGTCGAAAATGTCCTCGGTACGTCCGTCCGGCTGTCTGGCTGTCTGGCTGGGTTGGCTGGCAGACCGACCGAGCTGTCTGTCTGCCCTTCAAAATGTGACCGAAAACGTCCAGCGCGTTTGGTTGGCGGAGGCGGCGACGGCGGCGGCGCCGGTGGTGGTGGGTTGTGTGTTAGGTAATAAAAATCGAATGAATGAGACACACGTTTCATCCATGCTCCCGGACGCCACGACCACCTCGCGGGGTCGCCCACGCTCGCTCGAGACAGATGGCGTGGTGCAGACAGCCCGGGTTAAGAGAGAAGAGCAACGGGGCATTAGCGCCGAGGCATAAATGAGTGTGTGCTGATGGATTGGTGCGCGTAAAAACATCATCAAATATTCAAGATCGATGATCGAATCTAAACTGAGCCGGATTTGCAACGGTGAAGGTCACTACATGCGGTGGGAAAATTGTGCTTAGATGCGCTTCATACACATTTCGCTAATGGCAGATGAATGGCTCTCTAAAGATGGGGGTCATTTTCAACAATAGTCGCAAAAATTTTCTGTTGGAATCCGTATCACGAGATATGTTGGAGAAATTTATTCAGTATTTTAAATTACAATTATCTATATTTTTATACTGCAACAAATACTTCCATTCGTTCCTTTTTTTACATTTATGTACGTATGTTCCACTCACTGAAAACAGAAAAATCCCCAAGCAACCCCCATCAAAAGGTGGCCTCTCTCGAGTTTTTTTTTTAATATTTCTGGAACATTTGCGCTATTTAGCTTTGGTTACATAAATCTGGTACACGCTCATCCGCCCGAACTGACAACGGTTTCAATTCGCGGGATCTGTGTAATCCAAGGCGTTTGCGTGTAGTGGTGGTGTGCCCCATCATACGCTGGAGACATTTTTTCATCCACCTTAATGTTTCGTAGCATCGAACACCGTGCACCAGTCGTCTACCAGCGTAGAAGAAAAGTTTCGCGACCTAAATATCGATTTTTGCACTCCCAGCCACCCGCCATGCGAAGGAGCCCCCCCAGACCACCCCACCCTACCCCACCACACCATGCAAAACGTCGCTGAGTGTCGCTTCTCCGTCAATCTCTGCGCCTTCGTTGAAATCGTTTTGAGGTTGACGTTGGCTCTTTTATATATCTATGTATACATATTTTTTTTGCTCCACTCGTCTGCACGGTTTGTATCGTTGTCTTTCCTCCTCCACCACACATTGCCCACAGTCGTTGATCGTCGCTGATTCTATGGGATGGATTCGTTCCAGGGCTGCTGTTTCGTTAGCGAAATAATAGTGTAAATGGATTTAGCTTTTTCTCTTTCCCACGTCGTCTTTTATCTCTCACTCTCTTCTCCTCTCTCACGTTCGTTTCACCCCTCTCTCTCTCTCTCGCAACTCCCAAAAGGGGGTAGACGCTTTTGCTTTAGCATAGAAAAATGGCAATAAAGATACTGAGATATGAAGGGCAAAACCGAAGGGAATATCGCATAAAAGGGAATGTGCCCCACAAGGACGCGCGTCGATGCGCTTCGGAGCTCATCGTGAATGCCCGAAGCGGGAGAACAAATCAGGAGCAGCACCAGCAGCACCAGCAGCAAAAAGAACTGTGTTTGCGGGAGGTCAGGGTTTTTGTGTTTTATTTTTCTTCAGAACGTGTCTCAAGAAACCAGCGAAGGAAAGAGGGTGGCGGGTCGTCTGCTGCAACATATAGGCGAATGAGTTTTATTCATAGGCCGTACTCAGAGTGCGCATGCGCAACATTAGCACGCGCGTCCACGTTTCCAAAATCGAGGAAATTAATCGTTGAACGGACAAGATGGTTGCGCTTGAGTCAGAGCAGGGAAAAGATGACATACCGTTTGCTAAGCGGCAGCAATCTCGACAACTTTCGCGAATCGATTCGATTTGTTGCGATCCGTAAAAAAAAGCCCGACAGCTTTGGGTGCAGTTTCCGGTTGGATAGCACATTTTGTATGTAATTTATGCTCCATCTCACAATAATTCCTTGTTTTGCGAGTGAATGGTTTCGGCTGCGCTTCTGGTATAATTTGTATCGGTTCGCATTTAACGACGTTCAATTAATTTTCGACTCTGGATTCCTCCTTCGTGTGCAAAGCAAATGAGTTGGTGTATCGATAAACGTTAGAAATTTGAATATCTCGCTAACAAGCACCAGTTAAGAATGCTTTTAATGGAGGCTATGGTTATTCCTTTCATTCGCGTCCGCTGAATTGAGGTACAACACACCATCACGCCATCTACACACGTCGGTTCTTTGGATGCTTGGAAATGCCAAAGCTTCAATCGTGCTTCAAGATTGATACATCCTGTGGTTGTTTTTTTTCTTGTTTTCTCGTGCTCTTAGGGCAGCTTGCACCGATCATCGATTGCGATGCACGCTCCGTTTGTTACTCTTTGCCAGTGCGGATCTCTTTCGATGCCTTTTTTGTGGCTGTTTGAATTTTGAACAAAACGAGAAGCAAATAGGCACCGTCCAAGAGGACGGAGGAATGCGACGCTTGTCCTTGTCGTGTTGGCAGGTCGAATAATTCGAAAATAAATTGAATTCTCTCCAGCGGCTGACAGTGACAGTGAACTTTTGGCAATCGGCGGAAGCCACGGGTACCAGTACATCCTCTACAAGGCCGCCACCTCCACCTCCTGCGTGCTCATGATTCTATGGTGACCTAAAACCAAACGAATGGATTGGAAAATGAGTGGGTTTATTTGAAGAAAAGAGTAGCAGGCACGTGGTTGGATTTGAGGGAGGTTTAATTTCGTTAAAATTTTGGTCCGACTCTCTTGTTGTGGTGGAATTGACAGTGCGATGAAGTGCGCTAACGCCAGAGTTTGTTCGTGTGAAATGTGATTGGATTCAGAGCGCATCTGTCGGTGGGAATGAATAGGTGGTGGTTTCTTTTAGGTGCCTCTTGTGGTGCCTCATTGAATAGCACCTCCATTCTTCTATCAACCATTATTTCATTCGGTACAATATTTCAAAAATAATTGTGAATCAGGTTTAGTATAAACGGTGATGAAGTAGGAATTTTCGAAACAATAGAATTGATTTTCAATTCATTAGTGAATTGAATTAGTCAGAAATTTTTACTTAATTTTTATTTTTTTTACTAGATCGTATCTAGATTCCATAAAAAACCTTTAAAATTAAAACATATATTACTGAACTCGTTTCACGTATTATGTAAGTGTTGAGTAATCTACAACATCTTTCATTCAAAGCATAAGGCCATCATCGTTTGCTCCTAGTCGAAGTTTTTTTCCCCCAACGCGCCTTTATTTGAAGTGTTATCTCGCGTAACAATTCCCAAGAAACACGATGGTGGTAGGAACATTTCGACCAATAAAACGTCGTGACGAATGTACGTCAGCAGACACCTTCCATCCGGGGGTATACCACCATAGTTTCCTATTGCGCGGCAACCGATAAGCAGCAGCCAACGTAAATTCGCTCGCGTCACCCCGACGGAGAAAGCAAAAGTTTCAAATGCCGCGAAACCGCGATATTTATCTGCGTTTTTTTTGTGCGTGTGCGCACGAGCCTTATCGTGAGTTATTATCGTGTGCACCTCAGTTTGTTTGGAGTATTTTACTGTTTATTGACAAGCACATAGCACTACAAATGGGACAGGGATTACCTGTCCAAAACGAACCATTTCATAACAATCCCAGACGTCTGTGTGAAGTTTTAAATTTATGGTCACGATCGTTTTGATTGCTGTGCACGATACAATAAAATCGTTACAGTTCAAGGTACAATACTATCGATTCACACATACCATGTAGCTTAAAAAAAGATAAAACTAAACAAAACTAAGCGCCCATTATCCGTGTTCCTCCAACGTTCCAGAGTGGAAACAAATTTTTCAGAGTGTTTTTGCTTCACTCGCTCGTAAAAATAAATTCATTTCGCGTTCCGCACAAACGAATGAGCGAAGAAACATTCGCCAGTTGCGTTTTGTGAGCTTAAAATAAAAGACGAGACGCGTCTTATCTTATCAGCCCCTTTTTTCTTCCGTGACTGCACGCAGTCCCGGCCGATACGCGATCGTTTAATATGACAGACAAGCGAACAAAACGGGCCACGGGCAAAAAGGCGCATTCGTTTCTATTCGCCGCATTGTCGAGCTTGTGCTTATTCGCCTCTCTTCACCTACCTCGCTACCTCGCCCCCCCCCCCTTCCGTTCGTCACACTGCACGGTGTTGGTGATGCAGCAAGAGGATGTTACCATTTCCATCATTCCAGGGTCGATTTTCGATCGTTTACATCGCGGAATAAAACATCCGTTTAAATGCAGTTTTGGCCAATCGTTAGGGAGTTGAGTGAAGATGGGCAGGGGGGAGGGGTAGCAATAGCAAACCCCGGCGCAAGCACACCACTTCTTAGCAACAGCAGTAGCCAGACACCGGTAGCAGACTAATAAAAAGATGCAGTGAATGGTAAAAAGTAAACGCGAAAAGCAAAATCAACACTTCACGTCGGAATGATAATTACGTCGTGTGTGTGCATCACACGGACGAGTTCCCGGCGACCAACCAGTTACGGGCGACGGTGGCTGGGAGGGAGGATGAGTTGAGTGGGTGGCAATGATGCACATTCATTCGATTGCAGTGTAGCTCCCATTTCGAGCAGATCCTCTCGGCGCGCGCGTCGCTACGCTTCGGTTTTTTTTCTTTTTTCGGGTGTTTTTGTTTGCTCTGGTGGTGGTGGCGGCGGCTGGCTGGGGCGTCTCTCGTCTCACTATCGCGCCATGTGTGAAGGTGGAAACGTGCACGAGGTGTGTAGCAATGCGGGGGTGTACAGGGTAGCATAAAAAACACCTCCGCCTCCATCGTCTCCATCGCCTTCTTTGCGAACAAATAACCCAAAGGCACAAACAGCGCCAGACCGGCTATTAGAAATCGTTGCACGCCACCGGCAGCAGTAGCAGACAAAACCGATTAGTACTGGCCCTGATGATAATGAGTGTGGCTCATGCCGCGCCGGACGATCATTTGCACACTCCTATCAAACGAGCGACACGCAGAAGGAGAACGGAGTGTGCTTATTTTTGGGTTCGCTTCACTGGACCAGTCAGCCGTTTTTAGATGCTGCTGCTGTGTTGTGTTGTGTCACCCACCGGTAGCCGATTGAGACGCGAGGCGAAGTTACCCTACTACTGAGGAGGAGGGTGCCACAGATTATCGTGTCTCCAGCGATGGTACTGTGCGGGTCTAGATCGGTGGTTGGTTTGGTGCGTGAGATACGTACCAATTTGTTTCACCGTTGGAGAGAACCGTGTTAATCGTGCCGCCGTCCTAATAGCTTCGTGTTTTACTTTTGGAGGACATTGCACACTATAATCGAGTAGTTTTCATGGGCATCGCATGGCGAACGCTAGGCTCGTTTTTAGTGTGCGACACAGCGGGCGGGTGTGCCTACTGCTATACGATTTGTACGATATGCTGTAAAGTATTTCACCTAAATCACAAATGTTGATGCAAACAATGTAATTAGTTTGCGGTTTTCATCACTCAGAAAATTAGAAAATATTCATTCTTTCAAAATCAAATGAGTTGAATAATAAGATGTTCGAAATCTTTTACGTGTAAGTTTTTTAATGGCGAAGTTGTTTTCCTGGAAGTTTAAATAGCTTTGGATGTCAGGGTTGTTTTTCTGCGATGCGGAATTGTTGACATAAACAAAGTTTTTTTGTATGAGAGGCTTCTTTGAAAGGGAGCCAGAGGTTGAAATTCCTAAGACTCCCCCTCCTCGAAAAGAATAATTTCCTGATATTTAAGTTTGCTTTGCTCAAACCATAAAGCAGCGACCGAGTGACAAATGCAGCTGAACTTCAACTTAATGGCACGCGCTAACCCAAAGTTTACTTCCTCTCAACTCCTCTCATTTCAGGTTACATTTACGGTCTGGTGTCATTTTCCGTGATTTGTGCTCTCGTGCTGGGGCTATTCGGGGTGTTTCGCTGCCTGCGTGCAACGACGACAACGACTGCCACGCGAGCAACTGCCGAAGCGCTGACGCTGCCGATCCAGTTCCTCACCGACGATCTAGCACCTCTAAACGCCGACTTGAACCACCTGCCGGTACCCGTAAGTATCCGGACCAATCCCTAGCCGTGTAGGGTGCACCACGCGATCAACAGCAAGAGCAAAACTTGCGGAGGTTTCAAACAAACGCCCTGGTCCATCTCGAATGTGCAGAGCCCGGAGAAGATTCGACTGCGCAGCGGGAACGTTCGGGGACAGTGGACCGCCGGAAGCCCGAGTTCGGCACTCGGTTGGGAGAGGGAGTAGAAGGGAAAGTAGTTGCAGACGAGTTGGAACCCGTCGCGGTATTTGGCCGCTGCACAGCCCACCCGCTCCAGACCGGCCCAGGTTAGCAGGGTGAAGTTGTTGAGCACGGGTTGATACAGCAGATGAGCTTCCCGCACGCTCGGCAAAGGTGTTTCATCCTTCTGCAGGTACCAGCCGCGTAGGACGTCCATGGCGTAGTACTTGGGCAGGTAACGCTCGATCACAAACGCCTTGCTTTGGCGTACATTGCGATGGTTACGTGTGGACAGCGAATCGGGGAAAACGGTGCAGGGATCCGGGTTGTAGCGTTCACAGGAGGCCAAATGTAGCCGTGCCATTCGTGCCAGTTCGTCGTCCCACACGAGCTTCCTCATGTTGGAGACGCGGTAGCGCATTGCGAACCTGTTCCGTACTCCATTGTGTGCATCCAGAATGTTCATCCACAGCTGGGCGCTTCCAAGCAGCTGCTGGAAGTTTCTACAATGCTCTGGTGATTGTTGCCATTCTTCGGGCTAGACAAATATGATGAGCGAATGATGTTCAAAGCACCTAAAATAGCAAAGTAAATGAATACTCATACCTGTTCGCAAAGTGTGTGCTGCTGTGCACCGGGACAATCTAGATCACAGTAGCTGCTTGAGGATCCACTCGGGAGAAAAATGGAGTCGAGGTGATGTTCCGTTTCAGCTTGGCACTGTTGGAACGCCACCAGTGCTGCTGCAATAAGCCAGATCCAACAAGTTGCGTTATTTTTCATTGTTCGGGAAGTATTTTGTATTCATGATGAAATATGAAATATGAACTGATAATTCTTTAGATTATGCATCGAACAACTGTCAGACTGAATAACTTTTCCATATTCTACCAACGTTCGAAATGACAAGCCTCCTTTGACGAAACTATAGCAACCATCGATTACTAGTTGATTGCTTTTATGTTTTGTTCCCAATGATCTTGACCAATTTGGTGTGGGATATCTTTTTTGGCAAATCGATATGAATGACCCGTCTGTCAATTTGTACAATTGTACAAGTTGTTAAGATCTATAGCTCAATTGCTGGAAACACCTTCGTTAGATTTATGTCTGAAAACACCTCCATCACAATTGCTTGTGTTGTGTAAATTTTGTTTGTGTGCCGGATTCAATTCGACACTACCAAGAATGACCACTGCTGTTGACAATCACGTTTCACCAAAACCATTCCTCAATCAAAATCATTGTGCAACCTGCATACGGTTACACTTTCTTGCGCTTCTTAGAAAGCAAATGCGCTTTACACAGCTTAGGCAAACAAGCATCCACCCCGGCGGCGACTACGCGACCTACTTGGCGTTGAATTTCCCTGTCGCCAGCTTTCCAACGGTCGCCAATTTCACCAAAACAAACCGTCGCAAGCACTGCCCGGTGCGCCCGTTGCTACAAAATGATTTTTATTTTTCAACGGCTTGCGAAGCGAAGCCATCACTACACGTGCGTTACGCTTTACTTCGACTTCTACCACACACTCACGATAGGTTATGGAAACTACTTTAAAAATAACAGCTAATAGAAGACAAATTTCTCACAGTTACTTTTCATTTCTATCGTAGTGTAGGGAGGGCACAATATTTTCTTGGAAAAGAAGAATGAAAAAACTGCAATAAGAAAAGAACGCATAAATAAATAAACATGTAAAACAGGTCATCCAAGCGCGGTTCTGCTTTCATGCTTCTGTTCCCATCGCATGAAAGCGAAAGTATCGCGCACGACGCAGCACAAAATAAGAAATGCATCCATTCCCATCCACATTAAGCGCCGGTTTGGTCGTGGGCCCTCGTCGGACCGTAGATGCAATAATCGAGTGACAAACACAAACGGCAAAGAGCATACGGAGATAGCAGCGTGGCGTGGCGAAATGGCAAAAGGCTAATTTTAATTGCGCGCATTAAAAATGATGGCAGTATTTTGATGGGTGGTTGAATAATAAATAAATCGCTTTACGCGCGAAACTTCCCCGTCGCCGACTGCATGGTTGGGGTTTTAATTTTTCATCACAACTGCGCGGACAGGGCCGGGTCACTTTGGGGGTCTTTCGTGGTTTATCTTCTTTTTGGGACGAAGGTGATTTTTTTCTTCTTTTCTTCATTTCGCGCGCCTTCGTGCAAGTTTTGCGAGCATGATTGTGACCGTTCGGTCAAAACTGTACGGACAGGCCGCGATAATGGTTTTCATCGACCAGGCGACTCCATGGTCAGCGACTTAAATGGATGTGATGAGCGAGTATGGCGTGTGAACCGCATTACCGAGCGGGGTACTAGGTCAAGGATGAAATAGCGTATATATAAAATAATGCAGCTTGATAAGCCAGTGCAAGGATTTAGTTTGGGCTTGATATTGATAATTTTTATTAAATTATCTGGGGCGTTTTTCGTATAAATGTGTAACATTATTTGACATTCTTCCAAACACGGTTAATTTCACGTTATTTGCACACGTGAAATTATATTTAAAATTTTAGTTTTTTTGAGTACATAATTGACATTATTTGTTACTGATTAAGTGGTAGAACGTGAACATTTGAACGTGATTCTAAAGTTTGGTTTTTTCAAGTTCATTCAAGTTCAACAATCATTTTAATATTGTTGTTAATTGAACCCAAACATGTGTATCTTTCTTTCTCTCTCTCTCTGCACGCGATCGCCTCAAGTCCTGTGCCATTACCGCCTTAATCTATTACTTCCTTCCGTACCAATAAATGCAGTAATACTAATTCTTGATAAAAGACATGGTGCGAGCTCGTTAGCCTACCCCACAATGACAGGAACAAAATCACCTGCCTGTGCAAGGTGAACGGTGCTACCCGACCGGTTATGGGCAAAAAAAAAAGCATAAATATATCACGCAAATTAATTCGAAAAACTGCAATCCTGTCGCGAAATTGAGACGTTCAGGAGGTAAGCTGTGCTGCCTGACCGTTACTGCAACACCCACTTGACGTGATGCCGGCTTAGAACCCGACAGTGTTGGTGCTGGTGCCTGGTTTGTGGTGTGTTGTGCAGCAACATCGGCAGGTGGGCGATTAGTTTCGCATGCGCTGCGCCTCCCGGGCAGGCAGGATCGCGTCTGGAACATGTTTATTTGCGCATGTCGCACGATCTTCTTGCTCTCCCTGGGATGATGGCGAGCATCATCGATCACTGGGCGCTTGTGTGTCTGTGTCTCACCGGAAGAGCAACGTGTGTGCTAACGAGACATATATTATTGAACAAACGGACCGGGAGACACGTTTTTTTCGAACACGCCTCACGCATGGTTCGATGCATTTCTGGAACATGTTCGATCGTTTATAATAAATGATCGTCAGTAAATTTTAACGTAAAACGATTCGATCAGGACGCGAATAACCCCACGATGGTCTTGTTGTACAGACTAAATCGTCTATACTTTCAAAATCAAGACGATCATGTTGAGAATGTGTTCATAAAATCGTTAGACCGAGATTTTGCTAGTTTACACTTTGATTAATTTTATCAATAATAGTTCTTTCCGCTTGACAAAAAAATATCTAGTTTTGAGCAATTAAACTGCGGCAGCACACTGGCATATTGTGACACAGCTTAAGTAGGATTAAGTCTGTCCACAATGCGTTTCGTGTCGTGTTGATCTAACAACGAAACAACGAAACGTCATGTCTTGTGGTTTCGGTGTCTCGTTGTGGTTTTTTTTCTTCCCCCGATACCCTGTACATACTCTGGAACAGATGAAACGGCCAGGGCCAGTCAAAAATATCGGCGCAAAGAAAAATGTATATCGGACGAATAGCAACAATAAAAGTTGCATGTTTATTGACTCAAACTGTCTGGCACGAAATGCAGCACGGGCAGACGGGGATGAAGTGGGCAATCGTTGTCGTCGTCGTCGTCGTCGTAGTTGTCGTTGGCGTTGTCTGGGGTTTAAATTTGCGCTTTGTCAGTCGAAAAAGCGGCTGGGGAAACGACCCAGCGGTGGAGAGTGGAGACCCTGGAGAGACCATCACCACCCCGCCAAATATGTGTGTGCTCGAAACCAATACACACCGTTGTGCTTTTGGGAGTGAAACCACGATTGCAGGCAAAAGTCACTGTCTGCTAAGAGGGTGCTGGGTGGGGGTTGATGACCAGTGCAGAAGGGTTTTTTTTACGTACGAACCGAGTACAGACACCTCGTCGTGCTGCGAAGTTGGTCAGTGCAGTGTGTGTGCGCGCGCGCGCGCCATTGACCATCTGCATGTGCAATTCAGCACGATTCGGTCATTTTAGCACGTTCCGTTTGCAGACATGACCGCCATGGGGGCTCGCCCCTCCTCCTCCTACCGCCGGCCTGTCTCGTTGGTTCCTGCTGTTTGGTTTGGATCTGCACAACACTTCCATCAAGTGACTGTCCAGACGATGACGACAACGACAACGACAACGACAACGATGCAACCCACCGGACGGACACGCTCGTTGAGCATTTTGTCTGTTTTGGGTTCGGGAATTGTATGTTTGCTTTTCGTGCCCCGTGTCGTACTTTTTTCCGCGCCCCTCTTCCTTCCTTCCCCCGTGCCTGTTAGTGTAGGATCCGTGCTTCTTCTGTTCTGAAAAAGACCCCAAACCGAGAGAAGCAGCAGAAAATCATTGCATCTAACGCATGCATCTCTCGCAAGGGTGGACCATATTCTTACCTTCTCCTTTCGTTTCCCGATTATTCGTTGAGCCGTCGGGAAACGAGTTGCGCCTGTGTGCTGTGTCGG
Source organism: Anopheles farauti (assembly GCA_000473445.2). Classification (NCBI taxonomy): domain Eukaryota; kingdom Metazoa; phylum Arthropoda; class Insecta; order Diptera; family Culicidae; genus Anopheles; species Anopheles farauti. The sequence goes on from KI915041.1 coordinate 20,864,246, forward strand.
TTCGTCCGGGTGACTGATTTGTCTCGAAAGATAAACTGACAGATTTTCAGCACCGGAGATGTCCGCACGGTAAATGCATGATTCGGTGTACCGTTTTCGTCTTCTTGCGCGTGGGACGAAGCTGTTTCGATTTTGGGAAATGTCCAGCGGGTAGGGTGGGGCCGAAAAACCCTTACAAGAAAACAGTGAAGGTCACCGACAAACAATGGTGCATAGTACAGTCTGGTGATGGTTTCAGCTTGGCAAATGAATTAGGTTCATTGTTGGTACCGTGAGTGTCTATTTTTGTAATGTAATTAGTTACTATAACTTCATTCGATCGATCTGTATTCTTTTGAATGTGTTTTACTCATTTTTATACGAAACTTATTTCTTCAATCGATAACGATTATAGTTGAGGAATTCTAAAGCATTGTAGTCTAAAGTAGAAATCTTTAGTTGTTGATGGTATTTTTTCCAAAGGAAATAAATCTCGATCGAGTACCACCTGTTTTTCCGCTTCCTCTTCGGCACCTGTAAACGTATGCAGGTGCCCTGGAATGCATTACGGTGTCGTTGTTTTCCAAGCTTCCTCACCAACATCACCATCGGGCTCCTCACCATTTCTTCGGGCTCAATCGAACCGGTTAGGCCGGCATCATCAAATTTTCCTCTCCGCTGAACCTGCTTAAATCACCGGCCACAGTAAGATGCGCGGTGCACATGCTGTTGTTGCTGCCGTGCATTTCATGCTGGACCCATTGTTGGGCCCGTCGAATGTGGGCATATACAAACCACACGATCCGGATGATGAAACGGAGCATCGAATTTCATAGTTCGCGATCGTCTGGTGTACCGTTTGTTGCGGATCCTCGACAACAGTAACAACAGCAGCGCATACGCAAAGCGATCTCATATTCCGTTGGCTTCCCGTCCTTGCGTTTCTTTTTATCGTTCGTTTTTATTTTCTTTATTATTTGTTGTTTTTTTCTTTGCTGTAAAGAACCCGCCGGTAAAAAAGTGGGAATGCGTTTGGCTGCCATGAAATTTAATTTTATCTACGCCTGTATGGATGCGGTTTCTTCCTGAGAAATGGCAACATTGAACCAATTCCACTATCAAACCCAATTGAGAGTAATCAACATAATCAGCGGGCCATGATGTGTGTGCGGTGCGGTGTTGCGCTGTGGTGTGTGGGATGATGATGCGGGAGATGGGCCTAATGGTGTGTTTCGCCTTGGACACACGGTGTCCGTCACCAGAGTCCGCGTTTGTGTGCACGAAGCCTTCACGGACAATTCAATATGCAACCGGGTGGGGA
>KI915041.1:20865645-21015063 GCA_000473445.2 Anopheles farauti
GGGGGGGGGGCTATGTGTGTGTATGCGTTTGTGCACTGTTAGGTGCTGCTTTTTTATGGCTATTTTCTTTTCTCCATCCGAAAGCGGGTAATTAGCAGTTCTTTGGAAATGCTCCCCCTACGCTACACATGTCATTGTGCACAGATTGCAATCGAATGCATTTCCTCACCCGCACTACATCCCCGTCCCCCCCGGGGATGCTTTGAACGCATGTGCGCGTGTCGAAGAAACCGAGGAAAATCGATCCTCTCCAAATCATCCACCTGTATCGTCATTAGTGCCCCAGTCTGGTCATTATCAACTCCGATGGGTTGTGACTACCGTGTTACTCCCGGCAGTGTAAAACAAAACGTTCAACAAGCGATTATCGTGCCATATGCACTGGCACAGCAGTCGGCTACATTCAGCAATACCCTGGGTACAATTTTTCTTTCATTGCGTGTGTGCCTTGTGTAAGGCCACACCGAAAGACGATGGATGGACGAGCCCGATGAAAGCTTAAGCCAGTTTTAATTGATTTCGTCGCCTTTCGAATCCGGTGCATGGTTTGCATGGTTTTATCGACACCAATTTTAGATCAATTAGCACAGGGTGGTTTCAGGTAAAACAGGGATTGTTTTACACGCATTGCTGTTATTGATCATAGGGTTTGGAATGAATTGCTGGCGCGGTGTTTCTTGGCAGATGAGCCCCGTTCATGGCCTGTGTTACTCACGAAAGTTTGAGGAAACAATAAGAGTTTAAACTCTTCAATACAAGTTTGGAGTAACTTTTAAGAGATAATATGGTCCTTAAATTTTATTTAAAATTATTTTTCAAACCCGTTCGAAGTTGGCTATATATTTTAACAAATTTGGTCAAAAAATAATTAAAAATTTCCCAACTACATACACTGGTAACTTTCGCGTACCGAATTGCTTTACCGCATTTTGCGTACTTCAAGGTATGCACTGTAAAGAGAGCGAGGCAAAGAGAGAGAGAGAGCCAATGTAGAAAGTAAACGCTACGTTCCTTTTGTTTCACGTGGCAAATGTAAATTTTCTTCCCGTATTATGACACTTGTCGGCACAAGAAGTGACACACGTTCTTATTATTATTTTACGCAACCCAGCTTCGCGTTCTGCTATTTTTGCCACTCGTGCGTTGTTATGCATTCCAACACCATGATTTAAATGACGCCCGCAAACACAAAGGAGGATTTTGCAATGAGTTATAGCTGCCCATTAAATTGGCACAATGCGCGGGATGATGTTTTTAATCCGCGAATGTGGCCGCGGAAGTTTCACCGTGCCATTTTAGTTCACTTTTTTGCTCGCTGGGTTGACATTTTTATACACGTTATCACTGAGCTGACATTTCTGACGTTATCAAATATTGATCAGCCTGTCGTAAATGGATTTAGCAGGTTTTTTTTCCAATGACTTATTAGCAATTTAAAACCGGGTGGTAGATTTGATAAGCAATTAAGCGAGGGGGAACACAAATGAAAAACCACAACAAATTCCCGTCAAATGATAACAAACCGGTGGCACGGAATTGGGTCTGGCGTTAACTTAATGAAGATTTATTACGATTAATGCATACGGTTGAAAAACATTTGCCAAAGGCAAACAAACGTTGTTTCACTCCTTGGCGCTTTCATTGCGCTCTTCAAAAGGCGGGTTTTGTAGAACAGTCAACCGATGTAGTTTATAAGCAGAAATCGTCATTGCTATCATTGTACCAACCAAACGCGACCGTGTGCTGATTGTGTTTGTATCCTCCTCCTTTAACCATCACCGTCACTGCCTTATTTTGTTTTTGCTTTCGCAGGTGTATTCGCACAAGGTGGAATGGAGTTAAAGTTTTTGGGGCCCTCGGCACAAGCATGTTTGCTTGCACGCCCGCGAACTTGGCTGCGCTTGGTGCTGTACATCAATTAGCATTCCATTAGCTTGAGCAATTAATTAATTAATTTGTTTATTACTGCCCGTACACGGTTGTGTGCCCTGCGGTGTCCGTTGAGGTGCGAGGGAAGACAAAGTTTAAAAAAAAAACTATGTGTAATTTACTCCATTCGCGATTGATTTTGCTTTGGATAGTGTGTGTGGAAGTGGTGTCAGTCGCGAAGGGAGGTGGTATTTGCATTTTGCAACTTCAGCAATGCAACTTCACATTCCGCAGACAATCGTGACGGAATAGTCGTGGTGTGCTCACAATTTAACGAGCTCTTGCTGCGGCTGCTGCTGTGGTGAATGTTCTTGTGTTCGGTTTGCCACCATCTCGCTACGAGAAAAAGCGCCCCGTTTGTGTTGTCTGTCTACTGTCTGTCTGGCTGTCTGACTGACTGACTGTCGTTCAGTCTGGCGAGAGACGCCGGTTCCTGTTTTAGGGACCTCAGTAATTCTGGTGCAAAAAAAAACCCTACACCTTCGGTACGAGACGAGAGAGAGAGAGAGAGAAAGCATTCTCTCAGCTCTTTCTCATTACACTAGGATTTGGCAAACGAAGACTAACGTATGACTGGTGTTTGTTTTCCCCTCTCTGTCCACAGATGCTATCGGTACAGTCACCGGGCTGCGCGGGGATGGAGCGGCTCGGCGTTCCTGCCCGCGGTTCCATCGGATCACCACCATTAAGGAACGAACGGGCGGGTTTCCATCACCAGCAGCAACAGCAGCAGTCACAGCAGCAGCAGCAGCAACAGCAGCAACAATCGCAGCATCAGCAGCAACAGCAACAGACGCAACATCATTCACAGCAACAGCAGCAGCAAAACCTCCATCATCACCACCACCACCACCACCACCATCATCATCACCACCAGCGCCACCAGCAACATCATCACCAGTACCATCAGCAGCAAACGTCACCGGCAAGCCAACATTTGCGGCTCAGCAGCGACCTCATACTGAGCAGCAGCACCAGCAGCAACTTCCGGAGCAACCACCACAATCAATCCTATCTGTTCATTCCGCACCAAACGAATGTGCTGGGTGGTGGTGGTGGTGGTGGTGGTGGTGGTGGTAGCAGCAGTGGCAGCAGTAGCATCAACTACAAGACGCACTACAGCAATAGCTCGTACGGTGGCAGCAGTATCGGTAGCGCCGGTAGTGCCAACCTCGTGACCACCAACTTCCCACATTGCACCTACCATGTGCCGCTGCCGGACGGGGAGTATGGGCCGGATCGGGATCTGCAGATACGAACACCGAGCCAGGTGAGTTTCACGGACGGGGACTGTTCGCTATGCCCGCCTACTTACGATGTCCAGACAAAAAAGAACGAAACAATACGTCAATTTAGGTTTCTGTTGTGTTTCACTTCTGCAAATTCTTGTAAACACGCTAACACAATCTCTTCGATTGAAAGTTAACATTAAAGCTAAACAATCGCATCAAATGACCTAAGCAATTGTCAATAATTAGCTCATACCGTATCCGGTGTTGTCTAGCTGGAAAATCGTAACGTGACTAAAAGGGAATGTGCGGTGTTGTGAACTATTTGCTGCGAAGATCGGTTCGGTAGAGCCATTAGTCAGATCACTTCAACCACTTCATGATTTAATCATCCTTCACAGCACCGGTCTCGGTCGCGTCGCTGTGTGTGTGTGAGTGTGTTTGCTAAGTTCATTCTAGCAAGCATTCTACGCCACCCGTTTGACGTCCGTCTACGACTCAACCACGGTATCACGCTCGCCAACGATGCATCGCTAGTGTTTGCGTGGTGTAATGCAGGAATAGTGGTTTCGTGTCCGCATGATGTGTGCGAAACGAAATGCACGTGCTCGACGACCGCTACGGGCCCAGTCGTGTGTTGTCGTCGTCGGCGTCGTCGTCGTCGTGCCCCATACGTGTATACGTGCGAGGTGCAAATGATGACGTGCATCGAAAGCGTTAGGGCAGGCAAAGAACTTCACGACTCGAACGTGGCAACGATAAACCACCCGTTCCCGGTGGGCATGGGTAGGCTGCATACCGTTTTCTATTCTCAAGAACTCCTTGTGCGCTGAAATGGAATGGGACTGCAGTTCCTTGCTCGGAAAATATGACCCAGTATTCGAGTGTTGCCGACTACGCTACGTGACATCAAGTTCGGCGTGTGTGTAAGTGTGTCCTTAAGCTTTGCACATCTGCAAACCATTCACATGCTGTCCGTGTGCACATATATGACCTGGTTTAGCGATTGTTTCGCTCCCGATAGTGCATTCGCCCGCCGTTGTCAGCCCCGAGGGAGCCATAAATTGCTGCACGGGCGACAGAAAAGCGGAACCTGCACGAGGGAAAAAGCACACACGGGTACTCCACAGCTACAGCTACTAACAACGTCCCTGAACTCGTTTCATTCAAGCGGTTCTGCTAGGGGGTTATGGGTATGGTATCGGAATGGGGATCTGATTTTACATTTATGTAACCCACGGGGCACACTATTGTTTCTTAGTGTATGTTTGCCCGAAACAAACAGGCCAGGGTATATGGGCGAGGCGAAGAACGCCAACAAACTGGGTCAAACGTCGATAATCGTAGGAAAAGCGTGAGGTGTGTCGTATGTTCGAGTGATTATACAATTTTTCTCAGTCTATACTGAATGCATTTTGAAGGTGCATTCAGTTGAGATTGAACTCAACGAATGAAAAAGAAAAGGACGCATTTTCTGATAATAAATACCGGACATTTGAAAGCTATCAAAAATACGTGTCACTAATTTTCAACCATTCTTGTTTTCGATTTCGTTGTAGCAATCGGAAATACCCCGGACGTACGTCAAAGCCCCACCGAATAAGACCGTGCGTGACGTGCCCGTCCAGTATCAGTCGACGGGCACGATTTCGGCGACGCACAGTGGCATGACCACCCCGACACCGCCGGGATCCGGATCCAGTACCATTACCAACACCGCTCTGGTCGACGGCCAGCAGCAGCTCAGCTACAATGGTGGCGCACGGACAATCGGACGACCGGTCGACGGTGGTCGACTGGCAGCGGCTGCTCCCGGTCCGAGCTTAGGCGGGACGACCGCAACAGCAGCAGGGGCAGGAAGTCAGCCGAAGTCGTTGGACAAGCTGCAAAAGATGCTGAGGCTCTTCCCAGGTAAAACATCCAAATCTTCTTCTACTTCATCAACATCGTCGACATCGTCGTCCGCCTCCTCATCATCCAGCAGCAGCAACAGTAGTGGTATTAATAACGCTAATAATAATAATAATGTTGGCCACCATGGTGGCAGCGTCGCCGGCACTCTGCAACTTCCCCATTCGGGTGTGCTCCCGGGTAGCCACAACAGTAGTACCAGCAGTCTCAACAATAACAGCAGTGGTGGCAGCAACAGCAGCAGTAGTAGCATTAGCAGCACCGTCGGTGGGGCAGGAAGTGGTGGCTTGGTCGCCACCGGTAGTGTCATCAGTAGTATAAGCGGAAACTTTGGACCTAATAGTGTGAGTAATGGCATCGGTTGTAGCAATCACGTCAACAACAATCGCGTTGCATGTGGCGGTGGCGGTGGTCGGGTTGATGGTCGTGGTGGCCTGAGCTTAGCAACGGGCGGTGTTGGTGGTGGTGCTGGCATTCACAATCACAACCAGCACTACCGATCTCCGCCGGCTGCTGCCGCGGCCAGTGCCGTGTGCGGGTTAGGGTTAGGGTCTTCCCCGGCAGCTTCTCTTTCATCGCCGACGTCGTCATCGTCGTCCGCTTCGTCGGCCTCTTCCACCGGTCGGCAATCCGGGGCGGAAACGATCGGGTCCGGTTCATCATCGGTGCCGGTCGTATCGGGGTCGGCGGGAGCGGATGCCGGACACGCACCCTTCACGATGTGACCGACAGTTAGTGGTGGTGGACGACGGATTGTTGGGAGCAGTGCAGTCAGTAGCCTCTGAACCGGCCAGTCCACACGTCCGTCCTCCTCCCTCTCCTTCTGTTGATCAACAGCTTAGAATTATTTAGCTAATCGATGTCGTGATACTATTTGTGATGAAGAGTGCGCTGCGCGTGGTGTGTTTCGGGCGGTTGCTAATGGTAACCGTCTGGGTAAGAGATATGTATGTGTGTGTGTGTGTGTGGGTGTGTGGGAGTGTTGTGATTATACAACGGGGAGTGCAAAGTGTTAAGGGTGGCAGAGGAAACACATGAAAACGAGATCCGGGTTATACGTCTCTAGTGACGATGGCAAAACATGGATGACCAGGCGCATGCAGGCGGTCGCATTGTATCCGATACATGCCCAAGTACAAATCTTAGCTCTACTGCTGTTGTTGGTAGGGACGATCTGTTTATTTTCCTTTCCTGCAAACTTGACCAGGCTGAACATAAATTTTAACTAGTGCATTATTCGGGCAGTTGTTCGAATTTGTCTGTCCGTCGTTTGCTGATGTTAATGAAGAAATGCTTGTAAAATGTTTAAGTATATGTATATTTTTTCATCCCGCTCCATTCAATCAACTGAGACCAACGCTAGTCATAGTTTTGTAATTTCGTGTCCCATTGATTTGTGTGCGGGGTGAGGTGTAGAATCAAGTAATTGAGTACTTGGTGGGATGCTTTATGAGATGGAACAGTTCCGCCTAAACTTCAGTCTTTTTTATGAGGAACAAACTTTCCGATGTTTGTACATGACCTAAACGTAAACCTATCCCAGTTAAGCGGGGTTAGCAAATCAATCAGCACTTAGTGAGAAACTTGCGATACTGTTCTACAAACTTGCGAACAAAGTGGTTGCAAACCACTAGTAAAGCATTTTGTATTAAGGGTTGGGGAAACGCAATCTGCTTCAATGCATCATAATCGTTTTGTTATATAGAATAATTCTCGCTAGGGATGTCTATTATCTGTTTCTGGGAGAAGGTTCTATCTCACTAGACTTCATTATGCAAACCTTTTTGGACGGATCCTATTTATTTATTTCTTCGTATCTTCCATCGTATGTAGCCAGACATGTGTTCTCCCCATCGTTTGCAAATGCTCCAGTTGCTATTTAGTGTAACATAGTAAACTATGCACAAAAGTGGATAGAAAATATTAATACAAACACAAATCGTAGCTCTGGCCCAACTCACACACACCCACGCCACTACCGCTGACCATGAACTTGAACGCCCAGTAAAATCAACCTAATAAGAAGCAAAACAACCTATTCAATAAAAAAAATCTAAATATAAACAGTTACATGAACATATAGCACTCAACACTAGACGAAGCGCAAGAAGCAATGGCGAGGAAAAGAAAAGAATGACAAAAAAACATTAAAAAGTAAAACCCAAGAATCGAGCTGTACATTTTATGCGCGTATCTTAAGATTTCTAAGCCGTAACTAAAACTATGACTAGAATTTTAAACGAAACAAATACAAACACCATAAGGGGTAAGGGAAAACGATGAAAAAAGATGCATGCGGCAGAAGCGACTGGAACCGGGACCGGAACTGGAATAGAAACTACAGCAGCAAAGTTGCCTGAGTCGCCGCACACTTGTGCACCATAGTGAGCGGGTTGTAGCTGGAACATATTGTAAAAAATAATCTTATAAAGCAAACAAAACTGGATGTGCAACACAGAACACTATTCGCGATAGGCAGGGGCGCTGGGTTGCGAGGGGAAAAAGTAGGGAGTAGCAGCAATCCCAGTTAAAAGCCGTTGATTTTAGTCGATTAACAAAAGAACGAACGGAGGTAAGCTATACTCTTAGCAAAGGAAAAGGCCACAAACCAACCGATAAATAAAGGAAATGTGGGTGAACGGAATGGAGCGAATATAATCGAACCGAAAAACTCAAAAGTGGTGCGCATTTTTTCGGAGGTTCTCGGAAAGAAAGTAGCTCTCTTTCACTTTCTACCGCCCTCTCCCCCATCCCACAACACAACGACGATCGGATCGGAGGACCTGTGTTGCTGTGAGTCAGGTGTGTACGTGTGCATGTTTGTTTGTCTGTGTGCCGTGTGTCCGTTGTGGCTGTCGAGTGTCGAATGATCTAGCAAAAATGTTCTAACTGTTATGAGTTGTATTATTTAAGTAAATAAAATTTTCCCTCACGTGCGGAGGATGTTTGGGGGGGGAGGAAAGAGGATAGGGTAGCTCTAGGTTAGTGTAGTGAGAAGTGGATGGAATGCGCTTTTTGTGACAGTTTAGCATGCGTCGCATGGATTCTAAAAGTAAAGTGCTTATGCGAGCCAATCAAAGCTAAATGTAAACAGTAAACAGTGCACGTATATACAGTTAAAAACCAGAAAACCACATTCAGCAGCTACTAGCAGCTACACAATATTCACTCAATGATACTGCTTTACAATGCTGATAATCGTGAATTTACAACAGGAAATGAAGGCGACGCAGAAGGGGAACCCATCTTGAATCAATAGTCACAATCTCTGAGAAGATATCAATTGAACAGAGCGATGTAACTGATACAGATACTAAATACCACTACTACAACTACTACTTCTTCTACTATATTTACTGTTACTACCGATATATGAAAAACTCTACTACCGGATTAACAGCAACACCATAATAGAAAGCCGGTTCCATTTGCTACCTGCTGTTCAGAAACAGTTGTCACTACTATTACCACTATCAAATAACAATACTATTGCTTCAATTATGCACAACCGCATCGCCTGCAAAGCAACACTTTGCTGCAATATTCACCTAAAAAAAACTACAAAACAAACAGCAAACTACAGTCACTACAAGCTGCATCTCCATATTCGCAAGCCGGAGGAGATCAGTATAAAACACAAATTTTCCTCACAATGAAACAATAACTGCAAATAGAATGTTTAAGGCACGCGCTCTTACTAACGAATATGAACAGCAGGGCGCCTTTCATGCTGCACAGACAACACACACACACACACACATACACTGCGACGGACGGCGCTCATCATTTTGTGAGAGAGAACGACACATTCTTTCACCGCCCAATCGAATAGATCGTTAGTAAATGACTGAAGAAGCATTTTACAGTGCTGATTGTATACTGTGCAGGCTTACATTTGATATGCGAGCCCGAAAGCATACAATCCGTACAAGCTGATGGACTTCATTGGTGATTTATTAGCTATTAGTTGGTAACTGGTATGCCGGATGTGTTATGTACTCGATTTCGGTTGTGTTATGATTGTTTCATACATTTGAGATGATTTCTCCATTTCTCCGATTTTCTAGTTCAACTTTTAACACAAGCGGATTTGTATAAGCGATTTTGTTTACGTTAAACACTAATATGACTGCCTTAGCCATCCAATGCGATTGACAGAGTTTGCTATCCAAAACAAGCTAATGGTATGTTTCTTGTTGGACTGTGAGGACTTTTTGAGTCATCCTGTGTGACACGGTTAACGGCGAAAGCTACCACAAAATTCGTGCATTTTTATGCAACCCACTGAACACCGCCAAATTCGAGTACATGCGATATCGGACCACTTCATTTACCATTTAATTTTTAACTGTGTGTCAGCGGTACGGCAGCATAGCTACTACTTCTATGAATTAGCTAAGTAAAAAGCGCGTACTATTAATGTGAAATCGCTCTCCCCGATACCGTGTAACTACATTTTTACGTATTAAGCAACTGCAAAGCAAAATGTGTACACGAAAAACTGCACCAGGAATCCCACTACTACAACTACTACTATAACTACCAACTACTACTATTACTACTACCACTACTACTACTACTACTTGGCTGGGAATGTGTAATCTTTCTAATAGTTCGAATGGATCGTGAGAGCAGCAAACGAGAATAGGATGGATTTTAAAGCTATTATTAGTACGATTAATATTATGATTACAGATTATAATTTTAACCACTGAAACTGTACAGTGTTTCAAACGAGGTGACACGAGTAAGGAATGGCGTGACGTAATGGATCGAGCGTTCCAGGAGTTGATAGGAAAATTTGTAAAACAAATAAAGGTACGTCCGTAACACTAGTGTGCGCCTAAATGAAGGCAATGCATTACATTCACCATATTACTATTAATAACGGCGGCGGTATGAGTATGTATGTGTGGTGGTGCTACCTTCTTTTCTTACTGTTTCTTAAGACGAGAGAGTCGCCCACACAAGTGTGGAAGGAACGGATTTCGAAATGAAGGGACAGAGAAGAAAGAGATATGAGAAATATATTTATTACGGATTTTGTTTTTATTATTATTATTTTAACGATAACAATAATTGATGCGTTTTTTTTAGACAAATGAGTGGTGAGTGTGTTAGTAACCCGAATGCGAGTGAGAATAGTAAGAGGGCACAGAGGCACAGGTGCAGCGTGTGGTTGGGAAGGTGAGAGAAGGCATAATGTTTCCCCAACTCCACAAAATGGACTAGAGAATTGTCGTCTAATGTGAAACAAACGCACACACACACACACAAGCACGTACTAGCAAAGTGGTGGAACTGGATTTGGCCAGGCGGGGGTCGTGGGAATATCTAGGTAACTAGGAAAAATGAAGCAACACAACTATGAGAAGGATGAAAGGAACGTATAACAAATTTGTGATAAATATTTATTTAACTGAAAGATCGGGGTTTGACGACGATGGCCGAGTGTTGGTGGTGTAGTAAGCAAATACCAGCCAGTCCGTGGTAAAAGCAGATCAAACCCTTCTGTTGCTGCAGTCCGACACAATATCTTACACATGCGCTCGCTAGCCGAGCTGAAAGTGGGTTTTGAAATGTTTCTTTTGAGCTTGGGTTGAACTAAACTTCCGATTAAACGACGGCACGACGCAATCGATGGGTGGAGCCTGCTGCTGGTAAGCTTCATTAAGCAGCGATGAGATAAACTGATAAAAATGGCGATTCTAAAGTGTTTTAAGATGCAGATTGCATACTTAGTTGGATTTATCCAAGCCCAATACCACATTATGGAAGCCTGTTCAATGCTCTTCTTTGTCATACTCAACTGTTTCGCTACGCAGATGGCATGAATTTTGTTCCGAAAAGTATCCAATCTACATCACAAAACGCTTTAGAAATGCTTCACTTGATAGTTGCATTTAGGAACATTTTGGATAACAAACACTCCAATCAATCAATCAGCCACACAATCAATCAATCTTAATCGCCGTCACAAACACAAGCAACTCACACACACACACGCACACACCAACAGCAACATATTTAACCCTAGCAGCGAGCAAGAGAAGAACGCACAGAGTGCAGTGTAGGAACAGAAAGGAACATGAAACCGAAATGTGATAATCGAGCGGAATGGTCGAACGCAGTGATGGGAATGCGTGCCGTCGTGCGTGCGTATGATCCTCACAGCGAGTGTGTACGCGTGTGTGAGCGTGTGAGTGCTCTAAATAAGGCTCCCCTAATTCTCCCACTATTAGGGACGAGATGGTTCGTGTCTTGGGAAAGCGCTGGTGTTCATTAATTGCTTAAGGTGAGCGCAGAAAAAACAGATGGGTGAGGAAGAAGAAAACGAGTCGCTAGCGAATCAAACGTCGTCGGGTCCGGTGTGACCATAGTAGTGCGTTGTGATGTGTCCAGTTTATCGGTAGCAAAGTAAAGATCGAAACGATCTATAAAAAAGGCGATATGCAGAGGAAGAGTGTGAAATACTATGTCTGTTTTTGTACGTGTGTGTGCATGTGTTTGTGTGTGACTGTAAATGTGTAACGTCCGGGCAAAAGCACTGGATGTCGCAAAGGTGATGTTTAAATTTATCCTAATCGAATCGTTGTTTTTGATAGAGTAGACTAAATAATGAATAAAATTCGTGTTTTGTGAGCCGAGCAAATGCAAACCGCGTAAAACGCTGTGTAAGGAATCGAAAGTGAACGAAAAACAAAAAGAGAAAGAGAGAGAAAGAGAGAAATAGAATAGAGTAAAACTATATCCAACAACAAAAACCAACAGCACATTGGCATACGAAGACGGGAAGGAGGACGAGATTGTAACAACAAAAAAAATGAACCAAAAATTTGCGACATAAACGCGCAACGAGTTTCGAGAGGGACAAAGAAAAGCGGTCGGAGCGAGCAAAAAGTGAGCTCTTATAAATATAAATATGAAATGAAACAAAACCCACACATACATATTAAGCTCGAACATAAACTAAAGGAGAGAAAATAGACAGCAACAACTTGTAACATGTGTAACGAAAACGTTACACCCATCGCCGAGTGTATCCGCGTTTAGTTTTAATTGTACCCTTAAACAACGTCCTGATTTCGATGACCTGCATTGATTTCCACATGGCTTTCTTCGTAACTGAAAAGGTGTCAAAGTCGAAGCAGAAACGGAATGTCACACAACAACGCATGCCAGTATCACAGCTAATGTAGTGTAATAGTAAAAAATGCGAACAACTCTCAAATTCAGTGTCAAATGAAACCATAGGTGCAGACGGAACAAACAAAACACACACAGATGATATTGGTCCTTTCGAAAAATTGTAATTTTGTAATTAAGGACACAGGAATAAACGAAGCCATGTAAGCAGATTATGAAGAAACAAAAAACGATCAACTTCAGCGCGCCAAATATGCATAAATGACATAAGATATGGCCTTTTACGAAAAACAAACCGCTTTCTGTTCAGTACCACGTAGAAACCCGCGTCCCAAACAACATGTGTTCATATCTCCTACTGCGGTACGCTTTGAGGGTTTTAACAGAATGTCTTCATACACAGTAGCGCCTATCTGTTCTGCCACCACTTCCGCTTCCTTTTTGTATAGGATAATAGACAGAAACAGCAAAACCAATACCGTAGGGGATACAATTAAATATATTATATCAAAAGCAGTGTGACGGTGGTAACCTCCCCACTCACACGGTAACTTAAACAAGCAAGAAATGGCGTTTCTTCCATTGCGAATAGTTCCGCATGATGATAATCATTGGTCAAGAAGGGCGTCTATGTGTGCGCGTGTGTAAATAGTGTAAAAAGTATCACGAAACGCGGAGTAAGTACCGAACCGCCGGCGAGGATGTCAATGAACAAGAGGATGGAAGTGGTGGAACATTTTAAAGAAACAAGCCTGGCACCGGCATTTCTTTTCGAACACAAGAACCGGACGTTACTTTACGATGTCAGATGCGGCCATATGTTCCCACCAATGAGGTGGTGTGGTGCGCACGCGCCTTTTCCACTTTGTTGACAACCAACTCGAAAATAAAAACTCCTCTCTGCGATCGGTTTCCTTTACTCTCTCTTTAAACCACAAAGCACGACGAATCGACGCATCCACCAAAAGGACAGGACATGGTTGCAAGTAGTAATGAGGATTAGAAAAAACTCCCGGTGAAAATATAGTTAGGGAATGTGTTTTATGAGTGTGTTCTGTACCAAGACCCAAACGCGAGTGCGACACGGCACGGTGGATAGAAGGAATGGAGCTAATATGCGCCAGGAGCCAGGAGTAAGCAAAGCGCAACGCAATGCGTAAAAAAATCAAACAAATCATATTTATTATGTAGCGATCGCGATGGTCGCACGTATCGCGAGTCAAACGAGTAATAGTACGCATATTAGAGTGTGCGCACAACCATGTACGGATGAAATATATATATATATATATATATTGAATATATTACTATTATTCGTACGAGTAATAATAATAATAGTACTATTGATAATAATGATTAAAGGTAATATTAATAATTATTATAACAACAATATTGATAATGGTAATGATAATAATGGAAAAGAAGTAACTAAATAATTTAAAGAGAAAATAATAAATAATGAAATTAACATTCCCCAATGTTGTCTTGTTTGGTTATCGCTGGGAAACGTAAGAACATGTGTTGGGAGGGACAGAAAAAATGCGATATATCACTCACATAATCGAACTCGGTAGGTGGCATAACATGATGTTTGCTGTTTTAGAAGTTTAGTTTTTTTCTTTCCAGGCGCCTCAAAATTAGTATTTAATTTTCAACGGTAAATACTCCATTAAAATGGGCTCATATGTAATACATTTTTCTCAAAATGGATCCATCGGTTAACTAAATTTCAATAAAACCCTAAAAGAAGATCGCTTTCTACCTGCAAACATCTTCCATCGATGCCTAAACGTTGCTTCTTTGGAAAACTTTATTCGTACCAAACCAATCGCTCACTTTATTCCAATGAAATGGTCGCGAGTAGTAGATAAAACCGTTGTCCCTTTGGCTTTTGCTGCACGGATTCGGTTGATAATTGCTGCGCGACATAATATAAGGAACCGAAAACCCCTTTCACTCGGTTTCGTTGTAGATATCGTTGCTGGCCGATCTCGCGCCGCGGTTCGCCAAGCATCGCTGCGGGCTTGGTATAATCCTTAAATTGCACTACACAAATCTGGCTGTTTACGAGCGTCACCTCGAGAAAGCCGAACGGTTCGGGAGTGAAACAGAAGCGACGAAAGCCTTTAACCTTTCATCGTCTGCCGCACGAATTAGCGCCATGATCTTCAGACGCGTGGAACACGCACCACGACGGATCGAAGGGTGTGTCGGGGCATTCCGAGGCATGGTATCTTAATTAAACTGATAACTTTTTCATTTAAAAGTTTAACTTTATGGTGCCAAGCGCACGCGACAGGAAGCTCAACGCGAACTTTGAGCTTTACCACTTTCTTCAGGCGATAGCTCGTCGAGTGGAACCGAGCTCTCCGTGGCAGAAGCCGACACCGCCGTTTGGTTTGAGATTAAAATCAACACTCAAACGGTTCGTGCTATGTTTTATGATTTTATTTCTGCTGCATTTGCAGACAACTGGGCACACCGCACACCGAGCGATCGAACAACATTGTCTTGTACGAGTGGGATGAAAATTGATTTCCGTTTTAGTTTTCGTACCTTGATTACTTTCCTCCACATTCGTCATTTATCATGCGATCGATCGTGTTTCCGTTGTGATGTAATTACAATTATTACTCTGACCAGCAGTGGTGGCGGTGGCGGTGGTGGCTTGTTAATATTTAATTAGCATAAAATTTACACTTTGTGCAAATGTGTACGGGACTTTTTTGTTTTAGCTCGTTTGCTGGCACTTATGTTCCGATGGGGTTATTGTTCAATCACTTTTTCCCTCGTTTGCAATGCACGGTGCAGGAGAACGAGTGTTGATGTTTAATTGCAGCTGCATGCGAGATTAAAGTACTTAAATTGTGGTGAACGAAAGGGCGGAATGAAGTGTGACTGATTTATGCCAGTGGAATATGTCCTGTAAATACCATGCAAAGTATCGTTATAATATTGGAGACGATTTTTAAAACGGTAGATTCTCGGTTATGACCACATTTTTTCCTTTACTCTTTTGCTTTAAAACCACTTAAAGCTATCTCCTATTTTTTGAATCATATCTCAATCTCCACCAAACAAGTCATCGACCCTTTTGGCAGCAGCTTACCGTTAATATCATATAGACAGATGAAAGTCGAATATTTCACACTTGCAAACCCCTTTTTTCCGGTCAGACGAACACCCAGACGCCAGACACCGGAACCTCGGTTCGGTTGTTAATTCGATTTCTGAAAATCACTGAAATACTATCATCATCATAATTGCATTCTACTGCACATGTTGAGTTTCTGACTCTGATTTAGATTGTAAATTGAATTGATAATTGCATTGAGGTCTCATCTGGGCCTCATCCCGACCGTTCGACGCCTGTAGCTCAGCCATCGTTCCTCATTTCATCATCGCTCTCTATCTTTCTCTCTCTCTCTCTCTCTCTCTCTCTCTCTTTTCTTCCTGTCCACAAACTCTCTATTCCTATCTTGGTTGTGCGTCGTAACCGAACTCATATGCTCTCGATGTTGTTGCAGTAGCTCTTCGCATAGCACGAAAGGGCGACATTGTCATTTCTAGGAAACCATGGACTTGTTGGTTCAGTGTTCTTATGCATATGGATTGGAGCCATTCAGCTGGAAGCCCAAAAACAATAACATTACTTCAACAATGCATTTGGCGTCGTAGTTTAGTGTTTAGTTTAAAAAAACAATAAATGACAGTAAAAGCGGTTAAAAATAAAAATAAACGCTTGGCTGAAGCGTTTGTCCAAACCTCTGTTGATCGTCCGTTTGCATAACTTCAGGCGCATATGTGCATGCTGTGGTGAATTTAATTGCAAAAATCCTTTAATATTTGTAACACTCGATAGCCTTATGTTTCACTAACTATTTACTAGTGTAATACCAAAACTAAAAATTATGAATTAACAGTAAGCTATTGAGCAGAATGAGCTAAAAAATATGTTTTTATAACAAGTTTTAATCTACCCAAACATGTTCGATTACAAATATTGTTTCACACTATTATTTCGAAATAAAAAGATAAGAAAAATAATTTATTTTATTGCATATCTTTCTATGCCGAACCCTCAATTCTGTGTCACTACATTGTCTTTGTAAGTTGGAGCGATGCATACTGATGTCTAGTACATCCGTGCCACCTGCAGTAGTACGTGGGTAGAGCTTATAATTACTTACCTACGAGAAGAGCGTAACTTGGTGGCAACCTGTGACCAAAAGATGGAAACAGTGGAAAATGCCAGCAGTAGCAGATTTGAGCCCATTAGTGGTCCCGCGTGGGAATTTCAATTAAGCTGCTACCGTGCTGGTAGCACAAACTTTATTGCACCCACTCAAAGCAAGGATAGAAATATTTGTTAAGAATTTCAGCGATCTTCAGTATTATTTATAATTAATACTTTGTTGTAAGCGAATCTAATTTTCTGCTTTAGGTCAACTAGTTTTAGATGTAACAGAAATAATTACTTTAAAACATGCTTTTCCATCCAATATTTTGAAAGGACAAATCTAAAAGTAGCTGATGGCAGCATTCGTGTCCGAATTGAAACAAAAAAGAAACGAAATGATAATGTTGGCAAATAAAGTTAGGTCCATCCGGTCAACCGTAGCGATAGCGAGTTCAACACGTATCAAACTGGACATCGTCTCAACATCGTACATGTGCCCGGATTTGCCGACGAAGCGCCGACTGCTAAATGATGTCCTCAAATTTACAGCTAATGGTGGCCCAGGTTGAACTTTCGGTCGTTTGCACAAAAAGTTTCCCATCCACGAAGGCTGTGCATATCCCCGTTGCCGGTAAAGTAAGTGGCGACGATGGGTGTTTATAGTCGCGAGTTAAAGATTCGGTACAGTGGTGTGAGGTTTAATGATAATGCCACTTCTTTCTTTCTTGCTTTTGCCGCGTTGCTTCGCAATATCTGATGATACAAAAATGTCGTGATACGACGAGCTGGGAAGGATTTCACGGGTTAACATCCTGCTCGTCGCTTCGTTTTCGTTGGCATCCACAGCGTATACTATTAATGTGATCTGCAGCAATGTCCACGGCACGCCGGAACCCATAAAGATAAAGCTATCTGCTATCTGTGTTGGCTGGCTGGCTGGTTGGCTGTCTGGTACGGTGGCCAGATTGCACATTCCAGTGCCAGTGCTGCTGCGTGTAGTCGCAACCGTTAAAGGAATTTTATGCTTCGCAGATGAAAGTGCAAATTAACGACACTTTGGCAATGGTTTGGGCTCGCGTACACGTGGCTCAACGATCTACCAGCGTGAGTTAGGAAAGGTATGAAAGAAAATTGACTGATTTGAGGACATTTTTATTTCCGCGCAACGTGCACCTTTTTGCAAGTGAGAATAAGTTTTAAAAACTAGCATTTGAGCAAGGTTCGTGGTTTAATTGAATATTCTAACTTTGCTTGGCTGATTGACTTTTAACTGGTTAGCGTAGCTGATTTTTTAATCCAAATGGAGGCGCATGGTGTTTTTAACAATCCGTTGATTCAAATGGAAGACGAACACTAACCCAATTTAACAATTCTTACTTTAAATATTGGCTGTTTTGCAAGTCTTCTGATTGAAGACTTAATGGTTTGAAATTTATTGTTCATATTACAGTGCGACTGTTAAGAATTCCACTTTGAATTTATAAAAAGCTATCGCTACTTCAAGTGCAAGTCTGGAAACATCTACCGAAGGCAATTTTAATATCTCAAATCCACAAAACGTGCCACCGATCGCAAATGTGCACTCATATTGAATTATCGAGCTTAATCGGATTACCTTCAAATCCATCACCATCGCCATCAATGGTACTAGCTGGCTACTCAACTGCAAATGGAACTGGCATTAGCTGCCGATTTTCCACCGCCGGTTCGAATCATTTCATTATCTCCCTCGAATGACCATCGCTCACCGTATCGTTCGCCACGTCGCCGTTCGCAGCTTAATGGTCAAGCGGGTTGTTTTTTCCTCCCACCAACTTCCTCTCATCCTGCCCCCCCAACAGTTGACTGAAGGTAAAACACAAATAAAATGAGCTGTAAGTGCACGCTCGCTACACGGAATCCTACGGAAATCGTCAGCCAGACATCGACGAGTGGCAATGGAAGTGCCAATGTAAAAAAAAAAAACAAGAAAAAATGAAAACAACACCAAAAAGGCACCAAAAACTTTTCCACTTTTCCACGGCACTCCCGGGTAAGTTAATCAAAAACTTTTTCAATTGCACTAAACGATATCATGTCCGGCTTGAGTTGAGCGAAATTGTAAACAACATCGTGCGTCGAAGCTCCTGCCGAAGCTCAGGAGCTGCGAATAATTCGGGCAGGGGCGGAACCAAGAGCACAAGAAATCCGTTTAACGACTTCAAAAAACTCCCTCCACCACTCCCAGGTGAGGTGCTCGAAATTGAGGACGCAAAAACACAAGGAGGACAAAAACAAACAAACCTTGCTCGATAAAAACAACAAACAGTGTTACTGTCGGAGTGGAATAGTGTCCTAAAAGGCTGACCAGCGGACACAGTGAAAGTGAAAGGTGAATTCTCAAAGGATGACCGGGCGAAAATGATCACCTGTCTGACCCTGGGCTGCGGCCATCTGCCCCATGTCCGACGCCCCCTACGACAACTTCGTGAAGTGACACGTGTGAATCGTCCATTTCGCTCGCTAACATTGGCCTGGGGAATTGGTCTGGCGCTTGTTGGCGTTCGTTTGTGTGAGTGTATACGGGAGAAAAAGAGAGAGAGAGAGAGCCAGACAGCTCTCGAACCGGTGTGGGAAGAGGTTGTATTTTCTGAGACGCTATTCTAGTTTAAGGACGTGTGTCCCGTCCGTAAATTCCCCGAAGGCTATCATCGTCGAGACAACGGTAAGGAATTAAGATTGTGTGCGCACCACGACGGGACACAAATACATCAAACGTGAGCGGAACACGGCACACGGGCCGTGCGCGGGAGCCGTGGAGGATAGCGACCGGTCGACCGGACCGACATCGGAAACCGCACCTGAGCGGGGGAAGACAAAAAATAAAGAAACGTCCTGAAAATGATGAAAATTTATTTCCTGCTCTCGGTTTTCTTGGGCTGGTGGAGGCGGTTTGGTGGTGTGAGGACAGTGTTGTTGGTACAATTTGCCGATGGAGCTGCTTGTAAAGTGCCTCGAATTGCACAGAATTTGCCATCAGAATTCGATCGTTTCATACATTTACTACTTCTATTAGTAATAGTTACGGATTTTTACTAATAATCACAACTTCAAAAGCCCGACTACCTAATCCTATATTTTGTCTTACTATTTATTTACCCAATGAATTCGCTCCTTGCCACTGGTCCGTTCAACACTGTACGATAGCACGTCCAACGCACGACAAAACAACAAAATGTTTGTAGTGTGCTGAGAGATCCCCTACCTTCCATCATCACCCGCTCCCAACCAGCGGGCCAACACCGGAGCGGTTGTTCAGGTTTAATCGAACATGCTCACGTCCGCTCAAGGGCAAGGGCATACGACGACCGGCAAGCAAAACATACGACCGGCGTGGTTCTCGTACGAACGACAATGCGTCTCCACCACGAGCGAAACGAGAAAACCCACGATCCTTTTGTAAGAAGCATTCTTCTTCGTGTATTTGTGCGTTCTGTGGGCGGTATACACTTTCTTGACAGATAATGCGAAGAAAAAGCGACAAAAACTTCCCGCTCCGAACGGTAAGGCATCGCGGCGGCCGACGACGCAGTACAAGTGAAATGGAAAGTTTTTTATTCGCCCATCGTTCGTCCTTAAATGTGAAGCAAATGCGGTCGTCCCGTGTTCGTTCGCTCCGACCGGCGGTGGCTGTCTTTCTGGTTGCTGCTTGATATTTCGCAATCGCCAGACACCGAGCGCACACCGAGTCTAATCCCCTGTAGGTTATGTGTGACGCTAGGCAGAACCGTCCCGAGTGGCGGTGGCGAAAAACGGTGCGGAGCAGGAATTGTTATTTTGACTCGAAGTCAGCTTCTCGTCGCAAACCGTTCCACTGCCGACGGTCACCAGATCTTCCGGTTCAATGCTTTGCACCGGGCGCTTAAAAGCCATGGAAATAGCATTTTAGATGAAGATAGCTTCGGTGTTTTTTTTGTTTTGTTTTTCGTCTACCACCACCATTCGGCGTCTAATCCGTAACCCACACCGGTCTTTCCGGTTGAATTTACGGTTACGGGCTGTGTTTTTTTTTGTTACTTCCGCGAGCGCATCGATGCTGTTTTGTGTTCATCGTGTTTGTTTCTCCTCAAAATTAGATTGATAACGTTCGGGTGGGGACGAAAAAGTTTAACAATTATTTACAGGTTGGAAATTATTGTTCTTTTGAGGCACAAATGTGCAGCAGCATTAATGGCTTCCGGTGAGTTAGAATTCGAATTTATGATCACAGATATTTTAGAGAAATTTTTATAACATTCAAAACAAGATAAAACATTGAAGTAATAATTACAAAGATAATTGATCTTAGTAATGATTTTAATGGTATTTATTTTTAAAATACAAAATTGATGACATTTATAAAACAAATTCTTTACTTATTTTCACACTTACACTCCCTTAGTGGAGTTCATGTGGGGGAAAGAAACAGCTCAACCCGGACGTTTTTTTCCCCCTTGGTTTAGCCAGTCTCTGCCAGAAGACAACAAAGTAAACACGGACCAGATAATGGAAGCCCCAAGAAAGTCGTGGTAAATGAGAAGTTATTTCGTCCACGACCGCGTCCTGCGCGTACTCTCCCCATTTGCACTAGCGCAGAAGGTAATAAATTATGCAAATTTTACCTTTTTCGCACAGTGAGAGAAGGTGGTAGAAGATCATTCAGCGCTAGATTTCTTCGCTGCCTAACAACCACACGCTACATTCTCCCGTAGCGGGCTGAGTACAATTGAATCAAAGCAAGCCGAGCGAAATACACAATCGCCCTCAGTGGTGAGTTATTAGATTCGCGCCATTGTGAGGCAAAAATTAGTGTACGGCCGCGATTTTCGTTTCGATTCGGTCAGAAACTCGATTCGCCAACCAAAACACATTTTGGGGGACTTTCCTTATAGTGGGAGATGTAATCGGTCCGATAAAAATCCACCCAAAAGGAAGCCAAATCCCGATGAAGAGCGTGACCGCTAACCGAAACGGAGAGAAATATTGTAATCGTTTAGATTTTTTGTTTTGCTTCCCATGGTTTGGCCGCACAGGACGCGGGAGCAACAGGCAGAACCAAACCATCGTCATTTCACGGTCATTTGCCAGTAATGTCTTAACCGCGTCAGCTTGATGGACGGCCTCCGACGCGTCACAGCTTTTGCGTGCCCAAAACTCACTCAGTTTGAGCAGCCACTTTCACTTTGGGTCTTTTTTTTCCCCTCCCCATGACCTTGGGGACTATACTTGCCGTGGTTCTGCGGACAAATGACGCAGAGTGCAGTGCCGTCCGAAAAAAAAACACCTACCTGCCTCATGATGATGAATTGGTGCGTCGGGTTTTTTTTTTTTCGTTCCTTCTTTTCTACCATGCGATTGGTTCTGACTGAAATAACCGACAAAAAAGGCAAAAAAAATCGAGTAAAACATTAACCGCAATTAGGTGTGGAAATCCGTCTTCATTAGGTGGCGGGTACGTCATGCAGGTAATCGAATGTCACCATTAGTTTCGCAGACGGATGTGAAATGTTGCTAAAAAGAGAGAGAAAGAGAATTGGAATTTCTCATTGAAAATGCACAGACAATGTCTCTAAGTCTTAAAATAATATATTTTTCACTCTCTTTAGTAACTGAAAGGTGGCTCTCAAGACTCGATGGAGATTTTTACTGAACAATTCATTGGTCTGTATTGATGAGAATTAGTGAATTATTTTTGCAAAAATATATTTTACTGGTCGAAATTAAACTCAACTGCTGAATATTATTGCTAAACAATCGACAAATGTGCAACATAGGTAAAAAGATCTCCATTTTCATCATCACCGCCGCCTGATTTTATCTTAAATTCATTCTAATTATAATCACTACAACATCCAGTATCCACCGCACAAAAGAGGCCACCCTCGATGACGCACCCGGCCAGCCGTGGAGGTCATTATCTGTTTTCCTTTCACAGAAACACATCCTCCCGTGCGCACCGTTCGATAAAAGCGCACATTTCCACATAAGCCACCGTGTGTTTGGCCGGTTTCGGGATGGATCGTAAAATGTCTCAAGGTCACGGGGTTGCTCGCACGCAACCGAGGAAACCGGCTTCCCGTTCGCAATGCGAATCGATTGCGGCACACAAGAGCCCAGGCCGAAGTCTGATGCAGCACACAGCAGAAGAGCCTAGGAACGTAAGCGGCAGGTTCCGCTTAAACCGCATCCGCCTCTTCCACCCGCCGTTTTTCCCGCCCGCGTGCTCATTAGTCGCTTATCTGAGGCTTGCCATCGACGTGTTTCGAGCAACATCGTTAGCTTCGTTTCGTCCTTTCCGACGTTGGCGGAGGGGTGAGGGGTGGGTGCTCGCGGAGTGTTTCAAGTTCAACCCAAGTGCGCCCCAAGGCACACCGGCGGGGTTTTTTTTTCTGGGGATTGGATTCGAATGGTTTCCACTTTGCTGCACACGATAATGGACCGTTTAGCCGTTTTATTTGCTTCTTACTTATTTTATTAAATCGAGCCTTTCGAGTACGGCGGTTGGGGTTTCAACCGCCTGCAGTGAAAAGGTGGAATGATTTGGCAAACTTGCACAAAAAAAAGGATTTGATTTTCAGCGACAAAAGCGAATAGAAAATTGAAATCCATTTACGCTCACCTCACCTTCAGATCACCTTCCATCAACTTATAACGCAGAAGGTGCGTTAATTGTGAGCACCCCATTCGAGCCGGAGCTCTTTTTACTAGAACACATTGAATGATGCCTTCGTCGGAAAATGAAAGGATTGTGAACAGGACGCACGGGACTGCGTTCGGTTCGGTTGGAAAACTCTCCCAACCCGGAGTCGGACGGACGTGACGGCTTCAAAAATCATATCGAATCGAGTGGCCCAGTACCCAGTACAGACGGATGAAAACACACACACACCTGGACGAATAAGACGACAGACATTAGAGCGAGCATTCTACGCAAAAAAAAGGACCTTCATCCGTTCGGGTGGGCGAGATGAAAAATGGCCGGAACGACCTTGAAAGTGAAGTGGAAATGTTCAAAATCACAGGTAGACAATCCCCAAAGAGGGGAGGGGGGAGGAGGGAGGGTGGGAGAGACTACAACTTGTTCAAATTTCGGCAAATGTCTCGTCTCGCAAGGGAGACGGAGTGCGGCTTGGAGTAAATGGGAAAGAAAACCTTTTTTATCGACGGCGCTTAAAATGACGGAAATGACAGCCAAGTGGAGGATTGGGCAGGTGGAATAAAGTTTTCTGCCGGGAAATGGGAAAGTTCGCCCGGTGAGAGCACGTTTTGATGCAAATAATAGTTTCATAAACACATTAGTAATATTCTAATTACTCCCGTTGATGGATGGAATGTTTTGAATCCTTGATTGAAAAAGCAGCCTCTTCTCCTTATATTTTACACAATTTTTCATTACCATGTTCTTCTAATCATGAAGGAACAGCAAGGAATGCTTCCAAGAGAAAGCAGCCAAGGCAGCTTAATTTTACCGCTCTTTATCGTCACGATTACGGTGCATGTATGTGTCCCTGTCGAACGTAAACCAAACGGACGTAAAATGTCTTTCGGTCTTAACGCAGTTTTTGCCGGACGTAAAATTAATTTTTCGCTCCTCACAAAAGGGAACAGCCCCGTAGCCGGTTTCGGCTGCGGTGTAACATATTTCAATCTGCCGTCTACGCAATAAAATACGCCCGTCTGGCCACATCTGCTGTACAACTGGGCCCGTAAAGTTGATATTTACTGTCGCACGAGCGGTAGCAAATGAGGAGCGAACCGGTTTGATGAAAAACGAGACTACCAGTTGAAATTACTGATTTAATTATCGAAACGCGTGCCGGCTCACCGGCATTGGGTGTGTGCGTGTTTTATGGAACTGTGTTGTGAAATCGATTGTGGCACATAAAGTGTGCTCGATTGTACAACTACGTTTTCAGTTTTTGTTAACATAAAAAACATTATGCACAGACTCTCTAACAGTAAAATGGTTTATCAACAAACGATGCTTGAAAGTGCAAGAAGCTCCAATATTGATGATTTATTAACAATACCTAAAAGTTGTTGCAGCATTTCCGATCTGTAAACACACCTTAAGGAACGTTTATTTAAAATGAAAAAATCGTCCTATCGTCCTTTTCAAAACATAATCCTCAACATGACGAGCTGTGCTGTTGTACATGAACGATATTATTTTTTAACCGTTCATCTATCAACGATTAAACACTGATATAATCACAACTGGCTCATCTCCATTGGCGTTTTACTCACAGCACATCCCACCCACGGGAAACCAACCCTGATAGTGTGTGTGTGACGCATCGATCGAGCCAAGCGACGCTCCAAACCGTTCGACTCACTGCCGAAGCTCATCAAACAGTTAATTGTATTTCGTCCCGATGTCTAGCAGCCAATCAATCGAAAACTTTATCCGTTTGCCGGCACGAGACGGACATGGTCACCACGCGGGCCAAACTCGGGCCATGGCACACCCACAGCCCCCCTTCTGCCCCGCTAACTTCACGCCTAGCCATCCCGACGAGCGCAACAAAGTTTTCATCCTGTAGACTGCATCCTGGGGGCGAATGTCTTTGGCGAAGTGTCGCACCTTTCCCACCGACCTTTCCGGTGCAACGGCGGAGGAAAGGGACGGGGAAAATACCAACCCTCCGCACACAGAGAAAGTGGCGGAGAGAGCGAAGATCCATGTCCCGAGGTTATCCGCTTTTCGATTGACTGGACTGATTTAATTACGGCACCCGTTAATAAGTGATGGGCTAATGAAATAGTTTTTCATTAAATTTGCATCGATCTTAGCTCGACGTTGCCGTCATCGGTGTCGGGTTGGAGGGTGTTTTATTTATTTATCTCTTCCTTCGCCTTCCTTTGCTCCGGATCGTTCGCTGCGCCAACCAGGCCACAGGCAAACGACATCAGTCCGTTGCAGCTGCAGCGTCCACTCGGTGTGGACGGGAGCGCAGTTTGATGCAACCAGAATTATTGTCCGTGTTCGATAACACCACCATGCATGGGCGAAGGGACGATAGCACAAACACATGGGCAAAGGGAGGGCCGGGGATTAGAATTGCGCTTACAGCACGGCACATAACTACTGCAACCGCTCGTCGAGCGATCGGGATCGGGACGGACGCTACAATGTCGTGAGGAAAAATCGATAGCACCATTCGCTCGTATCTCCTCCCTCCGCCCTTCGGCCACATGAAGCGCCCCATCGACGCCAACTGCAGCTGTCGACTGAAATCAGATTAAATTCAGCACCAAATGGGAGGGAAGGGCAGTAGCCGTTGCGGGCGGCAACACGCAGAGCCAGTAAATAGTGCTTTACATTCCAATTTCCGCCGATCACATGGAGAGGGGGGGGGGGAGGGAGGGAGGAGGAGGATTGAAAGGGACTCGAGTGCAATGTGCAACCAATGTCCTACGTACGTTCATTCACCGGCCACCACCGACAAAGCTGGCCATCATGATGAACCTTCGGGTTAGATCGAGTGTGTCGGATTACATTCCTCGGTTCTCTTCAGTTGTGTGTGTGTGTGTATGTGCGGGGAGATGTAGTGTTCCTGCATCAGCATTCCTGCGTGAAATGCATGTTTTGCCGACCGAATGCAAGCGCTCGCTCGCATTGCGACAACTCACTCGTCCTCCCCAACAATCCGGTTCCGCTGCAGAAGAAAGCTTTTGTTCCCGGACGTTCCTAGAGCGTCTTCTTGCGGCTGGTTTGCGAGCGGTGTGGCCAATGGAAGCTACTTCCGTACCCGATTCCATCAAATCGATAGGTGCGTCGATAAATCTACGTACCATGCCCGAACCGAACACTAAATCACGGTAAAATGTTGTAAATTCGGGAGATAAATTTAGCTTCGCATTTTATCAACAGAGAGACACGGTCGCTCGTTGGGCTGGTGCTGGTCATTTGTCAAGCTTTTTTTGGTGTGGATGTAGAGGTTCGGAATGGCGGAAAAACACGGTCCACTGTTCAAAACACGAATCATTTACGGAGTGAAGGGCAGTGGATTATGCAGCTTTCTCATTGCACCATGCTTTATTTGAATCATTGAAACATCAGCCTTTCAATCGAAACATCATATCATGAAAAACTATCACACAAAATGATGAATCCGAACATTATGGGAAGATTTTCCAAGTAAGTTAGTAAACAAAAGGGAAGTTCCTCAGTTCCAGTTCCGAGATTTCCCACAGCACCGGCACCATTACAGCGCCAAATCGGTCCGTTTTTGATGCGAACGGTGCCACATCGCACAAACACAATTATTCTAATTCTGCTTTTCGCTTAATAAGCTTTAACGCATAATTTACGAGACAACATTCCGCACACTCCGCGTGGCATTCCCGGTGCAAAACCGGTGCATTCATACCGGCGAATGCCATCACGTAGACGGTTCGTGTCGCCAAGACAATCTAATGCGGTGTGCAACGCATCGGCACACCTTGTCCCGGGCAATGTGAGCCACATTCCACACGACGGGTATCGTGCTTTCTAACCCGGCACGCCTTGGCGTTAAGTTTCACTCCTTTGTGCCGGGTTTTTTGGGGAGGGGAGGGAAGGGGGAGGGGAGGGAAAGGGGAGGGGTGGTGCGATAAAAATATACCGTACCGGCTTCTAACACTCCCACCTAGCAGCATCCGCAAAAAAACAAGAACAGACTTTCAGCTCAGTTACAACTGAAAAGCAAACGAAATCTTGGCGTCACCTCCGAAAGCGGAAGGGGAGGGAAAGGGGAGGGGAGGGAAGGGGGAGGGGAGGGAAGGGGGAGGGGTGGTGCGATAAAAATATACCGTACCGGCTTCTAACACTCCCACCTAGCAGCATCCGCAAGAGCAAACAAGAGCAATCAAAATTTCCATTTTCCCTCATTTGCATTTTATTATGATCCTCGTCAACAACACCGTCCCGGGCGAGGAAGGCGAGTTCTCGGGGAAGGGGGGGGGGGGGGGGGGGGGGGGACACCTCGCCGGCAGAGGCTCGAAGGGACGCGTTTGCATGACTGATGGATGGCTTGCTAATGAATAACCTTGACGAAATGTGCCGCCAGACATCCCGGGACCGTGCGAGGCTGCCCGTGAAGAGGGTGCGAATCCTTCCAAGGACCGTCCGTCTATCTGTCTGTCTGTCTGTCTCTCGGCCTGTCTAGCTGGCTCGTGCCACGTGTGCATCGTTACGAACGTGCAAAACACCCCGGGGATCGATGCATTTGACACGTCACTTACACGGAAGGTGCGGAGGCTTTTACTATCCTACCGTTTCACCATTCCACCGTCGAGATTCAATTGCATGCACACGCAAACTGAACGCCGCCCTGGTTTGCATAATGAAAAACGCATAGGGAAACGATAGGGTGCCAGAAGGTTATCATGCACCTAATGCTAGCTTAAATGATTGGGTTTTTATACGCTGAATTGGATATTTCGTGGAATTGTAGCCAAGGGATGAGTTGGGCAACAATGTTTCACATCTAATTGTGCCTAATTTATTCAACCAATCAATTGCTCGAGGGTTGTGATTTATTTGAAAGATGGCGTTCATTAAATGTGTGTGTGTTTTTTTTTTTATTTTCTAACAATGTCATTTAGTTTGCTATTTTCAAACATTCTGGCCTGTAGGATGGAGGAAAATAAATCAACGTTTAAAAAATTCCCCAACAGGTGTGGAGAAAACCAAATGTCTATTGTTACATTTGTGACAAAAATTCCTATACTATCCCAAACTATCCTAAAATTGTACGCAATCGAAGCATTTGTTAGTCAAGATTTTCTTAATCTTAACACTGAATAGCTCGTTGAGGGTAGCTGGGAAAATGTCACAATAAAACGCAAGCAACGAACATATCATACGCAAACAATTCATCCCAAGATTGATGGCGTTCAACTGGCCACACGATTGGCGACTGCTCGAGAATCTGCACTATTTTTCATCCCGCAATTCTATCCCAGAGCAGATAAACGGGCAAACTCCCGCCCCGGGGCCTCCCGACACCCCGACCGAGCATTCATTTGACAACGTTTATGCCGTGAGTGGCAACATTCATTTAAACTTTTCCCGCCCCAATCAGTCATCGGGCGATTTCTGGTTTTTTGAACTCTTCGACCTCACGTTTCCACCACCGGGTTGGAGTAGATGCCGAGGATGAAAAGTGAACGTACCGAGAATGTGCCACCGACGCTCCCGTTTGTTTGCGGCGTTACATCGCCGGGGTTGCATCCGCTGCAGCTGTTCGGACAGTTCGGTGAAAGTTTCCCATCGAACACCATCAGCAGCCGTTTCGAGCGTGTGGTTGTGATGGGTACCTTGCATCGTGCTGCACTTACCACTCGACCATACGAGCCACCTAAGCTCCTTTTCCCGTGCCTTCGGACGAGCAGAACCTGCTAACTTTATCGTTGTCGAGTTGAACGCGTTACGATAAGTTTGAACCGGATGAATGTGATGAGCTTTTCTTGGGTGGGTTTCGGTCGATGCAGTTGCTTCTTATCCACCGCAGCGGAAGTGCTGCTGGTCGAAGTTGGTCGGTGAATTTCGGGTGCTGTGTGAACAGATATTTTTTATTGCTTATACGGTACAGTTCGATGCTCGCAAACAGCATTTCCTGTAATGTAATGTTTCAAGGGAATATTTATTCACTTTATTTTTGCTATAACTTCTTTACAATTGCATTCCACGTGTCTTCTGCGTAATTTTGTTAATTGAACAGACAACGAAAAAAACATAATCATAATGTAAAATGCCACCAAACGTGCTGCGCAACACTGTACCGAACCTCCTGGCGCGGAATAATGGCTATGGCGACTCACCAAACCC
The DNA here is from genome assembly GCA_000473445.2 of Anopheles farauti. Lineage (NCBI taxonomy): Eukaryota > Metazoa > Arthropoda > Insecta > Diptera > Culicidae > Anopheles > Anopheles farauti. The sequence continues at coordinate 20,894,873 of KI915041.1, forward strand.
TATTATCCTACATGCACGCTGGTCATCCTTTAGCATTAGGATCCAGCTGGCTCGCACACGCATACACACAGATACAACCATCGTGCAGCGGGAGCAGCAGACGTCATCAATTTCGCACACCCATCGCCCGACTGGACTGCAGACAGTCTGGGAAAGTTTTGGTTCCCGCTCCCTTCCACCCCCATCTCACCTCTCTATTTCCATTTCCTGTTTCACATGCTCGCGCAACAACTCGGTGCGCGGGGCAGGCGCGGGATGGGTAAGGAGGCAATGGTGCTGGAAAAGCCAGTCTACAGATACCCCTGGCCAGCAGCTGGCTGGGGGGGGGGGGTTTCTTCCTCTCCTCCAACCACCGATGATGCTTTTTGCGTCAATGGTAAACAGCAAATTCTCTCCACCGGCTCTGTGAAAAAGGCATTGAGCACACATGCTCCAAAGTGAATGAGAGAGAGAGAGACAGGGCCGTGTGTGTGTGTGTGCTGTGGGGAGCTGCTGGCCGTTTGACGCTACCGGTTGTGGGAGAGCAGATAACAGATGAAAGATGAGCCACGGTGTATGGGTGGTGGTTTTATTCGTTCAATTGTCTGGCCAGTGTCTGCATGTGGATCCGGGATGGTTTTTGAAATTTGAACCGTACCAACTATTTTCATCGCTGTGAGGAGAGCGGTCACTATGCTCGATGGTGGTTTATTTGTGTTTTTTTAAGTAATTAACTAACAATAGTAATTAACAGTTGATGGACTATGTCTCTCAAACTCTATAATCTAACCTAGAAACAACCCTTTCTTCGGATTATTTAGTACATACATTTTAGTACAAGTCCACAGCTTTCATGAAACAGAACCATAGTGCCCTCTAGTGAGCAGATTATCTCACTACCAACCACCGACCGCTAGCTCGCCTGCACTCAGCGGCTGGTTCGAATGATCTCATCGGTTGCTTCTCACACCGTTGCCTCCCACAACTCCCACCTAGGTCGAACACGATCGAGTACCGGTAATCCTCGGCGGGTCCATCCCGCGAGCGAAAGAGTTGCAACCGAAATCCGTAAAGCTTCCGGGAAGCTTATAAACTAGCCACGCAGAAACGAACTCACCCAAACACACAGACACATGATAAATGAGACGCCCTCATCCTCTTCCCGTCCCGGACCGGATGAAAATCGGCTCCGGCAACATTGTGTCCGTACGGATGGACCGCCCGAAAACAAATTTCGCTCCCGCCGGTGTTCGTTTCATTTTCACTCTCTCTCTCTCTCTCCCTCTTTCTCTAGCTAGCTCTAGCTCCTCCACTCCGCGGTTGCACTCTATTGGAGTTTGCAATTTCGTTCGTTCGTACGTTTGTGGAGTTTCACATCATCAACAGCGTCTGGCTAGTCTGGCTTATGCACCGCCAAGTGTCGGCAAAAGTGCTCGCGTCTGCCACCCAAACACACAGACACTCTTGGAGGAATTTAAAATTCGTTTATTTCACCTTCTCTCGGTACGGTCCGTCTGTTCGGCTCGGGGACGTCAGGACCGGGAAGCCGGTGAGGCACCGTCTGTCCGCGCGAGCGAGCGAGTCGGGGAAAAGCCAACGATAATGAAAACTCCCGGCGCGTATACCACCACTTGCCGCACACTCTGGCTGATTTGCATCCGTCTCCCGTTTGCATTCCCAGTCGCGCGGAGTTAATCGTTGCGGTCTGGTCGATGTTTTCGGACGCGACCGGCAGTTGTTCGATGAGATCCTCATCAGCCCCGTCCCTAGCATAACCATTTCCGTTCGGTGTTGGACTTTTACGCTTTGGCAAATGGGGCTTTACTATTACTCCACCCGACGCCAGTCCGAGAGGGTTTGAAATTGGCCTTCGAGACTTTTTTTGTTGCCAATAATCTCCTCCCGTCGAGTGCATCATTTTTTTATTGTTTCGTTACGTTAAATAAACCAAGTACGCCATGAATGCAAGATCAACACACCAGACGGCGCCAGCTTGAACTGGGAATGCAAATATTAGATCGGTGCAACGCAAATTTTAAATCAAACTACTGGCCCTGCTCACATACTCGCTCGTTTGAACGCACCGTTTTGAGCCATTTTTTTGCGACGAACACATCACCTAGTTCATCAAATATTCCGAACGCGTTTCGGGTGCGTTTATCCCATCCCGCGTATCCCATGTTGCTATGGAAACAATTTCACCCGGCGCTGATTCTCATTGCTCCCGCTCTTTTTATTCCGAGCGCGAATTTGGAAGTTTGCTGCTCGAGGGTTTATTTGTTTGTTGTTTTTTTTTTCTCTACCGCTTTGGTTTTATCATCGTGCCTCAATCAAGCAGGGCCGCAAAGCGAATGACTCCGAATGGCCGAGGGGACAAATTGTTTTTTGGGCCTGCAGTTAAGGAACTGGACACGGACCATATCGTCAATTAAAAACCTGTTGAAGTTTAATCAACCGCTCGAAGCGCTCGCCCGATGGGAGGGAGCGTGAGGTTTTGGTTTAATTTTTATTTCATAAACACAACTTCATCGGAAGGCCATATTTTAAGTGGGGTTGCAGCATGTTTGGTTTTTTGACCGAGCGAAATCGATTAATAGAGCGGTTTTTCCTTCTGCCGGACCGATATGAACAATCGATTAAAAAAGGCGTCACGGTGGTAGGATGTTTTTAAAACACACATGGCTTTAATGGGTGCCAAAAAAATATGTTTTATTTTTAGCACCTGAAATATTTCACTAACTATCTTGAAAAAACACTTGAAATAGTAAGTTGGTTAATTGTTTGCTCTTTTGAATACCAACTTAACAGCCTAAAATAATTTAACATAAATTAAATTGATTGTAAAACTAAGTAAATTTCGCAACACTCCAACCGGCAAGAATCTTTCGATTTAACGGTTTCCGTTTCCCATTCGCACTCGCACACCGGCATTGTGCTGCACTGTTTGCAAGTTGATAGCCTTATCGTAGCTCATAATTTCTCGCTGCGACGATGGTGAGAGGTGCTGCTCAGTCGTGCCAGCATAACCAGCATGTTAATTGAATAATACTATACAGGGGTCAGCTTATCACACACGTACACGTACACGGTCGTCTAATTATTGCAGAGACCGAAGAGGTTCCCAGGCCAATCACGCACGCGGTGGTTTGCCGACATTTGAGACACCCCGCTGAATGCATTTCCGTATGTGAATAGCATTTAAGCAGTCGTTCGTGGTGTTCGTTGCAGTCCAGTCACAGGGGTGGAAATTCGTTGCAGTCTCGGGTAGAGGCCTTTCGATAAACCAGCGATCATGAACGCTAAAGTGCTCCCGACGAGTGTGCTGTTGCTTTTTGTTTGCGCCGGTCTCGCCGATAGCTTACCGGATAAAGCCGCTACCGGACCACTGCCGGACGTGAGGGACGAAAGCGAGCTGGACGGACGTGCTGGACCGTTCGACATTCGACCCACACTTCCCACTGTAACTTCCACGGAAAAGGCAACCACATCGGAGCAACCGCTGGGAGGTGCCGCTGGCCTTCTGGGTGGTGCAGGGCTGCCGCAGCTCGGTCCCGGGACGCAACAGTCCGGTTCGCCTCAAGCCTCACTGATTCTGGGATCATTTCAAGCTATCATTACTCCTTTTAATCCCGGCATGCTTGGTTCGGTCATCGGAGCGTTGGGTGGAGGTGGTGGTTCAGGTGGTGGTGCTGGTGGCGGTGGAGTTCCTAGTCTTCCTTCGTTCCCAATAGGGTCGAAACCTGGAAAATAGTGGACGGGAATGTGTTTGTGGAAAGTGCTGTGAACAATAAAAAATAATAAACAAAGTTGTTACGTTTTACGTTACGTTACATACTAGCCTCTGAGAGAATTTCCATCCGGAATTTATTGTAATTACACAATCACACAACTCTTATGGTAAAAAATGCGTAACATGCACCTATTGGTGAGCTTTTGTTATTTTACTTCAGTAGTTAATCATAGTGTGCGGAGAAGCGATGCATTCACCTGTCATATGAGCGTATCAACGCAAACTCATTGCATACCTTTAGGCGAAAAAGTCATCCAAGGCAGACTAACCTGCCTTCAGAGGAGAAGATTAGTACAAGTATTGCAGTAAATCTTAACAAAAGGAAAACGTATTTAAATTATCAATAAATACAAAACCGCAATACACAGAGTCACCTTTGAAACAGATTCGTATATTTCTATATTTAACCACTCCACATAATAGCAAAGATTGTAACAAGTAAGTAAGTTTGTTTGTTTTGTATGTAGCACTTTTAGTTTAGACGAAATTGAGTTTCATTACACACCACAGAGCCTTTGCTGTAGGCATTGTACGCTACGCTCCTGTTCCATATTCAACTACTTGCACCTTCAACCGTTTAGTGTTTTGTTCCTCATTTTTGCATTTATCGATTGTCATACATTCCGTTTGTATTGTGATGCTAACAGTGCGGCAATTCTTCCGCAACACTTTCGACATTCGCTCTCTCTCTCTCTCTCTCTCTCTCTCTCTCTCTTACACTCTCCCTCACAGAAAGTTCACTAATCTTTTTACCCTACTCCAACACTGCCGCCATCAAGTTCGTGCTGCGTTTAAAGTTTAAAACATGTTGCAGCGTGATCTTACGATCGTAACATTAAGTTAAGAATATGTTAGCTTGTTTTGTTTTTCGTTGAAGATAGGCTTGTTATAGATATATATGTAAAATGTAAAAAAAAACGTTAAGGCTTACAGACTACAAAATCCATCAGTTGCGTTGCAGAACACAGTTTATAAAGGTTGTTTGCGGGGAATCGAAGGAAAAAATAGGCAAATGAAAAGGAAGGAAGGAAGGAAAGGGAAATAGGGAAGGGTAGGAAGGGTGGGAACAAGTGTTTGCTTGGTTTGGTTAGGTTTGGGTAAGTTGCGTGGCACGAATTGAACATTCGGCTCTACGCATACTTTCATCGGTGATGTATACTGAGATCGAGTGGACCGTCCACGTCCATTTTGAGTGTCCTGATACCGTTTGGACACTCTTTCAACTGTTTTCCCTCACTGCACAGCTCGTCATCTTCGATCGAAGTTGCTCCGTCGCCATCCCACGGTCCCAGTTGCTCCGGTAGAGCATCGTCCCGCGGGAACTCATCTCCACCGTTCGCTATCTCGCGATCCTTAGAGCGATCCAGATTCCAGTAGCCCGGCTCCTGGCAACATCCCGGTTGCTCGCAGCTCTCGTTCAACCGGTGAAACGAATAGTCCGGGTAGAGTCGTGCCTCTTCGTCACATCGAACGACATCGATCAACACGTCAGTGTCCTCGGAATCGTAGTCCGGATACGAACCAGTCGCATCCGAACGTGTACTATCCTGCGAGAAGCTTTCGTAGTCCATGCAGCAAACGTCCGGGAGCAGAGGTGAGTGGCTCTGGTTTAGATGTTTGAATGTTTTCACGTGCTTTCGCAGCGAGGAGGGATCGGTGTAGCGTTTGTTACATCCCGGCACCTTGCACACGTACGGCTTGTCGTTCGAGTGAGTTCGTGTATGTTTGAACCGATCCGATGAGTTCGAATAGGCTTTGTTGCATCCCTAAAACGATAGAAAACAATATACATTAATTTAATCTGGCTGCAAGGTTTATCTCTCGGAGAAAATATACGCCACAGTTATTGTTGGGAAATTTTCATGTTTGACTTGAGAAAAAAAATTTAACAGAAATTTATATTTTACTTTTCTCGTCACCGCTAGTGCTTTGGTTACTATTTGAATTGCATACCTCTAGGCGCATATTTAGTCGAGACACAACAACATTTGACATCCTCTCTAGCTTTTGACAGCTGTCAAACTCACCTGAACCGGGCAAACGTACGGCTTCTCGCCCGAGTGCGATCGCAAGTGGATCTTCAGGTTTTCGGCGCGCGAAAAGCACTTGCCACACTTGCCGCACTGGTGTGGTTTCTCCTTGGTGTGAGTGCGCACGTGCACCAGCATCTTGTAGCGTGCGTTGAAGCCACGGTCCTGGCGCATGCAGCGCTCCCAACGACAATAGTACAGTCCATCCAGCCCGACGACCGCGTGCTTCTGGGTGACGTGACTTGCTAAATCTTCCAGCTTGAAAAACACACTAAATATAGAGTGAGAGAGGAAGAGAAAGAGAGAGAGAAAGAGAGAAAGAGAGTGAGCGAGTCAGACAGAAATAGTATAGGAGGCAAAAACAAAAGGGCCAGTCGTCAGCTGTGCGAATCTTATTCGGTTCAGAACGTCACGTAATGGTGATGGCATTTTCGATAAGATATAAACGTTTTCCAATAAAACTCATTCATCCTCTCCTACTTCCTTTCAATTCGTGCCAGTTTTCTGCTATTAGATTTTTATCGCACTGCTCAAACGATCGAGCGGTCAGATTGGGTGGTGCATCGAGAAGGCTGGTCACCGTTATCAGCGAAGCTACTAGGATCTATGTACGGGATTAATGCTGCCGGATATAGATTTTGGTGGCCATTTTTCTAGCCTCTTGCGTGCGCCCACGAAAAGAACACATGGTCTTGTTATTTTGGTAATGTTGCGAAACCTTTCCTTATCAATCCTTATGATGCACGTACTGGTGTGCGTGTGGGAGCATTGGGAGCAAATTAGACGACAACAAAAAAAATCTGCGAAAACAGGCATGATACGTCACGAAGTTAGAGCACGTAGCATTTCGTACTGAGCTGTTGTTACCATTCGCGCTTTTATCAGCGCACGGTACAGGGCGAGAAATCTTCGCCTTGTTTCGCCTTGATAAGCCCAATACGGAAGCAATTAGAGTTTAGATTGTTTACTTTCTCTCGGTATAGGGAGAAAATTTAAAGATTTGTGTTTTAGTGGGATTTTTTTTTAAATTCAATATTAACGTTAAGGTAGTACAAACTTTTACAACAAGTAAAATGATCCTCAAACGTGCTTGAAATGCTCGAAAATAATCTAAAACTTTAAACTGATCTATTATTTCACTTCACCGTAAGGCGCACCCGATAGGCACCTGTTGGATAAGAGACAAACAGATGTGCTTCAGCAGATTCCAGATTCGTTTCACCCTGGCTGATGTCTGCACACGGTACACACGCAAAACGTGCAGGCCAACGGAACGAACCCTGGGACGGTGTGTTTACTTTACGTGTCGCAAAGCAAGGGATGCTTTTACCCGGTAGTCTCATCTCCCGGAGTTATATCTGGCGACAATCATATGATCCGTCTGATGAGGAAAAAGATAACAAACTACCAGCCATTCTTTATACCGAATGAATATACAGGGTGGTAGCGTGAGAAGCTACTCAGGCGGTGAGGTTGTAAGCAGTTACTAAACATCTATGACAAATGTCTATTTTTGGTAGAATATTTGGCAGAAAATAATTAAACGAATCTATATCTGTGCTTTTTACTAGCTAAACAAAGTCTATTATAATTTCAATGGTTTTTTTACGGCTTTTTATATAATATTATTCATGCTCACGTAACGTAACGATAAGTTTTATAAAAATAATCCAAACTAGAAGCACATTGCATTTAGAGCGATGTCGAAAACAAAACGCTTGATATACAACTACCAAGCAGAAGCGCCATCTGGCGGCCGCTAGCGGCGAAATGTGCGCTATGGTATTTTTCTTCCATTTCAACAATCATTCCATAGAGAAACAAATTCTAACGAATTTCTAAAAAAACTGATTCTGAATCACCCAACACGCTCACAAAGGAAGCCACCTTACCAGTAACAGTTTTCCCAGCGGCAGATAAACTCCTCGACCGTTTCCGGCTCCGACGGTGAGCTGGCATCGGTTTCGCGCTGCATCGGTACCACCTGCTGGTTCTGTACCTTCATGATGACGGAGTTACGCTGGCGGCTGTTAGCAACCGGCACCGGGCTCGGCGACCGATCACGCAGCGGTGGTGTATGCGGTGGCGACAGTGGGCCCGCCGTCAACTGCTCCTTTCCTTTGGTGGTTTGGTTTGGGCCATTGTTTCCAGCCCCATTGCCATTGCGCCCGTTCATGTAGAAGTACAGCGGCGAAGCGGACGATGAAGAGGGCGAAGAAGCGACCGAAGACGCCGGCGATCGGAGCCGAATGGGGTCGGTGGGGACGGGGATGCCGGTAGCGGCGGCCACTACCGCTGCCGCCGCCGTCGCCACCGTGCTTGCGGGCGATTGCATCGGGAAGTTGAACTCGTACGGATGATGGTACGGTGGCGTGATCGGATGGTAGCCTCCTAGGCGCTCATTCTGCACCGGTGGCGACGACTGGTAGTAGTAGAAGGGCTGCAGGCCCATCCTGTACGGAATCGTTTCTTTGTTGATTAGCATTTTGCGGTACCGGCTTCCCTTCGCTTGCTTTGTGTCATTTAGCAGTTTCTTCTTTGGTTAAGTCCACACACACACACACACGAGCACACTGCGAGCTTATCTTAACGTGTTAATTACTTCCCATTCCCAGCTTGTTTGCATACATGCGGGCTGAGGTGTTAAGGTAAAGAGCACTTTCTTCTTGAGATACACACAAATACACACGCAATCTCAGCCACGATTCAAATCCTTCGCAATGATCACCAAGATGGCTTCCGTGTTGAAATCTTTTCTCTCTCTCTCTCTTTCTCTTTCTTACACACGCACACACACTCTCGCTCGTTCTTAAATATACTGTTTTCTAATGCTAAACGCACAAACACAAAATGGACGGACGGAGCATCAAACCGAACCGCTTGTTCGGGAGCGCTTAGATTATCGCCCCAAAACACTCCACACCACACCGGGCGATCTGTTTTCCTATCGGTGAACCTACCCGCGACCGTACGAGTCCGAGCGGTACGAGTTCGAGATGCTGACTAAAGGCCCCCCAAACCAGCCGGAACATATTTCAACGCGGCTAACCGTGCCGGTTACCAATACACCGATACCGCACCGAGGGAGCGCACCGTGAGGTCGTGGTGTTCTTATCAGTTCGCTGTGGCTCACAGGGGAGGTAGGTGCCCCGGGTGGATGGTAAGAATTTTGATCAAGTACTTCCCAACCCGGTGTTCGGTGTCGGTGTGTGACTCGACTTGACTAGTGTGTATGTGGCCGAAGGCCGCTACGGAGTCTCCCGTAACGCGCACGTCATCGTCGAGCGGAAACATTGAAGTAGGTCTGGAACGAAAACTGCTTTTTCACGCTGCTCGAGAAAAAAAAAAAACGCCCACTGTGTTGGTGTGGGGCTGGAGACGCTTGACAAACCCAAAACCCGCACCGATAGCGTGTGTAACCGATGACATCTTCCACGTCCAATCGTTCGCTACCGTACCACTTGTCGGTTGGGTTTTGGGGCCGATTGATGCGAGATTGATATGGAACGAAAACCAACAAAAAAAAAATAATAATAAGCAGAAGGGACAGATAACGTTCCCGGGGGGCTTGTTTAAGGCGATAAGCTTGGAGGATCTTAAAAGTGACTTTTGTCAGGTGGCCACTGGAGAAGGGTAGAAAGTTTTTACACACCGATCCGATCCACGCAGCGGAATGGAGAAGGAAATGGAGACGCATGGTGTTTTTGGTCGCTTGTGATCGCATCTTGTAGGGAGGATTAATTAAATTTATTTATTTCTTAACATTTAATGAAGGCTATTATAACAAAAACTGTTGTATCTGCTCGTATTCTAGTGTATAATGATTGTATAGAAAATAAAATAAACATAAAAACGATGAGCAAAAATTCGATTAAAATAGTAAACAAGTGGAACAGGATCATATGAACAAAGGCATATTCCCTCGCAAAACTAATTATTTGTGCTTTCGAATCGATCGATTTATACCCATAAAACCCGGAAAACTTTCCAAACAACTACACAGACATTTCCAAAGAGCGATACTCAACCCTCAGAGAGGAAGTAAACAAATGTACCAACGTCATAAACATCCGCAATCAAAAACAGTGTCTTGTGGCACAGAAAATGCTATTCTCTTTGCAGCGAGTCGTAATAAAGCACCGTGCAAGGCGCTATCGCATGCAGCGCACGTAAAATCACAGCATAAGATCTCATCTCAACACGATCGACACAACGCACGGTATCGTCAACGTCCCATCGTCTAGACACCGCCAATGCAGACAGAAATTTAATTTCCGGACATAATTACGTACCACTTCCATGGGTGGCTTCCATCGACCATCGAGCGCAAAAGTAGGACGTCTGGAAATGTCTTTGTTATTTTTTCTACCCCCACCCCCTGTCGCTTCCCGTACAAAGTCCCCTCGGCGTGATGCAACACGGCCTTAATCCGGTTCATAGAGCAGCGCGCGGATTTCCCATCAAAGCCTTCCTCCACCCCATCCTGGTGAACCGGTTCGTTGCGGTTAGCCGTCTGAGACGAGTCCGTAGACTAAGCACACCCGCAAAGCCGCCGGACTGCCGGAATGAACCGGTTCTGCGAACCGGACCCGGGTCCGAACGGTTCACTGTACCACATCGATCTTGCCCAGTCACCATCGGCTCATCACATGTGCACCGCAACGCCATCGATGCGGCTCAGGGTCACCGGTCTAGTAAGGGCCTACTACGTCGCGACACCATCCCCGGCCACGATGCGGCAAGGTTGAGTCGGTTGTGTTTGTTTTTGTTTGTTTTTTTCGTTTCGGTTTCGCTCCTTCACAAATAGCCCGCCGGTGGTTCACTCGAAACCTAAGCCCACCGTTTGGTGTCTGTACGCAATAAATTCTTAGAATCGCAAATATTTACTCTCACACCGGGACGCATCGGGGCGGTACGCTTGATAACGGGCGTCCCGGGTGGTTGATAAGCTCGGGATGCATCGGCCGCACGGGCTTCCTTCGCTAGGGGACACGCTGGAAGTCGTTAGGAATGACGCTGATGGACTAAGCTTCCAGCGTCGGTTCGCTAAACGTGACGTTCCGGTCGATAGGGTTGCGATTGCACTGGCAAAGGTGCAGCAGCTGATTGTGGCAGTCAAGCAAAGAATATGTTTGTCCTCATGTCATGTACGTCATGTATGTCATCAAAATAATTTCAAAAAAACTATTGTTTGCGGATTATTGCATCACTCCTATTTCTCGCACTATTACTTCTAAATTAACAACCTAATGAAATGATCGATTTCATCAACGTCTCTGTAGCCTTGGCTCGATCCCGAATCGGGCTCGATCTATTCCGTCATCGAGGCCCCAACGGAGCGGGCTGTGTCGCGTGAAACGCCCTACCATCTCATCCCTCTCAAAGTCAGTTCCGGGCTTATCTGGCCTCGCTGGACTGGACTGGACGCCGGTGCTGATAACGCTGCGCCCCCCGAGACCAGAGACCGGATTGCTGGAGCACCCTACGAAGGGACCGAACCGGTTCGAACCGGTTCCCATGTGACGACTAGCATGTGCGTTTTTTTTGTAATATTTTACTTCTACTCCCCGGTGATCCCCGTCCCCCACCCGGGGCTTATCGCGCGTGCGCTCATTTACCCGGTTGGTCTCGCAATATTCTTGGACGAAAAGTTACGGAAACAAACCTCATCAGCAAGCCACATGGGGAAGGAGAACCAAAAAGTTCATTATTACTGCTCGGCTTGATCACGCACCACTGCCCGCCAAGGCTGTGGACTTTGGTTGGAAAGGTTCTTTCTTTTGGGGAGCGTAGCAGGCAACATGTACGCCACATTACATCACTTCCTCATGCGGGCGATCATGCGGGAATCACAGGGACAACGAGCGTTTACAAAGGCGGTGGGGTTATTTTTTTTAGGTTAGTTTGCGTCATAAAAAGCTTAACCGATTTGAGTTCGAGTATCGTCTAGGCTTGGTGGCAATAAATAAAAAATCCCCCATCCTGTTGTTCGTGGTGGAGCGCGTGTGAAAGTTTGGCGAGGCGAGGCGAGGTCGGTTTAGCTCAATCACTCGTGCACAGACCGCCCTCCCACCTAGGGAAAAATTAACCCTCGGGGTTATCGGAAAACCGGCTCCAACCGGATCGATTCCGCCAGCCGGTTGAATGGCTTTTGTGCGCAGTCGAATCTTATCGCTCGGACACGCCGTCCAAGGGCCGCATTTGGTGGGGTGGTGCTTTGTCCCACTTAGAAAGAATGCAGTCAGCTGCATCCGAGTGCGGGTGCGCACTTTGACCGAACGCGCTCGAACGCGTAATGAAACGTTTTTAAGCACCTTTTTAACCACCCACAACCCATTATCGACGTTGGGCGATGATGAATTATCTCGAACCCGAACCACTTTCTGTCCGCATAAGGTAGTTCCGCAAATAGCCCCGTAAGCCCCCAACGGCAGTCAATCACTTGCTGAACACGAATCCGGTTCGTGTCGGTTGAACCTTTTTTTTTTTTTTTTTTGGGAGAGGCGTTGTAAGCGAAGGGCAATTGATATGGGGACCCGATGTACCCTTCACGCTCCTCCCCAGCCGTCAACTCTCCCAACACGTACCTGTTTTTGGGAATGGAAACTCCTTGGAACACCCGTTCGTAAAACAGCTGTAGCTTATCGGGACGCTTTTGGTGTAACCGGCGCGTGGTGTTTCATCAGCCCCAGTATGAGATTTATCGATCACGACGGTCATTGAACCGTGCAGGGGGGGGTGGGAGGGGGGATGGGGATAAATTTATGTGCAGTTGCGAAATGCGAGACATCCAATCGAAAACTGCATCGCAGAACTGCAGTCATGGGGTAATTGTACAAAAAAGAATAGGGGATCGTTAAAAACTTTACTAACAAGTTTCGGTCAGAGTGAATTTGGCAAACATCAGACTTAGTGTTTTATAAAGATCCATTAAAACTGGAAAATATAAAACTATTTTTTACCTTCCCTTGTTCAATGATTCGCGCTCTGAGTTTGCCTTTTGTTACGATTTTTAACCTAAACGGCTTCGTTTCATACATGTTCAGGCATCATAAAGACTGTAATTTTACCTTAAGGGATGTTCCAAAAATTTAAATTTTGCAAATTCGACATTTAATAAACGTTCACAATAATTGTCAAATAGCATAAACACTAGCATCTATTGTAGTGCAAAAACTACGGATGGAAGAGAGAACAATCGCAACACTTCCCACCTAACCTTAGCGACTTGTTACAAACGGTTGCTAAGGCATTTCCTTGGATACCGAACGGAACCGCGCTAGTCAATCTCGCTAAACAGCCTGCTACGTAGCTACGTGGTGATACTCCTGGCAACGTACTTCGTTCGCTTGACGAACAATCGCTAGTTTGAATCAAACTTCCTTAAGCAATGGAACGAAACCGTACATCTTCGCCAGATTTGGCGGACCAACCGGGACGACGCTGCTACGATGGAAAGTCGCTTATATCGAAACCAATCCGCAACTCGTCCTGCACCATCCCGAACGAGCTGCTCGAGTTTGAGTAAGTAAACTGGAGAAAACTAATTTGCTCGCCGAATAACTCACATTGCCACGTTCGCCAGCTACTCCTACGGTTACGACTGCAAGCGCTACTTCAATCTGTGCAAAATCGCTGATAATGTGTTGGTGTTCGCGTCCGGCAATCTAATTCACTTTTTCGACGTCACCACACGCACGGTGACTACGCGTCGCAGTTCCACCGGTGGAGGAATCGGCTGCATCACGGTAAGTCGGGGGGCAGGTTGGGGTGGGTTCTGAAGGGTACATATTACTTTTTGTTGTTTTTTTTTCCCTCCCGGAAGACAAATACATCGCATCAGTACGCGCACCTGACGGTCGGTGAGAATGGAAAGGATCCACCAATTATCATCTATCAGTATCCGGAGATGGAGGTGGTGAATCTGCTGGCCGGCGGAACGACCGCTGGTTACTCGCGCATTGACTACACCGTCGACGGGAAGCTGCTCATTTCGCAGGGCATCGAGCCAGACTACATGCTGACGGTGTGGAACTGGCGTGCGGGTGAGACCATCCTGCGCTGCAAGTCCTTCTCGAACGATGTGCTGAACGTCATGTTTTCACCGAGCGTTCCCGGCCACATCACCACGTGCGGTAAGACAGTCCAGGCAGTGGAGTTTAAAGTGCTCCACAACTTTTAACCACACTACACCACATCCACTGCCACCCGACAGGTCTTGGGCACATCAAGTTCTGGAAGATGTCAAACACGTTCACCGGTTTGAAGTTGCAGGGCGAGCTGGGTCGCTTCGGTAAGACGGAGATATCGGACATAGTGGGCATTCTGCCGCTACCGGACGAGAAGGTACTGTCCGGGTGCCAATGGGGCAACGTGTTAGTGTGGGAAGCGGGCCTGATCAAGCTGGAGGTGTGTCGCAAGGCTCGCAAACCCTGCCACGAGGGGCCGATTACGCAGATTTTAATGCGCGACGGCGAAGTCATGACGGCGGGACTGGATGGGCGCATCAGGATCTGGTTTTGGGAGACGGTAGAGTTGGCCGACCCACCCGATGACGATCGGTTTGTGGAGATCGAACCCATAATGGAGTTTCGCATAGGCGCGGAACTGATGTGTTTGGTGCGACGCCAGGGAGACTTCCAATGGTACGCGCAGGATGGAAGCGGTGGGATCTGGCTTTGCGATTTAACGCCGGCCCATCACACCGTTCCTCCGCAGCAGCTGTTCAAGTGTCATGCGGGAGCCATCGTGGCCGTACAGGCAAGTCCGGTTTCCAACCACGTCGCGACGCTCGGTGAGGACGGAATGCTGTGTGTGTACGATTACGCCAAGCGAGAACTGCTGCTAAGCCATCGGTTTCAGTGTGCGGGTTGCACGATGCTCTGGCTTCCGCCGACACTCGATCCGACCGGTGCGATACTGGTGCTTGGCTTCGTCGATGGTTTCTTGCGTGCGGTTGCGTTGAATCTGCACGAGGGACACCTTTCCTACCCCGAAAATCGCGTCAATCTTATACAACTGTTGAAACCGCACGCTCAGCCCGTCACCGCACTCGCACTGAACGCCCGCGAGACGATCCTCGTGTCCGGCTCGAAGGACCAAACGATATTCGTCCATCGCTGTGTGCGCGCCAGCCCGCACGTGTTGCTCGAACCGATCGGATTGGTCTACACACCGTCGGAGGTTACTGCGTTGAGTTGGAAACCGGAAGCGTCGGCCACGGCGCTGGTTGGATGCCGGTACGGTCAGGTGCTTGAAGTGGAGCTGCCCGAAACTCCGGTCGCCTACACGTCCATCTCGTACCACCTGCAACACGTCGAGATCCGTCAGCTCACCTTCCAGTCGGTGAAGTCGGAAATCAGGCGCAATCTGCGTGTGGCCGAGATCGAGAAGCGCAAGCGGGAGAAGCGTGCCAGGAAGCAGCAAACGTTGGAACGCCTGCGGGCCGAGAACCCAAGGGCGGAAGTAAACGAAGAAGCGTTCCTAGCCGACTCGGACGAGGAAGAGGAACTGGAACCGCTGTACATCCCGAAGGTGCCCAATCCGGTACTGTGGGCTCGCTACACGGACGAGGACACGCTGTGGCTTTCGATGGGTGGGTATGATGCGGGCTACGTTTACGAGTACGGCTTCGACGATGAGGATCCGCTGTCGTGCACACTCATACCGGACCTGGAAGACACGGAGCTGACGTGCTATCTGCGAGAGTAAGTTGCTGGAGACGCTCATTTGTATAGCGATGCCCATGAATCTTCTTTCCTCCGGTAGCAATCATTATATCGTTTTCGGTACCGGCGACGGTGCCATCCGGGTGAATCGTACGAAGCGTGACTTCCGTGATCTCAGCGACTACTGGACGCTCCCAATGCACGATAATCGTACCGGGCGTGTCACGGGTTTGGCATTCAGTCACGACTTCTCCTACATCTTCAGCGTCGGCAGCGATGGCAATCTGTTCTCCTACCGCTGGTACGGTGGAGGCGAACCGTTCCAAACGGTGCTCCCGAAGGCGATGGAAAAGGCGGTCAAGCGTGTGTTCGACATCGACGAGCGGGACTATCCCTCGCTGGAGGAGCAGAAAGCCAAGCAGGAGCGTGATCGGCTGGCAAAGATTGTGTCCGATCGGAAGGAGCAAGTGCTGCGTACGGTGGCCGACCATCGGAAGCGCTTCGAAGCCCTGCTCGAACGGAACCGGGCGTTGCCGGACGCATTTCGCATTCCGGTCACCGATTTCGTGCTGGACGAACGCATTATGGATGATCTACGGGGTCAGCTCGAGTCGGCGATGGGACTTGTCCACCGTCGGATGGCGTTCGATGTCGAGAAGGTGCGGATTGCGGCCGACAAGATGCGTCGTTTCTTTCTCGATCCGCTCGAGAGCTATCCAATCGAGGTGCTGGCTGTTAGGTAATGCAGGTGAGAATTTGAGTTACCTATTCGGATCTAATTGTTCCGATCTCCGCAGGAGTGGGATGTCAGTGAAAAGTTTTCGCATCGAGAAACTCGACGATGACTACTTTGAAACTGTGAAAAAAGTGGAGAAGCTGGTGGAAGCAGAAGCCGAACGGAGAAGGTAAGGCTCAGGAACAGCGGGGTGTGCAAATGTTTCACATATTTATTTAATGATCAAACTAATTTTTAACTGTATTATGCAAAGCCGCTTCATCGAGCTCTGTAGAGCTCCGGAGGACAGGTTTGTTGTGGTGCAATCTTATCACTATGCCTTTGTTTTTTCATCTCTTGGTTCTGTTTGACTTCGTGTGATAAAAATCTTGTTTATTGTAGCTTTATTTAGCTAAGAATTTAATTTCACTAATTTCACTACTTTGCATGGCAGACTTTCGGAAGCATCTTCCACCAAACGCAAGGATCGCCGCAAAGACTCACAAATGCAACGAAAGGAATCATTTCTCGAGGGGTTATCGCAGACGACGATCGACTGCAAGCTGGAAAGCAAAATGAGACGTTTGCTGTGCAAGTATCGGGAACGGAAGAATCAGGAAACGATACGCCAGCAGGAGGTAGTTGCCATAGTAGACACAACATTTCTGTACACTTTTGCTCGACAACTAATCGGGACCTTTTTCCGGTTCCAGTGGGAAGAACACAAAGCCTCCAAACCGGACCCAAACGTAAACGATCCTGTCGACGACCTTGCGATCAAAGAAGCAGCCAGTTCGATCGGTGACTACAATCTGAAGAGTGACCCAGAGTACGAACCAACCGAGGAGCAGGTGGAAACCACTACTGGCAAGTACCACGAGCTGCTGCGCATCCGTAAAGAGATGTTCACGCTGCGCAAGGATTATAACGTGCGCGTGTTTGCGTTGCGGGAGAAAAAGGTGGAACTGATGCGGTACGTGGAAAAGCAAAAGTCTAAGCTGAAGGAAATACACGCAGAACTTCCGGCCGAGAAACGAAAGGAGCTTCCCCAGGACGTGACGCTGAATTTGGCAGTAGAGTACGCCGACGACCAGTACAAGTTCGAGGAGGATCGAATACAGCTGGCGGCACAAAAACAAATGGCACATGAATCAGCCCGCAAGGTTGCTTTAGAGCATCGTGAGTTGATGCTGAAGGAGGCGCTCGGTTTGACTCTCCCCGAAGCGGAGCAGGCTAAGTTGAGCCTAAGCAAGCACGAGCGTGAGCTGCGCGAAATGCGTCTGATCCGGAAGCTGTTCAAGCAGGACAAGATCATCGATAAAACTTCGAAACGCATCGACCAGTTCGACCGGGAGCTGGATCGGTTGGCCCAGGAACGGCTGCAGGTGGACACGGATGCTAAGCTGTTGGAAAACTTTCAGCTAACACTCTACCAGGAGCTGTGGATTTTAAAGGATTTCAGCAAGATCGAGACGGAGGTTTTGAACGGTGTGGAGAAGGTAACGATCGATCGGAATATGCTGCTGCAGGCGGTTCACGACGCGCGTGTAGCGATCGAGAAGATAGAGCAAGAGTTGGAACAGCTGCATCGCGAGCAGCGTTCGAACCTGCAGCGGTTCAACTCCACCTGTCTGGACAACGAGTACTCGAAGGTAATGAAGCGCATCTACAAGAAGAAGTTCAAGCCTTGCAAAATCAACGAAAACGATTCGGATTCGTCGTCCGAATACTCGTCGGAAGATATCGATGGGCTGGAGAATGCGAACGATGGTGAGGTGAGCAAGGTGTTTCTCGATCTCAACCAATGTCCGGCTGGCTGTGATCCCGAGCTGTACAACTTGGCCATCGAGCTGCGCAACGAGAAGCTGGAGCTGCAACGGCGCCATTACGCGGAGGAACGCAGGCTGAAGGAACTGCACCGGAATCTAGAGCACTTGAAACCGAATCTGGCTGATGTTGAGATGGGACTGAAGCAGCGCAAAGAGGAGTTGCTGGAACTGCGGCGGGAGAAGCAGCGACGGTTGAACGATATCGATACGCTCGTGATAGTGAAGATGGACCAGATGCAGTACTTCCGCACGGAAACGGAGTTTCACGATGTGGAAAACAGTTTGCTGTTCAATCGGGAGGCGCTGCTGAAGCTGTACGCCCGCGTCGATCAGCTGGCGATGGAAACGCTCGAAACCAAGCGAAAGCATCGGGTGAACGTGGTGCACCTGGCGCGCATGAAGACGGATATCAAATACATGCGCCAGCAGCTGGTGTCGCTGAAGGAGGAGATCAGCGAGACGATGATGAAAAAGTTTGGCCGAGTGATCGATCTGGACGAGCTGGAGGAGACGATACTGCGCCAGTACACGTTCGAGATGCGTGCCAATCTGGATGACGTGAAGCGAGGCTACGACGAGCGAACGCGCGAACTCAAGGTGAGTGTTTTTTTTTTTTTGCGGGTAAGATTGGCATGATTTTTACCTCGCCCAACTACGTCTCTCCTCCGTTTTGCATCCAGAAATTGTACTCCAAAAAGCAGGACGAGCTGAAGAAGGTCATCCAGGAGGGGACGGAAAAGTTGCACGTCCTAACCGTGCTGCAGGAGGAGTACAACAATCTGGAAAAGGCACTGGCTCACCAGAAGATACTGTTGGAGCGTCGGAAGCAGCCGCCACCCACGTACTCGGACGATCTAACGAAGCTGCGCGAGATTGCCAAGATCCAGAAGGAGCAGATAAACAACCTGCAGCGTGAGATCCGCACGCTGAGCATGAAGTGTAAGCCCCTGTCGGCGGAAAGTCCGGACGTGGAGATCACCATACCTCCGCCGGTGTGCGGCAAGCCGGCTCCGGTAGCGGACGAGTCGGTGTACAACGCGGTGATGGACTCGGCGCCA
The DNA here is from genome assembly GCA_000473445.2 of Anopheles farauti. Classification (NCBI taxonomy): domain Eukaryota; kingdom Metazoa; phylum Arthropoda; class Insecta; order Diptera; family Culicidae; genus Anopheles; species Anopheles farauti. Next base: position 20,913,942 of record KI915041.1, read on the forward strand.
CCGAGCACCCGGGCCAGCTCGCCCGATAACTTCCTGTACAACGAGATCTCCAGCCTGATCGATGACTTCCTCGTGGAGCAGCTCGGTACGCGGGTGCTCCAGTCCGACATCAAGCGCGTCGTGAACCATCTCGCGCACTACCTGTCCAACATCATACACAACTTTGCGCCGGAGCACGCGAGCGACCTGCTGCCGCACATCATCGAAAACTTCAAATCCTTCATACCGGAGGAGCTGCTGATCACGATCCCGCCGCAGGCCATTGCCGAGCTGATCGAGAGCATCTTCCGGACGTTCAAGGAGGGGTACGACATTGATACGAAGGAAATTTTGGGCGAGATCGTCAGCAACAGCCTGGAGATGATCTTCCCGGCGTCGCAGAACTACTCGCACAACATCCTGGTGGACATCATGAAGCAGGTGCTGGCGACGCTGCACATCGCGGACGTCAACCATCCGGACACGATCGCGTTCATCGCGAACGGCATCCGGCACAAACCGGGCATCGATGCGGATGGCATGCAGGTGGCGTTGGTGTGCGACGAGATCCTCCTGTACGCCCAGGAGAACACGGTGGACGAGATCAGCCCGGAGCTGGTGCGGGGTGTTATCGACGGCATTCTGCAGTGCGTTCGGGAGCAGTGAGAAACCTCAAAAGGTGCGTACCCAATAAAAAAAGAGGGTGATGGTGCGATCAGCTACACGCAACGTGTCGCCGTGCGTTACGATAATCGAACGGCACCAACGGAGAGGGAGAGAGAGAGAGAGAGGGAGAGAAACAATTCCCATCAAACCCGGGTATGCGCCGGGAAGTGTATGCGCTTACCCCTTAGGGGGTGGCCCTTAGCGACAGCTACATCCTTCGGGGAGGGGACTGTTTGGACCAAACCAAACTCTGTCATGCGTCTGTGGCGTGCGCCCACGACGAGCTGTTAGCTGTTATCTATCGTTTCTCACCGACAATGGCCGTAACAGCTGCACGTTGCGTACGCCGTTATCGTGGTGTTGGAAGTAAACAACAGCCGGTTTTTTTTTTCTTCTCAGCAGTTTTTTTTTCTTTTTTTGGAGGGGTAAATCCAATGCACACACACTCACTCATGGTTCTTGCGACAATGGGAAGATACTAGAACGGTTGCGGAAGGTGGTAGCTTAGCTAAGGTGCCACTAGTTTCTGGAGCTCCCCGTTCGTTGGTTTCTGTGCAACAGCGCGACATTTTTCATCATCCAACTGGCTTATCGAACGGGTAGGGAATCCAACCCAAACAGGTAAATCCAACGTTCGAAACGTGAACTTGGACTTGGCTCCCTGTAGCAAGCCCCTGGGTTATCCCTGTGTTTCACCACCACCAAAAACTGGGACCATGTTAGTCATCGGAAGTATCGAGACGGGGAGGGGGGGGGGGGGGATTTCAAGCCGCAAATTTAGAGCACCTTACGGATTATGATAAGATTGAGCCAGTAGCGAGTACAGCGATGTAGCGATAATTGAGGATTTTCTTTTATTTTTAGGTTCAATCGAATAAATTACTGGAAGGATAGTTTTGATGGTAGCAATTCCATCATTCCACATGGTGCAAAATTTCCATGCCGATGTTTTTTTTTTCTACTTTTTTTTGACAATAACTTACAGTTTATGTAATTATTTTCTGCTTGTCATTCATTACGGCCATCAATTTTATGCGCAAAAAATGGCTTACTGAACTGAAACAAAACATAGCAACGCATCCTTCAAGATAACCTTTGCTGTGTTTCGTTCTATATCGTTCGCATATATTTAAGAACTGGCTCTATCACACAGGTAGATTGCGTAGGAAATACGATACGATGGTCCTTACGTCCGCAAGGGAAGAACCTTTCCCACTTGGCGAACCTGTCGCGAAGGATGTTGGAACAAATAGAATGGAAAATCAACGGAAAATTAGAAGCAAATTAAGCAACAACTCTCGCTGTGCACTCTTCATGAGATAAAGGCGTAAAACACGCTACGGACACATGCTTCTCGGGCGCACACGGGCGCACACTTGCCGGCGGTGTGTGCTTTTTTCCTGTCGGCATCAAACATTATCAATTTGTGCACCGGTCACGTCCCCTGCCGTCTCCATCGGTGCTGATTTTGCGGTGTCATCATGTTAACGATGGTTTTTTTTTGTTATTCCAATGTTTGCGTCCCCTGCCGAAAGATTGTGTCCGTGCGCCCGGCAACTGTGCGCCCCCGGAAATGGTTTAAGCGCTCGAGCCCGAGCCTTGTGCGGTCAAGTTGTTTGTGTCACTTTATCAGCAAAATTTGCGCCCGCCAACGAGATTGTGTGTGTGTGTGTTGTGTACGTGTGCGAACGGTTTGTGTCGGCGCTCGTCTGATAAACTGTGCGCACTGAAGTAAACATCCCGCCGTGCGCACACTTTCCATTCGTGCGCTGATAAGTGCCGCAGTTCAGCGAGCGGACAGTTGGTTCTATGATTAATTAAGCAGTTTTTTTTGGCATTGACGGCATCGAAATACAGATACGAACAGCGCGATTGCAATAAGTGATGGGTTTGTGTTTCATTTTCTTCGCCCGCGAATTGCGAATGTTTTCATCCTGGGTCTTTATTGTTTTGCACCTTCGAACGATACGATTTAGTTCTTATCGCTTAGAGCACGTAAGATTAGAGAAAGCAACTGGATCGTTAGTATTTCAACGCATATTAGTTCGCGTTTCAACAACCAAGCAGAAAGACTTTCCTGTTTCATAAAACACAAATTTCGATCCCACTCACCGATTGGTTCCGAACGAATCACTTCACTTTAACTTCATAACTTGCTTTCACGTAAACTAAGTCCTGAGGAAGGTAAACTGAGGCACACTTTTCACCGCACAAGTGATGACTTTTGTTCGGTTTGGTGCGCTTCTAAACATGCACCCTGCACTGACCGTTGTGGCACACGTGCGCACCGAGCGCCACGAGATGACTCGCGTGAATCCCGGTGCACTCGATTGGGCTGCCGACGTTCGCGTAAGTCACCTTCTGAAGAACAACAACGCACAAATTTGCCCCCCGGATGGGAAAGTCAGCCGAGGGTTTTGGGCCAACCGAGCACCATGTGATCTATCTGCCGCCGCCGACGACGACAACGATGGGTTCTGGATGGATTGGCCTGAAATAGCGACCGAAGATCGGTTTCAGGGTGGTAGGTATATTTTTGTCATTATGATTCGATCTGGCCCTTGGTGGAGACTCCTCTGCACGATCACCTTCACCTGATGATCGTGTGCACCTTCACATGGGTCGTCGGGATGGGCTTTGCGGGAGATATCCGAACGGTTTATAATTATCGAATCGGTGATGCTGCTCGTGCATTTGAGATGCGATCAATACATCGATGTACGTTGCTGGATGAACCGATCGGTAACGATGGATGTTTGGCATTATACAAATTTTGAAATAATTTTACACTTTGATTCCTATGACGTACAAAACGGAGCATTAAAATAGTTTACATTATAAGACACATAAATAATACAATAAAACTATAAACAAACAATTCTAAGCGAAAACTGCATAAAACGAGTAAAAAATACAAACAACTTGCTTACGTTCCTGTCACGTTTAACGCACCGTGTGGTCGATTAATTTAAAACGTCAATTTTATTTTTAGAACGACTTCCCATTTGCATATCTCTCAGGGGCAAAGGCCGTTCAAAACGAAATGCGACATCGCATGGGATGTAGTATCAACACTCGCCGCGTGTGGCGCTAATGTGTTTCTGTATCCCATATAGCATGACAGATACAAATCACCACTGGCGATCGAAAAATCAACCGTCAAAGTACACCGAGGAATTGTACGATACCCGGGAGCGCTAGAAGCATTTTTGGCGAAAACTTGTTTATTCTCAGAGCATTGCAGTGAATGGCGCGATTCTGTTTGACTTCCACAGTACACCGAAAAAAATGATCTAAAAATCACCACATTCTGTGCTCATTTATTCATAGACTAGGTCAGTTTCACATACTGTGTAGGTGAACTTTTTCTTCAACAACAATAACAAACCGATTTGCGCTTCTTTTCCAACAGAACAACAGTTTGAATTCATTTAGCTACTCACTTAATGACATGGGCGATTTCATCGAATCGGCTTATGCGTTTGTTACTCGCACGATTTCCCGCTCGGATAATCCTCCCGTCCACGATCTGCATTCCACCATCTTTCCGAACGGCGGACTTCGTTCCGGGGAGTTTGTTGAAATTAGCGGTGAATCCAACAGTGGCAAATCGCTGCTGCTTCTGGAGCTGATTGCACGAATCATTTTGCCGTCAAAGTATGGCGGTCTGGGGCTTGCCGCGGTAATGATCGATTGCGAAAACAGCTACCATGAAGCGTTCCTGCTGAGCGTGATGGAAAAACACATCGTTAATCGGGCTGATCCGACGGTAGCGAACACGCTGGGCGACCGACAACAGTTGGAATCAATACAACGGGCTGCCCTCGAGCGGCTGCACCTCATCACGTGCTACTCACTGGAACAGCTTGAACTTACTCTGATCGCCCTCCCGAAACTGTTTGTCAAACATCAGGATGTGTCGTTCATGCTGATCGACTCGATTGCCACATTCTACTGGACCAAGTGTACGGCGGCGAAGCTCATCCGGCAGCAAACGTACCAAAGTGACCAATGCAAAGCACTCGGCAAACTGGCCCGCACCTGGGGTAAGGTGTTACTGTACACCAAACCGGCCCATTTCGGAAGCAGGCCACAGCAACTGCAGCGGGATTTCGAGCTGACCGGTTTGCTGGAAGCTGGCTCGAGCCAGGCGTCTTCCTTCTCGGGTGTATATCCGACGAGCTCCGGATATGCAACGAAAGCTGGAAAGCCGGTCATCGATTGGCGGATCGAGCTGTCCGAAATACTGAATCCGAGTCCGCGGAGCGCATCCGATGGCGTACCCGTGCAAAGGTTTACTGCGCTTATCAACGGGCGAGAAAAGCAGTACGTACGCTTCTACCTGATCGATAAGTATGGAATCAGCTGGATAGAAAGCTAGTGTCAAGGAGTGCCTCTTCTCATTTTTAATACTCGATTAAACAACCTCTAGTACACAGTACGAACCGACGGTACATTTTAGTAATAGGTTACTTTGGCTAATAAAACTCCATCGCAATAAATTTCGCTTCGTTAACCTTTTCTTGTTTTTTTATTTGTTCATCGATTGCTTTTCTCCACTAGTTTCAAGTAATAAATCCGTGCTTACAAGCTAAATTGTTACATTCGCCGCGATACAGACAAAAATCTCCCTTTGTTTGTGTGTGTTAGATGTGAGTAGCTTTCGTACTTCATTCTCTTTTGTCTCATCCTAGGATCTTCAGAAACTGCCGAAACTGCTGACATAACACAGTAAGGGTGACGCGACTGTGCATACGAGGTTGATGAGGGAGATGGTGGCAAAACAATTGCACCGATGTTCTTCTTTTCTCTCGCTCCGGTTGTCTATACCTGCCGTTCATATTCGCTGAAATTTATCTAGCTTAGTAAAACTAAAATTTATCCCTTTACGATACACGCTCACACGGTTCGATGTGAGAAAGTTTAAAGAATACAGGGAACAAAGCAACTCATGACATGCTTTGATCCCTCCGGTAGCAACGATATTTGCGCGGTAGTGTTGTCGCTTTCCTAGTAAGCGTACAATAATTCTCTCTCATAATAAACAAGCGTACGACTAATTCTCTCTCTCTCTCTCTCTCTCACTGTCCCTCTTTTTTTACTACACGTACGTACATAAATCGGCTTTGATTTATGCACACGATTCGATTGAACATATATTATCCCCAAAGAGGTACGCGCGATCGCTACTTATAAAAACTTCCTCATTCGGTTACGGGGTCGGTGTCAAATTAATGCTGTGGTTATACGTTCCATATGTTCTATGTACAAAGGTATTGTAAAGGGGTGTGACAAATGAAGTTAGAATAATGTCAAATGAAACCGCTCGCTGTCGGTTGTCATTGTTTTCTGTCGCTGCCGTCAGGCTCGCACCACCGCTGTCGTTTACTTCATGTCTTTGGTGTACGCGTCCAGCTCCGCATCCAGCTCTTCGGCGGTCTTCGTTTCACGGGGCTGTCGGCGTCCACCACCACCACCACCACCACCGCGACCACCTCGTCCTTGTAGTTTACCTGGAAAGGAAGAAACAAACGGAGACATTAGCCACCATCGTCGCCAATTTGAGATATAGTTGAAACAAGTGTTTGGGCAGCTAAGTCAAAAACACATGGAAGTCGTACGGAAGTAAAACAAAATATACTACTTAAACTACTCTTCCTAATCGCGAAACGAAGCAAACAATTGGGAGGCGGAATAAAAAATGTGCGTCACTTACCACGACCACCGATCGGTTTACGTGGGGAACGGGCAGGAGCGGACAGTACGGCCGGGCGCGGTAAGCGCGGTGCCGGAATTTCCGAGGTGGCCATCAGAATGCTCATCGGTCGCCCATCCAGAGGTACGCCGTTGTATTGCTTCATGGCTTTGATTGCATCCGTGCGACGTTCGTACACAACATCTGCCGTGCCTGGTTATGGAAGGAATGAACCAAAAAAAAGGGATGATGAATAAAATAAATCCTCCGGTATCTTCGGGTTTTCCAGCTCCTCCGACCTACCAAGCGATCGTCCCGAACGGTCGTAATGTACCGAGGCGCTCTTGAGCGGTCCAAACTCGGCAAACAGCTCGTTGATATCCGATTCCGATACGCCAAAGTCCAGGTTCGACACCATCAGCTTCGCCGCACCGCCGGGTCCACCGAGGGCAGCACCGCCAGCCGTCAGCAGACGGTTCTTGCGCGGTCCCTCGTACATATCATGTTTCCATGCGCTGTTCACGTCGCCCTGTGGAATGATTGTTGACGGGGATTTTGAGGAGAGGGGGAGAGATTGTGTTTGTTGGGTTTAGTAGTCATCGGGGGGGGGAGTAGTAGTCATCGATCTACAGGAAGGCAGGCATCCTGCCGTCTCCGCAGTCGTCCTGCGCCTCTCCCTCTCGCTCTCCCTCTCACTATCTCTCTGCTTCCATTTGGGAAGGGTTCTCTGCCTGCGTGCGTACGTTCTCTTCTTTCTCTGCAGCATTTTCAATCGCGCGATCTCCACACCAAAAAGCCAACCAGCCAAAACGGTTTCCCCGTGCGGGTAGTATACGTGTGTAACAGCTATACGCGTTCCGTTGTGTGGTGTACATCACTCACATCGATTCTCAATCCCCCAACCCCCGAGCGATTTACTATTTCTCTATTTCCTTTTCCTGAGGGTGCTGCTGTTGCCGTCACTGCTTAGCAGCAAACCGAACCGCGTCGGTTTTGTACGTGAGACGCCGCGTCATCTACAAAAAATAAATCCTTTTTTCCGCGTACTGATTTCTCTAGAGCCATACTCTGTGTTCCCAGAAGCTGTTCCAGTAGATTCAACTCTGCTCGCTCCGCACCGGGCATCAGCAGATCGGCATCTCTTCGAAAGGCACACACGGCTCGGGCTCTCTCGTGTTGCATTTGTGTTTGCGATAGAAAAGCGCCAGGAAACGCCTGCTGTGATCGATCCGTGTATGTGTGACCCGTTCCCATCACAGGACGTGGGAAACATAGCTCTGTACTCAAGACGCGCAGTGTGTGGGGCGGGCTGTGTGCTTTGCTTGTGCGGTATATTAATAGATCCGGAAGAAGAGGAAAGACAAAAGGATGTGTTGGAAAATCTCGGCGCCGTCCGATGTGTGCTGCAAAATTAATTCGTTTTGGGTTCGATTGTTGTCTAAGAATTACTGGTCCTTGAAGATGGAGGGAGAAATCTAAGCATTAAGACTGACACCGAACCAAAGTGGAAGAATTTTACGTTGATTGGCTGGCTGTTATTGGTTGCGGTTCATCGCGCTGCCGCGCTGTGAGAATGTGTGGACAAGAGGATGACGATGATTTAGGCGCACTTTAAATCAGCACATGTTAACTGGTTGGACGGGGCCAGAAGACTTTGCAGAAGATTTTACAACAGAAAACTCAAAGCACACCGGTAAACGAAATTCACTGTAACGATCACGTATTAATTAAGCTTCTGGAGATTAGGTGGATTTTTGGAATTGACACGCTACTTCCTTTCCATTTTCTTTTACGATCATAACACCAACACACGCTCTCGCACAAAAGCGCGCGCGCGCACGCACGCACACACGCTCGCTCGCACACAGCGATTTATATGTAGAATTTTCCTTTCAACAAGAGCACATTTGGAAGAAAAGTTCATTCATCTCCCACGATGGGAAATTGAACGATATGCAATAGCGGACGCAACCGAGAACAAAAAAAACACCGCAGCGATGGAATAAATTTTACTTTTCTCAAAAAGATCATCAAACTTTTCCAAGGTCGTACTGGGCGAGAGAGGGGCACACTTCGGAACACGGGATGATTTGCGGTACGCATCCATTTCTGCACGGACGTATGAAAAAACGCTTGCAAAAACATGGAGCACATCTAAATATACACAAACGCACACCACACACACACACCACATACACACATGAATGCACCGGAACGCACGTATTACACTGTGGCGATTCTTTCTTGCGAACACACATTACACACCCACCGCAACACACACACGCGCGCGCGCGCGCGCGCTTCGCTTTCCATACACGTTACGTGCTAAGGGCGACGACCCACCAACACACACGCACCAACGGCACGAAACGCATTACGCACACACTCACGCGCACGCGATTCCCTCCATCACTACTACTACTACCAATGGCAGCTGCTGCTAATCATTTTTCATCGCCGAATAGGACGCCATCTTGATTTTCAGCGGCGTCATTCGTTGTAGGCACAATATTTTGCGGCGTAAAAAGCAGTTCCTACCGGCCGGGGGAAACTTTCCGCCCGAATCAAAATGCTCGCCATTTGGCGGGAGAGCAGCATTTGGCGCCCAGCGCGATTTTTGATGAGAAAAAGCACCGAAAATGTTCATTTTTCTTGCGGTCCATTAATCATCCGGTTGAGCTAAAGATCTTTCACCGTGGGCACACCCGTGGATATCTGGTGCACCAACGGTAAGGGATGCAAGTGTTATCCCTTGGCTGATCACGTACACCCACCAGGCGCGCAACTGCTTCATACGTGCGTCCCTTACGGGGTCGGTCGGGCTTCCTCATTGCTGCGCGTTTGCCGAGAGGCAGAAGTCGTTCGCATCACGCGTGGCTAGATAGCTAAGCCTTTCTCGATCGTTATCCTTCACTGCTTACCCGCCCGTAGCGCGCTCGAGTGATTCCGCCGCGGCTGCGTCCTTTCAGAACTCCGCCACCACCGCTGCCGCTGGCTCCATTGCGCTGGCCGGAACGGAAACCGCTGTTGCGAACGCTGGCGCCTCCGGCGCTACTGCCACCCGTACGACGATTCGGGCGACCACCGGGCCCTCCGGAACGGCCACCACCGCGTGGACGGCTAGATTTTTGCGACTTGATGATATCATCAAGGCTCATCTCGATTTTGTCAACCATTTTGTTTCCCGGATGCTGAAGATGCGACGCCGACAAGAGGTAGATATGATGCGGTTACTGGCTATGCTACTTCTATCGATGTGGTGAACACAGGTTCTTGTACGATAGAGTTCCGATCGGATGGCGGTAAATTCACAATTTTATGCGAAATTAGGAACTTATTCGTATTACTTCGAAACGGAGCAGAAACGATCGCACACACTTCCGCTTCGTTCAGTTTTTTCTAGTTCTTGTTAATTTCCTTGACACCACCAGAGCAGCTGTCAATTATTCCGAGTTGACACCCAGCCTCCATAGTCGCTACGAAATTGTCTAGCGGCGGCTACCGTTGGGAGCGAAGAGGCGTCATAAAGCGAGATGCAAGAAAATGAAATTTACAGTAAACAACCACAAGAATCGGTAGGCAGCAAATTGTGTGAAAGAGATGCAAAAAGAGAGAAATCGTTACGGTGGGAGAGAGAGTTGCACACGCACTACGGTCTAGTGTATTCAAATAGGACAAATCAAGTAACAAAAATTACAATTTAACAAGATAAAGCTGCATGGAAAGTAATTTTATTTTACTAGCATTCTTTGTATGATTTTCTTCTACGTGTATTGGTATTTTTGTGACTGAATACATAGCATTTGTTATAAATTTATGTTTCGTATATAAATACATAAATATGGTTTAAAAAGATGGGTTTCATAATTCAAAATAATGTGAAGTATCGCCAATGTGTGTGTTGTTTTTTTCCGGACAGATAGCGCTATTATCCGGTTATTAGAAAAACCGGAAAATACTGAAAAAAAATTACGGAAACCGATGGAAAATACTGTCAGATGGTTTTGGATATTTTCTGCTAAATCGCGTTTGACAGAAAATATTCAACAATATTTTCCATCGTCTAATAACCGCATTAGTTTACATAGCTGCACCGATGTACCGGATACTGCCGCATGGGTAGCCGCACTGTCAACTTTGCACAATACAAACACTTATACATCCTTGCACATTCTTATCTGCGGAACTGTCAACAAAACAAAAATCGGAACAATACAGTGATCAGTTAATATTACTTTTACATGTGTTGAGTGAAGAATGTGAGTCAGACTAGCCCGATTCATGCTCCCTCAATTGCGAATAATTGCATCAACACCGTAGTCAACGATCAACGCTGATACCGAACGTAGTACTGACCGCACAAAGCAAGCATTCCTCGGGCACAACTGCGCACCGAGTTCAAAGTCCTTGTCGCTCCCTACACCCGGAGCAAACTATACCAAAAACATCAGCAAAAGTGCGTTCCGCAGCTCCCCGTGCGGTAAATGGTCGCGTTCGGATCGGTTCCGTTTCCCCTCCGCCCGGCCATTAGCTAGCCGCCTGCAGCTTGCACCGAGCGAACCACATCACTACCACAGCATGCCGTGCGAAAAGTGCAAAGTTAAGTTCGGTATTATAACTCGCAAAAAATCGTGCTATGAGTGTCACCGTCTGTTCTGCCGGAACTGTCTCACCAAGCGCCAGGAGCGGCTTTTCTGTTCGAACTGTACTATATTCACCAAACGGCCGCTTTCCAAGTCCGATCTGGGCCAACTGAAGCCGAGGGATCTCATTCACTACTTGCAGTCGAAACACATCTCCACTACCGGATGTGTCGGTAAGATAAACACAAATTTGCTCGCTCTTATGTATGCGTGTTGGTCATGCCGTTTTTTTACGTTGCAGAAAAAGATGACTTAATAAACCTGGTCATTGCCCATGTCAACTCGGGTGCTAGTTCGCCCCGCACGCCGGGTATTTTCAGTGCCACTTCGTCCAACTCGGGTTCCGCTTCCGGGGGTTCGTCGCGGTATGGAAGTTTCCATCGGAACGGTACCAAAAACTACACGAACAAGTTTGATCAGTTCAAACACACCTGCCAGAACTTCTTTTCGAACTTTTCGGATAGGTTGAACGAAGGTAGCTTTAAACATCATCCGCTCCTGCGTGGTATTGTTCGGATGTCTAACGCTGTTTTCACGCCCAATTTTCAGACGGTCCCGAGGGTGGTCGACAGAGCACGAGTTTTCCAACACAGGAAGAACAGTGTCATATCTTTACCCAACCTCGGTTCGGCAGCAACGATGTGTACCATTCCGTCGATCCGAGTGCTGGCCAGCCGATGCCAAATGGTTCCGAGTATAACCAACAGCCTAGCAGTCCGGTCCGTCCCGATGTGGGTGCGAGTGAGCAGGCGGCGCAGTTAAGGAGCAGTGAAAGTAGTGGAACAACGAGTGGTGCCGATTCGAGTGCAACTTCTTCGTCCTTTTCTTCGCCCAGGCGTGATGCTTCCTCACCATCGTTAGGTGGTCAACAGTCACCTCACTCTCCGGAGGGGCTAACGCAGGCAACGCTAGATGATCGCATCGAGAGTATTCTTGCGCTGGAAGCCAATGGAACAGGGGGTTGTGAGTGCTGCACGGACGATGAGGACGAAGAGCAGTGTGGTGTGGTAACCGTCTCCAAAGTAAAAACCGATCCAAAATACGTCGCCAAAAGTGAAGACGATTTATCGTCGCAACAATCGCAGCAACCACGTCGAAGCCATTCCTATTCCAGTCTGTTTCCAATGGTGACACTACAATCGCCCTCCGTCGAGCTGGAGGTGGTCACCGGACCAAGTGTGGAAACATCGGCCGCAACACCGAAAGCGACCGCTTCCCGCAGTCAAACACCATCGTCTTCGTTCGACGATCTGTTGGCCGATGGGGAAGGTAGCAGTAGCAATGTTGATCAAGCGATCGCACCGGACACAACGATAGCCCATGCAACCGATACTGATAATGCGTTGATAACCACGGCTGCCTCGATAGACGACACCGATCAGTGGCAGATTGTTAACACCTCGGATGCGAACGGAGGTGACGACCTCGCTGCTGGTGGTCCCACCCTAGAAATGGCCACTCAAAGTGATATTCTAACGACTGACGCCACCTTGGCAACAACGACCAATGAGGCGGAGGAAACGAGTGACAGCATTAGCAACTCGGTTGAGATGAAAGCGAATCCGCCACTACCGCCACCCTCTTCCGTTCCGGTGCTCGGCTACAGTCCGTCCGTGGTTTCGGCGTTCACAGTCATAACACGACGCCGTTCGGATAGCTTTCTTCTGTCGGATGGTTCACGACGATCCGCGGTCGCTACGGAAATCGCCGATGAAGCATCGCACCGTCTGGTCGAGAGTACGACGCAACCAACAGTGGCACCGGCCGGTTTGAGTGGCATGCTTAGTAGTGACGCTATTCCCACCTCTAGTTGTCCTGCCAACCACACCAACACAACGGCCATGTGCTTCCGGTGCGGTAAGCGACGGAACGGCATCCGACGGCAGTTGAAAAAGTTTCGCCGCCAGCTCGAGAAAGCCACCGGGACGGAGGTGGAAAAGCGGCGGCAGTTGGAAGTGTTTCTCAACTATCTCGAGCGGCACAGCAAAGGTTCGTCCGAGCTTACCGATTCAGAGTCGATTACCGAGGAGGCGAGCGTTAGTTTGGAGGAGGAAGCAGAGGGTGCTGTGGGTGGTAGTGCCAGGGGTGGACCAACCGTACAACAATCCCATCATTCTTATGCCAACCAGATGCGATCACCGTCTGCAAACGATTCGACCGTCTGCACGACCCTTCAATCGTCCGGCAATCAGGAGCTGGCGAACATAACCAACGTCAACCTGAGTGACATCCAAGAAAGGTGCGGTTGTAATGCATGGAAGGTGGATGAGTGGAATGGTGTAGCATGATAAGCAAACGATACTGTTCCTCTCATTTTAGAGCGGATCTGAACGTGCTGTCGGTGAAGCAGCTGAAGCGTATCCTGATGCTCAACCGGGTCAATTTTAAGGGCTGCCTGGAGAAGAGAGAACTGATCGCTTCGGTGGAACGGTTGTGGCTTGATTATAAATCCACCACATGTAAGTTTACTATCATACAGCAATCCTTTACGAAGGATGTATATATATATTTAAAAAACAAAAAATGGTTTTTGTTTCGAATAATTGAAAGCTTAATTTCGATCTCTATTGCAGCATTAGAAAAATCGGATATTTTATGCAAGATTTGCATGGATGCAAAGATCGAGTGTGCGTTTCGGGAGTGTGGCCACTATTTAGCTTGTATTTCCTGTGGTAAGGTGCTGAGCGAATGTCCAATCTGCCGTCAGTACATCGTCGGGCTGCTGCGTATCTTCCGAGCCTAATAGTTCCTTCCTTCCCAACTCGTATCAGGGTGCGGTTTACGTAGCAGTGGAGTGAGGAGTTATATTTTTCCTTTTCCATGCACACATACATACATGGACACACTGGCGGCGATATTCTATTCCTTTATTTGTTACTCATTTGAGAAGATATTTATTGTTTAAAACAACTTTCCCCTGTTGACTACGAGATAATATTTTATTTTGAAATTATTTATGAATATTTCGGTAAATGGTTCAGCTAAAAGTTGAATTTGTTAGTACCGAAACAAGCGTTTATACCATCCTGGTAACGTAACGTTCCGTTCCACAATGGTGGAGATAGGTTGTAATTGGTACGAGCAGCAGACAAAAACCTAACCGACAAGCTGGGATGTATGTGTGCAAACAATCGACAAATAATACTACACTTAAGACACGAAACACAAACGTTGGCGAAACGTTGGAGAACACAGACAAACACACGTAAGCATGCTTCGATCCAGCGAAACGAAATGGAACAATGTGATCTAGATAATCTAGGATTTAAAAGAAAAGCAAATGGCTCGCGTGAGCAATGGGTGCGGTGGTGAACTGAACTAATCGGCTTAACTTAACTGTGGCTCTAAACGATCATCCGTACGAACGGGATGTGGCATCTAACGGTAAGACACAAGGGCGGAACTATACTTGGAAAGTCCTTTAACGTCTCCACTAACACATTACGAATGTCTGCGATAAATACACTGCTAGTCTAGTGGAAACGGTGTGTTTGGTGCTCCCAGCCGGTTGGCGGTTTGGGCCAGAGTGCAAGCTCTGAGGAAACAGTTTTCAACTTCATCTCGACGTCTTGCATACACGGCTGATAATAAACACATCCCAAAAAGACACGGATAGGTAGGCGTCTTTGTGAGGCTTGATGTTAATTAATCGGAATGTGTGTGTGAGTGTGTGTTCAACATATGTGTCACCTTCGACGTGTGTTGTATTTATGTTCCCGATGAACCCTGTCACTTCCCCCTTCATGCGGTGCAAATAAGCACAAACCTTACCCAGTTTACTCTACTTGGCGCCACATTTGTAAAACCAATAAAAAAAAAAACAAAAAACAAAATTCTCTACGAAACTGGTTCAACAGCAGCATGCAAACACAACTTAACTATTGCTCGTTCTATCCCATTCTTTCCATTAGACTTTCAGAGATGGTTAATTCCAGAACAGAAAGCAAATCTTACAAGTACATGCGAAACAGAATGGTTAATGTATTCCAATTACGGCTCGCGTAACTACCGTACTAATAAAGAAAATCAATAAAAATCGAGTTGGGTTCGTGCATTGTACTTCCGAACGTACTTCAAACTTTAACCATTGCACAAAATAACAACGAACGTGTTTTCAGCGGTATTCGTTGGTCATCCGCAAACGCCTAGCGCTTGATGCACTATTTGATAATATGATTTAATAGACAATAGGTCTTAAATTCACGCTCGGAATGCAGGTAAATTACATATTCTTTCGCGTTTAGCGTATAAATACAAACTCGAAATTGTACTAGCTTTAAGTATGAAATGCGAATAGGATACTACTCTTGCATTGAAAAGTGTGCCATGGATTTACAATGTGTCGGCACATTTTTTTATCGTATGATTCGCTAATTTTTACGAGCTCAATTGGAAATCAATTGCATTATACACAACCCGAATTAATAGTTGGTAATTGTTTTTAAATATTTTATTTTAGTTTTTGTTTTTGTTCAAACTATTCCCTCTGATCAACATCATTCGCATCTCAGTGTGCGATTAATGCTCGCCTGCTGAATTTCTTCCTTCACGAACACAAAAAAATCTCATCTGATGGTATGTGTGGATTCTTGTACGCTACGGGACTATTCCATTCATTGTTTCGCGCCACCGTTCGCACCTGCGCAGACCCTCAGTCACATAAAAGAGACAAGCTGTTGGTGGAACGTAACAAAAACTATCTGATCGAAACAGAATGCAACCGCGGTGGTGGCCCTTGCACACGGCCGGGAATGCAGCAACTGGTGTTTGTGTGCACTTTTCCACCATTCCGTGCACACATGGGCATCAGCTTGCCTAAGGAAACGGTTGAAAGTGCTGTAAAGTATCTCCATTTATCTCATCGTCATGTTGTGGCGCTGCTAGGGCTTTATCGGACCAATATTTGCGGTTTCACGCGATAACGCGCCGTTTGCTGGATGACGGGTAAAAACGATGATGGCCCAACCAGAACCGTGCGGTAATTGTTTACACACAGCCACAACAATCGAGTGGATCTAGTGTGGAACCGTCCAGCGGAGTCCAACGGGTGTACGCCAATGTCGTCGCCAGGTCATCGGCAAATAGGAAGCGAACGAATGAAAACAAAACAAAAAAAATCTCGTGATCGCGATTCCCTTCCCTACCGCGAGCTTGAGACACTCGAACCGGCCAGCAAGAGGGTCATTTGTTGGTGATCGGTTGTGCAACGCAGTCGCAACAGCGTTCAACACTTCAACATGGAGAGCCTCGATACGTCCCGTCTGCTGTTCGAAGAGAAACCCCTATATACACCGTCGCTGGTGGAGATTCGTGATGGTAAGTTACTGCCATGGCACGCAAGGGCATGATGCTAATATGCATGAAAATTTCATTCGTATTCGTTTCGTTTTAGTACTTGCCAGCGGACTGAAGACATGTTTTGCCACCGTGAATGTGGAGGTTGTGGATTGCCCGGATTTGAGCAAAGCTCCTTTCCATCTCGCTGGTACAGGTATGACGGAACGAAGAGGATATTATTTACTGACCTCTGCATTTGTGCTCTCAGCGCGTTTTTTTTTTAGTACAAGTGAGAAGTCGATGAGTCGAAATAAGTCTATGATCATCAAAAGCGCTTTGCAGTGCTTTGTTCGGCAAATGACTTACTTTGATCAACCACCATTACAATCATTTTTCAAAAGTTTATACAAATATGGTATTGACAGCGATCTCGGTACTTCATTTGCACTAATTCGTGGCTACTTTTTTCTGCTATTTTCCGCATGCCAGGTTTGAACGGTAGTCCGGCGTTGATAGAAATTGGTGGACCGCCCTACCTTTTGCCCACGGTTGATGGGACGAAGCTCTACGATGTAGTGTCCGTCGCCAAACGGGCCCTGCACGATGACGGGAAGGCTTTTATTGCGATCGGTGCCGGTGCCGGTCCCTTCCCGCTCGTTGATTCCAACTGCGAGGGTATGTACAATCTACGATACACGCCTCCCGGATCGGTCGTGAGCGAAAGCCACCTGGCGATGGTGAACGCGAAAGGTGAGGTGATCGTGCGCAAGATCCCGAACACGGACACACGCTGTGCGCTGCTGGCCAACCTGCTCGTCTCTGAGGGTAATCCTGGTCCGGTGCTGAAAGTGAGCTGTAAGCGACGCACGGGCAACAAGGACTTTATCGCCAGCATTCGCACCTGCCTCGAAGATCGGTACGGTGAGCGAACGGTCGGCATGGGAGGCGTCTTTCTGCTGCAGTCGGGCAAGGCGAAGCAGCACGTCATGTCACCATTCTCCAAGACTCCCATCAACACGGAGGAAGAGCTGAACGAGTGGCTCAACTTCTTCGACATGCCGGCCCCATTAATTAACGTCGGTACGCTCGTGACGAACGAGTGCGATCTGGATCTGCGACTGCAGCACTTCCACAGCTTTTCAACGCACGGCCACGGAGGACACTATCACATCGACACCACGCCGGAAGTGGTGGAGTACGAGGGCTATTTTGTGGTCGGTGAGCGAATCGTGCGCGTTGACAAACCGGTCAATACGCACAAATTCGGACGCGATTAGTTCTTGTGCCATCACCAGCGTTAAAACAATGCCCGCACCCAGTGGAGTTTGCAGCAAATGATATCACAAACTGCAACGCGAAATCCCTCAATGCGAAGCACCTCGGAACTGCACCCACCCACCCACCCACATCGAGCGAAGAGTGGGAGGTTGGGATGAAATAAATAAACATTGATAAAGAGCATCACTGCAAAACGAATGTCTACACTGTGTTTGCGTTTGCTTTTGCACTCCACACAAATGTAGGCCAACGGTGGAACACGCAGGGTAGCGGTAGCGCGTACTGATAAGCGGCGCTGCGCGCCAGCACTGGACCAACTGGACCGTGAAGGGTGCACTTGACCGCGAACAGATTTGGCGGGCGCCGAGTCGATGCGACCGGCCCGCTTGGTTTGTTTGACATACCGAAAATTGGTTTGTTGAGTAGATAATTGTTTTTCGGGTGGTGCGAGAAGGCGACAAATTGCTGATAAGCTTAGTGCTGGAGGGGGAAGTAGCAGGTATAGCAGTTAATCTTGTTTTATGATGCGGTTCTTAGTGTCAATGAAATTGACACTAGTAGTTAAGACGATAAAACTTGCGTGTCTATTTTTAGAACAATATTCCACCGCTTACTACGGGCCATACAATTCTCTTCAGGTACGTAGTATGTAAAATTAAGAAATTAAAATTAAAGTAAAAATAGGAAATCTTACAAAGCTTGTCAAAGAAAGAAACACTCCTCAGGATACTAGATTTTCATATTTTTGAAGAGAATCGAATATCGCTCATCACACCGTCTGTTCCATGTCCAATGCACTAAAGCTTCGATACCGGATTCCGGAATCCACCATTGTGGGCATCGTAGATTTTACGCCAAAACTCATTGTTCTCCCGATCCGGATCGAGCGCCATCTCTGGTTCGCCGTTGATGCGGAGATACGGCAAATGAAATGGGACCGTCGAATTGGGTTCCATCGGCGGCACCGCGGACCAGCGAAAGTTGAGCGATAAATCGTGCGGTGGCGTTGGATGACCGTACCGGGCAAAGTTGGTCCACATGCGGGTCATGTAGCGCCGGACACGTGCCTCTACCGATTGTCGTAACACTTCTTTGGGTATCATGCGCATCCTAGAGAAAGTTTACGTAAATGAAGGATCTTTGAAGATCTTCCAGGATCATACTCACCGAAACAGGTAGCCCAGCTCATCGGCATGGTATGCTCCGGCAGCAGGAAACGCGAGAAGCTTCTTGTACAGGTTCAGCATGCCATCGTACTCGAAGCGATAGAAAAATAACGGCGATCGGTGCTGATAGCGTGCGTGCAGCTCCGCCGCCATTCGTACCGCGATCATGATAGAAAAATCAGACATTAGGTCAATAGATTCATTGATTTTGTGCGGTGAATAGCCTTCCGGTCCGTAGTAGTAGGTCTCGATCTTGCGCGCGACTTCTTTCGCTTCCGCTGAGCCTTGACTTACATCGATCGTTCTCGGGATTAAACGTTGCATGTCATTCTTATAGTGCACCTGATATTTTGTTATATTCGTAACAAAGGACCCACCTTCACGACTGTTGTAGCCAAGCAAGAGTGGGATCGCTGGGATGCGGTCGGGTGTTTTCATCGCTAAGATTGGGTGCAGCGGCAGCATTGGTTCCTTTGCCGACGCATCCACAACCGGCCGGAAGGGTATTAGAGTGCCACACCGTTTTTCCTCTTCAGTGGGAGTTTGATCGCACAATTCCATCAACTGTTTTGCAGGAGCGCTTCGCAGCGTTTCGATAACCTCTGGATCAGTGGATACCGCTGGGTTGATCAGCCGGGCAAGGCGCCGTGTGTTGCCGACTGTATCATACGGTACGGCAGTGTCTGTCAACGACACACCGCTTTGACATATTGCTTTGTGAAACAACTTGGTAGATAATGGCGATAATAGATGCATATGAACGGCGTAAGCACCAGCACTTTCACCGAATAGCGTCACGTTGCCGGGATCTCCATTGAAGTGGGAAATATTTCGTGCTACCCATCGTAGAACTTCCAGTTGGTCCTTGAGCGCCGCATTACCTTCGACTCCCTGCGATGGGAGATGAAGAAATCCGAGCGGTCCTAATCGATAGTTGAACGTTACAACTACGACGTTCTGTTCAAGCAAGGGTTCCGGAGAGTAACTAGCAAGAGACAGTGAATAACAAATATTTGATGTTTTATCTTAACGATCGGAACGATGCCACTTACCAATCGCTGTTGCCGCTTCCATACTTGAATGCTCCGCCGTGTATAAACACCATAACCGGAAGTGGATCTCCGTGCCGGAGCATTTTTGGAGTGTACACATTCAAATGCAAGCAATCTTCCGATCCTTGCCAACGATTGTTGAAAGGGTTTTTCGCAATGCAAGTGTCTCTCTCCACACTACAGTCTAGGACGGAGCAGGAATACTTCGCTATCGGTGTTGGTGGATCGAAACGCTTTTCGACCATCGCGTACGGTATGCCACGAAAAGCGTAGAAATCGTTTCCATCCGAAAGTTTCTCCACTACACCGCACACCGTTCCAGGCGGTAGGTTAACGTTCACGCGGTTTGTGTTGGTAATCTGGAATAACATTAGAATACGGCTGAGATTGAACTGCACGAGGATATGTCACAGTTTTCTTACGTTTCGCACACAACTAGGAAGGAGTCGGCCAACCAGTGGCAAAACAGATCGTGTTTTGAAAACGGACAACATCGTCGCATCAAGAACGTTTAGCTTTACCGAGTGTCTATGAACAATAAGGCACTTGGTATGACTGTTATGGATGGTTTATATGATATTAAACCTCCTTTCGTTACGATATTGATCCTTATTAATGCTTCTGTTGGTAACACGCAGGTGAACTGTTCGTGATCAAAATGCAACAGTTGCATTCAACATGCGTGCATACACGATTAGCTGATAACTTAAAATTTATCCATTAAGTATTCCTTACCTTCTATACATAATAGAACAGACATTCTAAATCGTTGCTACAACTCGTAAAAAGAGTTATAAGTTTTCCAAACAGTATAAGTTACATTCTCAGTTAAAAAATACAGCTCATATAGCATATTTCATCAACATTTTGTTTTCCATATATTTTATACATGTTTGGATAACTCTTTATATAATCTGCCATGAGATTTCTTTTCTTTTACAGCGCATCATTATTTTTGCATGCTCTTTATTCATTAGTAACGGATTTTTATTTGAATTTTACATTTCGAACCGAGCCCCTCCTATTGAACGTTGCTGCTGACGTTGCTTATCATTTTGACAGTTGCCGTTTGTTTACATCTGTGATGCTTTGCGTGCCGAGTTCGTTGTTGCTTTTGGTATGCTCGCTGTATTTTATTTTAAATAGATTTTGCCGTGAACAACATACGGGGCACTAGAAAGCAGAACGAGCGCATCTTTCACTGCCGGGGTTGCCTATAAAGTGTGTGAGCTGGGAATAAGTTACAATCAAACCATATTATAATGCTAAAGTGTGCACGATTGCTCGGATCAAAATTTATGTGTTCAGCACAAGTGCCGCTTGCGGCAAACGTTCGAAGGGCAAGTATATTGCGTGTGCGTTTTGATGCCCCCACCACCCATCCATAATTGCACTTTGTACTTGCGTGCGGTTTAACATACATATCTTCAGTACGGCTGGTTAAAGGAGTCTTGGTGCTTGTGATTAGGAATCGTGTCGTATCTACTGCATGATTAAGCACATTCGTTCATATTTCTCTATCGGCTGCGGCTTTATGGGTTGTTGATAATGGTGGAATAGTTGTAGACTGCTACGGTGCGTAATTGGTTGCACTTGCGGAACCCTCACTAATTTGCTTTGTTGCTCTGCATTCGTGTGGCTCCTTCACAGATGAGAAACGTCGATCGTGTAAACATTAAGGTGCACCAGGGTACGGTGAGCGGTGTGAAGGAGAAACTACCGAATGGGGACACTTTTTGTGCATTCCGTGGCATACCTTACGCTAAGCCCCCGGTAGGCGAACTACGTTTCCGTGCTCCCCAGGCCCTGGAGCGATTTCCATACCCGGTGTTGGACTGCAGTGTGGAGCGGGATGTGTGCTTCTCCCGGAATATGTTTTCACTGGAGGTGGAAGGTTCGGAAGATTGTCTACATCTGAATGTGTACACACCTTCGTTGGACACCGTGTGCGATACGGCTCCACTTCCGGTGATGGTGTTTATTCATGGTGGTGCCTTTTTGTTCGGCAGTGGTAATAGTGATTGGTATGGGCAGAGAGTCTCCCTGCACTCAAAACCGTGCTAAACGTCTTAATCTAGCAAAACTGAATCGCTGAATGATTTACTTTTAGTTATTCTCCCGAATACCTGCTACAGGAGAAGATAATCGTGGTCACGCTCAACTATCGACTCGGATCGCTCGGATTTTTGCATCTACCCAGCCATGGCATTGAAGGTAATGCCGGGCTTAAGGATCAGCTGATGGTGCTTCGCTGGGTGCAGCAGAACATTTCTCACTTTCACGGCGATCCGAACAATGTAACGCTATTCGGTGAGAGTGCTGGTGGGGCATCCGTCCACCTGCACCTGCTCTCACCCGTGTCGCAAAAGTACTTCCACAAAGCAATTTGTCAGAGTGGCATTTCGGTCATGGAGTGGGTGATGCAGCGTGATTCGATCAATCGAACACGTACACTCGCCCGGTTGATAAATCCCCAAGCGAAAACGGACGACAAAGTGTACCAGACGCTTATGAACGCGGACAAGGTCGAACTGATGGGGCTTATGGTAAACACACTGTCGGCGGATGAAAAACGTCGCGGACTTCCCATGCCGTTCAAACCGGTCGTAGAGGAAGGTGAACACGACGAGAACACGGTCGTTCCGATGCATCCCTTCGTGGCCATGCAGCAGCCGGGACGGATACCGCCCGTACCAATTGTGTTCGGTAATAATGATCGCGAAGGGTGCATCATGATGATGGATGCGATGAAAAAGCTCGATCTGTACGATAACGATATGGCACGGATGATTCCGCGGACAGTAAACGTCTCACCGGAAAGTCCGGCGAGTGAGCAGCTGGGAAACGAGGTGAAGCAGTTCTACTGTGGCTCGCAGGGTGTGACGAAAGATACAGTCAATCAGCTGGCCGATTTAATGACGGATTATCATTTCGGTATTTTGGCGAACACGTGTGCGGAGCTGCATGCACGATACCAACCGGAATCGCCCATGTTCTACTATCAATTCAGCTACGATGGCGAGCTGAACATGTACAAACGGTTGCTGCAGCTAACGATACCCGGAGCATGTCACGCCGACGAGCTGTCCTATCTGTTTCTGTAAGTCTCCTATGCTGTTGTACATTGTACGCTAAAACAGTAGTGTTCAACAATGCTAAGACATTTTCTTTCTTTCAATTGTAGGATGCGAATGGCAAACTTTGATGTCAAGCAGGACACAGAGGCAGGTCGCGTCCGTCAACTCATGTGCCGCCTGTGGACCAACTTTGCAAAGTACGGACACCCGACACCTCCCCAGGATCGTAGCCTTCCGTGCCACTGGGAACCGGTCGATAAGGTATCCGCGAGCACAGCGAAAGCACCGTTCCAGCTGAAGTGTCTCGATATCAGTGCCGAACCGAAGATGATAATGAATCCAGCCAAGGAGCGAATCGATTTTTGGCGTGACGTCTATCGGCGATGGAACGAAGACTTTCTCAAAGTTAAACTTTAACGCAAAGTGTTGCTTGCTGTACCGCCATTCGGGCTGGGGGGAATTTACATGGCGGTAAATCGTTTTAATAAAAGAACAAATTGACAAAAAAAAAGTTTAGTTGACTCCCGGGAGCAGATGCGATCCGTTGTACTTCTGGAACAGCTGCTTCCAGAACTGGAAGCGCTCGAAGAAGAACTCGGTTGTCATTTTGCAATCGCCAATGTCCTTCAGGTTCATGGCGGCCGGGTAATAGCTTTCGGCGTCGCCGATCGCACGCTCGACCGGGGTCCAGTTGACGAGCGTCGCGTTCGGGTTACCAAACCGTGCAAAGTTGACCCACAGGTTGCAACAATACTCGCGGAACCTGCCGGCGTCGGTATGATCCCCAATGGCATCCGTGTTAAAGATTGATGAGCTGAGCGATAGGAGGTTGTGAGTAATGAAATCGGCTTGTAAAACGCTTGTATAAATGAAACGAACCTGAACAGATAGTATAAATCATCGGCATGCCCGGCACCAACGCATTCTGGTGGGATTTTCATCTCTTCGCGGTATTTGTTCAGTTCGCCCATGTACGAAAACACGTACATGTAGAGCGGTGCACTGGAGAATGAGACAACACGCGAATGAATCAATTGAAGTCAATTCAACTTGACCCGTCCACATCTGGGACTCACCTCTGGTACCGTGCGTGCAGTTCCGTCGCGACGTATCCCGCAAACGTGTTCAAATTATCACCCAGCACCTTCGTGACGTTGCGCATCGTTTCCACCGAAATGGTTCCACCGTTCGGGAAAAAGAATCGTACGATCGCATCGGTCGCGCTCCGTTTGTCTTCCTCGCTGCGCACAGCCAGCGTGCCCGGAATCAACCGTGAGGGATCGTTCGCGTAGAGTGGCAGCTTTTCATCCAACATCGACCACAGCACCAGGCCCTCGTCGTCGGTGCTTCCGAGCAGGAGTGGAATATCCGTCCGGAACTTCCTTTCGATTGCTCGCGACGGATGCTCGGTGACGATCGCATCAACACTTTCCGGCCGCTCGATCACGGGAGTGAACGGGAAGCGTATCAGCAGTGTCTGGTCACGTTCGCTCAATGTTTGATTCTGAAGTGTGGTCATCGTTTCGGCGGAAGCGCTCATGAGCGTGGCAAGAACCTGCTCGTCAGAATCGGTCTCGGATGCACCGAGCAGCTGGGCCAGCTTGCGTGCTCGTTCAGTAGCGTCACGCTGCCAGACCCACTCGTTGTACGCCGTTCCGCTCTGGGCAATCGCTTTGTGGAAATACTGACGCGATGCTTCGCTCAGGTAGTGCAGCTGCACCGAGGCACCACCGGCACTCTCACCAAAAATGGTCACATTCGATGGGTCACCTCCGAAGTGGGCAACATTCTCGTGCACCCAGCGCAAGCTCATTCGCTGATCCTTCAGGCCCATGTTGCCCTCGATGCCGACGGATGGGAGCGACAGAAAACCCAGCGGCCCGAGCCGATAGTTGATGCACACGACCACCGCACCCTGCTGCACAAGATACTTTGGGTCGTACAGGGCGGAATCACCGGTTCCGGTGTAGAAACCGCCTCCGTGGATCCACACCATTACCGGCAGTGAAGTTTTCGGCTGCAGCTGGGGACTGAACACGTTCAGGTACAGACAGTCCTCGGACATACGCTTGATTCGCACGTCATCCGAGTAGCCGCTCGGTCCGTCGATGAAACATTCGAGCGGATCGATCCGGAAGCTGGTGAGTGGAAGCGGGGGTTTAAAGCGCAGCTCCCCGACCGGCGGCTGGGCGTACGGTATGCCCTTGAAAACGTAGCAATCGGTGCCATTCGGGAGCGATCCCTTCCGTCCGACGATCTTGCCGGCTGCCAGTGAAACTGTTATCTTGCCTTCGGCCATTACACTTTACACGGGCTTGTTCGTCTGATAACGCCAGCAGGTCGTGCTGTGGTGATGGTGATGTGTTGATCGTTCCGAATCTCAACGCAAACTGTGATGCATGGGACGAACATCCCGAGCGTATCTTAAAACGAATCTTCATTTGACCATTGTTTCGAGTGCTCGTGTGTGCGTGTGGTTCGCGAGAGAATATTAAGCGAGCAGCCTACGGGCAGTGTTGTTCGTCCGTGTCAGTGATTTTGGCAATCTAACCCGCTAACGAACTCGCTTATTGGTGGTGATTGTTTGACGAGCCCTCACCGTCTGACCTTGCGACTGACCTCCAAATTTAGAACGCATTCGATGCTTTTGTATTATTGCTTCGTTGATTTACTTTAATGACTTGCAACACTCAGCTTCTTTCCCGTTTCAGTGAATCGCAAATCAACTCTAATCAAATGGCCGAAGATCGTTGCATCGTTGAGCTAAGTTCCGGTCGGATCAAAGGCACCATAACCCGACTGCCAGACGACGCGGGCGAGTGTTACTGCTTCAGAGGAGTGCCGTACGCCGTCCCACCAGTCGGTCCACTCCGTTTCCGATCCCCGCAACCTCTGATAACCCACTCGGAACGCATACTGGACTGTACCGAGGAACGTGCGGTTAGTTTAGCCAGCAGCTACCTACCGCCGGATACGCAGAACGCTTCGGAAGATTGTTTGTATTTGAATGTTTACACTCCGATAAGTCCGGCATCTACTAGAACGCCACCAGCCGTACTGCCGGTGATGGTTTGGCTACACGGTGGTGCCTTTTGTACCGGGAGCGGTGATTCCTCGATTTACAACCCGGAATGGTTGGTTGCAAGGAATGTGATTGTCGTCACGGTAAACTATGGTAAACTGGCCTCGGGCCAGTCGGTTTTCTATGCCTACCGTCTGCTGGAATACATGGCAATATGGGGTTGAAGGATCAACGGATGGCGCTTCGTTGGGTGCAGACGCATATCGGACGATTCGGCGGGGATGCTGGCAATGTGACGCTTTTTGGGGAAAGCGCCGGAGGTGTGTCGGCGCATCTGCACTCGCTGTCGGAAGAATCGCGCCCTTTGTTCCAAAAACTGATCTGCCAGTCGGGAGTGGCAACGAGCCCTATTACGTTTCAAAGGGATCCGGAAAGTAAAACCCGACGACTGGCGGAGTATTTCGGCTGTCCGGCTGATGCTTCCGATAGTGATGTTTTAGGTAAGTTGAATTTTGAACATGATGTGGTGGTGTGCGGAAAATGCACAGCACAAGTTTTAAAGATAAATTAAACACATTTTCATATTCACAGAAACGCTCATGAACGTCAAGCCGGAACTGTTGGCGAAATCGCAAAAAGAAGCACTGACACCGCATGAAAAAACGCTCGATTCTATGTATCCTTTTCGTCCGGTAATCGAACGGCCCGACTCAATCGACCCGATAGTAACCGAACCCGTGCTGGACCTATTTCGACGAAGGAAACGAACCACCACAATCGTACCTATGATCATCGGTGTGACGAACGAGGAAGCACTGTACAAAATAAACACATTCCGGCAGCATCTGCAACGCTATCAAGACGACCCGTGCCGTTTCATTCCCGATTCGCTGAACGTAGCAGCGGAGGAGCGTTCCGAAGTGGCACAGCGCATCGTGCAGTTCTACTGCGGCGCGGACGGTGTTTGTTTGGAGAAGGAACTTGAACTGAGCCGCATATTTACGGACGTCTTCTATCTGATTCCGGCCGTACAAACGGCCGAAATGCTTCTAGATAATCAGCAAGGGTAGGATAGTTGGTGGTTTTTATGCCATCGAATATTTACTAAACAGCTAATTCTACTGTTTGTTGTATTTTTTTTTTATCAGACCGATATATTTCTACAACTTTGCTGCCGACACGGAGCTGAACAAATTTCGCCGGTTGTGGAAGGTGCCGATGGAACATCGTGGTGCCAGCCACGCGGACGATGTTTGCTATCTTTTTGGTTCGAGCTTCTTTCGTACGGATGCGATCGGGATGGGAACGGAGGCTTGGAAGTTGCGAGACGCTATGTGCCGGATGTGGACTGACTTTGCCAAAACGGGAGTACCACAGTTGGGGGAAGATGGTGAGCTTGAGTGGACCTCATTGCAGCAACCGGTACCGGGAAAAAGCTTAAATCTGTCGGTACTAGAAATTGGCAGTAAAACATCGATGGTTCAAAACCATCTTCCGGAACGCGTAGGATTCTGGCGCGATTTGTTCATGAAATACAATAATTGTTAGTAGAAGAAATAAATACATAAAATAATAAAAAACACGAGATCTACCGTGAAGCCGAATTTTATACTTCATAGATTTTCATAGTTAGATTTTTTTTATTCCTTGGATGGGGTTTCTTTAAAAGCAGTTCTTCACTATCTTAATATCCCGTCGTTATCTTTGAAATCGATACCAGGCGTACAGTTTAGTGATCAGTTCAGACCATAAAAAAAAACTTTACGCATTGTAAACGCGATGTATTATCTTCGAACCCGTATCAAGGATTAATTATAACTTGATAATCATGATACTGAATGTGTGAAGGTGAACGATAAAGCAAATTTATCGCTTTTGATAGCGTTGCAGTTTACAGGACCACCTACAGATCAATTGTTATTCCTACTTTTAAGATTACATATTATTAATATAGCATTTCATAAAATAAAATATTAAATCCCTTTATTAATTTATATTTAAAACGGTAAGAAAAATAAAAACGATGTAATTACTTCCTTATTTGGCTCATCGTAGCTCATCGTTATGCGGTAGTCTTCAAAGCGACGTTGGAATCGTTTTTGTTTCGTTTCTAAAGCTTGTTTTAGCCACCAATCTTATCTTTAGCGTGTACGTGTGCAACCCCCCCGGGTGGTGATAGCATACGTTTAAACTTAGATCGTCTAAGGCTAGGCGGTTTTGGTGCGTTTTATTCAGTTTCGAGCTAACTTCCGAACACGATGGTTATCCACAAGATCTACGTTCCGCCCACGGTTGTGAAGAAGACCCCGGTGCTACCACCGGTGGTCGATCCCGGTTTCATCCCACCAACGGATCCCGGTTTCATCCCACCAACGGATACCGGTTTCTTGCCACCGGCCACCGCTTATCAGGTGAGACTGTTTGTGATGAACAGTAGAAAAAAAACGATAGGACATGACAAAGCGATCTGAACATTATGTAACATTATGTTTCTTAGCCTCCATCGGAAGAACAACAAGTGATTGTCGATACAAGTACAAGTACAAGCGAGTCATCCGGTGAACCGATGGTATTTGCGGATCATGCGCAACTGGAGCTGGCACCGGGCAAAATAGTTGGCCGTCGGAAGCTGCTCCCGAATGGGGCGGAATACTTCTCCTACCAGGGTATTCCGTACGCTCAGCCACCGGTCGGTGAGCTCCGGTTTAAGGCTCCGGTTCCGGTGGAAAAGTTCACCGAGGAACCACTGGATTGCGGTGAGGAACGCAGCATCTGTCCGGCCGTGATGCCTCTCTCAGTGGGTGCCACCTCGAACGAGGATTGTTTGTATCTGAACGTCTACACAAATCAATCGCCGAACGAACAGGCCGGCTTGCTGAAGCCGGTGATGGTGTGGATCCATGGCGGTGGGTTCTACACCGGCAGTGGCAATTCCGACTTCACTGGTCCGGAATATCTGCTACAGCACGATGTGGTGCTGGTGACGCTTAACTATCGTCTGGGGCCGCTCGGATTCCTAGCCCTACCGTCGGTGGGCATTTACGGCAACCAGGGCCTGAAGGATCAGCAGTTGGCGCTGAAGTGGGTAAAGGAAAACATTTCCCGCTTCGGAGGTGATCCCTCGAATGTGACGTTGTTCGGTGAGAGTGCTGGCAGTGCATCCGTTAACTGGCACTACGTTTGTCCGAAGTCGCGCGAGTACTTCCATAAGGCCATCTGTCAGTCGGGATCGGTGCTGTGCACGTGGGGACTGCAGTACCAGCCGGAGGGAAAGGCGCGTAAGCTGGCATCCGTGCTGGGTTATGAAGGTGATGATGATGCGGGTGTATTGGGTAAGTGTCGACGCTTCTGTGATCGTGAGTTCTTTGGCACAGAAAAACAAACACCTAATGTGAGTAATCTCGTACTACTATTTGGACTTATTGCTTCCAGAAACGCTAATGAACGCCTCGGTGGACGATCTGGTGTCCAAATCGCCGCTAGCTTTCGAGGAGACGGAGAAGAGTATTTACTTCGTGTCACCTTTCATACCGTGCCTGGAGGATGCCAGCTCGGAGGATGCGATCATCAAGCAGCGTGGCGAGGAGCTGCTGAAGCAACCGAACGCAAAACCGATTCCGCTGATGCACGGTGTAACCAGTGCCGAGGGTTTGGTGTTTTACGCTTCGCTCCAGGCACGGTTCGACGAGGTGGCGACCAATCTGGCCATGACGCTTCCGCTCGATCTGGGTGTGCCGCGTGATTTCCAACCGGCCGTGCTGGAAGAGATCCGCCAGTTCTACTTCCAGGAGAAACCGATCGATCGGGATGGCTTTGCCAAACTGCTAGACCTGGTGGCGGACGTTGGTTTCTACTTCCCGGTGTGCGTTAGTGCCGAGTTACATTCGCGGTACCAGCAAGAGTAAGTAACGTCAAACAGTTGGAAGATTTGTCTTTCGTAACTCTTGTTTTTCTTCGACACTCTTCCAGCGCCCCGCTGTACTTCTATCGTTTCTCGTACGAAACCGAGCTCAACGAGATGCGCAAGCTGTTTGGCGTCCCAGACGGAACGCCCGGTGCGGCCCATGCTGATGAGTTGTCGTATCTGTTCAGCGGCAGTGGATATACGATAAAAATTGAGCCGGGCTCGACGGCGGACCAGGCTCGCACGCTTATGTGCCGCCTGTGGACAAACTTTGCCAGGCTCTCGGATCCAACCCCGAACGCCGAGGAGTTCGGATTCCAGTGGGATCCGGTCGCACCGACGGCTTCCGGCGAGCCGTTTGTGCTGCGCGCTGTTGATTTGAAGGAAGAGGTCGAGTTGATCGAAAATCCACTGCATGAGCGGATACAGTTCTGGAAATCGATCGCCGAACGCTTTAATCCTAACCTGCTTGCCTGAAAAAAACGTTGGCATAGGTATAGCGCACCTGGGATCAAATATGGCGGTGGCTTAAAACATCATATCTGTATCCGTAGAGCTTAGAGAAATGCATAGCTACACTGTCGCGTGTACGTGTACGGCGACGCGCGCAGACCTTTGCGTGCTCTTAAGATAACATTCCGCAGTTTGGATTGCTTAAATTTAACCCCCTTCTCTGAAATGATATCCGAAACGGGGCGACTTCGAAAAAGATAAGAACGGCCCCTGGTACCCCGAGGTGGGAAGGGGTATCATTACCTTCTCTTAGTTTCATCGAATCATGCGTCATGCATTGGTACGATAGCAGCTTGGGCAATCGACCAGCTTAAGTCATCGCCATGACGCTTTTTTATTGTTGATTCCAATCACCTGCGTAATCGACGATTGTGGCTCTGGTTCGAGTTCGTGGCGAACCAGACGGCGATACCTAAGCGCTGGCAATGAAGTAATCGTATGCTAATCAACTATGCAGTTGCATCGCAAACTAATCATCATTGTTGCCAGTCAACTAATCGCGCAGGGTGTTTGTTTGATTTCTTTTGCAAATGGGGTTTTATAAAAGCAGCCGCATCAGGCGATCGTCGGTGCAGTCTAAGCTTATCGTACCGCGTTGTTGTTCAGTGTCGATCGATTCGATATGGTGATGCGCAGCGTTCGCAAACGTCCCCCGATGGCTGGGGGAGTATCAGCAGAAGAAGAGCAGGAATTCGATGTAAGAGTGAAGGTTGAATAGAAGAGATTAAAGCACAGAATGTTAGGATGTTTTTAGTACATCTCGATGCACTTTCATTTCGAAAAGATCTTTAGTTTACCCATTAGATAGGTAAATGTATGCCCGCTACAGCCAGTAGTCTGTGATATCTGCAAATAAATTGGAAATTGGATGGAATAAGCTATGCGGTACAACAGAATGACATCACATTTCAATATTACAGCCTTCTGCTCGCATAATGGTGAAAGTGGCTCAAGGATCGATCTACGGCACAAAGGATCGTCTCCCGAACGGTGAACCCTACTACTGCTTCAAGGGCATTCCGTACGCCAAACCCCCGGTGGGAAAGCTACGTTTCGCTTCTCCCGAACCCATCGAACGCTACACCGTGTCGTACCTGGACTGCAGCCGCGAGCGGAGCAGCTGCCTGGGACGAGATGTGATTACGCGCGAAATCTCCGGTTCCGAGGATGGACTGTACCTGAACGTGTACACACCGGCCATCGGAAAAAAGGGCGTATCGATGCCGGTGATGGTGTTCTTCCACGGTGGCGGTATGACGGGAGGCAATGGCGACAGCAGTATGTACCTGCCGGATTACCTCGTCCAGGAAGGGATCGTAGTAGCCACGGTGAACTATCGACTCGGTGTGCTGGGGTTCCTGTGCCTACCGCAAGCAGGCATCGAGGGTAATTCCGGCTTGAAGGACCAAGTACGGTTGGAACTGCGTCGCAAAGGATGTGCGTTAATTTGTGTGTGTGTTTTTTTTGTATCTCGCAGCGTCTCGCTCTCCAGTGGATTAGCCAAAACGTGAAGACGTTCGGAGGCGATCCGAATAACGTAACTATCTTCGGTGCCAGCTCGGGAGGCAGTAACGTGATTATGCACTGCTTTTCCGAACGTTCCAGACAGTACTTTCACAAAGGGATCGCTCAAAGTGCGACCATATTCGCGGACTTGATCTACCAATCTGAGCCGGAAGATCGGGCCCGTTCACTGGCACGTTTGTTTGGTTACGAAGGAACCTCGGACGAGGGAGTGCTGAATACACTGCGAGACGTTCCGGCGCGCCGGCTGTACGAGGCACAATTTCTCGTAGTGTCTGAGCGTGAGCGAGAGTATGAACCGATCTTTCACTTCCCTTTCACCGCTGTTATCGAGCGGGAGCAGTCGCCGGATGCGGTGCTACAGAAGACGCCGATGGAATACCTGCGCGAGCACGATCAACTGAAGCTGCCCATTTTGTGTGGTTATAACGATTCCGAGGGCATGCTGGAGCTGGTGGATATGATCAAAAATCTATCCGTATACAACAACCGACCGGAGAAATTTATCTGTGCGTCGTTCGATGTTGACTACTTTAGTCCCACGACGCGTGTCCTTGGCGAGGAACTAAGACGACACTATTTCGGTGAGATGGCAATCGGTCGCACGAATCTTGGTCGGCTAGTTCAGCTGCTAACGGATCGTTTTATAGTCGGATATTATGTCTTGTGCAAACTGTGGAGCGAACACCAAACGAAGGCACCCTTCTACTCGTATCGCTTCTCGTACGAGGGCTCACTGAACAAGGGCAAGGAGATTCTCAAGTTCCAGAAGCTACCGGGCGCTTGTCACATTGACGAGGTTTACTATTTGTTCAGCTCGCCGATGCTGCGCACGGAAATACCACCATCCGATCCGGCCTACCGGATGCGCCAGCTGATGGTGCGCATGTGGACAAACTTTGCTAAATACTCTGACCCCACGCCTCCGGGCTCGGAAGGAGGTGATTTTCCCTGCCGCTGGGAGCCAATGCAATCGGTTCCGGGCACAGCCGATGGACAGCCGACAAACTATACCCTGTTTTCGATAGGCAAGGAGCTGAAAATGATTCCACTTCCGGAGCTGGAACGGATGGGAAAGTTTTTGGACATTGCGAAACGATGCAACGGAACGATCGATAACTTTGTCATACCGCTCGTCGATTCACGTTCCACGAGCGCTAGCAGTTGATGGGTTAATGTTTGGTTAATTTATTTCACGAACCGACTGATGGAAATGAGCAGCCACTGCCGCGAAAGCGGCTTGCTTCACCTCGACACTACCACACGCGCTGATGGAGCGGTAATGAATTTATAATTGATTGTTTGAAGTTGCAAGCATTTTGATGCCATTCCAACAGACTACAGCAGTTAACAGACGTGTTTGTGTGCACTTCTTCGATGGACAAACTGGTGTTAAATACTCCTTCGGAGTTATGAATAGTGGTGCATTGAATGCAACACACCATTAAAGTGAGTAGTAATTGTGATTGCATCGCGAAGGTGTACTAAAGATTCCTCATAAAATCCAATCGCGACCTACTGCTAACATAAGTAAATAAAAGGAGACACTTTCCGGCTAAACGTGAATATTGCGTTGGATATGTTTAATCGTTAACTATGAGAGAAATTCTGTGTAAATGATTAACAAAAATAATTTCTAATTCCGTCACCTGTATTTTCTTCCATGTTCCACGAGAAGACTTTAATTCAAACCATACATTTTCACTGAACAATTGCTACTTGTTCGCTTTTGTCCCGTACTTCTAGTAAATCAAGCAATGCTAGATGGGGTGCAAATTCTTCCCACGTTGTTCCCAAACACCAACCAGATTGGCAGATCAAAGCAAGCAGGTCCAAGCAATGAGTACATACATAAATAAAAGTCAAAGTGCACAAACTGAAAGGGATGGGATTTTAATGCTGCTTGCTGCTTCTAAACAATAATGCGGCCAATCGTGAGCAGCGAAGCTTGCAGCGGTGTTACTATTTAGACGAGTAGTGCATTAACCAGGTCGGGGCCATCGTGGCCATGTTAAATAATTAAGATGTCAGCGGCAGGTGTTGTACGCTGCGCACTGCTGCTAATGACTTATTTTATGCCAAGCAGTGTGATGTTTGAATTAAAAAAGGATTAAAAAAATGTGTATGCTTGAAAAAAGTAGACGAAAGAGGTATTCTTTTGCAGATGAAAATCGATTAAAAAAATCGTGTAGATAAAAACATTTAAATTTAAACTTCTTCCAACCAAATTATGCTACGTTCGGTTGGACTGGTTTGAAAGTATATTTGCAGAGTTCTCTTCAATCTCATACGACCGTGCGTCAAATTCGGCTACTTTTGTTGCTGTTAGACGCAGGATCCGCTTCGATTATGGATCTAATTACGGATTCATTCAAGAGCGATTCCGGCTCCGAAGAGATTTATCCGGTTTGTTCAATAATGCACAAAGTTTCGACGAATAATTGATTTGTTTTGCCGCTTGAGCGATGCCTGGGTTGTTTTCCTTGCTTTAAACATCAACGTGTAGTCATTCTGTTACGCGTGACGAGGCAGCGCTATCATTAGTTCCAGTTTGCTCGAGTTGGGAACAGTCCATCTTAAAGTGAGATTCTTTTATAACTCATTTGCACATGGGATGACTCCGCGTGAGATGTTTTTTTTGCCTGTCAACCATAAAGCTTAATTTTCGTGCTGAAACTGAACCGCACGCATCAACGCGTGTTAAATGTGCGTGGTTGAGTAATTAAAAGAAAAATCGTTGACTTCGGTGAAGCGTGGCGGTCGCTTCGGTCCATTAGATGGTCCATAGTTCATCCGAGCAGGCTATGACCTTTTTTTGGCACTCCGTTATGGGCGGGTTGTAAGTTCATGGGCGTAATATTTTCATGCAAGCAAATAATAGTGCGTGTAGCACAAACCATGACAAATAGCCCGAAAGTGGCCAAAAACCCTAAAAAGACTGTTGAAACTGCTCTTTACCGGTTCGGCATGCTGCATGAAAGTTATGTGAACCGGTAACGTGAGCACAAAACCGTTAACTTGTTTGGTTGTGAGAGCGAAACAGTCACGCGAAGTAAATGAGATGCAGTAGCATCTCTCACCCGCGCCTTGACCGTGTGGTGTGGCAAAAAGATAAATATTTGATAAGCTAATCAAAAGTTCCGAGAGTGAGAGAGCCGATGTGCCCGCACCGGACCAGCTGTTGACCGGCCTCACATGCTCGTTACTGTGAGTGATGGCGAATGAAAGAGAGTGAAACACGTCGCTCTTTACAAGCCGGGTATGAACGATGTCTTGAAGGATGTCGATCCTTCCAGAGGGAGGTTTTGTGAGAGACAAGGCGCCTCCATCTCAGCAAGTTCATCTTATAAGATCATGAAGGTTGATACCGTACGGTAAGTAGTAGAAATATGGATCGTAGTTGATTGGATAGTGATGTTTCCTAATTATGTGAATAATTGAATACATCGTTGAACAATAATAAATGTATTGATTTTGGAAAACCGATGTTTATAGGAATTATTTTTTTTATATTAAAACAAATCATTGTTAATGCTTATCTTTCCTATAAATTGCTGGTCGAATTTTCTCTCACACTTGAGCATGATGAGCACATGTTTTTGATATTTTGGTTAAAAAATTAAATTACTTCAACCATTCCTCAATTTTTTCACCAAACCTGTAACTTCACTTCTACAACGCTTCTGTACTGCTCAACCACTCTCGACACCCGCAAAGGTACGGTGAGAAGCGATTGCTCTCACTGCTCACTACCAGTTTACTGCTGTTTTTTATAACCCTCGGTTTCCTTGCGCGTCTTTTCCTTGCACTCTATTGTACCGGCGCCGAAACTCGCTCACCCATCGGCCTGTTCGATCGGCCCGTTCGGTCCGCTTGCCGTCGTCGTGCGTGTTCGTCGCGTTCTGGTTCGGGGCGAATAAAACACACTTTTCGCAGCATCGAACCGTTCAGTGCAGGTTTGGTCGCGCTTCCCGTCAGAAGTCAGGGCTGATGGTTTCCCCGTAACACGCCGTGTAGTATGCGTGACTGTGGCCGTGTATTTGTGAGTGTATGCAAATGCGTGCTTGTAGTTTACCGACGTACCGTACAACCGCCGATCAGTGACCATATTTCAAGCTTACGCCACTAACTGTGAGCCTCCTGTTGATGCTAATGTTGTGGTACGAGCGGTGGGATTGTGGAAAGGAAAGGTGAAAATTGTGAAACAAAACGCTGCGGAGTAAAAGTTGCGTTAATGGTTGCAATGTTGTAATTGCGCTGCCAATGTGACTGACACAATTGTTGCACGCAGGTTCGAAAGCTTCAACAGGCGTTTTCCGTTGTGCTTAAAACAGGAGCGAATGTGAAAGAGTACGCGTATGTGTGTTTATAGTTGTCGAAAGAAAGTGAGTGTAATTCGACGCGTATGTATGCAAACGTATCACAGCAGGCTTTGGTAGACGAAGCAGTCTCGTTTGAAGTGATTGCTGGGAGGAAATTGTGGGAGCTGTAAAGTAGCCAGTGCAAGTGTGAAAGTAAGGAATGTGTCTGTTTGTCACTATGTGCCTGATGTGTTCTCGATGTGTAAATGAAAACATATGAGCCAGCGAAGAGTAAGAGGAAGCCGTATGCTGCTCGTGTCGTGGCCATGGTCGACTGCTTGAATGGCGGTGTAGTGCAAACGTAAGTGTGGAAAACTTATCACCACCATCTCGTACAGTGTGTACTGTGCAAGAGGACCGAACAGGGGAGGGAAAACTGATCAATTACTCGCCAGACAGCGCCACAATGAACGTTCGAAGCCGAACAATTCATCGGACACTTCCACCTGGAGTCAATTAATTAAAAAAGTAATCCCAACCATTGCTCTCGTATCACCCCTCCCGTCTGCTCCTGTGTATTGATGGCTGGTTGTTATTTATTGGTAGCTCCAGGAGGCTCGCGCTAGTGTTTTTTTTCTTGGTCCACGGTCATAGCCACTCAAACTGGTGGTCTATCCGATAAGAATCTTATTGATTGCACGTAAAGCTTACATAGCATAGAAAGAGTGAGGAAAATGACGAAAATAAAACGACGGGAAAGGTAACCTCCCGAAATACCTTCATTAGTGATATCGAGCGCCCTGTTTCGGGTTGGGGATTGTAGATGGGAGGCTACGGGATGCCACCTGATGGTCAAAGGGTGTGATGAAAGTTGAACAGATGGGATCGGAAACCAAAGAGTATGTGGAAAAAGTGGATCACGAAGATGAAAGGATCGGATCAACAGGGGACGGGTGAATATTGGAAGCAGATTTTAATGAAACTCGTATCGTCTAACTATCGATTGAATGTGTCATTGAATGGTTGTATGTGTGTGTGATTTATCACTTATTATTAATTTTATTACTTATCACAAATTTGAATTATAGAAATTGATTTTTTAAAACTCGTTTGCCGATGGATGACTTTCTTAAGCGAAAAGACGGTTCCTTTTAAGAAAGAATCGGAATCAGCAGTAGCTAATAAACTGTAGCTAGTGTTAATTAATTACAAGGACTAGCTTCAGTGCAATTTTCCGCCTTTTCTTCAACTGTTGCCCATGCTCACGAAGAAACATGAAACGAAACAATAAAAAGAAACACAATATAAGCAACCATTTGGAAGTTGTAGTCCAAGGTGAATCGTGTATTGTGGCGTATGAAAGGACATTTTTTAATACAACCCACAGCGCCCATGCTGAGGATGGTTGTGTGCTCCGAGGGCTATGCTGTACGAGAGAGCGAGTTCTTTTGTGGAGCGGCTTTGTTGTTTTGTTGCCTGGATGAAAGACTTCCAGGACAGGTGGATATTGAAAATGAAAAATAATTGCCCGAATCGGGACTTTTTGCAAAGGTTGTTTATTTTTAACGAACAACTGCCGACAATGGGCGATTGTTGTAAGTTAAAATCATGTAAAAATCATTGAACAGAACAGTAGTTAAATTCCATCTTCACAATCGCTGACAAATAACTCATCACATGTTCGAACAATAAAACCATTTCAATTACGGAGACTTAAAGCTGTGCATCTTGACATCACAACGGAGAAAGTTTACGTTATGCCTCCAATCATCAACCATCTAGCGTTTCCTACGCATTTCTTGTCTGCCACATCGAGAGCAGAAGCTGATGATCGCATGTATTGTAAATAAAACGCTTATGGCGATGAGAAAGGGCTCGCACCACGAAGGTAATCTGCTCCGATATTTACTTTTGCCAGGGGTTGCCCGGTGTAGTATTGCGTTTCGTTCTCGTTAAAATCCGTCCCATATTTTCTTTTTCAGCCTTTCATCGTAACGTGATCTTTCCTGCTTCCCTTGCCTCTCCGGGCTCTTCCGATTCCATTTGTACCCTCCTGCGCGGAACGGAAGAAACTTCAATGTGTGGAATTGAAAAGTCGATGCGACTTTTACTCCGCAAATTGCGACCCCCAATCGAGGGCACCTGCACACGATCCATATGGATCGACGTGTACGGGTGGTGTAATGTGCAAGGAAGAGGCGCTCTCTGACCTCTCTCTGTTTTCTCTATTAATAAATTCCATGCACATGTTGCTTGCCGGGTGACTGGATGCAGTCAACATCATTAAGATATCAAGCGCCGGAGCATCAGGCCTACGGGTAGACTACGTTCGTAACTGGCGTGCGTTACCACTTTGACTCTAAATGAATCATAAAATCAAGATTGCGAGCCATTATTGCAACACTTGAAGAAATGCGGCACGGAGAGAAATTAAACTGAAGCGTATTTTAAGCCCCCGATGCCGACACAGACCGTGCGTAAGGGAAAAAGCAGTGGCATGCAGAGAATGATGATGAGTTGAAACTGTGAAAAGAAACCCAGTTCGTACGTGCCATTATGGTTGTAAAAGAACGATTTGAGGAATTAATATTAATAAAATCTCGGGTATGGAGAATGTAGATTCCAATTACAATTGTCGTTTATGATAATACACCCATAGAAGATAAAGTTTTCATGTAATCGTTGCACATTAAATCTTCATAGCTTATATAAAATAATATATTGCATCTTTCATTCCGCGTTTTGTGCGCTGCAACATCGACAATTTTTTAATATATCTTCACGGAAAATTGCGTGACAGCAAAATTGACCCTTCGTATCGTTGCCTGTAGCGTCCATCCATGTTCTGGTCCGGCTTATTTCCACTTCAAAAGAACGCAATACAGCCGACGTTCTACACTGGCTGGCAGACCCCGCGTTGGAAAACTTTATCCATTAGGCGCGCACGGCCCCGGACCATCAGTGCTTAATTTCCAACCACCGGTCCACCAGGAAAAGTCACCGAATGGCTAGCAATTTGTCACCGGTACAAAGTTTACCAGTTTTGAACGTTTCGGTTGCAGCCGTGCTGGATAACTGGTGGGCTGTGTAAAATGCAGTCATCGGACGGACGGACGGACGCTCATAAACTCGTAAACAGAATTGTATTCCATTACAAACACAATAAACTCGTAATCTTGCTATGGCTCAGCGTTTTCAAGGGTATTTTCCGCCCGTCTCTGGCCAAGGGTTGACGATGATCTCTCGATCCTTCTATTGCGTTCAAGAGCAAAGAGTGAAGCGAAGCTGAAAGAGAAAGTGTAGCCTATTTGACCGGCGCACCGGTGGAACGGCGGTCCCAGCGGAACCGGGTGGTCTTTATGGATTTTTTGTTTCCCGATCTGGTGGATTTATTTTGGCATTTTCAGCACATGCTTCCCTGGCAGGTCGAGCTGGACTCGTACACAGTACAAGTGAACATGTTTTTAGTTCGATCGGAAGAAAATTAGGATCGAAGCGTGCTGGGAGTTGTATGCATAAGGTTAGTACATGTTTTTACTAGCTGGTGCGATGCTATATTTACCCAACCAGCGAGCCTTCCATCATCATCATCTTCATCATCATCATAATCATCCGCGTCATTTTTATCGTGCTCACAGCGGGTGATCCGAATATGTTACAAAAACAAGATAATCCTACACTCGTTGCTAGCATTTCTCGAAAACGGCCATTGCCAAAGCGCTTGTGTGTGTCTGTGTGTGTTTTGGTGTGCGTTGGGCGGTTCGTTCATTACTTTTTCCTTTCGTTACATGTTGAAACGAGATTCGATGGCAAGGTGGCAAAATATTAATGTACATGAACAGTTTGGATCCTTCTCGGCGGCTCTTGGTCTGCTTAAGGGCTAAAGGGCCGTTTCAAATAGATTCTCTACGCGCGAGAGTGGAACGGAGCGCCGTCCGTTCAATTTTATTATGGTAATAAAAATATATTTTCGCACATTTACCACCCCTTTCCCCGCGGTGCCTGTGCGATTGTTTCTACCACCATGTCACAGTGGATGCGTTTTTGAAACGCATGGTAGTGTATGTTGATGCTTCATAACGATCGATCGGGGTAGCAGGGTCGAAGAATCGGGTCGTTTGTCCGATTTCATCACGGTATTATGTGATGAGCATGGCGGTGTAGGTACGGTTGCACGGGTTGCAGTATTAGATGCAACCCGAAATAAATCCATCCATTTGTTATTCGTGTAAACGAGCTGCATGCATGGATTGCTGCGTCTACAGTGTGCTGCACGATGCGATGATGCGAGAATTCGTTGCACGCTTGGGTGGAAGTGTTTAGAAGATGGATAAATAGTTATTCAAAGCTGCTTTTTTGGTAAATAATTCTACAAACAAAAAACCCCGAAACCCCAAACTTGTTACTAACATAATTTTAACCTATCCATATTTAAATGATTACACAATTCAAAATGAATAGAATAACGAACGGCAGTGTAGAAAACATCCATTAAATCTTCCATCGTGGACTTGAAATATCGCTTCGCATTTGGGTCGTGATATGTTTGCTCCGCGCTCGACACCCTCCGCCGGGAACGACAACAGCGCGCCACGTGAGGAATATCGAACGTAGAGGCAACAGGCATGAAGAGAAAATAAGCGACTGAACCCGTCAGTTCGACATAGCATAACAGCACCATTAAGTAGTTGGTGCCTGACTGTCAATAGAATAAATTTTACATTTAACCCACTTTTACACGAACGTCACCCACATTGAATCGAATCGAGAATTGCCCTTTCTGCGCCGATACACGGAATAAAAGCGATACGGTGGCGGTAGCGTAGCGGTGGCAAAACCTATCAGGCAGTATTTACACAACCGATAGCTCGTTGTGAATTGAATCGAGCGTCCGGGATGGATTTATCCGACGTGCCTTGGTACGTTGCACGGTGCATTTATGGTTTTTCCAATGGGAAGCGCTGGGATACGGACCCAGCATAAGCGTCGTATGTGAAGCGTACGAACAGGCAGGGCAGATTTTCCCACCAATTTTTCTTCCAAATAGCGGACATCCTGGAGTCCCGCTTCCCAACTAACTATACAATTTTATTTGATGGTGGATAACGTGCCATTTTCTTCCGAACTGTTCTGCCTGCTCCGTTTGCACGAAGCAGATCGCAATCATTTTCATCATCGACGTTATCCGCACCGTCGCTCGGGAGACAGTGGGAAGTGAACAGTTGCAAGAATTCACTCGAGCGCTAAATTGTACCAGTAAACCGTAGCGATATCTCGTAGCGAGCTACGCAACCGAGAGAAGTTTGATGGTGGGCAATTTTGTGCAATTTACTGAGAGAAAGAAGCCACACTGGCGCTGTTATCACGTTTTCGGTAGGGGCGCCGAGCACCGGAAAGGTGCCAAGTGGAGGAAATTAAGAGGCAACGAGAGCAGTGCTGAGAAAATCAAAGAAAAACTTCGTACATACAGGGGAGGAAAATTTTAAAAAATTGCTTCGTGAAAAAAGTTTTCCCTATTGACGATTAGAGTCCGTTGGCTGGCCTAAGGATGGTGTGGGGAAATTAAAGAAAAATACGAAACGCCAAGAGATGAGCGTATCATAGCGATGATGATAAGTTTTATTGGTTGCTCTAATTGAGTGGAAAGTTTTCCGTTTTGTGTCGGCTCGGATAAAACCGTGTGTGTGTGCGTTTGGTCGCCGCTGCTCTTCAAGGGCACATACCAGCTCGAAGCCAGTAGCGCAATGAGTGTATTTTGGCTCTATATACTGCCGTATCTGCTTGTGTTTTGTCTGCTAAATGGTCATGAAACGGCGGAGACTAATGGGTTATGAATTTGATACTGCATAATGCATTCCATGATTGTTGCTGTAATATCGTATTGTTGCGGAACTGAGCATTAGACAGAGGAAAACGATAAATTTACTACACTACACCCAGCTAACTTCTTCACATTGCACACACCGAGGAAGGTCAAGGCGAACTGGGATGGTCTAAATGTCGTTTTGATTGAGAAACCAGGCGTCTCCATGGTGAGGAAAATTAGAAGATATGGAGACGCCCAGTACTTGGTATAAAATGAAGAGGATATTTGTCATTGTTTAATGAATTACACTTCTGTTGGTATGAAACGAACATTTTCGAAGGATGAATTTCCCAAGAGGTGTTATGTGGTAAAGATGACAGGTAGCAAAGTGTATTTTCTTGTCGAATCCACCGCTACAGATGGTATCGCGTCGAGATGGCCAAGATAAATGGGATACCTAGTTACCTGTGAAAGCACATAACTAGAGAGAGAGAGAAACTGAGAGTGAGAGATAAAATAGAGATGAAGAAAACTCTGAGAAAAAGAAAGGAAAAGAGAGTTACAGCAAGCGACAAAGTAGTAGAACTGTCAACTGCAAATTTACGAACAGTCACAGTATAAACCACCCTCCTACCATCGAGCCGCAGCTAGAAGGGGTAGCCATTAAAACCGATAACCATGAGGCATAAGGTTTACTGGTCAGTAGTTGTGAACTACTACTAGAAACGAAAGTGTGGCTTCTATCCGGCAGCCGTAAAGTTGTGCAAAGAAGGTCAAATGCAAAGAGTAAACTAGTTTATGCACTGCGCCGTGTACGTTTTTGTACGTTGAACGTAACGCTTTTGTACGTTGAACGCGCCCGTCTTATGGCGTTATCTTACCCGGCAATGCTTAAAAGAGGACCATAATGCCAACGACCTCTTTTACGACAGGTAGTGAGAGCTTTTTATTAGCAACGGTGCGATAGCTTTACGCTGCTTTGTTGCGAAGCAAGTACGTCGGAGTTGGAGAAGTGTGCCGGTAAATGTATGGACTTTTCGGAGGCGGCACCGCATGAAATTCAGTGTGCTATGTTTATGTGCGGACCAAGCGGTATTTGCTCATTTGATAGCTTTCAACTTGGAAGCCCTTTTCGGCATAGGTGAGAGTTCTTATTTGAATCATATCAAAATTAATAGCGTGTTAAAAAATAAAATATTTTTCTCGAACGCTAAACTAAATTTATTGAAAATAGTTGGACATGAAGTGTGAGGAGCAAATATCGCTTCCATCGTAAATTGAATTAAACCGCATGATCTGTCAAAGAGTCATCCAGCCTAAGCTAGACTAATGTGCGTTAGTCTAGAAACATAAATCATAGGAACTTTTGCCATCACCGCTAGTTCCAAACCATAGTACACACTGATTTAACTAATCCAAGATAAATTTATCACCCTTGGTAACGAAGTCGAAACCACCATCATCAAACCATAAAGCCCTACACCCTGGGTTTGGGTTAAGTTCCAAAAATCATTTGCCCCTCGCGGGTTCGACATCATAAATCGTTTAATTTAACGACATCCTTGCAAAGTTTTACTGCTACTATGGGTAGCGCCGCAGGGGTGGCGGAATCGGGTGTGGAAGAATAGCTGCTCGATTTAACTTAAAACCAAAGTAGCACACACATGGTTGCGTACGGGTATGAGAAGGAGACAGTGACGATTTTGCGTGATCATCGATGACATTGATGACTTTCACTGCTTTTCGAGTCATGTGCCGTGTATCAGACCATCGCACGGTGGTTTTGAAGTATATGATGGCATCAATCATAGCTTTATGCAGTATGTTTCCTGTGCTGAAGATACTCTTGAGCGATTTCGAGTGATTCAGCTACTTTTCGCATGTGTGTAGATGTTATAGATGGATCGCAGTTCCGTATCTCCCGGTGGAATGGCGATTGCTGACAAACAAGAAAATGGAGAGTCCTCGATAGCAACATACTACCTCATCAACACGGGGTATGAAGATTGGCAAAGATTGGCAGATGTTACCAGATGCGATTGGGTTGGGGCAAGAAACATCTTCAACTGTGTCGACTAAACCTCATGCTCATGATTAGGTATTCAGTGATGATTGGGCTGACGATTGCTTTTTGGTGGTTTTCTTCGCATCCACCGATTTTATTCGCTTCCCCAAGGCTCATTTTTTGCGAGCTCATAGAAGGTTAGTATGTGTTCAAA
This sequence comes from Anopheles farauti, assembly GCA_000473445.2. Lineage (NCBI taxonomy): Eukaryota > Metazoa > Arthropoda > Insecta > Diptera > Culicidae > Anopheles > Anopheles farauti. The sequence goes on from KI915041.1 coordinate 20,958,064, forward strand.
GGTATTGTTCTCCTTTGGCTGGTGAAAGAAAAGGTAAACCCAATTGAAACCGATTGTTATCGTCACATTCGATCACATCGCAATGCATATCCCCAAGGCATCGTTTTGGCTTCGGCGTGTGTGCCCGAATCGATCTATACCACTCGAGCAATGATGACACATCAAAAATTCATCTCAAATATTAAAATAACGCAATACACTCACACGTGTGAACACACTCCACCAGATCTGGCTGGAAGCCTAACCTTTCATCAGGCGGATAAAGCAGGCAGGCAGCAGACAGCAGGCTAGCATCCAGCCGCAACCGATCCTTGATTGTCTTCGGCATGCATGATGGTTTCATTTTGCTCACGCCCTCTTTCGTTGCCGTGTCAAGAATCAGCTGCCGGTTCCGCACAATGTATTGTGATTGTAGTAGATTGTGATTTTCTTTCGCCTCCGTAAAGGAGCTTCGTTTCGTCTTTTGCTTATGCGTACGTCCACAATCTCATCCATCTCGTCGTTTTTCTTTGGGTGACAGCGAATTCACTCTCTGCCAATGGTATATTTTGTGTCGCTGTTGTGTTGTGTGCTGCAAGCACCCGAGTGAACGCGCTTACGAGAGGCATCGAGAACGTTACGGGTGCTTGAGATTGAGAAGAAATTATGAATTTTTATGTAGCGTGGCATGTTGGAAGCGAACCGAGGACAATTTGCAATTTGTCAAGATTGGAGCTGTGCTGTTCGGTATGTTTGGCCTTGTGCAAGGGGCATAGAGCTGAATACGTGTATGATAAATTTATTGGTTTGATTAAAGTAAATCAAAAGCGGGACACAAATATGGTGCTTGATTTTGTTGATAATTTCGCACGTGTTCAGTCATGCATACGCTTGTTTTCAATGCTGCTCGATTGCAGTGTTATAAAATGATTTCAGTCTTCCGATTTGGTCGAGCAAAGGCCTTGTGGAGAAAGTCATGACTGAATTACTTATTAGTACTTCAATCTCTACTTTTCATTGAATTCTCTGTGTTCTGTGAAATGTAAAATTACTGTGCAATAATTATCCCATGTACTTATTTACAACACATTTTTCAACCTGGATTGAGGGCTTCGATGATTTTGAAATCAATAAAGGATAAGTCAGTTTTAAGAAATGGTTAAATATTTGATGAGAAAGAGTCCATGTTTTATTTTGAGCGGAAAATTTCGTTTTCCAGTAATGATAAAATTCTACCGGCAGCTATACAGCATTTAATTACACCACTTTTCCGTTTTCTATGGTCGAAAAATAAAATCTTCATCAAACATTCACACACAAACGAGCGACAGTTTTTGAACACTTGCAAAACGAAAAATTCCGTACCGCAAACATAAATCCATTCAAACAGCGCTCTTAGTTCCGCTCAATTTGCCAAAAATCCCTCCATTGTGCGTCGGATGGTCGTTCCCATCGTCAAAACGTGAACCAACGAAGCTTCTCGACTGCGAAGCCAACGCAAACAGAGCCGATGTACAAATCAATTTCCGGCGATGCTGGCCACTGCGGACCTAGCTCATCCTCATAAACGGGACACACCTACGTTCGTTTCAATGCCCCCTTCCATCTGCCCTGGAACGCACCCGGAGTGGGAGTTTAAACGACTCTGGATATGTCATAAACGGCTCGAAAACCACTTGTGGGCAGGAAGGATATTCATTATTAATTCGTAAGAAGCCTTTGCCGGAGAGCGCGGAGTGAGCGAGACGGGTCGATCGACACTGAGATGGTTCGGTTTGAATATTGATTTTTCATTCTAGCAACTGACCGGTTTCGGTAGCTGGCAACTGTTTGTTGCTTCGGCACAATAGGTTACCATTTTTATGTCCATCGTACCAATGCCCAAGCGAGAACATGAAATAGCAAAAAATAGTTTGGGACAGTGAAAACGAGTTCCTTTCCACCGGAACAACCGTTGTGAAACGACGGAGTGAAGCGATTGCTCCCAGTCATGGAAAGGTGGTCGACACTTATCTATCGCTGGGGAATACGGTCGGGAAGGTCAAATTTGGAGATAATTTTTATAGTGTCATTAGAATAGTGCGCTGTTCTGTTTCAGGCTTTCAACACGTATGAGCTTAACCTCGGAGCATACGGTGGTTTTATGTATTGAAAGCTAAGAAAAATATATTTTTTGATATTGCTTTGATAAATTTTAGTAACAAAATTTGTTATATTCATTTATTGTTATGCTCAGAAGCGTTATTTTTGGAACTGGATGGAACTGTAGAACTGAAAGATTTTCGAACCGTGCTTCCTTCCTAGTTTTACCTAGTGTTTGTGTAGTGAATAATATTTCCACTTACATAATACATAAGTTGCGCTTTTGTTGAACTGAAGCGCCCAAAATCATACGAGGCGAACCGATGGTTGCGGTTTCCACTCTCTAATTTGGCTTCAAAAGGCAAATGAGCAATGGTTTCGTGGCTACGGCAAGTTCTGGAACAGAATAACAAAAACACTCCACTCCACATCGGACTGCTCCCGTGGGGAATTGAAAAATAGACGGCAACAGTTACTTTTGTTTCTGTTTTTTGCTGTGTGTGTGTTTTTTTTTTGTTTTGCCAAGAACGTAGCTAGTTTTAGTTGGGGACCAGCTTAGTGGTGCTGGAAAATTCCAACGCGATACAGTCCCGGAGAGGGTTTCTTTTATCAATTAGTCACGCACACCGACCGCTTTGGGTTTCTTTTTCGCTGAGCGTTGCCATTGGACTCCGGGCGGTGAGAATCCATCGAACGAACCGTCGAGGCAATCGATATTGTTTTAGATGAAAGCCAGACCGTTTGCGATTTCCCTTTCAAACGGAGTGACTCCGACGGTGGGCAAGGAGGTGTGCAGTTGAAATATTATCGAATGTTACTGCCCTACGGTCCTTGGCAAATGGCCTCTTATATTTCTTTTACCCTACGGTAGGGTTCTCACCGGTGCCGGGGTCGGTGGGTTTGGTACATTGATTGGTTTTTGATGGCTGGCCGGTGATTGGGCTCGGTGGTAGAGATAAAATTGCATTTTCGACAGTGATAAAAATCGTTCATTAATAGTTAAGCGCTACCTTTCCACTCCTCTCCGATTTGGGTTGAAAAGGGTAGTTTTTGGAGTTGTGAGACAGCTTACAAAGCTTTCGTGATTTTCAATTGTTAAAAATAATCGAATGTTCTTACACAGAGCATTCGGGTTTGTTTTATCTAAATTACATAAAAAATGTGTGTAAACAATATTTAATTTGTTAATTGTGCACCAAAACGAATTGTGACCTCGTCCTTACACTATACTGTTATTTGACTAAAATAATAACCACTTTACCTTATTTTGATGGAGAGAAATTCCTGCACCCCGAATGGCACGAGTGACACAATCGTTTTGCTGCTTGATCACCGAAGCAATTCGGAGGAACTGGATTAAGATAAACGATACATGTGCCATATCCGGCCGCCCTGGTATGCATTTCCAAGTGAGCACTTTATCATCGTAAGCAACCGTCCAGCTTCACTGCTCGTACCTCCGTACCTCATCGTGAGTTGATTTATGTTTTCCATCGTATTTGTTTTACAGGGCGTCACTGTCCATAGCCTAAGGACAAGATTATGCCACTTCTGGTAGCAATATGACGGGCAAGGAACCCGTAAAAAAGAAGAACACGTTTTTGAAATGGTCATCTGGCGTGGCAAACGGTCGGTAGTTTTATCTTTTCGTTCATTTCTTGTTGCATAAGTTTCATGCCCGTTAAAGGATTGAAATATGAAAATTTGATTCGAGCCACAGGAAACGAACCTCGGTTCGGTATGGAGGCTGCAGCGATGCGCATCGCTTATACCTTATGATTTATGGAGCAGCGATGGAGAGGTCAGCGTCAGGAAGCAGCCGGTTGTTTCACAGTTAGCTACAGCTGACCATCAATCACCGACCGAAACCGACAAATAAAACACAGTGGATGAAGATGGACCATGAGTGACTTGTGGCTGGCTGATGTTGAGTTCATTCGATTAAAGGGTTTGACAGAGAGGGATAGAGATGGAGAAAGCGAGAGGGATAGAGATGGAGAAAGCGAGAGGGATAGAGATAGAGAGAATTGATTTTCTCACTTGTCAGAGAGGAGGAAAGAATTCAATCACTTTGAAACGATTTCATGCCAAACTATCCGTAGGATATCTGCATTTTTCCGCACACAAATAAGATGACAAACGATAGATTGTAATCGAAATCGATCGTCGGTGAAGAAGAAACAGATATTTTCTGATGTGTTGTATGGATAAATCAATTTTACGAGATGAGATTTTACTGGACGCATGGGTTTGAAATCAAGATAAAGAAGCCAGACCATCTTAACTGAAACTACTCTAGCTACAAGCAGGAAAATCTGCCACTTCATCACTACAGCAGTACCCTGCTTTACTAAGTTGTGATAAAGTTGGAAAAATTAGATGTTTTATTTTTTAATTAACTCCAAAGAATTGTCGGAACAACAAGTAAAATATTTCATGAATAAGATAAACAGAAATGTTGAAAGCATAACCGATTTTGTGATATTTTTATAAACATATTGTAGCGGTTCAAAACAACAAAACCCAAGTGGGTTTAAATTTCACCAAAACCGTTCCTAAATGGCAATACCCGCATACGACACGACAAGTCTCGTGTATCAATCACCGGGACAAGATAATACCATGGACCGTTATTGCATATTCCACGCTGCATTCTAGCAGAGGTTTCATATGGAATCTGCACAAACACGCACGAACAAACCGTGGCTATTTATACCACAACCAGACGAAAACGTCGGCTTCCTTCTATGAAATCGATTGTAGCCGACCGACATATAAATAACCAGTCGTGCGTTTTTCTACATGCCGTTGTTTTGCTTCAATCCTCCACCCTGAGCATATGCTCTGTTGTTGATGTTCGGGGCGACATGCGATGGCCTAGGTATAATCGAATCGACCTGCAAGTAAGAAGTAATAAAAATAGCAGCATCTTTGCCCCTCGCCGAGTGGGTCAACGGAAAGGAGCCGAATGGAACCGCGCGAGACTATGCGACTCCATTCATTCTGACGGGTCGTTTGAAATTGATGGGATTTCCTCCACTGATCACACGGTGCATTTGGCATTGCTTCTTTCGCTACCCGGCCTGTCGATTTTAAGTGGAATAGTGGAATATATTCTTAGACACGGACAAACATTGATACTTACATACCGGCTGCGATTGATTGACAGCGCAGCAAGCGAACACTTGAATCACGGTTCGGATTCAATGACTTATAGACCACCCGACGACGGTGTGGAAAAGAATGAAATATTTGGACAGCAGTTGTAGTAGCAATAGTTCGTACACATACACACTCAAATGAGCTGCAGCGCATGAGACGGTGGACAAAACTGAAAATCAAATTATTCCATACATAATAAAGTGGAGCTCGTTATGAAAAATGAATTACCAATTATTTCGGCCCACCGGGGCGTGTCACAAACTGCACCGTTACGGTATAAACATAAAACAGTAGCAGCAGCTAAACGAAACGTTGTTTTGTTCCTTTATTTCCTAGGTCCTTGTTCCGTTCCGAGCAGCTGGTACATAAAATTGGGCCCATCATTAGTGGTGATGTAATTGGAAACTGTGGGAAAGACTCCGTGGTAAAACCAGACACGTATTTAGCTGTTAAGAGCATCAAAACCAAATGTTAAAATATTTTAAGTTTCAATCAAACAAATGCCACCAATCGTGCCGCTGGCCTGTCAAACACTCGTCTGTCTCGTTGTTCTTGAATGATTTAACAAAACATAACGGGCAAGGGCATTCGAAAGAATGTTTTGTGTGCCGGGAACGAACGCACGCAATTCGTCGCCTCCTGAGAAAAAAAAAACCATCCAAATTACTCAATGCTACGATGCAAACTCGGTGTTGCAATCGTTTACGAGAGGAAACCCCCTGTTGACGTGCCCATAATTTATGTCACTCCGCACGGGTCGATTTAAATTAAATTTTGAGACGAACATTTTACATTTATCTTCAACCCGCTCACTCTCTACCCGATCGACTGGTGCAACAGAATTTGCTGCAACGGTTCTTCCACCTCGGTCTGAGAATCACATTTGGATTCGGTGCAAGTGCAGTTTGTACAACTCTGCTGGCGAACGTGTCAGCACGTTATGGGTGTACAAGAATATTTGGTCTCTTTTCTGCTTGTTCGTTTCTTGTTCTGTTTCTGGTGCGCTCGCATATCTCGTAAAAAGTAATTTCGGGGAAACAAGCGGATTTATACACTCGTGTGTTTATTTCTCCGCTTTTGTCCCCGGTCCTGTGTATGAATTAGCCTTCACTGCAGCTGCTCCGGAACTTCCTGATCCACATCCGGAACCTGACGTCCGGAATCAAACCGCTCGTTTCTCGTTTGACCTCTACCAGAAGGGAACTTACTTCTTGCTCGAGCTTTTATTCGAGGAAATTATGTTTTTTAATGAACAGCTGGCCTTGAGTGAGGAATCGGTGCACAAAAAAGATTGCGTGAAGGAATCAATTAAATATACCGAAGTATGAAGTTTTATGGTCTATAAAGAAATTAATTTTATCGCGGATACGGCAGGAGTTTCTCGCTCTCGTCAGTTCATTTCGAAATAATAATAGATTTGCGTAAAGTTGGTGTAATTTCGTGGAATGGTAGAAATGAAAATATGGAAACACCTTGTGAAAAACTATTTGTTGTGGGCCTGTTTGAAATAGTTTACGGTTTAGCTTTTAGGATTCAGATTTTGCATGAAAGATTTTCACAAGTTGAACGGTGCCCAAGGTGGTGCCATAACTTTTGCGGGATTCAAATTAGAGTATAATGGCAGGTAGTGACTAATGTTGATTGAACTGTTTTCAAATGTGTCTCTTAAATTCAACTTTGCGATAAGAAACATCCGGAAGCTTCATTCTATTTCCGCTCAGCGCCCCCTACGCTTGTAACTTTATCCGCAGTTGATAAATGATTTTTTGACAAATCGTCCGTTTCCGCTGCGAAATATTGTTTTCTCGTTATGCCATCACCACAATTACGACGCAGCACAACGGGCCTGCTATTTTATCTAAATACTCATGATTTATTCGTTAAAATAATGCTTCCATCCATCATTTCCTACCGAACGAGGCGGAGGTTTACACTCAAGTGTAGTGCGCTCCCTGTTTGTGGCCAATTTACGTTCTTCCTTTTCTCGACCTCCACCTCGACGGACACCAAACATCATAATTAACGGCTGTCAGGCGGTAGTGTTGTTTTTTTTTACTCGCAAACATTTTGACTGCCCAATTTGTGCGAGAAATGTGTGGATATATACATAAAACAGCATTGCCTCGGTGCGGAGCGGACGTAAAACACCACGTCCAGGTCGGCACGAACAAATTGGTCGAACGGTAAGGTTGTGTTTGTTAATTGCCGACCTTGTTCGGGTGCCCCGTAAGGGATTGTTCTCGTTGCCGCTAGCATTTTTTGTCCTCTCCACTCGCCATGCAAAATGGACAACGCGCACGGAATGTGAAACCTTAGGGCACACACACACCTTCCTTTTGCAGTGTTGTCGCGTTTCGTTACCGTGTTTGTAATCAAAGAGCATCGCAAAGAAGTCAACTATGATTGAAGTGTCGCAGAGCAGGAACAAAAACACACGTAACTTATAGTAAAACGAAGAAAGCGAATTGTACGGAAAATTTCTTCAGTATTTACTGGTTGGGGACATATTGAATTAATCCATGTGACATGTTTCCTGTACATGTGAAGAACCGTGTTCGATTCAAACAACCTTGAACTGTTAAACTCAGCTTGTAATATTTTATTTGAAACGATGTTTTTCGTAAACTTTTCCTCACATATTGTCACCCGTAACTCGTATCCTATTGTCGGCTGGTAAGAGGGATAAAGTAATTTCGTGTTTGTATGCACAACAAACGTTGGAAAAAGCGTACAAAATTTGATTTTTCAGAATAACTTTTCTTTCTACTTCGGTACACGATCGGAAGATGGATCGAAAGTTGAACTTAGAATGGAAAAGAAGCTTGCTACGATGGGTGGATTGTTGGGTTATAAATGTTTACACGTGTGTGTGGTTGTATGTTGCCGAATACTTTTTGATTGCTTCGCAAATGAAAAACGAAAAAAGAGTCCTTTTTTCAGAGTGTACACACGCTACGCGTAACTTTTCCTGCGCATTCAGGTGATAATATGAAACATGTTTGATATTTCACTTATATTCACGACAGTTTAAGCACGAGGCGCAGCGGGACGCAGAAATACAAAACAAATTTGAAACATTTACCGAACGACCAAACTTTTCGTTTTGGCAAGAGTGGCATTCAATTCGATACGTTTTCCTTCAAACATAATGTTAGGATGTGTTGAGTATCAAATAGATGGGACATTTGTATTATGTTTTATAGTTCACAATGGAAGATTATATAATTCAGCATAGTAAAACTAAGGCAGTCCGGTAGCTATCCAGTACTAGAAACCCTAGAAAATTCTATCGAATGTTAACTGTTTCACTTGTGCCACACGTGTAACGATACCGAATGAATTGAATCCCCGCCTTGAACGATAATCAATAATAAGGGAACCAAATGCAGTGCGGCAAGTTGTACCGCAATTTTTATGATTTTTAATGATGATTGAACGATGAAACAACCGTTGGTAATGTTTACGGTGCGATGGTTTGATTCGATAATTCAGGATTTAGGTAAACACGGCCGTCAGATCTCGTCTACACATACTTACCACCCTGGAAAATATTGATCGTCTAATAGGATTAGTTTTATGCGCAATCGAGGTAACCGTTTGGAAGAAACTGTCCCAGCAAAAGAGAAAAAAAATCAAACACCGTGTCGTGTTGTTCTGGTTCGTTGTTTTCCGCTCATGATATTTGCTTTGAGTGTGTGTGTGTTTTTTTTTTTCGAACAATACCATTTTCACAAGGCACAATTTACCCAATCGAGGATTAAAACCGACGGGCCGATTGTCGTTGCCATGGCTACATGTGTTGTTCATGTTATGTCTCGTGCTCGTCGTTTCAGTAGCAAATGTCACAAAACCTTGAGCAACGCTTCCTCCAACACATTTAACCACGCGCTCGGCTTAGTGCGTTGTCATAAGCGATTATGGCCATGGGCGATTTACGAGGGGCCGGCAAAAAATTGAGGCAAAATAAAAGATACACAAAGTCAATGCACCGGCTTGCCGATGGATCCGGCGGACACAACCTCCATGTGTCAAACGGTTTGTGCAAACAGGATCAAGTGGTAATTGGTCGAGGGAGGGGTAAAGAAATTACGCTGGAGCTCGGTAAGCTGACGCCTGTGGGCAGTTATGTTTCAGGATTTGAAATTTACTGTTTTCCAGTATGCCGTGTTTCGTGGGTTAAAGAAGAAATAATGCGATTAGGGGTAGGACAGCGGTACAGGATTATCTGCGTGTTCATAACTTTAGACGGATTAGTGTAATCGATGTAAATATCGAAAGAGTTTTGAGGTATCTGTTGAGAAAAATAAATAATTTGTGACGTTAGTTCAGTAAAATTAGACAGTAATGGCTTTTCTAGGGAAAGACTCTATTTAAATAAATCAAACATATCATCGGAAAAGAATCTTTCACTTCATTTCAGAATAAACCGCCTTTAGCATTAATTTTTGCTTTTTAAACAAGATTGCTTTTTCCTCGACTTAATTGCGTCGCATCATTAGCGATGTGTAAAACAATCGAACAAAAATTAGCATTATTTGTTTTCTTAAGCTTTCTATTACCATTCTCATTGTTCGAACAGAGCAAGTTTTAGCAGAGAAACAAACGCTAAGCAAACACATTAAAACTCATCGCTCTACCGCTCACCGCAAGCACCAAAGTCTCATTAAAATCCTACAGAAAACTCATTCCATATGTAAACAGTCGTTTCCGCCCCAACTACCCAAACCCGAAATCTCCCAAATCTCATGCAGAGATTTCTTCAGCTCCAAACGGCCACGGAAATTAAATGAAATCATCCCAACCCAACCGCTGGCCGGAGGATTCCCACGCAGTGGGAATCGGAAGTTATGTTAATTGAAATCGCATCGGCCCGAGTACTTTCGGGCGCAAGCCTGCTCGCTCACCTGCGGCTTCAACCCAGCTCCATATCGTGGAATGGAATCTTGAAAAGAAACAAAACCGAAACCCGGTTTCGTAGTAGCCCACTTGGGTGGCCCGCTCGGTAGCTAATTGGCCACCCAAATTTATTCCACCACGAACGAGTGGATTGTTTTTCGGTGCAAGTATTCTGTGTGTTTTGTCCATTCCTTTCCTTCATCGGCGTGTATGTCCTTCACAAAATGTTGAAGCTTTTACGGATCACAATCCGCAGGAGTGGCATCGTTTCGGGGCTAGAAGCACAGCGAACGAAAATCATACCGTGGTGGCTCAGCTCAAGAAACGTTCACAGTGCGCTTCCTTTTTCCGGCCGAGAACCGGTCAGTTTCGGTATATCCTTGCATAAATTTATTCACTTTATAGCAAAGTGTCGCAGCGAACAGCAGGGTCTCTAGTTTATGTGTTCTCGTTCCGTTTGGAAGGGTTGCCACGGGACTGAGATTTGTCGGCGGTCGTATTTTGCTTGGCCGGGGGTTTGGACAGCAGCAATTTCGACTCCAACTGTTTGATATTATCACTGCAGTTGTTGTTTTACTGCTTGGTATAGCATCGATTTTCGGGCGGTTTCTTAGATGTTAAGACTTTAAGCATCAGTTTAGCTTGAATGGAGTTTGAATTGAAGTGCTTGTCCAGTTGTAGATTTTTAGACGCATTTCACAAAAAAAAAACAAATACTCAAAGAGCACAACAATGTAAGAAGGAAACGTGTTAACATGACCTTCATGCCAAACAGATCGTAGTTTCAACATGCTAAGAGTATTGAAACGCATGGAATATTTGTGGTCGTCGGCACCCATAGCCTCGGCTCATGCAGGCATCGAAGTCCCGTCCAGGCCAATAAAAGTGCCAAACGATGACGATTTACGACCATCGAGGAAAGAGCCTGCTCGAGCATTGGATCGACTCTTCCGGCATTCGACACACACACACACAAACGCTACCATAGCTATTCGTGAAGACGTGAAAATGACCATACAATCGGAGAATGCTGTCGCAGTGGTGGGCTTACGGATAATTTATGTTATATTTTCACTGTGCTACGGTGTTACCATTTGCAAAGTGTCAACAATTAAGCTATCTTTGGAATTGGTGGTGAAGGAAATGCAACAATTAAGCCGGAGACGAACTACGATGGGCATTTTATCGTACTTTTGGGTGCTGAATAAAACATGAGCCTGTTTCGTTAAACAATGATTAATAAATGGGGCCGTGAACAGCACAATAGTATTATAATAATAGAATGATAATTTGTGCATAAATGAGTTTTTTAGACGAATTTGCCTAATCGTATTAAAGAGTCGTATTTCAGTTAGAAAAGAGGCATAAATTGGATAAATCGAATGGATAGCTTCACATGGTTTCCATTAATGTTTTATATGTTTTATAATATTTTTTTACTTTTAAATACTTTATTTTATTAAACTAATGTATAGTTCATACAAGAAACCCTATTTTATATTGCACTCCACTCCAACCTATTCCTGATGACATTTGAAATGAAGAAATTCGTAACACAAACTTGCCGAAGTGAGTAGACAAACATTTATGTGCCGAGAATCAAAAGCAAGTAAATGTGTGTTATTCTTTACGTTTGTTTGAAAGTACCATCTTGTCAAAGATTTTTGGTAACTTTGTTCTTTTGAATGATGATGCTCGTAGTGCTATCGGTTTTCTGACTTCATGGAATGATGATTCCCGGTTATATGCACACATACACACACAGGCAGTGCTTTTTAGGTTCGGTAACGAATTTAGTCTAGAAATGGAGAGGAACATCATTGCGCTTCGGGGGATCAGTGTTACAGTAGCTTTTAGAATCTGCTACTCAGTCTAGCAGAACATGTACGGTGTTTTTTGACTGGTTTGTCGCAGCCACACCAATCCGCTTCATTTCGTGCAGAGGCTGAGTTGGTTGGGAAAAGTTTGCCAGTTCCCTTTGGGCGGATGTAAAGCAGCAGCAGCAGCTATGTGTTCCGTTGCAGAATGAGAAATGCACCAGTTCGTCTTACTCGAGAGACAAACTTTGTTTGACAAACGAGAGCACAACATTCGATCGACATTCCAAAGATCGGATAGTCAGTTTGCAGCAGCAGCTTTAGTTTGAAACATTTGCTCCGAGTGCTGCATCGCACGGCGTTGCACCAATGCGAGCTTAAACTTTCCAGTGCACAGCTTTGTGTGTCGTGCTGTTAGCGAGAGCTTACTTACCGGAGTCTCGTTTTTTCTTCTTTTGTTTTCACTTGAAAACACCATTTCTTACGAGTCAGGACATGCCGGTTGCCGAGATACGAGAGCGCGATAAAGAATGCTCCGGGCTGCTGAGATGAACATCCATCGGTTACAAGCTGTGGTACGTGTTGGGCTGTCGCTAGAAATGCCGCAGTGTGTTCATAGTTCGGAAACATTATTTATCATAGTGCTATTAGCATCACGCTTCCTCGGGGGCCGCTCGTTTGTAGCGAGTTGCTCTTCATTTTGATGCGCATAAATAGGAAGGATAAACGCGTAGGAGACGCCGCTTGCCCGTGGGAGGTGCATTATTTGTACGACACGTACTGCAACCACAGCCGACACCATTTTCGTAGCAAAGAGCATCTCATAAAGTGTCGGAAAGGGTACTGGGTGACGATGAACGCGCAAGAACTTTCACCCTTTTTTGCAACTAACTTGTGTTGAAAGGAAAAACATCGTGATGAATAGTTGCAATCTTGTTCAAAACTGGAAAATCTGGATTGCAGCAGGCGATGCGTTGCTTGCTTTCTTCTTGACAGGTGCATGGAATATGGAAATAATATGCCCTTTAATTTTTTAAGAATTTTGAAAATCTATTTTGAACTTACAATATGTTTATTTAAAGCTAACTGCTGAAACTGTTGAACTGTTATGTAAACTTCCTCCACGAAGCAAAATAATACAAGCAAAAAAAAAACTCAACAATAAGACATTTCTACGAAGCTCAAAACGTGATATGATACTGAAGTAACATTGGTCAGTGAACGAAAAATCCCGAACCACTGTAGTTGCACAGCAGCTGGGATTTTTTCCTCTCTCCCAATAAATCAGTGCCGGCGACCTTGGCCTTTCCATTGCACCTCTGTACGCTCGGTGAAGTGCCCCTTGCCAACCACCCGGTACACAATATTGATAGAGAGCAATTAATTTCACGCTCGTTCACTTATTCGCACTGGAACCAAAGTATCCGTCCTCGCCGTAGATGCCCGCAGAGGATCTATAAATTTGAGTAAAATTCCATCACGCATATATCAAGCGATCTTGAGTCTTCCCGTGCATTCTTTGCGCTAGTTTGTCATTCGTTGAAAGTTTACCCATCTTCTTAGCGTCCGTTTTCCCTTCGTTCGAGGAACCGATTCCGTAGCACCAGGTTTACGTGCAGTTCAGTCGGAATTGACCCATTTTTCATGGCCGCTAGAAAAACGGGGCCGAATTAAACTCCCGTTTATCATCATTCTGTCGCCCGGAAGGTCCAGAAGCGCTCGCAATGGAATGGCACAACAATCGGTGCAAAAATTAGCAGCTGCATTCCAACGTTCTGGGGAAACAAAGCGAACAAAAGCACATGACGCTTCGGGTCGTTTAGTTTTGGTTTATTCTTCTTTTCGCTTCAAACCTTCAGAATGAGCTACCTCAACCGTACAAAGAGTAAACGGAATGGACGTCGGCAAGAGTGTTAATGTTGATACCACGAGCTGCAAGGTTTCGTATCATTTAATGTTTTTTTCTCTCTACACCGCCGCTCCTTTCATCGTGGCAAAGAACGAGACGAATTGTTTACGAGCGATTTTTCATTTGTCTTTTGCCGTTTTGTTTGTTTTTATAATTTTCACCACATCCACAGAGGCCGACGAGTTTTTTTTATTTGTTTTCTAAAATGTACACGAAAAAATAAATTGTAAGCGTCCAACGTTACGTTTATCTCGTGAATTAAATCCCATGAAGCCGATTTGCTCCCACTATACCGTGTGGGATCAAAACGCGAATGTTGTCCAAACGCTACATGACAAACAGCCTGGTGCATTTTTCATACGTGTAAATTAGCTCAGGGTTTGGGGCTTTTCCGTAGCGGTTTTTTTTGCAACCCGCACGAACCGAGGGCGATGAAAATTCCACTACATGCTGGTAGACGCGGCATCGGCGCAGGAGGAGGATACACCATAACAAACAAACTGAAATTAAAACTTCATGGTCTGCTCTTCGTGCATTCCGCGGTGTGGTCGCCACAGGGTGAACCCGACTGTGGTTTGCCAGAAGGAATGCATGTTGTGTGTTTGTGTGGGATATTCAACCTGACCATCCCGATCTTGTGCTAGAAGCAGGGGAACACCAGCACGTGGCAGTTTTCAGGCCATGGCATTGGGCGAAAGCAATATAAACAGAAATGAAACCTGAACCGCCCCAACGGATCGACGCCAACCGGGGATGGGAAGGATTTTGGGCGAGCAAATTGTCCGATGGTGCCGATTGTTTCGGAGTTTACTCGACAAACAGACGAACAACGGTTCGAGTTGTACAATCGGTTTGATTTGCATATCACGAACTGTTTGGCAGCGAAAGCATGTTTCTGTTGTTTTGGTTTGGTTGCTTGAACATGATAGATTCATGCGATTTTTGGGGTGGTTAATGTGAGGTTGAAATGAGAATGTGCGCCATAAAGTTCATGGACCTTGGATCAGAGGAAAGTTCAAGGTTTTGAAGTAATGATAAAAAAATATGTAGCATAAGAAATGATTGCTATATAAAGTACAAAAGAAAAAAGAACTCGCATCGTTTTTTTATAATCTTAAACCAGTTTGTGCCACGTTAAAATTAAACACACTGGAAACCAAAAAAAGGCTTCAAAGATCTTTGAAAAACAAAGTAAATCGTTGTCTTGTTACGATGATGAACGCTGCGCAGAAGAAACAATGCAAAACAAAAACGACCAATATCCCGCATTATCCATTTGTTTATCCCAACAAGGTTTTACACCATGTTTATCCATCGAATCGAGTCGTCTGTGTCAAACATGGGCGGAACCGGTTTTAGAGCTACCGTCATCGTCGGCCACAACGGAAAAGCCATTTCCATCGCTGTACCGGTACCATCGTTTCGCCTCCGGCATATGATGGATTGTTTGTGATGGATGTTATTGCTTTTACACCGAGAGGGAAACACACTCTCTCTCTCTCTCTCTCTCTCTCTCTTTCTCTGACGTTTTCTGCTGCGGGAAATCACGGATTTGTGGGTGGCTGGGAGTGTATGTGTATGTATGTGTGAGTATGCGTTTCGGCAAACTGGTTAAAAAACAAAACAAACTCGTGCGGTGGTCAAGGCTGGAATGCTGGGAACAAGATGTATGCACATGCCACTCGATGTAAACGAGCGATTGTATAATTATCGACATCAACAACCTGTCATGTTTGCTAGTAGCATCGCCAGCTGCGTAGGTGAAATGTTATTGAGCGTACATCACTCTCGTGTATGTTTGCTTTTTGCGAGAAAAGTTTTGAAGCTTGGTTGCGAGACTTTTCTACTCATAAATGCAAACAGGTCTGAGTTCACGGTTTATTATCTTTTTAGACCTACTCATTATGGTGTTTACTTTAAGTTTTAGCTTTTATAAAAGCAGTTTAGGAGAAAACAGCGCACTAGTTAGTGGTTTATTATAATTACTTTACCCTTTGTTCTAATTATTCTGCACTGAGAGATATAATATTTAATAATAATATATAAACCCAACTCACAAGGCAAGCAACACATTATTGGGTCCTCTCACGAAAGATAAACCCACTAATAGCGGTTTACTTTACTGCTCTTTCTTCTCATTTCAGTCACTGCCTGCAGACCACACACACAAGCCAGAGCGTTCGAAGAATCTGATCGTTGATTCCCGTGTCGACCAATCTTAAACACAGGTCCCTAGGCCTCTAGGACACGGCTCACAGCGTGGCCAACAAACTGTCCACGGACGGCAGCAGGGCATGTTAAGGTTATGCTCATTCTGTTGACTGACAGTGTTGCGAAGCGAAAGGAAGTGGACAGCGAACCGAAACACGCCCGGTGTAACGACGTAACGCTCGCAAGCGCTCCGTAAACGCCAAGCTTTCCCGATGTGTCAAGTGTCAACCGGTGTGCGAAAATAAACTGCACGCTCATGGTGGGGGCGCGGGTGGGAAAATTAATAGCATTACCCATCGGGACGCCTTAGCGAGTGGGTTTGCAGAAGAAGCGCAGGCTGAAAGTTATGAAATTGTTAAGTAACGGTCGAACGCTCAATCGCTGGGGGTAGGAAAGTCTCAAACACAAACACATACACACAGATTGCACTACACGGGTGGGGAGGAATTTTCCAGAGCTAAAGCGAAAAGTGAAAAGTGGCCGGCACGGTGTGCAAGTGTTGTGAAGCGATGTGAAAGAAAAGGGGTAAAAAATTTCTCACACTTACAGTGCAATCTGGAGCCTTAATGTTTGGTCAAACCTTGGTCATGCGTTCGCTATCGGTGGATGTGAAAAGTAGTGCATAGTTGATGGTGTTGGTTAAAAAAGTATTTTTGAGTATAATATTTTTAGTTTTTTCTTACATTTTCCCTTTTTCCTAAGTGATCGAACGTTCCCGTTGTGAACGACCCGCATGTGTGAGTTGCTGACCAAATGAATGAGTGATGAGAGTGAAGTGAAGTGAGCAGTGATTTTTCTTTTGCTTAATATCTTAATCGAGCGAGCTTAATCTCAGTTAAGCTGTGCGTTTCTCTCATTATTCTGGTTTGGTTTGTGTATTTTTTTTCAACATAGTGAAAAAAACGGAAACTAAGCGAATAAGAATACACGAAACGACAACCATTCTGCGAACAGTGCGTTCAACGGTGCGTAACTAGCATTCTAGCAGCTCGAGCTGTGAACCGGACCATAACGTACCACCGACCTGCAGGACGTTTTCTGCCGGTCCACCTTCGCACGCACATTCGAACGCCGCGCCAGGATCAATCACCAATGCTGCGCCAGCAACGGACGCACACGTACCGAGGAGAAACCTGATAGGGCGTCGTCGTCGTCGTCGTCGTCGTCGTCGGACACTAAGATGCTCGCGCTTGCCGCTTTACTAGCCGTACATGCAGGACTCGCTGGTAAGAGCTGCGACTGAGAGTGTTCGTGTGTATGAGTGAGAGAGAGAAAGAGAGAGAGAGAGAGAGAGAAAGAGAGAGAGAGAGAGAGAGAGAGAGAAAGGGGTGTTCATGCTTTTCCTTTTTTGACCTTTACTAGATAAAATTGGGTCTCGCCTGAGTCGGGAAATGTCGTCACAAGGATACGGCACCGGCATCGGCACCGGACAGTGGGTTGAAAGGATAATGGTACAACAGAGATTCTTTAATAAATTTGCTTTGATACTGCAAACATGTTACTTTTATATTTTCCAAAAATCTTTCTACGACTTTAACTCAGAGTAAATTACTTGTGTAACGACTGAATACGGAATACGTTAGTAATATTTAGATTCTCCTTAGTACCACGACTTTCATGATCTACTGTGCGATCTTTCAAGGAAATGCAATAAGGCTGATAGATGGCTGTGTAAGGACATATGTAATACAGAGAGTAGTCACCCTAGGGGGAGTTAAAGCAAACAAAAACAAAAGCGTCCTCTCGGCTTACGTCTCCGGTGCTCAGTAAGTGTGTGTGAGTGCGTGTAAGTCGGAGGAAACAATGTTCATGCTATTGGCAAAACAAAACGTATCGTATCGTGTAAAAGCTTTTACTTGTCCCCAGTTCTGCTCTCGGTGGGAAATAGGAGCAAAACACTTTGTGTGTGTGTGTGTGTGTATGTGTGTGTGTGTGTGTGTGTGTGTGTGTGTGTGTGTGTGTGTGTGTGTGTGTGTGTGTGTGTGTGTGTGGGTGTGTGTTTGTGTACATACGTTTATATGTTTGTCCGTCCTGCTTTGGGGTTCCCATCAATCTTTGGTAGCCATTAATTAGAGCGCTGGGGTGAGCGTGTGACAGTAGCGAGCATGAAATCCCGTACGGCATCCCGTTGTCATGCCGTATAAAAAACGTAAAACAAATAGGCGAATAGGGATAGAGTATTCCAACGAAATTTTCACGTGATATAAATTGAAAATTACCAAAATTTTGTGGCTTCATTCTTGCACACAAAGCACCCAAAAAGAAAGGGATACCCTTATCAAAGACGGACTCGATTAGAAAAAAGCGCCACAAACAACAGAAAAAAACGCATAATCCCATAAAATAAGCCCCTGTGACCAGGCCGGTCCAGGCTTGGAGTTCACGCATGGCTTCAAATGTCACAATAATGACGGGTTTGTCAATGTCATGGTGTGTATAAATTGTGTATTTCGGTAATACTGCTAAGTGCTGCCGAAAGTGGAACACGACCGCAACCGTTGGCGAAGGAAGCGGTGGCAGAGTAGAGGAGGTAGCGTTGGCCAGACGGATGTCGCCTTTTGTTTGTCTAAACATCGGCTTCTGATACGCTCCGTTTCACCCTACGCCCTACGGAAAGGGTTATAGGTTTAGTGTAGGATAACAACGCCTTTTCATCGTTGCGGACAATCCGACGAAGGTGGAAGGTCATCCCGATTTAGGTCGTGAATGCGCTTCGCGATGGGCGATAGTTATGTGGAGTTGATAAATTTTTCAGTCCCGTACGTATTTCTGCTCAGCCCGTGCCTTTGAGCTGAGTTTTTGTCATCACAGGTATCTAAATTAATAAAGAAAAGGTGGTTGTAAATTTTTCATTCACAGGATATTAGTGTGTAGGAACAATAATCAATTTCGTATTAGATGGAGCGGTATATTGTTCTTCATGTCTCGGTACACACCACACTAGCATAAATTAGTGGTTAAAAATTCATACATACCATTGTGTAATGACTTTTGGAATCATTAGTCTAAATAAATTATTACTGTTCAGAGATAAATCATGTACGTAAAACCAGATTTTGTAATTAAGAAACACTCTATCATTTTTCAATTAATAAAAGTGTTGTTTTTATGTGACATTATTAGTGAATTTTATGACAAAAACCGATGGCAAGTTTATTCAAAATGAGACAATGTTATTTTGAAATCAATTTAATTAATCCATCAGTGTTTAAAACATACTTTCCCCATTCTATTGGTTAACATCCCCGTAGAAAATCGTACCCCTGTTATCACTAATTTCACAGTACATACCGCAGGAGCTTCACAATTTTCGTGCCTTATCGATGCACCAGCGTTCTCGTGTCGATGGCGCACTCAGTCCGTGTGTCATGGGACGTGTTCAGCCATAATTAATTATGCATTCCATTGCTGCTTTTATGTACCGTTCACAGCACCATGCGCTAACTTGGATGAAAAAAATGAGGATGTCTCCTGCTCATGGATCATGGAAACTGCATCAGCTTCTTGCTTTGACTCTCGCAAGATTCCTTATTCGTTTGTTAGGATTTGAAGCAATGAAATCTTCTCCTTCCAAACCGTGAGCATAAATTTACAACATAGCTTGCCTGGTGCAGGATGAAACGTAAGGCGACACACCCAGTTGAATTCATTGTTTTATTCCCAGCATCCCGTAAAAATCAAAAGACATGCAGGATGAACACACGCTTACATTGCAAACTGCGCACACTGGCAGTATGTAAAATGAGCTTCCGAGATTGTTGGGCCGGTCGGGGTCATGGAACATATCGTCGTCATCTTTCGCTTGTTTGTGTCTGTATTGCACCGGGCCTTTTGCCACCACGCGCTTGTAACTTGCGAACAGGGAGACAAAAGTTTAACCCTCCCATTATGCATTCATTTCTAAACACGACACAACGCTATATAATGCAGGTTTCAGTGCTAGCTTACGATAAAGCACAAAAATGTTCGTTTATTCGAGGGGTGTAAAGGTGAAGAGTGCAACCGTGGTTCGTTGGGCCATTCCATGTCCTTTTTCTCGTTCGTTAATCGTCGAGTGGATGATTCGAGCGCACTTTATTTGCTCGGTTGAAGGTCGTGGCTCGGTGCATGATATCAGCACGACACCGGAGCTCTCCGACATGAAGACGACGTCATTTCCACGGCATAGGACAACATCGCCCATATTCAATTAATTACTGCCGGCACCGGCAAGAGGATGAAAACATGATACCGCTGCCTGCGCACATACACACAACCACAGCCTCGCACAAGCACACGGTGCACTTGCACTTATGAATTACGGTCTGGTCGTACCAGCGAGGATGGGGAGCAATATTTATTTGCAAAATTTATGCGCACATCATACGCGGACAGTTTTGAGGAGAAGCAGGACAGGAGGTCAGGGAAGATAAATGTTCCAAGTATGTTGTTCCATCGGGAAGGAAACCGTTGCCTTCAGACCCAGCGTGAATCATTTTGTCTCGAATCTTCATTCCATGAAAACCAGCTACATCGTAAACTTACGTCAAGTGACGTGATCGTAGCGCTGCGAGTGGAGGTGGAAGTAGAGGTAATAATTTGTAGATTCTGCAAGCAGGATGGAGCAGGTTGAGAATCTGTGTTGATACATTTTCCCACTAATCAATGGTCGCATCACAAACTCATGAGATTATTGAAAAGTTACATTTTTTTCCAAATTCATTAGATCAGTTGGGAAAGAAAAAGAAAGATAATCAGCAGTTGGAATAAAATAACGTCAGTGAATCATAAAAAAAAAATTTACGTTTATTTAAACATTTTAAATATAATACAAACATGAATCGAAAACACATGTTTGTTCATTTAGTTGATAGTCTCAAAGTACTGTTTCTAATAAACTGAAAAATATTTTGAACATTCAGAGTAAGTTCGCTTGAAACTTAGTTTTGTATTTCGAATTGTCATATTTAGCCCACCGTTCTTACAAGTTAGATTCCCACATCGGCTGTCCTACAGTGGAGGTGACAACTCAATTCCCAGCACAATTACGAACTAATCATCACTGACCTACTCGGATCCAAGGTTCCGGGGCCAAGTGCATATTGAATCCATTACTTTTAGCCCCTCGGCTCATCAGTCCGTGTAAATTCAATTCATCGTTATCGAGCCCCGGAATCGGTGGTACGAATTCCCCAGCGCATTCCAATCGGCACCGCTGGTGGAAACCTATTTTCAACATCAATTATGTTTCAATAATTGCTGGAAAATTCCCTGCTGCGCCACGCACTCCATCCATTCTCCATTTTCCCAACTTTGTGCCTCCTTCTCGGCACACATACACGTAAGAAAGAGCTGGCACACGAGCGAGCGCGAGTGCACATGCTTGTAGCAGAGTGCGAATACGAAATGAGTATGTAAATGGTGCCTGGGGCACTTCGTGGAGAGAAAGCGAAAAGAAAAACAACCAGATGTGCGACCGCATAACGATGAGACGCTTACCTACGGTGGAAAGCAGCGCCTTTATCCCACCGGCGCAAAAGACACGAGGCTGCTGACGGTGACAGAATCTACAACAGTTTCACAAACCATTCCAGGAGCGGGGGATTTTGCTCAGATTTCTTATACAGCTTCACCGCGGTACCACTTTTTCTTGCGTAGAAAAGTGACGGACTCCCGCCCGATACGAAGAGATCGGTGGAAAGGAGAGTGGGTCACAATGTGCTAAGTGGAAAGTGTGTAGAGTAGGATATTCAAAAAGGTTTCTCCACCTTAAGGCACGTTATTTGAGTGAATAGCATTTCCATTGGCGATATTACTCTGGGAAGTTACTGTGCGGATGTGGAAGGCAGACCTGAAACATCAAACTGAACCTGTTTGCACAGAAGCTAGCTTTAAAGATCGATGCTGAAAGCTGTGTAAAGTGAGTTGTTTCGTTTTCTCTCTCTCACACTCACTCTTTCTATCTGGTTTTCCTTCTATCTTTGTCTCTCTCACATACACACACACACACATACATATTATTTCTCTGTCTCATGCACGGACTAGTCACGCGTTCAACGACGGCGAGAATGGCGTCAAGTTTTCACAACGTTTGCGTTAAATTTTGGCCCTTGAGTGGGACAATGTACATGCAATATCCATTTTCATTAAACATGGAAGCGTTTTTGATACAAAATAAAAACACTACCAAAAGCCTTGTTTTGATGAACATGAACGAAAAAGTACTCCAAATTTCAAACATAGCATCCTTTTACCAAACCAGTTCACAGAACAGCTTACAATGTCAGCTAATTTAAGGAGACAATCCAATGGAGGTGTCTGCTTGTACCACAGATTGCACGTTCCTTATTTATGTTTGATGTTGCTGTACCCACTCCCGAAGGCACGGTGGGTGTTATAATTGATCAAGATAAATGATGATCCATTTCCATCTCAATAAGCGTGCCGTATTGAGCATAACAGTTTCCAACGTTCCAACCTCCAATCATTCGGTTCCATCTACACATCTTCTAACCCGATCAACGTATACGAACGCATGCTAACGCAAAATCTCATTTGCTACTCTTCGCGGGACGACTGTTTGTGGGCTGAGAACGTTACAGCGATTGAGCTCTCGGTTTGGGATCGGTAGGAGGACAAGCTGCACGAAACTGTGTCGTTCCATGAAAATTTAATTAGCTCAGCTCATTGATTTATCTCGAGAGACTGCCCAGGGACACATAAAACAGAGCTGCTCCCGGTTTCTGGTTCCTCGCGGACTGTGCTGCTTTAACGCTAATAGTAATAAAGCACCGATTAGGCCGACGGTTTCGTTGTTCCATTAGCTCTATTGACCCATTTGTCTGTCGGAAGGGTAGAAAAAGCGCACATACAAAACCCACACCCCGTGAGAAAAGGTCACATGAAGTGTTTGCTGTTTCAATCGGAGGTGATTATTGCATTAAATTGGCCCTTCAAATTGGAAGTAAAGATTGGATACTAAGGAGGATGTACTGCACAGGGAATGACATTTATTGAATTTGTTGAAGACGCTTATTTGAAGTTTTTTGCTGATTTCTTCCCATAAGTGTGTATTGTGTGGCGTACTCATAAGAATCACGATGTAAAAGCTTGTGACTTCTTCTCTATGCCAAATAGCACTCGCCGTGGTTGTAATGCGTGCGTGAAAAATGTCAAATCAACCTTCCGTCCCGTTTGAGTGTGAAAACGCAATCCATGGAGGAAACCAGGACGATAAGAACAATCGACATAAATTGCTAGACAAATCAGAACACTCTGAAGAAAACCGCCAACGATTGAAAAGGAAAAAGTTAACGAAAGTTTAGGCGACTCTGACACTCGTCGTCCATCGTTTATTTACAATATAAAATATACCATTTTACACAACAAATGGAACGAGCTAGAAATTGGGTCAGTGGCGGGAAGGAGAGTGACAAACGAATAAACAGAATGCTCCTCACCGGGGTGGGCGGATGTTTTCATAAGAAATTAATCTGACAACTTAGACATCCGATTCCTTCTGAATGCCTCCAGGATATTATCTTCATGGGGTAGGACGCAAGAGGAGTAAAGGCGGAGAGCTTAAAATAAACCATCGCAGCAAAGCTGAGAAACTGACACTCGCTAATGCCAAATTTTGCTGCAAATCCGTGTTTGTTGCTATCCGATCAACGGTTTTTTACAACTCTTTGCTGGTGGCTTTTGTTGGGCGAGAAAATATGTCTTTAGGGAACATTTGGTATGAAACAGTCAAAAAAAAACAGAGTGTTTGAGACCGTTCTGCTTAGTCTGAAACCTTCAGATTGCTTAATTTCCTTCCTTGTAAACCGAGTATACTTAGGATACCCTTGCTGAAACCATCGATCGATATAGTTCGTTCGTGTGTGTCACCAATTAAGCATTCACGACGCGTGTGTGAAACGAGATCTGCTTAAGACAAAGCCCACTGATTTTCTATCGGGACTGGGCTGAGCGATTAATTATTTCATTTTATCACTCAAATAAACATATCAGACACTGACACCATCATCCACCCATCGATTATGGTATAATTACGATAATTGATGAGATTTTGATGCCTCCCTGTTGAGTTTCTTCGGTCGTTGTTTGTCTTTTTTGCTGCTGTAGCTATCGATGATAAACAGAACCGGAACTGTAGTAAGAGGCAAAAAGCGGAAGTAGAATCGAGCGGGCTTCTTATGCTTTCGGCGCACGTACAAGACACGGCAAGATTCACAGCCCATTTCTCGAGGCAAGTGTAGAGTTATTAGATAAGGCGTACGTTAGGCTGAAGGCGGAACTTGTTGAATGATAAAGATGATGGAAACTATAATGTAGTGTGATAATCAACTTGCTAGTTTGAATATATTTAGTGCGCAGTTGTTATACATCATCCTGATGTCAGACGAAGAACGTAGGAGTACATTGTATTGTTGAGATATGCTAGGAAGGGAGAAGAGGGCGAGATATGTCTTATCTTTTAATTGGTTTTATGTCAAACATGTTCGCATGTCTTGCTATTTCTTAGTACATGTATCCATCTTGCGAACAATTTATTGTCACCAAAGCTTGGTCTTGTTTTGTTTTATGATTAAATTATTATTCCAATAAACTTCTCTGCAGTAATGATGGTTAGTTTAAAGAGAGCTGATTCGAGAAAAAACATTTCTTTGAGGTACCGCCGTGAAAGCAGCACTCTTCCATAGCGCACTGTCTTTCGTTAAAGCGAAATGAGTCTGCTCCATCACAGTTCAAATAACGTGATTTCCGGCACTCTAATCATTTCCGAGATTAACATGCATGGAAAGGATTATACAACGGTACGGTAGCGCTCGTCTACGATGGAAAACCTCCGGATCGCATCGAACCGTGGTGGGAAAGTTTTCGGTAGCTTGCCCGCTTCATGCAGCGCCTTTGCCCTTTGGGTATGATAATGCGAGGGATTTGTTCTCGTTCGTCGAATACGCGTATTTAGGTTGCCACTTCAGTGGGCACGCTACTTTCGACATAACCACCTCGATCTGTGTCGATTTTCACGGCAGATGAATGTTAAATGCCAGCATCCAAATATGAGCGGTTGTGTTTGTATTAACATAACCAGGAACGATCATTTCAAATCTTAGAATAATTTAAAAGCATAATAATATCGCGTTCTATTTGACATAGGGCATTGCAATAAACGCCTAACTGTAATTCATAAAAATCAATAAAAACAATTCTAACCTTTGAGGCGCCAAAACAATGCATTATCCATTTTAACGAATCCCATCCATCATGTGCACTTAGCTTTCTCGTCTTTAGCTAATGGAACCGTAAACTGAAAATGATTTTACATGCTAAATTCTGCTCCCTCAAAAATGAGTGAATAATCTGTCTGACATCGGCATCAAAAGTGCCCTTTCCACTTCTGTGCCGAAATTATAGCGTAAACTAATGAACGAAAGTCCACCAAACTGTTGGCGAACAATCGTCAAATTTTCCACCAGCTCAACTTGATCCGAACATTTTTTGGCCGCGTCATAGAGCAAGCGAATGTTGGCGTAAATTTAAAATGATTGATGTAACACTCGGTGGGATACCATTCTTCCACTGGCTGGTTTAGTCCCACTGGCTGGTAGGTTCGGTTAGAATTCGCTCGAATTGTTCAACCAACGTCACATTTTAACACCGATCGTCCGTCCATCATCGTTAACATCAATCGCAACGGCCGTATTTTATTTGCTGTTCCGTGGAGAGGAAGCGAATAAAAGTGAAGTGATTTTATTGATGATTGAAAAGATTTGAGTTTGTTTTATGATGTCTGTCTTTGTGGTTGTGTGGTTGAGCACCGATTCCCGACACGTCAAACAATCGTTTTATGATCCATGCAAACAGCGCATTATTTGACCATTTAAGTAATGAACAAACGAATGATGTTGATGGTTCAATTAATGGTAGAGAAAGAACGCTAATTTTCTCATTGTGTATGAAGTGTTCAACTAAGCAGAATTAGTTTTGTTCTGTAGTTAAATTTTGTTGTTTTGTAATACAATGCAAATTAGTTCATTACATTTTTCAGACTGCGTTGTTATAAAATTAAGTAGGATTTTATTTTGTATCTTCCCTTCCAATTACATGCCAAACGGCATTCTTATTTCGAGGAAAAGTATGAGCGAATGCGACGACTTGTGTGATAAAAAAGCTTCTTCTTCCTTTCGCACTAGGGCCTCTTTTCTTATCTGCTCTTCTTATCTCTCTTGATGTGTACCGATTGTTTGAAAACTGAAAGTATGATTTTAAGATATTTCCACGAAACGCGAAGATAAAAACACCCATATTGTGGCTTAAACGTCGTACCCTGGGCGAGGTACAACACGCCACAATCTGAAACTCAGCCGTTTCATGCGCTGATAAGCAAAATGGGCAAGCAAAACCATACTCTACCGACGGAATTGTAATTTTTTTCACATTTTACGGTATAAGCCCAGGCACGTCTCTGGCCAAAGATGAGGCCTATCTGTGGTTAAAGTGCCAGATTTATGTGTTTCGATTAGAACACCGCGTTCAAAATTGGACCAGCCTAGGAGCGAATTTGTTGGTACTTTAATTGCCGTTCTCCACACAGCAAGGCCCCAAACGACCGTACCTTCCATAACGGATGGGCTTTAATTAAAGCTTTTACTTCTTCGATACCAGCGGGGATAGGGGTGTAGGGTGGTAGGAAGGGGTCTTTTCGAATCAGTGTGCTTGTTACGATCGCTTCGGTTGACTTGGTGGAGATGCTTTTCACGAACCGTCCCGTGAGCTACACCCAAGACTTCGATACCATGTCATTAGGTCATTAGTTTTAACGTTTACGTGCGTGAGCCAGCTTTACGGCGAGACATTTTCTCCTCCTCATTCTCCTCCGCAGGAAAGATTCGTCCCGCACGAGGTTCAAGATCAATAACTGCGGTGGGAGTGTTTTAGCTCCTCGTTCGCACCGTGAAGAGAGGGTGTTGTAAACCGCGCACTTGCTGCGATGTGTGTCTGTGTGGGTGTTGAGGAGTGGGCTACCGAAAATGGGCGCAGTAGCTGTTAAACAGCCGTAACGACAATGTTACGATGGGGTAATGCTGGGCGGCGTCGAAGCGACGAGTAGACATAAATCTGGTGAACTTATTAGTGCTACTACTCTAGGCTTCGGTGCGTTTGAGGGCTGGTGATAATGCGATACGCTTACGGAGTTTTTTTTTGTGGATTTATCAAGGCAATTTCCAAAAATTGGTCGGAGAATACCTGGTACGGCTTTTGGGTGCCAATTCGAAAGGCGTACGCATTGTGTAACATATAAGTTTGTTTGAATAAATAACATTATATGAATACATTCTTATGACGTATACATAAAATTTAATTAAAATTATTTTATAAACATTATGTTTTAAATGCTTTAAATAAACTGGAGCATAACAATCAACATTTAGAAAAGAGATCAAACATTCTTTTCAAACGATAACATAACGGTACACAACAACACTCAACGATCACTCCCGGGTCAATTTGTCAATACGCCATGTCAAATACACATCTAAATAGTGTGATTCATTAACGCCATGTTTTAATTAACGGTGTATTTGTCTCTCTCTTTCTCGATTTACTTTCTACGATGTTTTATCACTAACTATTTCGTCAAACCATCGCCTATTCTTCTCCCTCTCCCTCTAGGTTCGATACCTACCGCGCCGGAAAACATAACCGTCACCTTCCTGACGCCAACGTCGGTACGCGTCTCATGGCAAACCTCGATGGATCCGCACACGCTGCCAGTTGACAAATACGATGTCACGTACAAGCCGACGGACGCCAGGTAATCAGCAGATGAGTTGTCGCGCAGTGTTTGCAGTAGATGTACCGTACCGTAGATGGTGGTAGATTCGTTTGTTTTTCGTTTCAATGCACAAGATTCTAATTTTGTCTTCCTTTTCGTTTCACTCATTCACTCGAGACAGTTTGCTTCAGTTTACGATCCGCATCGATCCATCGGTGGATGGATCTATACGGTGACCGCACGCAGCTTTCCTGAAGATGACACATAGATATCGGACGTACGACCTGTTTGTGCGTGGTACACTAGGTGCATGTAAAGAGCTTGGTTTGTGTCCATCGGGAGAGCTGTCATTTATTTGCACATGGGATGTTTTCTGTTGTGCAAGGTTTTACATGCATTGGATATGAAATTGCGTTTATGTTTGCGCTCGTGTTTTATGATGTTCAGACCTTAGCTGCTTCTTCGTCATTATTGTTTTCAAAATTTATTCGCTCATGAATCTTATCCAAATCTATACATATGTGTATATGTGTTAAACTCGTGTTAAAATACATGGTTCATCAGAGATTACAGTTGACAGTTGAGTGTATATCATTTCATCGATAGTCATAACAATCTGCACAAGTAAATGGTTACAAAAGGTTAATATAATTTGTCAATGTCGGTTTAAAACTATTGAACTTTGTTCTAATAAATTTAAAGAACGAGGAATCCTCATAAAAGTACTTATAAAAGCCCTTTATTATAAAACATTCTCATAGGGATGTGTTTAAAAAATTCTCCTTAATCTATGTTTTTTGGGACATGATCTCAACATTGCTGTCGTATAATCTCCGTCTCCATCGCTGCAAGGTTTCCTACCTTTGATGTTCAACTCAAAAACAGACAACATTTTCCTCCTCAGAAACCACTTTTTGTTGCTCCTGTTTTGGGCAACGGTTGAACATTCCTCAGGGGTACTACCCTTCCATCGCTAACCCGACTGTCCATTCTGTCCCTTTTTCAGGTCCTGTATCCCCTGCAGGACTGGTACTACCTTTTCCACGGCATGAAACACGTTCTTGCCAATCTTTTCCTGCCATCGAAAATAAAAAAACAACCAACATTAATAACCGGTCAGCAAACAAAATATTGATGCCGAAGTTCGATGCAGCTACATACCAGTTTTTTGCCAAACTTCTTCAGATGGCCCGCCTCAGTCTGTGTTCCAAACAGCAGCAGCGTGGCCAGCAGAACGACGACGAACAACTTTGATAGGTTCATTTTGAGGCTTCCTTCGTTTATTTGATGTTTGGGAGTTTGAATGTTGTTTGGATCGGCGTGATACAGCTGTCACTTTCTCCCACAGAGATGAAATCACTGTTACGTCCAATTACTTCGTCCGGCGAGTGAATGACGTTCCGATGGGATCCGTGGCCGTTTTATATGCTACTGCTGTTGGGAGCAGTTATTCTTCCTTCAACGAAAGGGATTTATCCCGGATGTCCGGAAGCGTTGCGTTGCGTTGCGTCTCGACCAGCTTATACCCGATAACAGTTCCGGTGAACGCTCCGTTCAGACGCTTACAAAGCGTTCTGTATCGAGTCCATGGACACCGAAGCGGTGATTACGGTGCGATAAGCGGGTACGAGGCTTGTGCGACGAAGGTAATAATCGAGTTATGATACGCGGAGGAACGAAGGGTATTGTCTTATTTGTCAGTCAGTGTATTCGACCTTATCGATGGTTGATTACAATGACGGGGTTGTTGCTTGCTTTTTATACCTCCGATATTGGCAAGCATTAGTAATATCAGCTCAGCATACGTAGTCGCATCGAACATGATTGGCATTTATTAGATAACATGTACGTATTGCCTGTTTTTCGTGTATCAAAACGGACCTAGTTGCAATCAAACGTACAAGTTTGTCGTTTAAGAAGTATTTGGCAGGATTACAAGGAATAATCTCACATCGTTTGTGAACTTGGACAACTTTTTGGGAGCGTTATTCTGTATATTTTGCATGCAAGTAACTAAAAATTACTCATTTGGATTTTCCCACAATCATTTTAAAGCGCGAAACACGAAGCAAGCGTGCGATCATCGAGTTCATCATTCTAATCTTTCCCTTATAAATGCTAATTATTATTACTAGGCGCATATTAAAGAAAGGAAAAAGCGTCAGAAAAGCTCCGATTTGAATAGTGTGTGCGTGGAACAAAGAGCCAATGTAACGATAATAGACAGCCATCGTAAGCGTTAAGGACTTTTTTATTCTAATTCATCTGGCAGGGAGTTTTATGTTAAATTTCTCTTAACCTCCGGTCTCCGGCATCTGTTGTGAACCCAGCATGCCGCCAAGGGATGAAGGTTGAAGCCCCGCCACCCCGGGTGAAAAGTGTCCTTAATTATGAAATCTCATTTCCATGCTTTTCGCATTCTGCACTCGAGTGACCTATTTGCAGCTGAGTGAATGTCGCCGCTGCTCTTCATTTACCCCATGGTTGCATGATCTTAGTCATGGTTTATGCTTCGGGTTTGGTTCACTTTACTCCGTTTTGTTGGGATCTGTTCAACGAAAAAAGAGTGTTTTTTTTGTTTGCCCACTCCGGCACGCTTTATTTTGCTGAGGTTCAAGCGTTAACGTTACGTTTAAGCTGACGTTGGACGTAAGCGCATCCGATGATAATCCCTTGGGTAGCGACTTTCCGCTTCCCAGCGTACTTTGTTTCACGAACGCTCGGTGTGAGAAATTTCCAACGACGGAAAATGTTCTCTTTTATGTGTGCAAGAAGAGGCAAATGCGATCCAAAGACGCTTAAAAAGTGTGCGGTGTAACGTTAAGATCTGTAGAAATTTACATATTTCTGTGCCGGTAACGCTTCTCGCAATCGGAACTGCTGCTTCTGGTGTGTAACCAAACTGAATGTTGAATCAAATTGTTTTTTTCTTCTAAAATTGTGGGAATTGCGTGTTGTAGATGAATTTTACATCGTTGAGCAAATCGTGCGTACATCACAACGATAGCTCTTTCATGAGCTTCTCGGCACGCTTCTGAAATGGGGTGTTCAAACAAAATGTTTCTCACAAGCTGCTTCTTCAAACATCCTCTGAATATCATTATAACTGTCTTTAACCGAAGATTAACCTTGCACGTGTGTATACTAACGAGAAAGCGTTCCCCGAAAGGTGATAAACATATTGAGAGCCAGCTCGTCATTCATCGCAAATGCACTGCTCGGGTCAATGGCACTGTTGTTGAAGTTTTTGTACAGACCGGGTATCAATGGACATGGATATTTGCATTTAATACGTTGTGTTTTAAGACATGTGGTAAAACGGACAAATGAAAGAGTATTGTTCGTTCTATCATACTTTAGTTTTCCTCAGTAATAACTTCGAACATGTTTGGAAAACCGTTCGAACTCTTACTCAAAACATATTCAAAGCATTACTGAACAACAGAGACGGTCGAATTCATGATATTTATGCAAATGAGATTCAAATCGAAGAAGAAAACATCAGAATGGGCGGCAGACGAAGCCTGACCACTACATGACCCTAATTGTTCTCTGTGTAAAACATCCAGAACTGCAGACAGATGTCGAAATGTCCCCTCCTGTGTAAAGTCCGGCAAACAGTGTCATTAAAAATCAATTAACATCCTGATTAAGTTTTCACATTTTCTACCAGTTGTGTAGTGTTCAAGCGGGAAGGGCGGAAGGGAGGGCTTGTTCGCGAACTAGTACACTACGCTAGCAAATGGCAGAGAGGAAGAGGGGAGAGAGCGAGCAAGAGTATGCTTCGAATAACTGAGTTTACCTTTCATAGAAAAGGTGCATTGAACTGGGACAGTATGGTACCAAAGCGGGACTCCTTTCGTGCCGTACACATGCTGCCCTCAACCAACTGTAACATCTGTTGGTGAGGACATGCAAATACAGCAAATATTGAACAAACGGCAGACCCGACGTGTGAATTATTGAACATGGTGGCTAATAGAATGGATCATTGTTTGCACTGCTAGCTGGGCGTTGTTGTGCGAGGAGCATTTCTAGGTAAAATATTGTTTCTCTCATTTCCAAACAGGCCCGGCTGGTCCAGCGTTTCGCTACGGTTGCACTGGGGGTTACAAAGCATGCGTATGTTGTATAGTTTTAGACCTGGTTTTCTGGAAGTTATTCGTGGAAATATTGCGCTCCACAAACGCGTTTCAAAGTGATTTTTTTCGCATCGTAGTCTAATTGAAACATCCGCCACACATAACGCAATCTCAATTCAATCAGCTGGACGATTCGTCCAAACGTTGTTTGCGGTCGCACGATCAGCTATATTTTCGCAACGCTGCCAAATCTAATAATCATATATTGATAAAAAAAAAACTTTCAACCTATGGACACTTGCCGTACTATCGGACTACATTTCCCCGAAATGGCACGTTCCGTGTGATGTTTTCATCGGGCAGAAGCGAAATTGGTACGTGTTGTAGTGATATGTTTTCTTTTTTAATGTGTTACCGTAAAATCTGTTCCACTTGCGGGCACTTTTGTCGACTCGATCGTGCCCGTGACGGTGGTGATGGCGGTAATTGAATTTCATGCCGCTTCGTGAGCACCGAACCGATGCGAACGCCAATGCACACAGGTGCATCGGTAGCATACGCAGTGGTTGAACGAAGGAAACTGCAGGACTTGTTTTTGGTCGGAGAAAACATAACGAATAACGAAAAAGGGGTAAACCAACCAACCAATCGAACACGAAACTGGTTTTGCGACCCTTGCGATGGATGCATTCGGATCGAGCGTAGCAACAGCAATGAAGAATCGGAAGGACATGTTTGTATTCTGTTTGTACTCTCAACAGCTTTTTGCCCTGTTCTGCATATGGTCCTCGTGAACATTTTCAGTTTTACGGAATACTGAAGGCATGTCTGATTGATTCGTTTCGATTAAGTAGAAACAGTTTCAACCATCAAGGGAAACAACAAAGTATTTCTACAAAACGACCAACACAGTAGATGTAAATAATATTAAAACGCTGAAACTAACCAAAAACTAAAAAAACTAATTTTATACTCTTCAGTTAGCAATATTCGGGTTCTCATGGAAAAGTATTTTTTCATCATTTTCACAAACCGATGAAAACAAATACTTGATTGGTATTCTAACCAAGCCAATGTACATTTTTGACTTGGAGCTTGCAATTAGTATATTCTTGTAATAAATGTACTAACTAATGTTTATTTGAAATTTGCATGAAATCATGACGAAAGCTAATTTAAATCATGTAGATACCATGACAAAAGTTCAGTCAAAGGACGTTTTCCAGTTGACGATGGTTCGGAATTTCGTACCAAATATTTGTAAGATATACAAATGTATTTGAGCGTAACTATTTCTGAACATCGCATGTTATTCAGGCGAAGCCAGCGTTATGAAACCCAGTTTTGAAGGGAGTGAGGAGTAAAAGGTATTTGCAATCGAAACGCTCGATTCGATTCATCTCACGCACGCCACGCCCGCCAAGATGGTTAAATTTTCAGGAGGAAGATACGCGACGGGATTTTCTCTGTAAGCGATGAATTCCTAGTATCATGCTAATGAAAATTCCTAGAATCTTTCGTCCCACCATTCAAAGGCGCATCTCAGGTAATCAACAAACGCCGGGAACGTTCAAGCAAACGAGCAGAATCGAGAGCAGCGAGAGTTGCTCCGGGCGCCACACGAGCAGAAGGATTGCACCGCTGTTCCGGTGAGGGTGAAGAAATTAAATTACGACTATTTGTGCACCGTGCTTTCGGCACGGTTGATTTCATCACCGACCCGTTCCGGTATTTGGTGTCCTTTCCATCTATGTGTGCGGATAAGGCGTATTTGGATGTTTGTCGAATGTTGGCGTTGGCTTTTTTCACGAGACTAAAGCCTGCTCATCCGCATTATTGATACGTGGCGCGGATCAAGAATTGTTATCAAAAGATTCTACTGAGCAGAACGATATCTTCTCATAAACTATACGAGTATAAATGTTTATTTTCTTTTATTAGACTTATTATTAGAATTTATTTTGCGGATCGAAATCTGGACAGTTTTAGAAAAAGTTTAAAAGATCATCTCCTACGCTTTCCAAACAAACCATTCGAACCAATCACGCCCCATGGCAACGCGTGTAAAGCCTTAAGAATGGAAGGCTTCACTAAACCACACCGATGTTTCGCCGACCATCATTATAGATGACTTTCTCGCCAGCGGCCGTTTGTCTTTCCGAGTGGCTCAGTTTCTCGCTCGGTAGCTTGCTTGCTTTTGCTGCACCGTAGTGGAAGGCGCGGTAGCACACACAAAATCTACCTCTTCGTTATGCTAATGAAGCCACTAACTCGCCCGCAATGGTCCGTGCAGTCCGTGGGTGTGTTTCAATCCATGCCGCACCGTTGTGTTGTGTGTGTGTGTATGTGTCTGTGAGAGTGTATTTGAGTCTCTCGATGGAAGTCACGGGTCTCATTGTCGTCCTTAACGCTGCGTCGGGTAGGCGTAATACGTACTGCTGGGGAGGATGTATTTTATTGCTAACCATGGCCAAGGCGATTCAGCCCGAGCCCAAGTTCACTTGCTAGCCCCACTTCGGAAGCCTGCTGATTAAGTAGTTCCGTTTTCGCACGACCTTTACTGACCCTGAAGATTGCTTTAGCTAGCCGAAAAGTGAAACATAAAATATCTCGCTGTATGCATGTGTGCGCCGCTATATACACACAGTCAAATGGCAAGCGGAGCCAAATTTTGCTCTCTTTTGAGTACACAACCCCCACAAGGACATACGCCACGGGCATGACATCGAGAAAGTGCAAGTGAAACGGATTGGAGTAAAAAATTTGCTTATCATCGTAGACCGTCTAGCCTGAGTTGGGCGTTGCACTCCCATTTCTCTCGATCAATTTAGGGGAACTGTCGTAAAAAGGATAATTTTAGTTAATTTGGCGCTACGGCTAAATCTACGCATTTCGGTAGAAGTTAGGCTTGCCTATCATTAATTTCAATTACGTTGCGTAGGAGAAAAACCAAATTCACAGACAAAAGTGTATTTACCTAAATCGAGCGTGTGGCGCTATTTATTGACCAATAAGCTTCCCCTCACGGTCTCGTCGTGGATAGCCACATAAGCCAGACGATGAAGGACAGTTGAAATTACGTAATGATACTGTTGTGATTTTCTAAATCATAATAGAATTTGAACGGATGGGGTGTGCATTTACGGTCCTTTTACAAACCAATGTCATTGGAACACCAGATATCATATAGAATCCTTTGTGAATTTCTTTCACAAATATTGTGCTACAAAATTGACAATATTTTGACTAGTAAAATTTGCAGCCTCTTAAAGTTTTGTTTTTATTTACTTGTGCAATGGATTCCAACCTACATACTCGTCGCCAACTGTCACGATGATGTTTATGTTTGCAGACCGCTGAAATAGTTGCTCAACTTTTCCGCAGAACCCTTTCTGCTATATTATTCTATCCGACGTTGGATATATCAGCCCATCAGCTGAATAACTAACCTCAGGCAAGGGCACATGGACGGATTGAGCACGATGTTCAGAGGATTTAAAAACAATCAAACCACTTGGCGGTGGGTTGCATATCTGATGGTCGTAACCGTTGCCTAGGGTTACGCGCTGGGATAAGCAGATCGAAATAACTTTTCCAACTTTTTTATCATTTAAGTGATTGATGAAGAATATTGTTAGTACATAGAAATATATTTTTTTGAATAAAATATTTCGCTCCAAAATCGCAAGATTGCAGACTGTGTTCGTTCTGCACGGATCATGATTTTAAACGGACTGAAGAAGCCAAAAGCGCTAAACACGAGTGAGATTAATATTTTTTCTAGAATTTTCTGTTCTATTATCTAGTGCTGCAGCTTCTTAAAGTTCTACGAATATTCTACATTTTCATTCTTCTAAACGCTTAAGGTACAAAAATCGCAAAGTTTTTCTCGGTACCATCTAATCCATTCGGATTAAAGAAGGCCTTGCTTAGCAATACCAGCGCCCTGCAGCTTTAATCCGGCTTGTCAACCTGCCTAAGCATCGATAATACAAGCGATAAATTTATTGCCACATCCGACCCACGGGCAATAAATAGAAAAACCTACATCATCCATGAATGGACGCCACGATGATATTAGGCTTGTACGGCCGATTCTTTCCATGTTCCTTTATTCTGCTCTCAATCATACTCTGTCCCGCATGGCTTATGCTAACGAATGGAAGCGTGTATCCTCCCTGCGTTCTGCGAGGTCCAGGTTTCGGCCACCGTAATCTATTCTGAACTCCTCCTCAAAAAATGATGGACATGATGGTGACACAATGGCCATCATCTTTTGCCATTCCGGTGTACCTCCCACGGGGACTTGAGCAAAACCCTGACAAGGTTGGCAATTTTGTGTGAAAGAAGACAATAAAAAAACGCTCCACCCATAAAACCATAAAACCAAGGGACACACACAAAGCCAAGGGAGAAATAGAATATGCGTGCATCGTGACGTCGTGTATTGGCAGCATTTCCCAGTGAGTATGTTTTGATGAAAAGCTCATCGACGGTAACAGCAACACAAAAACTCAACTTTCCCCTTTAAACCGTTCGCAAGCCGACTGTGAAATGAAGTCAAAACCTTAAATGGTACAACAAAAGCGAACATTAGCAATTTGGGTGTCTCGCCGGGGCGGAGTCGGTTCGACTTCTTGGAAGATCGGTTCCAATCGGTTTTCGTCAGCATGTTACTGCATAATGATGTCTCCAGCAAAACATGGAGACAGACAAGCCGTTTATGCAAATGGCCATTCTTTTTTAACTCCATTTCGTTAAAGTATTTAAATTCTTCTCTCATTTCGGATGCACAAAAGCAGACCTATTCAGTGCTATTCAGTCTCCAGTCGTTAAGGCTTCAATCGATTTGATAACCTCGCGGAAATTACCTAACGCTAGCAAGAAAATAAAAACCGTCTTCTGACGGAAGGGTGCAGGTTTGTTTTAAGAATCCAATTAGCTTAGAAATTGACACCAACGGCAAATTGTCAACCCTTACCTGGCAGTGACATTCACCGAAAAGGGGAGTGTCAGCTGCGAAGTTTCTGGAAAGTGGAAAGTGGAAAATAGCAAGGGGAGCTTTTCTGGCCAACCTTGGCCACCGGGTGATTTCGGGAAGTTCTAACTTCCTCTACGCCCTAGGGTGCAGTGAAAGTTTGGATTGGATTAATACAATATTTTAGCAGAAAGGCAGAAAAGAAAAGTTCAAACTGTGTCGACAAATATTCACGTATGTAATGTTGATAAAAGAGAATAAGTAATCAAAGATTGATGAGATAAGATATATTAAATTGGAGAGTAAAATGTACATTTTTTTTGATAAATATTTAAAAATATTAAAATATCGGCTACGCAGATGAAAGCAATTACAAGTATCTATAACAAAGGGAAACTTATTAGATTCAACTAACAGCAGCAGCAGAAGCAGTAGAAAAGTGATAAACCCCGTTTACTGCTACTGTCACCACTAAAGCAGAAAAGCAAAAGCGGCAAGTGACGATGGTAGCTGTGTCAACAGCCAACATGGTAGTGCTAACAGGATCAAAAATCCTTTCCGTCTTCAACCGTCCAGCCCACCCTGGAGCCGACGGGTGCACTGGCCTCAACGTTTCCCGGGCCGGAGTGTAGTAAATCTTTTCGTGCTTTCACTGTTTTCGTCAATAAATTGTCTACCGCCGTCGGATCCAATTTTGTCACTCGCTGGCAGTGTGCATCTTCCGGGTAACCGGTACCGGCCTTGTGTAATGAAAGGTTTTCCCTTGGCCCACATTCCCAGTCTCGGGCTCGGTATATGGGCCTCGATGGGCAAAGAAAAACAGTATGGTAGCAGATACGTAGAATAAAAAAAAACGTCTCGACCCCGATTCAATACCACAGTGAGCGACCGACAGAAGACACCGTTAAAGCGACCGTCGGCAACAACCCACTCGACAAGAAACGACGTCGTTTTGGGACAGGAAACATAATATGCTTACATAAAAACTGTTGCCATTCGTAGTGTCTTGCGTGCTATTGTCTGTAGCTATCATCGCTGCTGGAGGAGTAGCAAAAAACAAAAGCAAACCACCACCGGGAAACCAACGGTCGAGTCATTTCCTTTCCGGCTGGTTTCGTTTCGTATCGGTGAAAACCGCTGGCTCCATTTGGTACGCTTTTTTCCCCCGTCGGGGGCTTCCACTTTCTCCTGGCGTGAAAGAAACAAAAAAAAAAAACAAAACAATTCGCCCATCTATGACTGAGCGAGTGCGGGACATTGTCCAGCGGAGGACGGTACGTTTGATTGACCGAAAAACTCAGGAAGTGACATGCAAACGCGCAATAGCGACACTAAAGTGACAGGACGGGAGACAAAGAAGCTTATCAGCACGCTAAGCAGCACGCGGAAAGCCTTCCACGTGTCCGGCCACCGAAAGTGTGTTGCGTATTGGTATGGCGAATGCTACCAAACGCTGCCAAATAACCCCCAACAGGTTTTTTTTTCTTCTACGTCGCCGCCACATTACATTGTTGTTTCCCGTTGCGCGCAGGAACAGAAAACCAAAATGATGATACCTCGGAAAGCTAGAACGCATCGTCAAATCACACCGGAAATTGGAACCCGTTGAGGTGTACACGCCATTTATGTTCTTCTTTTTACCGAAAACACTTGCGTGAGCCTGTCACGTATCGGATCGTGGCGCATTAAGTGAAATGATTTTGATAGCTACCCTTACCGCCCATCGTGCAGCCACACACGGCGGGGACGGTGGTGGGTATAATTATAAGCACAAAGGTTCACCTTACACCCACGTACGATTAGTCACGTTTGAAAGCAATGGCATTTTTTTTTTTTTTGAGAATCGATCGACCGTTTGTCATTGATTGTTTTGCGATCGAATTTCTTTACGTGGAGAAATATATTTTCATAATCGACGGGTATCACTTTTCGTGTATTGATGGATGTGCCTGATGATAACATATGGTTGGCTTTGCTTTGACGTGCCGTGAATGGCACGTGGACAGCCATATGCTTTTAGATGGAGAAGGGGTTTTAGGTTTAAATATGTGCTGATGAATATTGGGAGCAATGTGATCGGTGCTGTTACAGGCCCACATCAAAAGGTGTCATTTTCAGGAGCAACAATTCAGAAGAAGAATGAATATAAATTTTCTG
The DNA here is from genome assembly GCA_000473445.2 of Anopheles farauti. Lineage (NCBI taxonomy): Eukaryota > Metazoa > Arthropoda > Insecta > Diptera > Culicidae > Anopheles > Anopheles farauti. Next base: position 20,997,101 of record KI915041.1, read on the forward strand.
AATTTTCATATCCAGTGTGGAACATGTTTTATTTAACTAGCCATATCCGTCAACTTTAATCGCAACGATTTAATGATGATGTTGTATATTGTATAAACTCATGACATTCCCGATGTTCGCAATGTTCATCAGATGCATTATCAAGATCTGATGTGAAAATAGATTTTCCTTCGTATTAGTAATGCTCGATACTTCCTACGCTTCAGTTCATAAACCCCGACAGAGCCGCATCAGCCGCTATTCCCTTCTATCGATCGATTGCTTTAATGCGAACGCAAATCAATCGATCGTTCCGGACGGTCAGCGGCGTGTGGTGGTAGGGCAATGAAATCAAAAATCGTAGATCGTAATCTACCTGCCCACACCGTTTCATCCGCGTGAGCTACTACTGTACGTGATAAATTGGACATAACTTATAATCCGCCCGTACACGGTCGACCCGGTGGGTGGTTTATGGAACGGTTCATGTAACGTTCTTTCTTTCTTGCACCACACATCGTGCACACGGCACCACACAACCACAACCGAGCGGAAAAGCCAAAGCGCGCGTAATCACACAAACACCGTGTTGGCCGACTGACTGGCTGACTGGCGGGGAAACGCGACATTTCTCTATTGTTCTGGTGGGAAAGGAAAGAAAGAGCGAGCTTGCATCGCAAAACGCTCACACAACGACAAGCCGACGAGAGCTTCAAGTGGTCAAGGGGATCGGCAGGGTGCACGCCCTTCCCCCGCGAGCTATTTTTGGTACTCTGCTGAGGCAAGGGAAAACCACAGCCATGGTTTCCTCGATGCAATTCCAACGCAAGTGTTCTCTCGCTCTGGCCGCTTCTGCCCGCTACCACTCGCTTAAGTCGGTGGGTGCGACTTCATCCCTTTTACTGGCCACTTCCGGTGGAGCAATGTGCAATGCGTTTGGGGGTAAGGTTTCCTCCTGCCGTTCCTTCGGGCCCTGGAGTGGCATGTATGCCCCTCAACACATACAAACACACACACACTCACGCAAACACCGCGGCCGGTCAGTGAGGCGAACGTGAGCGAGTGATAGAATTTTATGTAAGCCCGGTTGCTCCATCGCTCGGGGACGGAAATCAGTTCTCGTCCTATCGTTCACCATTCCGGGCGCGTGCTGTCGCTGCTAACAAAGTGGTCATTGTGTTATTGTGTGTGTACGTGTGTGTGTGTTGGTAACCCCAAGTTCCTGGTGCCAAGTGCTGGAATGTGGATGAATTTGGGCTGATTTAGTAAATCAACTTCATTGTAATTGCGCAGGAAACAAAATTTGCACTCAATCTCTCTTCAGTGATCAGTTTCGGTGGATGGTTCCGCAAGGAAGCCCGTTGGATACGTGATCGTTCGCGTGAGTTCGTGTTCGTGTTCGCTGTGACGATATTGTGTAAAACAAAAATCGTGGCCCTCCGTGGCGTGTGTTTTGCTGCGGATCCTGCTTTAATAGCCTTGTCAGGCGGAAGAAGTGTTTGAATTTTTAGTTGTAGTTTTTACATTCATTCCTTCCTGCGCTTAACCTCAGTCAAAAAAGCAAAAACGACACGATCCAGCTCGGTTACATAACGCTACAAATCATTCGTGCGGGAAAGCAATTTATGGACACCGGTTGTATTAGTCGTCGCGTGCATCAGAGTTTTAGTCTGTAAAAAGGTCACCTTACTGGGAGTTTTTTTTTCATTTTACACGCATTACGTTGGTTCAGACTCACATATTGCTCGCTTAGCTTATATTTTTAACTAAGCAAATTGTTCGGAAACGAAAACTAATTAATATGACATCCATTAAAGTGCGGCGAGTTAGAGTTCGGTTAAAGCTTGCACTGCGAGCAAATGAAACCATATTGGGTTTTTATTCCGTTCTCGGACGTAGGACGCACGGAAGAGCATGTGGAAAAGTCACGAAACAACGCTTTCGAGTATCCACATCCTCACTCTCATACGCACACACTGACGGGCGAACGAACCGGATTAATTATTCAAACCATCATGAACCCCCCACGGCCACGAACGGTTCGTGCTCGGTTTGCCGTCAGAATATGGTTCGTTTTGGTTTTCCGCTTGATGCTCCACCATGGCTGTACGAACTTTTTCATACGTACAACCGGTTCGGTTGGGTGAACCAGCTTTTACAAGACCCATATTTTTGTAGCGTTCATTAAATCTTGACCTACCGCTACATTTGTTATTCGCTTTTTCGTTGTTACTTCTGTTACTTTATTTGTCCATGCGGCATCGCATGCATCAGTTATCTTGGTTGATGTTTTTTTCATGGTGATGCTAACGTGTTTTCTTATATGTTATTTTTTATTTTTACCTCAAAACAAAGGATCCACCAATGTTTCAAGATGTTTTTTTTATTGTAAATAATAAACAAGCATTACAAAAAAGTTGTAATAGGGACGATGCATAGTTCGGTAAAAGACAGATGAAATTCATCCCACGTTGTTGATCGAACAAACGTGTCACGCATCGATAATGGTGACAGGCAACAGGAACTGATTAAATGAGCACACGTTTTGATTTAATCAACCATAAATCAAGCAACAAACCCTTTCCTTCCAAACATTGATCCAAAGTATTCCCATTTACTCAGACACGAAAGCTTGGTTTTGGCTCAGTGGATTGCGAATCGCTCTCATACATTTGCATCCCTTACCATGAATTCGACCCTTAAAGCTAGATTATCTTGGTACGGATAGGAAACCCGGTCGGGAGGAGAGATTTATCGTCATTATTTCTTCCAGTGTTTTTGGCATACTCTAGAAATTAGTATTCGAATTTGCATAATTTTCACATAAATCTAGCGTTAGTCTACCGAAAAGGTAGTTTTTCAATTAGACGACGACCGGTGTAGCTGGTAGAAAGTTGGGTGTAGGAAAGGTGTAAATGTAATTTAATATTCATCACACTCGTTAGAATCCAATTCTAAAGATATAATCTGTTAGCGTTCATTTTTGCCCACAAGAGCCCAGGTGCACGCTGAACACTGAACATTTCGATTGTGGGTTAGTTCAGAGTATGAAAGGCGTATTTTGAACATACTATACCAACATGATTCTGGTAAAGCTTCAGTGCGAAAGCATTTTTCAGAAAAAAAAAATCAGGGTCTTCGTAGCTGTAATTAATTAGACAAATTAAATGATATCCGAAGTTTGTGTACCATAAACATTCCAGGTTTAAAGCTACTCACATTTCTAAAGCAACCCATGCAAGAACCAGTATCGTTGTAATTAAGAAAGAAGGAGCGAGAAAACGAGGAAAAGAAAAAAAAAGTGCAGCTTTTGACTGGCGGTGGTATGTGTTGTTATGGTTTTATGGGAGATTTTCAACTATGACAGAAAAGCTCTTCGTGTTACAAATACACACATTATAGTGGACGTAATCCTCGCCTCATCATTTGAAATCCATTTGCGGAACAGGATTGCTTGTTTTTCGTACTGCACAGCACGTGAACTGTCCATCAATCGATTCGGTTTCAATTCGAAATAAGTTCCTTCCTCCATGTGTGCTTTCCCTTGCAAATGGAAAATACAACTTCCTGGTGCACGATGCTTTTACGATGTTATCCTCATTTCAATGTTCTCATCGATCGTTCCTGTTGTGGTACGATTGTGAGATCAACGTTTGACATGCTAATAAGCATTACTGTCAGAGAATTGCTCGCCTGATTCTGGTCAGCTTTGACGCTGGATGAATAAATCAATTTCCGCGCACGAATCCGTTTTACGGTGGGATTGTTAAATTCATTGCTGCTCGGAAAAGTTACGCTTGCATACACAACAACAACAGAAAACAGTCAAAACGAACATTGCGGCGCATTGTTGCTGCTTCAGCACCGCCACAAAGAAATGTTAAACTGGCGTGGAAAATGATCACTTTGGACGCGAACTGAAGGGTCGGATTGAATTGGAGCTTGTGGTCGAAACATGATATCTTACACAGATGTGTTTAATGTGTTAAAAAAACCAGAAGAAACATACATTATCTTCCTTCAAACCATCGATGAGCTAAGCTAAGTGCCTCTTAATAAACCTAATGAACTCGCAATTAAAATCATTGTCTTCCAAAAAAAAAACCTCGCTCCCAGTTCCATCATTTAAAAAGATAAATTTTCACACAGTAATGTACAAAGTTCAATTAAAGCACCGTAGAAAAAAAAAACAAAACGCACCGGACAACCGGCACCAAATTGTCTGTCCATACGTGTTACGTAATTTAATAACATAATTTCATTCAATAGCATTTCAATATAGAGTCCAAACGGATGTATCATTCATCAGTTCGCTGAGGCTGGAAGTAGTGCCAGTGCCGCAATCAGTCTTCAACCAACTGCCATCCGCCTCAAAACAGACTGTGTCAAATAGCAAACGAAAAACAATTGCATGCCAACGTGTATAGCCCATCCCATTGCGCGCTAGTAATTACATTGGTGTCGAAGTTTGTGCTGTGCTGCATTTATCGCTGTTTATTAAGACATGCAAACCGTTGTTTAGTTTTCGTTCGCGGTTCCTTTTTGCGTTCCCTCGCGTGCATTCGTTGGCGCTGCGAAGTGCTTGTGCTTGTGTTTTCTGTTCCGCAGCATCCGCAGTGCCGCGGTGTGCACACACCAGGCCAGGAGCAAACCGCCCGGCCCGTTCTGCCTAGCCTGGTTGACAAAACAAGATAATTGATGCATTTCAAGTTACAGGGTTGTCGTAGTGGTGGCCGGTAACCGGGAGGCGGTGACGCTCGGAGGACTGACGCCGGACACGCAGTACCAGCTGACGGTAGCGGCGGTTTGGAACGGGAAGAAATATCGCAGCCGGCCGATCGTATTCAGAACGCTGGGTGAGTTTACGAAGTTCCGGGTGCATTTTCCTCTCCCCCATTCGAGAGTTGGCCAGAGTTAGTTCTAATTTGATATGCACTTTTCCTTGTACAGAGCCTCCAAGGACCTCGTCCCAGCCGGACTCCGGTTCGCTGGTGGGTGGTAGCGGCCCGCCGAACTCACCCCACGCCGACACAGCTCCGTCGCTGAGCGGCATCGGAATCTTCAACGACGAGTTCGGCAATATATCAGTTAACTCAACGTCCCGCGAACTTCCAACGGTGAGACACACTTTTGGGCACACTTTTGAGCGACACAAATTCTCATAACATCATTCTCTTCTTCTTCTTCTTCTTCTTCTTGATCTTGATCTCTTCAACAGATCCGTGGTGTAGAAATCGGTATTGTAGTGTTAGTGTTAATAGTCTGGGCTGGTGCTATAGCTTTATTTTTTAATCGATGGGGTAAGATACGAATGTTGCTTCCATATCAACCGGACTACAAGCAGGAACAGCTGAAAGTTCCTGGCACTGGTGTCTGTGCCAATGGTACCTGCAACGGACAACATTCCCATCAGGTAGGACCATCCAAGTGCTTTCCCTATTTGCGTGTGTTTTCGTTTTTACATTCTTTCCGTTACATTCTCTACTACTGCTCACTATTCTACTGTCTTCACACCAAACTGTTGTTTTGCGTTGGTGTCAATCGTATCGCCCACCACCAAAAAGTACGAAGTTGTAGTGTGCTAACGATGACGTATTGTTTCGTTACTGTTTCCGCCTATACTGCTCCATCTCTTCCGAGGTCGTTGACCCATCCGCTGTTCTACTATCGTTACATAGTGAGATTGACATCCCGCTATTTTGTTTTCTTTCCGTAACGTTTCCAATATGGTCAATCTCTCCCTCCCTGTCTCCTTTTCTCGCTCTGTCTCTCTTTCTCTCTCTGTAAGCTGTCTCCTTTGTTGGACTATCGAATTTGATTAAATCCCTTCTCCGCTTTCCTCCACCTTTCTAGTACCCACTTTCGATTCCCGTTCGAACTATAGTAGTGATCCTTTTAGTCGCCTTACTACGAACATGTACTGATTTTAAACAAACACAAACCAACCAGTGTGCTCCCTTCGGCCGTTGGTCACACTGCACCACACACAGCCACACTTCGGTTCGATGCTCTTCTCTGCTCTCTGTCTACTATTCTGCAAACTATTCATCGCGATTTGAATGAGCCTCGGTCTCTCAGCCTGTTTCTCCACTATCTCTCTCACACACTAACTCTGTCTCTCTCTCTCTCGCTTTCGCTCTTGCTCTCGGATACACTTTCACACACATAAAGAATGTTTGCCTTCCTTCCTTCGCCTCTCTTCATCTGTTTCTCTATACTATTACTCTGTACCGTACTCTTCCCTCGTGTGTTTAAATTTTTTTTGCACTAAGCCATGCATTTTAATCTTAATCCCCTTGTCATTCTAGTCTTTTGCGATGGCTGCTGCTCCAGCCTTTTTCCAGGTCACTTTAGAGTGAGCGTATCCTGGGTTAGTTTATTTTTTGTTCGTGTGCTACATTTTATTCTAGATATACACTTGTGTGTTTACTAGAGCACACCACTTCAGATGGATAGTGTTTTGATCTGTCTATTGTTTGTGTTTGAATATCTTTGATTCACTCTCTATGTGTGCAATTTTTTTTTGTTGAATTATATTCATACGATCAGGTTACACAATTAAAACTGTTGGTGGATTGATTTTGTATTTTTCATACTTAATAACTAAGACGAAGCGAAAGTATAGCTCAATTTAAAAAATTTGAAACATTATTTGAGATTTATATTTTTTCATCGGTTTCCGTGAGCAGAAATTAAAACCGGTTTTAAATCTCTAACATAATTCTTAAGTTTCAAAACGTAAAATGCATCCAAAAATTAAAAAAAACGCATGATACGCCTGCACCGAATCCAAACCTCAAGAAATATCTAATTACAAATTCAATATTACGACTTACAACCCATACAGAACCTCCTACCAGATTGACCCGTTTTTCCGTTTTCTCTCTTCTTTCTTCTTCCAACCTTCCTACTGACTACTGCTGCAACGCGATACCTAAAACGAAACAACCAAATCCAAATAAAAAATCTATATCGTAAAATATACCGCAGGATTCCGAACCTGGACTGGGACGTTTCATCATGTTGCACTTTCAAGTAAAACCGAACTCGATTTTGCAATCGTTACTATTACTAGTACCAGCCGAAACGCTGCCACCTCTACTGCTGCCTCCTATGTTTGCCTTCCGTTTTTTTTTTATTGGCTTTGTACCACACCCTCGTTTCGATACTGCATTCGATTCTAATTACAAACCCGAACGCCTCCCGCACCGTGTTACACGCAAGCGTTTTCTGTGGTTATGCTTTGTTCCGTTCTATAAATTACGCTTTTATTTCGTTCCGCTCTGTTTCTGTGCGGGTTCAGATTGTATAGCAGATCTTCCCTTCACAGGGCTTTAGGTTAAAAAACGGATTATCCATGTCCGATTTTTTTTCCTATCGCGCTATTTTCATTTCTTTCAAGAGAATAGCACTCCTCCGAGCGGGGAGACTGTGGTGTTTTTTGTTTCTATATATGTTATCGATTAATATTGATATATGGTTTCATTCGTAGGTATAGGATTTCTATACCACATTTCTACTTTGCCTTCCCATGCGTGCACAAATTTCGAACGGATTTTTCTCACCTTTTTACACAAGACAACGTAACAATTAATATATCATTCTATTTTGTTCAAATAAAATTCGCAACGTGGAATGGCCCTTCATCAACGGCTCTAAGAAATAAAAATTTGATAGAATGTATCAAGTGATGCAGACCTAACAACACATTAAAAATTGGAAATATTTTTATTTTCATCGCAATGGATCGGCCCTGTGGTTTTCTACGTTGTGAACAATGTATTTAGTTTGGTTTGCAAAAAATTTAATCCCGTTTTGTTTTTCGTGCAAAACTCACGTCCCGCTTCGAAGCAGCTGCCAAAACAGTGACTAATCTTTCGTTTCCATTCCATAAATCAGCACTAACGGAAGCCTTATTAACCCTGTCTATGCTTTACTTTTATAGACTATGCGGCGTTGGATGTACATTGGTTGTGTTGGAAAGCTTAAAGAACACACGAGTGTATGTAACCGTTTTTTTAAATATTTCTCTACCCTTATTAAATAATTTAGATATTGAGAGTTTTGATTGCAAATGTGAATACAAAATCGGGGGGGAATGTAAAAATTGGCGCGTTTATTTGAGCGATTGATGCTGTAAATAGCATTTCAGAAACTTTTCCACTCCAATTGTTGCTTAAAAATTTGCAAGATGTATAATCGCAGGGGAACGAATTATTTTAAATTCTATTTAGATTTCAATAAAAAGTGTTATTAAAACAGAGCAAAAGATTTCTTAGGAGCCAATAATGCTGCTCTGAATCAAACTCCCTAAAGGCTCTCGCTACCATAATCTGCTTATCGGCGGGAAAGAAGCATCTTCAACTCGTTTTTGGTAGAAAATAAGAACGCAAAACTCTTTCACCACTTTTTCTACTCACCTAACCACGCGAACGTAGTCGAAAACTCTTATTCAGAAACGCACAAAACAAACAAAACCAAACGAAGCGAACGAAACAAACCGTAAGAAAGGAAACCGCCGTTTCCGTCGATCGCTAAAGTTCGATTGGACTAAAAATGAATAAACTTCCACTGGAAGGTTCTGGTTTGCTGGCCTGGAAACGATTGCTTCCCGTCCACATGTCGAGCGAAACCGACAAACGATCGCAGAAGAGATTGCAAAACATGAAATCCCTTGCTACATTTTTATTTTGTTTCTCCTTTCTCCGCGACGCTGAACGCTTGTATTTGAATGCAGACTCCTCGAAATCCTTTCTGCCATGTAAAAGCACAACTTTTCGCACAACGTTGTGAAAGCAAACCGAAACCAACTTATCCCGCGTGGTATCATAACTTAGCATAAGCAGTCTTCTTGTGGTTTGGCCCCCGTGCCAGTGTACCATCATGTTCCTATCATGTCTCGTCTACCCAAAGAAAAACTCACCCGCGAAACCTAACACCATGCACATTGGTGAATTCGACGTTCAAAACACAGCTCGAGGGAACGACACGAGCGCATTCGATTTTGGTCGTCTAAAACATAAATCGATTTCTCATACGCGTAGGAAAGCATTAGAGCCGGCTCAGAGGCGAGAAAATCCGGTCGGATTGTGTGGAACTGATAATATAAACACTCCCGAGCCTCTGACGGGGGAAAAAAACCACACGAAAGTACACAACCGCTCTAAGCCTTCAAAGGCGACTCCATACACGAGCCATTTTGCCCGTAGCGATTTATCACATGATTAAGCGATCCTTAAATGCTTTATCATTGCACCGCATCCCGTCTGAGCCGGTGTGAATATATTTTGGCTCAAACCGCGCTCACAAACGGCTTATCTTTGGGGTCTAGGAAAATGAATGACTTCCACCCAGCCCCATGAAATGTCAATTTTATTGAACTCGATACTCCGTTGTCTCATAATTTTATTTTTTGCTCCATTCATTCGTATTGTCGCACCATTTATATGAAACGTATCCAACACGTTCATCTTGCTCCGCAAGCAAAAACGTACAAGAAACGAGGCATTCGAAGCGGAGAAATCGTTCTGCGATAGAAGAAGAACTTTTGTTCGTTGCTCTCACAAACGATCCGTACCGTTTATCGCTCATAATTGAGGTGATTTGTCTTTGACCGTTGTTGTTCGCCAGACAAGGGGTGGAGAATAACTGCGGAAGACGATTTCCGTGCGACAAAAGTGTATGATTAATAGGCGGCTGGTTGAAGGTTGGGCGTTTTCTTGGCTTTTTTTTGTTCTGCAGAAAGAAAGTAGCTTTTTGATGCTTAACTTTATTGAACCGTGCAGCACGAGAACGAGGGTTCATCGTTTTTAGCGTAATGTTATTTGCACTGACTATAGGAATCTTTTTCTGGTGCTGTTTGTGTTTAAGATGATTTATGAACGTTCTCGTGATCGTTGCATATGATATTCTATGGAACAATGAAATAACCACTTTAAAACCATTGGAAAGCTACGGTGAATGAAATGTAAGTATATTTTTGAATGTTTTATTGACCATGGAAAAATGGACTTCAGCAATATCCGTTTAATTGAATTATTATCTCGTGTTCACGCTACAAAATTGCGATTCGTCATTCAGCACCTCCCTTCCTAGCGGATGTAGAGTATCACAACGATGTAGAATATTAAACCCATTTTCTCCTCAAAGATCAACGACTAAAATCTGAACCAAGTGGCACCTGAGGTGAACAGTGTCACCATTAACGCCACCGGTCGAAAACCGTCAGGCGCGAATGCAAAAGACCAGCATAATTGAATTCAGATTTGGGTGAAATTATTTAAATTGCTCCGACCAACCTGCCAATAAATTCAAGCGAACTAGAGCGAATGCCGTTTAACGCCAGCGCTATTTATTTGGTCTCGTCAGTTGTTCGCGTCAACCATACATTTGTGTATCAGGATGCGCGCAACACACGCACACAGGAGGCACAGGTGCAGAAATAGGAAAATCAATGTTTCAATTGCTTATTTCATAGCGTTTGGCCATCGCCATCAGAGTCGGCATGGTAAGCATTGGAAGGAAACTCTAGCACACGACCTGCTTACCGAGTCGGAGCTCTCCGGCGTCACTGCGGAAAACGTCCAGCAAGGTACTAAATTATTCAGAACCACATTGGTCGTACAAGCCACGACCCTTACAACTCAGAACTACCTGGTCCTGTCGCACCGACTGCGCTTCCTCGCTAGCCTGTTGGCACTGTTAGGCTGGAACGAAGGTGAGCGCGTCCTTGAGAGGAGTTTTCTCTGAACTTAAGCACGAGTTTGGTATCCGGTAACGGACGCGAATGATTCCATTAAACTCAACCGGAAATGATGTGCAAACGACCGTATCGAGAATCGATTTTTTGTGTCGACCTTCTGGTTGAGGGTTTCGGAGGGGTGAGGATTTTTTTTATTCAATTTTAATATTTTTTTCTGTAAGATCCTGACACAAGAGAAAAACATCTTGCAATAATCACCCGCCGTAAGACTTGCATTTCATTGTTATTAATTCACATGACGCATTTGCACAGGATTATCACTACAGTCGGAGTCGCAATATGGTGTTCATACCGATAGCAATGATGATTATGATGATGATAACGATGGAACGCCCATGGTGCTCTTGTGTCGCTTGGAAAAGGACACTCTTAAAACACCCGCTGGTTCCGAGAAGCGTACTTTCGCTTCACAATCGCTGATTATTCCATCCAAATTTATATCCAAACGAGCCGTTTGACCTGGAAAAAGAGAATCAATGGATGAGGTTTATGCTTTCCTTTGTGGCAGCCATTTCCTACAGTCGTTTGAAATAACGATTGGAAGCTTTCGTCGCTTTGCACAGGATGCTAAATATTGTTGCATTGTTTTCACACCGAGCACACAAACAAGCAAGGGAAAAGTGATGAAAAATGTAACGTTCTCCACTAGCAATTCCATTATTGGAACCATTAAATCTCTCACCCGTCACCCATCGGATCTCTTTGATGCAATTTTAATTCCACCGGAAGGAAGTAATGCAAACCAACGGGTGCGAATAAGATGCATCAACGCTGAAGATGATGACAGAGAACAGCTAAATGGCCCGAGAAGGCACCGATTGTTTCAACGTCAAGCAATGAAAATAGCGACGCTCTTAAAGTAACTGGAAACAAAGCAACGCACAACAAACGAAACAAACCGAACCCGGGATGGAAAAGACACAAACCAGCTTTCCATTTCCGCATTCGATTTAGCAACCAGGGCACAAATCCCGGACCCAAATTTATGACCTCAATAAGGAGATGAAAGCAAAGTGCAATGCGAAGAGAAACACTTCCCATCGACCAGTTTGTGTTTGCTTTTGTTTTGCTCCTGAAATGCTCGTTCTGTAAAAAAACACAAACCTCCGCTTCGTTCGTATAACGCAGTGCAACCGAAAACCCCACTCTGCCGAATGAGTTTGCAGGAATGACGACAGGCGATCTCGGAAAACGATGAGGACGATGATGGTGTCGTTTATTTTCTTGAGCACGTTTTGTGTCTCGTAACAACTGCTCGACGAGGGCACACGCGCGTATGCACCTTAAGACCATGTTAGGATGAGCGTGGTTCATAAATCTCGTTCCTGGTGCGAAAACTTCAAACGAGTCCTGGGAAGCGAACCACTACACTTAAAGACTACCGGTACGAACCGCCTGGGTGCTCCCGGGTGTCGCTGGCAGTAATGGGAATAAATTAAAAATAAACAAAATCGCTTCCTGTGTGTGCGGAGCGACACAGTCCCAGCTGCCGCAGGTCCTGGAATCCGATCGACAGCAGCTGGACAAAGTGATGGAAGATGAAGCTTCTCGTATTTCTTCCCGTCGGTTCAGAGATTGAATTAATGGTAATCAGTTTTATTGCTAGACCATGAATAGTAAAACGTCGCCAGAAAATTGCTCTCCGCTTAAGCTTCACAATCTGGGTGATGAAATAAAGCAGCACAACGATTTTTCATGAGTATTTTTGAACTGATTTATAGTAAATATACTGGCGTTCTCTGAAAGCTTATTCTGATTTCATCAGATGTTTTAATTTAGCTTCAAATAAACGATTTCAATGTAACTTGCATACCTTAAGGAAAGCATATGCATGACGAAATGTATGGAGCATCAAATTTAAATTAGTAAATTACTTAAGCACTACACAATTCATATGTATATTCTAAACACTCGATTTGTCTAGCGGGAATGCTAATGTATAGTACTAATAAAAGATTTTATATATCCCTACTATTGCGTTCTAGGGTTGAATATTGGTTCAGCACCCATCTATTTCCATTGTCTTTCCATAGATACTCAACGGAAAGTGCATTGTAGCTAATAAAATATCGCTTGTAAGCTTATCGTCTATTGAGATCCTCTACCCAGCCTGTCAGTTGCCACCGACAGCAATCTAACGAGCAACGATAAAATTAGCATTTTTCAAACATAACGTCGAACACACGACTCACTTATACTAAACTCCTCCAGCAAGAAACCGGCAGAAACGGCGTCTCCTATCGCAACCCTGAGGATTTCTTTTTTGTCATCTTTTTTCAACATCCAACGGATATCGTGTTGCAAACGAATACCTTGACTTAGACCTTGCTTCTATGGCTGCTGCTGCACTGAGCGTCGTTTTGTTGCCGTCGGTGCACTTTTCACGATGCTGTTTGTATAAAATTGCTTGTTATAGAATACCAACCCCTGGCGATGGTGTACGAAATCGTCGAGCAGCGCTCGCAAGGTCACACCGTTGCTCGAAGGGATTGGCAATTGTGTTTCAAGGAGCCGCGGCAATCTAGGCTTATGCACATGTTATTCGAAATGCCTTAGTGCCGTTGAAACATGCCATTATCCGATCCGGATTTCATACGGGAACCAAATTATCAGCAAACTAAAGCATTTGCGCTGTTCACATCATTTCTACCTCGGGGTCTTATGTTCTTGCAAGCGCTGGTCTCACCGGCAAATTCACCGCCCTCCCCTTGTCGAAGTGAAACACTCCACCAGTGTAGTGAGAAAACTGAAACACATAAACTGCAGCCGCTGCGATAAACATCGTCAAATTACCGGTGGCTATAAATTTACGGCACAATTTTCACACTCATTTAAATAACGGGTTCGCGTAAACGACGGCGCACGAAAACGAAACAGCAAAGGGAACCGAAAAAAGTTAAAGTTAAAACGAAGCGCATAACAACTATTTTGTCCGCAGTGAAATAATAACCTACTCTCGTAGAAAGGGAAGCTCGTAGAAAGGAAGGATTACCACGAAAGAAGTAGAAGCGCGGGAAGGTTTATTTTTCACCGTACCTACTGGCCAACCGACCATATGTGACTTTACAGAAAACGGAAACACCGGAATGGAACCTGACCGAGAACGGCAACGCAAAACAATTGGTGACACACTGGCCGAATGAATCGTTTTTCTTTTGTTTTAGTGTTGCGCTGAGTATTGTGTTGTTTGCTAACACTAAGAAAAGGGCACACTTTCTGGCCTTCTGGGTGCTACTATCGTGATAAAAGGTACTGCACAGCAAAAGTGCAGCGCACGTTCTCGCCATTTTCCCACAGAAACATTTGTTATTTCAAGCGATGACGCCGTACTGCAACGAATGTGCTGGTGGCGGTTACGAGCAAACGGGTGTTTATGATTTGTTGGTTTATCTCTATTTTGTGAACACCAATCCATGGTTACGCGAGTACAAATAGCTAATGTGGTGTGAAAATCGTTACGTTAGTGTTTTGTTTCGTCGGTAAATAATAGGAGGCCAGCCAGTGATAGGTCCTGAACCCATGCCGTGCGTGAAGTTTATGGACTCCACATGCAGGCGAATGATTTTTGCGTGCTTTTTCATGGTTAGCTTTTCATGGGTGAAAATATCGTTTGCATATTATTGTCACATAATAAACAATGGCCATATGAATAATAAGCACGAAGGATTTTAGTCGTTCATAATGAGTGTTCAGAACAGTGAATCATGTTGAAAAACATGTGGGTAAATTTAAACGTGATAAGCTTAACAGTATAAGGCAATAATTCTAGTAAACAAAACTACGAACTTCAACTTTTGTTGTTTTATTCAAATTTCTCAATATATATTATTAAACGCCTATACCAAATTGTTAAATTTAAATTTTGTCATTTCAATTAAATCAAATTAACATTAAACAAATCTATTGACAAAACACATTACTTAATCGCTTATGAAAACTATTTCGAATTTGTTATTTCCTGATAGAACCCTTCCATGAGATTTCAGCTTAAATTCTCAAAAGCACATTCCGATCCAAGCTCAAACGAATCATCAGTCAACAACAATAGCTGCAATACCAACAAAAAACAATCGATCACTGTTTCCGTTGCGAAGCTTTTCCGCCAGTCCGTTTTCCACCCATGCTCGTCTTTGCTGGATGTTACGCTAAGTTCAAGTGGGTCGTAACTTTCAAACGAGTGGTCAAACAAATTGGCTATTGTTAACAGCGAATAATTGAATGTTGGCCAAGGGTATCGTTGCTTTCTATTGGTGCCCCTCAATTTCCTGTACCGGTTTCGGTGATAAAATCAATAAACATGAAAGATTTCCCTTCGCGAAGCAGACTCTTTCCCAAGATTGCTTCCTCACGGAAACTGTGTACGTGCGGCTGCGTGTACCAGTCTGTTTTATTTGCACCATAAAACTTTTGCAATTTTATGATCTTATTTATTGTTTTCCATCATTCCTATCAAAGCAGCAACATGCCACGATTCGATGCATTCCAACGAAGCAAGGCGATAAAAGCCGTTTTCATTTGAAGTGAGCAAAACAAAATCGCACACTTTATCGAGTGTGTTGGTATTTTTAGGAGCTTTCTTGGACAAAACAAATTGATTTCAACAATGCAAAGTTGCTACAATGTTCCATGTCATGATCGTGTTATTTATCATTTGTTCATTAAGTTTGGAATTGTCTTCATAAGTTGAGTGCAGGAGTGTCACATTTTGTTGGTCTCATAATGAACTCTTGGTATCGTTTCCTTTTTTAAAGAAAACCCAACATTTAAACTTCTTTGAACATATTTATCGGTTCTTCCAAACAAAGCTTATCATTTCGAAATCCTGACGAACTGATCATTTCTTCGCTTTCGTAGAAGGCTTAGAAAAGTCCAGTGATGATAGTAAACATCGTTTTCGCAACTTCACGGAATCTTAACCTTCCTGCAGGCTGTTTGTAGGCATTGTTCTCTTCCTGAGACAACAAATCAAGACTGTTTGTCTTCCTACGAAGCGCCTGTTTATTCTTTATGACAATCCGTCCCTTTCAAAGCTGGACCAATGGTATGGGAGATTCTAAAAGCTATTGTGCCTTACACACCCAGCTCACGATTTAAACCCAATGTCCGTCTACAGCATAACGGCACCGCACACCATGTTGCGCTGTACGTTTGTTCACACGTTACTCAATGGGATTTAACATGCCATGGCTGCTTTACAAATCCCAAACAAGTGTTTCGGGGCTACGCAGTAGAAATAAAAAATGCATCGTACTACATCCCACAAATTTGCCACCGAGAGCAAACAAGCAGGACGCAAATACAAAACCACACCCGATGTTACCTGTTGTATTGCTCTTCGTAGACTGGAACGAACGGTTGCGTTGGCGTTGGGTGGCGTTAAGCGTTAAAAGTACCCGGTACAATAAGAGACCTGTAATCAACCGGTTTCGAAGGAAAATTCTAATGGTGGAGTATCATTTCCATAACAATGATTTTCTTCCGCGGCCCTGTTGATGAGATTTCCTGAGAAATCAAGTACTTCATTGTGTCATTGTAATGTTGGTAATTTGATATTGATATAATTACATTTTTCAACACTCGTAGCGTGTCTGAGACAAATAACATTAAATTTTAGCATTCGCTTTAAAATAATTTTAAAATCTATAAAATTAATGATCTAACTAATCACCACAACAATTTTTCCAAAAAAAATTAAATTATATGTAATAGACGCAACTAAAATGTTTCAAAATTATGTGCTACACTTTTATGTCACAAAAACCATTTCGATGAGATTGGCTACGCATACTCGCTAGGTCAGCGTTTGGTACTGAAATTACACCTTGAAACGCTCTTATTAGTGCGTCTTTCTAGACCTTACACCTCGTCGTTCACCCTTTGATCATTACCACACACACAATTTGATGGTTTAAAAAAAAAACGTCATGGGAAATGAAAGCAGCAGTAAATTGATGTAGCACAGATCCGTGCCTGTTTTCGACACATTCCGGTGTAAGGTTGTCCTCGTTCGATTCGCTCGTTACGCGCACCTACCGATTTCGTCTCGTATTTTTCACCTACAAACACCGTCCACCGACAAGTATACCCACGTAGCAACACACAGAGAGATCGTACAGTTTGAGACCTCTGCGGTAAAGTAATGTGTAATTTGCACTCCACATAACTCCTCACACCCAGGGCACCCATTTTTTATTCCCGCTTGTACGAGAGAGGGAGTGAGCCAGAGCTGAGGGATAGAGGGAACGAGGGTTGAGATGAGCATAGAGTGTGTAAAAAGAAAGGAGAGAAAGAGAGGGCGAAAGAGAGAGAGAAAGAGAGAGAGAGAGAGAGAGACAGAATTGAAAAAAAAAATACATATGGCCTGTCTTTTGTGTTACCGTGCGTTGTTACAGTGCATACCACGCTGCGACAGCTGCAGTCTGCTGGACCGCTGCTTCCAGTGTCCACTGTCACGCCACTCGGAGTCGCGCGAGTGCGGCTGTCAGTTCGCGCTGCTGCACCGGGCGGACACGGACAGCTAGCATCCGGGTGCGGATGCGGCGGCCACGGTACCGACGGCCATCACGGCCACGGCAGCGGACACGGAGCCGCTGAACGCCCAGCCGCACCATTCGCATCCACACCTGGCCGGGGCACGCCACCACGTCGAGCCCGCGTCCTCTCACTCGCCGCCGGCGCACGAACGGCGCCATTCGATGGTGCCGCACGGTTCGCTGCAGCACGGCAGCCGGCAGCCGCTGCTTGGGCCGGGGGCCGGGGCGCCCGGGACGGTCGGCAACCACCGGCACGTGCATCCGCTGCTGCAGCGCCACCGCTCCGAGGATCGTCCGCTGCTGCGACACACCCATCACGGGCGGCAGGGCTCGTCCGGGTGCCAGCGTCACCTGACCAAGCCGCTGCTGCAGCGCCCACCACTGACGCACGCGCACTCCGTGCAGCAGCCGCCAGCAGCGACGACGATGACGCCGCGTCATCACGCACCGCACCACCACCATTCGCATCCGCGGCTAAGCCAAAAGCATCGCCAGAAGCTGTTCTCGCGCAGCAAACAGTACACCTCGGTGTGCAGCGGCGGTAGCAACAGCACGAACTACGCCGCGGACAGCGGTGGCACACGCAGCCGCTCCTCCCGGGAGCACGCGGACGATGATGTCGAAGCCTGCGTAAGTGTTCCATCCCGTACACCTACCACCACCACCACCACCACCACCACCACCACCAC
>KI915041.1:21020717-21101028 GCA_000473445.2 Anopheles farauti
CCACCACCACCACCACCACTACCACCACCACCACCACCACCACAACCACCAACTACACAAACACGCCGACGATCGGCCAAATTCGAAACCCTCGCCCTTAACAACCGGTGGCGATGCTTAAACAATCCGGCTCAACGATCCACGTTCAAGCCAAGGCCCAAACAACACATACGCACGCAAAGCACATCCCCTGGCTTAAATGTTTCGTGTGTTCGTGTGTGCGTGCGTCTGTCTGTGCAACCATCGAAAGCTGACAGAATGGGCCAACCCGACACACCATGCGAGAAGAAAGATGGAGCCGATGGAAAAATCTCATGCCAAACCGGTTCCCGTTTTTGTGTGGTGGTGTGTGTGTTGATGTGTGCGTATGTGTGTGTTTGTGTCCAAGCCCGTGGTGTCGTGGAGTCCCAAGCGAACCTCACAAAAACACAGACACGCAGATACACTCAGTAGTACACACGGTTAGTGTTACCGGTCCCAAAAGTAGCGTGTCCGAAAGTAGTAGAGAACCTGTGCTGTTGCTGCTACCGAACCTTATTCACCTTAGCCACCATCCGTCCCGTTTTGGGTGCCCAGTTCTCGGGCATTTTAACGAGCGACTCATCGTACATTACCGTGTCCACGTGTTGCCAACCGGTGTGTCTTGTAGGATTCACCCAGTAGAAGGCCTGTGTAACCGCTCTGTTTACTGTCGCCCGAACTGACAGGCAAACATTAGTACAGCTTCCGTATACGCTCTCTCGCTCTTTGTCTCTCTCTCTCTCACACTATTTTTCTCGTTTCACACATTCTCGCTCTCTCTCTGTTTCTCCCTGTATGTTTCCGCTATGTTTCACCTGTTCCGTGTCGTGTGTTGTCTATCTTTATAACATGCTGTAAATATTATCGTCCAGTATACCACAATAGCGTTGAGATAAAAACATGTACAATATCTAGTTACAAATGGAACATACCCTAGATCCTGCTCTTGAAACATGTTGAACTTTTTTGTTTTAAATACCACCGACCAAGTAGTGTAGCGTGAAATCGATTAGACGTCAATTTAGTATTGGGCATTGAAGTGGGCGGGCTTTTATGAAATAAACAATTTTTTTTATAAACTCTGAATGTCGTATTAAATGCACTTTGATTTATTTTCAGCAGTAGTGCACCATATCGGTATGCGCAAAAGTGTTCGCTTAGCATTTCAGAGCGCTTCATAAGATACATTGTTGTGGTACCAGGTGGATAAGGTTCCAATCGGCACAACGCAAGATCACTCTGTCTACTAATCGGCTGCGCTTCTCTTACTAACATTTTTTCTGACAAACATCTCTTTCTCCTGCATTTCCTGGTTCCTTTCTCAATAGTAACCGCCGTCCCGGCGCCATCGTCATTCTGTGACCGACTCGGTGGTCCCACAATCGGTGCTAATTCCGTTTATCCGTACAGTAGTTACTACCGTCCTGTTTTCTACGAATTCGTACCTTCTTAAACACTTACGGAAGTGACAGCAGCGGCTCCTTCCCCCCAGCAAATCAATCACAATAATTGCTCTCACACAGTAGGATCCTGTAATGTTTACAAATAAACTTTGACATTCATAAACAAGGAAGCCGAAATGAATTATTTCGTTTGCGTTTTGAATAGCGCGTATCGTAGATTGATTCGGCCTCTCCCGCCCCCGGCACCACTAGCCCAATGTCACGCGTTGATAGTTAAATTCTAGGTACTAGAGCGAATAAAAGATTCATATCGACATTGCCGCTGCTTTCTTGAGTGAAAGATAAAAAGGCCCTATGATTACTCACCTTGAAATAGGCGCCCACTAGCGTACCGGTGGCGTTTCTCACCGTATCGGTGAAGCGTGGGAGTAAACACACACTCACGGCAAACAGAAAAGAACCTTGATCGTGCCCTTCCCATCCGCAACCTTGGTGGCGAGTGTCCCGAACATTAACGACTCTGCCAGAGCCAGTGACCCCACCGAAAGTGTGTGCTTTTACGTGTGTTTCTGTGTGACTGCTACTGCCGATGCCCATTACATTTGTGACCATCATGGAAGGACGGTTTGTCGTGTAACCTTAACCTTTCGCGCAATGGTACGTAGCGTGTTGGGGAGAACGAGAACCAGGCAACACAGAAACCACCGCCCCCGTATGCCTTCTTATCGACCGGCGCCTGCTTCTTTGTTCTGCTCTCGCCAAAGCAGCTGTTTGGTTTACGATTCGCCTCAATCTGTCGATGAAAGCTGTGGCATTTCGTCGAACGGAACACAAACCCCGAACCAACCGGACGACTAATCGGCACGGTCGTTCGCAGGTTAGCATCTCACGGCAACCGGAGCCCGGAGCCCGGAGCCCTCGCACAGTTTGCTGACTGATTTAGGTCCATTTTTGGCAAAAGCAACCACACACCGCTGCTGTGTGCGGTTTGGCACGCAATTTTACCATTTTGCTCGTTTGCTTTATCGCTCGTTTAAACGCTGAGGCTGATGAATTGTTTCCGATTGCGGCGTACCATGAAGACGGGCCTGTGGGGCAAGATAAGTAGGCTGATGATGGAATGCCTTCGTGGTATTCAATGCATTCCTCGTTATTGGCCTAGATTGTGGCTTAATGGCGAAAGTTAAACATGTGACAGCTCATTTAGGGATGATTATCGGGAACTAAAGAGGGGAGGGGCACGAATGTGGGAAGATTGGGGAGTTAAATTGAACGTAAATTAATTGATCCGGATATTTTTAGCGTGTATTTGACGTGGCCGTAGAAGTGTGCTTTCACATTAAGTTGACTTGGGAGGATCGCTTTACATCTCATTTTTATTTTTGAAACATGGCTTAAATAAGTAATTCGACAATTTAATTGCGAAACAAATAATGATTTTTTTTTCGACTACTTCCAAGAGCGATCGGTAAACTGTCTTATATCGGGCAATGGAAGAATATTCGGAAAATTCAATATTTTAATAAGCTACACATGTGCTGACTATGAAATCGATAAATCTGTTTTCTTCTAAACGGCGCGTTTTCCAAACTGTTGTCCATAAAAATGGCGACTTGATACCAGCGCAAACAGAGCCGCTCACTGCGAGTCCATCCTCCAAACACAAACACCTTCGGCCACCTTCCATTGACCAGACCTCGGAGGGGGAAAACCACGTCAAGCAGACAGTCAAGCTATCCCCATCGTCCATAACATCGAACGGACGTAGAAAATTATTTACAATCAACCTTTATTTGACCGTTCCGTAACGGCCCATTTGCCGTAAACAATCCTTCCAGCGCTCACCATATCGACACGACCAGCACAACTCAACCGGCCCGTGTGTGGTTAAGATGTTCACCGTGATGTGTTTTTATTTTGGCGATGGTGGTTTTGCTTTTTCCGACCTATCATCCCGCTAACGCCCCACAACAACAAGCAACACCAACTGTGGTCACGTGCAGCTCATCAACACTGCGGTCGAAGCGACATTATAATCAACACTAGCAGCGAGCCACGGTCGTTCGCAAACCATCAATCGGTGCCGGTTGGTGTCTTTTGGTTCGGTTCGCATTCGATACGGCACCGAACGGAAAGAGGAACTGAGGCAACTGTTTGCCAGATATGCTGACCCATCCGGCCGAGGTGTTGCTTTGCGTGCCACTGCACAACTTTGAAACACATCGCATCGCATCGGGCTGCAAAACCGTGTAGAAAGCGTGGCAAGGTGTGCTAATTATTTACACGCTCACCGAGTTTTTGCACAGCACCACCGTATGCTCTGGTACGGTACCACGAAGGATGGTGTTTCTGGGTAATGGGAAAACTTTCCACGGATTGTTTTCCACGCAATGGTTGATAATTAGTGATCCGCATGCTGCTACTGCAGTGCAGGCAGGCACAACTTGGGAAGGAAAATTGATGCGCTGGGGAAGAAATAAAAGCTTTGCTCTCGGTTTATGCTGGACTAAAAACCAGCATGGGACGCTTTTATATACAACTATTACATCAGAAGTATTACGCCTATTAGATGTGTTACAAAGCAATATTTTATGTTAATTTTTATCACAATATTTTAAATATAGCATCGTAAAATTTGCTTTATATTGATAAAATGTTCAAAATTTAAATTATACTAAACTTGATTGACAGTTGAAACACACTTCCTGTATTATAAATGCAGTAGCTCTAACAATGACAAGAGCATTGTGTTCCAATTAGCCAAAGCTTCTCACTGGTGAAACGGAAAGAGATGATTGGCTTGTGTTTTTCTATGCAGAGCGCCGATCGTATGTAGGTGCAGAAAATTGGGTTTATTGTGACTTGAAATTAAACCCCTATCTCGTAGAATCATGCAATTCCAACCGTACAGTGGCATCGGTAGTGGTATGTGTTCGTTGTGCAACAACCTGTGCATTCTGCTTCGTCGATCTGTTTGTATGGTGTTGTATTTTTATAACTCCTATAATTACCCTCTTCCTACTTCATTCCTCGCTTCAAATACTAATTAACTTCAAAAATGAAGGTCTTACACTGAACCGGGAGAAACACAATCATGCGTCCTGGGCAAGATGTCGTGATCATTTGTATGTTCAGTTCATTTGGCGTGATAGTGGAAGAGACACTCGACAGCCACACGTATTTTATTTGAAGGGACCATTCGGGAAACAGCATGAGTACCACTCCAATCAACAGTAGCTGGTTTGCATCGAAACTAGCAGCTATCGTAGCGGACCAAGAGAAAAAAAAACGCAACAGACCAACGGGTCGGGTCGTGCGTTGCATCGATTTTTTCCTCACCCGCTGCCAGCCAAACCTCCCATACTATAGAAACCAATCGGATATCCTTCGATCAGCATGACATCAGAATTTGTCATTACGGGCAAACTCACGCAGACAGTTGCCGTTCGTTCGTTACACGCACGCCAAACGCAGGGAGGGGAAGATGGCAGGGAAGCAGAAATAAAACTCATCGATTTTCCATAACTTCCTACCCATTGTTGTCGCCATTGTAAGACGAACGGCAGGAGAGGAAGTACCGTGCCTTCGGCACGCCGTCGGTGGTACAAAAACATTGTTTATGTGCGTTCGGCTGAAAGTATATTGATCACCGTTCCAGTAGCATTAACACAAACTGCATGAGCCGCCGTCTATCGGCGGCGTCTATCAGTGGTGACTCTTATTTCAAACCTCCCTGTCCACGTTTACGTACCCCCCAAGCCCATGACGTTCTGTCAGTCAGCGGTCGATGAGAGTGCAGTGTTGGTAAATTGTCTTCTAGAACCTAAGGGAACTGCGTGACAACTTTAACGAAGTCGATACTGTGACATGACATTCAAGGCTATCGGACCTCGTCGGACCAGTGCTATCTATTGTGTCCGAAATTTTATTTTTGGTACACGGCGTGGTCTGCCCGAAATAGTGCACTCGTCGTGGTTTCGCAAGGTGGTGATATTATGAACCAGATAAAATGATCATCTTTTTCCACCACGTTAACTTTACCTTACCAAGCTGCTGTTTGAAGTTGCTGTTATTCTTCGACTAGGGGAGAACTTCTTCTGCGAGACGGATATATTGTTTACCTCATAAATCATACCAAGGGTAGAATTACCGCACAGGCATGGTTGTGGATCGTTAGTTTGATTAAGCCATCTTAAAACGCCATCATGCGCGTTCCTCACTTTCTACTAATTGCACAGTGAACGCATTTCATAAAACAAGAGCGTCATTGTATGAATAGTAAAGTTTCGATTTTCGCTCGGTTTTCATATTGTTTTAGTTAAATTCTATTCACTTTTAATTCTGCCTTTTTTATCATTTTGTTTACCTAAGAGCCAAATAATTTTCAAACGTTTATTAGTTCAAACCATACTTTTGTTTTAGCTATAACGAGTAGAAAATTCTTCCGTTTCTGTTCTCCCAGTTCGCTTCACTGTGCAATGGAGACGCCTGGTGTTTTACAAGAGCGAATGTTTCAATGCGGTCGCCTGGTACATGGTACAGACGCGGTGCATCTAAATTCAACCCGAATGGGAACCGAAAGCGTTTGCGTCGTAATAGAGAAGTGTGAACGCATGATTTAAAGCACTCATAACGCGTTCCACGTTGTAAGATTTTTCGCGTGAAAATTATTACTAGCTCAGACAAAGAGCTCGTGAACGTAAACAAGCACACGCTCACTCGTATAATGGCCCTGATAGGATGGGATTCCCGACTGTGCGCCAAGTTGGATATGAAATTGACGAACTATCGGAATAAATTTAGCTCACACACATTACGCTCTAGTACGTAGGCGGCATGCTGGTCGCATTACGGTATCGATATCTCGAACCAACACCCGCCACACATAATGGAAGCACTCGAATCGAATCGAAATGTGCACTGACGCCGAAGACGGCGACGGTGCTCACAAAGACCGTGCTCGCCTTTCTGCGTGGGTGTGTATGTGTGTACGATGAATCATCGTTTCGTTCGCGTATCCAAAGTCAGCTAGTTCGACCGCGGAAGCGAAACCCACTCTGTCGGCACGGCCGTTCTGACCTTTCGATGCACAGCTGCGGCAGAGCCAGGTGAGCGCCGTAAAAATAAATAATGAAGTGTTTAGAAATAGCTCGGTTTAAAATTATTAATGGTCTTGGTATGGTTTTACCCGCTGGAAATCCATTTGCAGAACGCGAACGAACTCTGCAAGTCTGTTTGGAATGGTATCGAGTTTTTTTTTCTTCTACGAGTAACACCTTTGATTCTTCGTTGTTGGAAAGGCATAAAATTGCCTAAAAGAGAAGCAACGCTGGAAATATCTAGTACATATTGTTGTGATGAAGATCATTTGAAAATTCGGTAAAGAACCCTTATTGTATTGTTTTCTTCTCTGGTGCTCCTGAATAAGAAACCAGAAATTACAAACAACCAAGTAATGCATCGTTATTTTCCACAAAAACCTTCAACCTACTTTGCTTGTATAAAAAATGTCACAGTCATTTATTCAAATAACTCGTAAATGCTCATGAACATGAAGCAAAAAACTTAATATGATTATTTTTTTTCCCGTCAACAAATCCGCTCTGTGCGCACTCAAAACATATTTTATAGCACAACATGTGTGTAATGAACCGTTACACATACATCAGCCGCTGCTGATGATGATTGTGTTTTCATCCTTTATTTTATCACTGTCGTCATACCGAATCACAGCCGATCAAGCATAATTTATTTATCATTTCGAGGTTGACTACTTCCCATTCCCATTCGACACTTCACTACTGCATTTCATCAAAACTTGCACAATTGGCTTGAAACACACAAGGTCTTTGGTGTTTTTATTTTGGTGAGAGTACCGAACACCAACCAACGACACTTTCCCGGGGGTCATAATTTTGTTTAATAATTGTATCATTTTGTCCGTTTCGTGTGCACGGTACGTGTGCTCACGCAAAACTCCTAATACACGCACACACTTATACGTAAACTTACTGATGTCATTGACGATTGCCTATCGTGATCCTTGGACCCTGAGCGCACGCATCCGTGTTTCGTGCCCTGCTCACCTGCTCCAAAACCACTTCGCGGACCGGTGGGGATGAGTTTTTGCTAGCGAAACGAATGAACAAAAAACCCACCTTTGGCTCCGGGCCCTATCCTCTCACCTTCTGGTGCAAGTAAGCAAACTTTTATCGAAATAAAACTTGGTATATTTTACTTTTTTTTCTTCTCTTGTTTTGCTACAACTACTGCTGCTTCGTTGCTGTTGTATCATGCGCTTCCGTTCGTTTTCCACCGGCAAACTTTTGCCGGTTGATGATGTTATTTTTTAATCCCACCCTTTAAGCAGCTTAAAATGCGAGCACAGCACACCATGCTTCGGCACACCGTTGCTGCTTCGCTGCTGTTGGTGCTTTTTTCTTTCCATAGGAACATCACGCTGGTTTTACTCGCACATGCAACGTTTTTTTTTCCCACTGCTATGCTCACTACCAATCAAATTAGGTTCCATCAACCTGATTCATGGAAACTATTTTGCTGTACAGCAGTAAAACAATTTAAAAAAAAAAACCAAACACCCGAACAGAAGCGAAAGAGTTCGTTGCACGCAACACTCAACTAGATAACGACATACAGGCGCACACTCGCACGTATAAAGCAGCACGTTTTACTTGTACAGAACGCTCCCCCTATCGGGTACGAGGGGAAAAAAGGATGTTATTCTTGGGTAAAAAGCATTATGAGAACATGTTTTCTATCTTTTCCAACGAACCGTACAGTCGAACTGGAAATATCCACTCGTTCCAAACGAACCAACAACGGCATGTCTTGACATCGAAATAAATATATCAAACCCTTGGAAGCGAAAATTGACACCATCATTGTGATCATGACCCAGCTGGTGGAGAATAATACTGCTAATCGTTTATTGATCACTCTATTCCACCGTCCAAAAAGCCCATCAAGGATCCGTCGATTTCGCGCGCTTCCATCGCATCGTTTGGAAAACTTCTCTCGCCAACTACTTCGATAAACGAGATAAAACCATCCAATTGCTCTGAAACCACTCTGTCAATGCAATTTTGTATCTGCCCTGTTGCTGGTTTCATTCGCACACGGTCCGGTTCGAAACCGGACAGTTTGATGGCGGTGTTGCCAGCATCGTTAGTTGAGCACATAAACTAAATGAGAACACTGCACAGCGTCCAGATGAAGGAACGTGTCGATTGCATGATTGACCGCACGCCCTGTGTGCCGTTTTTCGCACGGAATGGCCAGCTCGTTCAGCATTGATACCGAAAGTAAATCGAAATGTTGGGTTGAGGTAGATCCACAGACGAAATGCGTTCGCCCGTGCGTCGCATGATCGTGCATCGTAAACTTCAACGAGTTGCCATCAAGTTTTGCTGTTCATCAAGGCGCTGATGGATGCAGTGCTGATGTATCTACATTAATTAAACCACTCACATAAGTGAAACACATTTGCTGCCGTCGATGAAATCGTTTTGTGTCTCGTTAGTTGAAAGGATGATTTTTTTCAGGTTTTATTTTTATTTCTGATTGCAGTCACGTTTGTGATACATTGGAAAGTAATAGTTTTTTTTTCATACCTCTCTTATACAAATAGTAGAGAAGAACTAATTCCAAGTCGTTAATGCATATTTCTGGGTGGGTTATGGTATTTTAGTACTTTAGTTTTATAATTAAATAAGTTCATAATGAATACTAATAATTTATGTTTCTTTATAACAGCAATATTCATTTGTAAAACTAAATCTCTGATTGGGATTTGCAACATAGTTTAATCTAAAAGCAAAATCCACAATTCAAGGATAGTTTTCTAGCATAGATCTTAAGCTGCTGTAAATTTATCTGCTTGTAGTAGTTCTATTTATAATCGTTTAAAAGTATTTAATTGATTTATTGTATATTATTTATTTAAATATTATTTTATTAGACTCAATTAAATGATCCATACACAAACTCTTTTGTAATAGCTCCAAAGCTGTCATCGCTATCTCTTCGTTCCTATAGAAACAGCTTTCCTTGTAAAAAGCTTAATTTAATCACAAAATCAACAATCTACCACTGGCAAAACTTTGCTTTCTCTCCTCCTTGATTCAACGCTTGCTGCCATGAATTTCCTCAAAAACTAGAAGTTAAATGCCTTATAACCACACACCCTGCTGAACTGCTTGTCATATGAGGAAACACTTTATCACACCGCACACCAGTGGTGAACGAAATGCCGTGAAACTTTTCCACCCCACATTCTTCCACAACCCGGGTATGGTTTCAATCGAAAATCGCTTTTCAACCATCCCATCTCACTTGATACTGAATATAGCATAATCAAGCGGTAATGAAAAAACGGAAAAAAATTGCACAAAACAATTGGAACCCATTCCGTACCAGACACGCTTACACTTGCCAACGCTTAAAGAGCACTCCTATAAATATCGCACAAAAGATCGAAAAGAACAATTATAATTAAACTCATTCAATTCACGATGCACGAACGATGGCGGAAACTTTTTACGATCCCGTCGTGTTTGGGTACCATTGTTAGTTTCCGTTGCCGGCGTTGCCGGTGGTAAATCCGTTGTGAAAGCCACTTCACTATTCAGAGCATAAGCTTTCATCGATGCTTTTAAAAGCTGTCTCCGCATCGACACTCGCGCCGGTTCAGTGCACAAACTTTCTTATGTATCTTTTGCCGGCAGCTGGGCCGATATAACCTTCCACCCTGCTTAAGTCTTTTCCAGCGTTTTCTCACCGATCCGCCTGTTAAGAGGTAGTTGTAGTCGTTGGGAACGTTTATGAAGTAAGCTGTAGTATCGACCCCAAAACCGTTTGGCTTTTCATGTACTAATAAGTTGAAACTCTTCTCTATAAATGTAACCCGTAGTTCCTCCATTTTCACCTAGTATCCAAAGCAGCCTCATCTAGACAGTAAACATTGAAATTTACCCTTTTGTATTACCGCACAGTAAATTCACTTCCACTCTCTCTATCCAGAAGTGCACCGACACCAGCTATAAACACAACAATGAATGCAGATTTCAATCACGTTGCCATCGGTTTTGCTTTGGCACCATCGCTATCGACGAAGAGTTCTATCTACTTCTCCTCTGCTTCTGTACTTGTATTGAGTGAACCACTTTTTAAGTAAGGCTTTAAGCGTTCCAATTACATTTACGCTCGGAAGATTAAACACTACTATTAACAGCTTCGCTTTGATTCACCTTTCTCTTTATCTCTCTCGCTAACTCTCTATGTCTTGCTCTCTTACTGAAGCTGTCTGTCTGTCTGTCTGTCTGTCTGTATGTCTCTCGTTTTTCATCACACCAAATGTCAAACAAACACACACGAGCCCACAGAGATACACCGCTGTTCTCTATGATCTTCTTCTGACAATGTGTTTTATTTTATTATACTTCAACTTCCTATCAACCGAAACTGAATCAAGTGCACTCGAAAATATGAACAAACCAAATAAATACTTCCACTCATAGACACACACACATCACAAACGATATCTGTAGCCGTTTCAACTAATCTCGTTATTGATCGATTCTTTTTCCCTCCCTTGCTCCTATTTCTTGTCGTACCTGCGTGCTTGGGGTGTTTGGTTTTTCAATCGGGGCTCCGATCGATCGATTGATCTTCCGGGTGCCTTCTCCGTCTTCTCCTACCAACAACACCATCTCTTTCTCCAACACCATCACCACCACCATCACCACTATCGTCACCTATCCCGTATCCTTCCTCTTTGGGTGGGGCACGCGCTCGACAGCCTTATCATCCGTGGCCGGAGGAGCCATCCTCGGTGATCTCGGAACGTTGCACAAGGGCCCGTATCAACTCGGCCATCTTCGTGTCGTCCGAGGGTAAGGGGTTCGACTCGATCGAGTTCATCCGGCGTTACGGTTCTCAGAGCGTCCTCTGTCGAAAGGCGAAGAGTGCCGAAAACGTGTCGGCCTCCGAGCGACAGGTGAGTTTTGCTAAGTGTTGTTGTGTTCTTTTCTCACCCACAACCCCCGATCCACCTCACACTGTCTTTCCCCCCACTCTGTCACTCTGCGTGTCTGTTCAGTGTGAATTACTGTGATTTTTTTCATGTGTGCGTTTTGTTGTGTGTGTTTACGGGTGTGTTTGTTTGTGTTGTTTTCTATGCTTTTTCCGTCTACCATCCCTCCTGCGGTGTATCCGAGCGACCCGGCAGCTCTGCGTCACTGAACACTGAACCCGTGTTCACCGTGAACGGAAGACAGTTTGTTGTTTGATGTTTTAATGTCATTATCATGTTTACAGTGGCCTCGTTGCTGTGAGGGGTTAAATTTAATTAATAAATCACTTCCCCTTGGATTGACCGTGTTGCCACGGTCGCGTTCACCAGAGCTGTAAGAGCACGACAAAGCGACAAAGCACCATCCCGTTTGTTGAAAGCACCAACTAGTTTTATTTTACTACAACTCACGCACACGCAACGAACACCTATAAATCCATTTCTGTTTGGAGAGCGTGTTGAGTTCTCGCAAAGTGTTACAAATTTGGATAACAGTACTCACACTATTCGATCAAATTCACCTGCACTCCCGTCCGGAAATGAGTTTACCACCCATTTGAAGCTTCTTCACCCAATTTGATGTTGTTAATCTGTTTTATGTGTGTTATTTACAGTTTTATAAATGTGTTTACATGTGCTTGAAAAAGTGTCAATACGGGCAGCACCGGCTGATAAACAGATTTATCACTAAATATTAAATACTGAATATCACCTAAAGGTATGCAATGGATAATGAAGCAATGAAGCAAAATTTTCCTCGTTTTCTAGCCATTTTTTATGAATAAAAGCTTCCATCGGATATGAGAACCTCAAATTAAACAGCTTTCACTCAGATAGTTTTCTTAAACCGATTATTCATTCGACAGTTTGTCGTGTGTATTGCATCGGAAACATTTTACCCCAAAAGTATGCAACACGCCCGACATCTACGATTTTTAATAACTGCAACAAACTTTAACTATTCGTTGGATGTTTATTTGAACTCGGTTGGGAAATTATTCGATGCTCATTCATTCTCATAAGTTTCTTTTGATTCATAAATTGCGATATTCGGTTCATTTTCACTGTGCTTCTACTATTGACAAACCATATTTCCCTGTAGATAGCGCCTCTTCCTGCCTTCGTCGAAATGGGATGTAATTTCTGCGGTACACTGGTTTTCGTGACCCTCATCGAATTCTGAGTCGTAAAAATACCCACAAGCTAGCCCGCTAGGTTTGGAGACAAATAAGCACTCAAGCAAGCCTTTTAGCGCACATCACGTGATGGTCGTTTGCACAGATGTTGTAGGCCCAGGTCGAGATCACTCGCGATCGGTAGGATGATGATGATGATAAAAAGAATGCTCGATCGAGGGATAGGAATATTCCACCACGTATGCCTGCTCACTCATCACCCCCACCCTCACTCACCTACCCAAGTTATGTCGCTCTGTTTCACCCGTAGTACAATGTTTTTCCGTGTGTGTTTTAAGTGTTTTTGAGTGTTCTAGATGTTCACCACATTGCGAAAGCTAACCAAAGTGTTGAATCCCTCGGGGTTGTGTGTGTGTGTGTGTGTGTGTGTATATAGAAACATCCCTGTCGCTGTAGTACCCACCAAAGCACACAAGAACTGACCGGAAGCGACGTCGTTGACGCCACTTGCAATGTGTTTTATATATGAACGTTAATATTCTCCCATACCCTAGCCAATATTTCCCATCCTATGCTGACTCCTTTTCCACTTGAATGTTTTGACATTTTAACGCAACTAACCGCGTGTCCCTTTACATTTCCACAGCGACGGTTTTCTGAGTACCCGGAGTGGGAGACGGAGGACAGTACGACGGGTAACGGGACGTCTGGCCACGCGGCTAGCAACACGCGACGGAAAAAATCGCTCCGGCAGGACTCGATCGAACTGGTGGAATGCCACAAGGAACCGGTGGCGGTGACAGTACCGGTACCGCCGGTACCCAGCGTCACGCCCGGTGCCCTACCCGTAGTAGCCGGCACGACGGCAACCCTCGTCACGGTCGGTGTTCCGATCGCGATCGGTAGTAAACCGGTGGTGGCTTCCGCTGCTGCCGTTGCAGCAGCAGCCGCCGCCGCCGCCGCCGCAGCCGCCAGTGCCGCCTCGAATACAGGAATCGTCAAACCGACGCCAAAGCTGTCCAACCTGCCGACACTGTCGGTGTCCGGACCGTCGCCACCGCACGAGGAGGAATTCCTGTAATGTATTCCCGTTTCGCATTTACGTTACGCCTTCGATTGTTGCTTTTTGTCCTTCCCGTTCATGCGCCTCCATCCCTGCATAGAAACAGTCGACCCACATGATTCCCTGCCTGTGCAGTGCGCTCCTGTAGCTTACCGAAAACACCAAAACGACCAACTGCCCGTACGATCGGGCGAACCCTTGCCATCGTTTTTCATCCGCGTCGCTGTACATTTAGATCGATAGAATGTTCCGACTGTCTGTAGAAATGTTTCATATCAAACGCGGACTAGTGGTAAACCAGCTTTCAAGACCCTTTGAAGTGACCAGCTTTCTGGTGTGTTGTGGAGATAGAAAAATTTCACACGGTCACTTCAAGCTCGGTCTGTAAATAGTAGTGAACGTGCTTTATATCATACTGTAGATCTTACCTTACCATCCCTTCAACGTTGTAGCTACGAATAGTCGTTAAGAAGCCCGCGAAAAAACACATACTATTTCAGGAGACATCGCATTGCTTTGAAGCATCAATTCACTGTGCAATAGAGTCGAACGAAAATCGTTCAGTATGGGAAAATGCATGTTTTGTGAATTACACTTTTTGGGGCTGTGATAATGCTAATGCTTCCCGAAAGTTACCATTCACAATGATTTATCATTTAATCATAATGTACTCAAACCTTTTTTAAAATAATTTTGCATACAAATTCGTGTCGTGTCTGATTCCGTGGTTGAATAAAGATAAATTATTTGTCCCTCTTTTATTACCTAAATTAGATCACATTACTTTACAACATTTATGACCGAAGTAATTGTTGAATGCCGTGTATTACGTACAGCATATAATAAGTTGCTAATAAAGAAGTTGAAATTATTTATTCTATTTTAAAATGATTTTAGCAACAAATTTACGTTTCAAAGCGATGCGATTCTCATCATCCGTACCATTAACGAAGCGTCTGTTAACAAGTAAACCAAACAAAAACATACTGTGACATCGAAATCTTAGCACTAACGAAATGTTGACTGTTTTTAAACGTGGTTTTATTTTTCTACACTGTTAAACTTGACCGATCAACTGTGAAATGTTGGCATACTTGGCTGATGAACAAAGTGAACAGAAGCTTAAAGTTTGTCTTTATATTCATATACACAATTATCCATCTAGAAGCTAAGTAATCATACAATGCAATTCCTTGCTATTAACTAATGTTCCGTAAATGGGCAATTCGAAAATATGCTTAAAAAATGCTCCTACAACGCACACGCTCATATCAACTGTTCAGCAATCTCGTACCACCAAATGAGTTACTCAAAATCACGGAACTGAAAATAACCAATACTGACTAGTATTACTAGCACACCACGATTAATACCCATAAACCTCACCAAAAGCGCACTCAAATAACGTATCTGGACAAAACCGTCATCATTCCGTTGACTTTGACCTTTAACACCTCGCGTTGAGGCGCGGGCGAGGCGATAAAATCGAAGAAAAAATCGAAATTGGAATCGTTCCCAAGTGTGCACGACACTCAGGGGAACGGTGCGAACTACCAGCCGACTCAAGCACAAATCGGAAAAAGAGCGACGAAATGAAGGACGAAACTTCGCTAGAATTTGATACAGTTTGATCTTTCCGATCTGATGTCCCATCAGGCAAGTTGTGCTGAGGGTAAACAATACGAGTAAATGTATTGACTTTGTGAGGATGATGATTCGATTGGCCCTTTGCCTGTGTCCCGATGCTGCGCGTTTCTAACGTTGTCTTATGGCTAATGTCGCCACGAGAGTGGAGATACAAAAAAAAAGGTATACAGACCGCTGTCCGAAATGGTCTGGTCGAATTGACCATCCGAATGATGAGATAGGTTTATTTTGGGGATAGGTTTTTGCTTCATTTTTCCTTGCCTATGACGAGATGAGCATCCTTGTCAGGACTTGACTTTTTTTTTTGCTAGCTTTCAAAGCATGGATTTGAGCTTGAAGGGGATGTCAACGTGTTCAGTGTTTTTTTTTTGTACGATTTCTCTTGGAAATCTATGGGCAATTCCTCATCTGATGGTCTGTCAGTTTCACTCGACCGGACTGGATCGTATATTCGTTCATTCCACTTCATTCTGGAGCTCGTCAGTTTTGTACCTCCTCTTTGTCACAAGTAGCGACCTTCCTTCGTTCCGATTTCAGTGGCAATGGTCGCATTTTGAGTTTTCGATTAATGTGCGTTCAGTTGGTGAACGATGGTGGTTGCACTGGGGTGTGGTGCTCTTGTAGGAAATACCATCACCCAGCAGACCGAACCACTTGACTCGACCACCGCTCTTACGAAAATAATCAAACGCTGAGAGGTTCTATGCGGCTTTTGTGCCCAAAGCTGAACGGCCGTAAAAATAACATTGACGAATTCGTTACCATCGGAAGCCGCTCTTGCGTTTGAGTTTGAGGTTGAGGTTGAGGTTGAGGTTGAGGTTGCGGTCCATCGGTTCCCTCCACTCTTGATCGTCCTTATTTGGCGATAGGCATCCAAATCATCAAATTGTCAAACCCTATGCCGCCCGTACAGTTAAACCCAACCATTTCTTTTCCAATTCGCTCCACCCCGGCACCAGAGCTAGCGGTTTGATCTTTCGTGTCTTCAGAAATTCAATTATGCAAATCACGAGTACGAAAATATGTAAACTATCATCCATCGCTCCGGGTCGGATCCCCATCTGTTCCGTGGGACGTGGGGTCTATTGTTTCTACGGCAAAAGGGATTTGTGTTTCACATTTGGTCGGATTACATGGTGCTTTGCTCGATGAAGTGGCACGGTATTGTGGATTATCGGTGTGCACACCTTCTACTCCCACCGGACTCTAGACCGGCGAAGCAAAACTCAAGCAGTGGGAGCTTTTTTGTGGGACAGCGTTATTTTATTCCCTCCTTAGAAGAAAACATAAAGGGCCTTAAAGTTGCAAGCTAGAAAAGGCGCTGCGATGACAGTTGAGGCGCATGTTTTAGCATTGTTCTAGGCGAAGGGTTTTTATGTAAATTTAAAGATCGTGCAGCAAAATATGTTACAGCAAGCGCTACTTTTCTGTTTCCCAACATATAATTTCATGTTTCAATTGAAACAAACTACAAATTATCGCCTATAACAATGTGGATCCGATTTTGTAAATTATTTTACTGACCAAAAAACATCCAGCGGTGCTTGGTAAATAAATTAAATTTATTCATCAATACTTTGGAATCCATAAATTAACAGAGAATTTATGATCCAATTGTTATTAATTCCGATGGATGAGTTTCCCGTACTTTCTCGCTTCTGATCGGTGGTCAACCGAACGGCAATAATTAGGTTGTGTTCATTACCATCCATTCAACCGTTTAACCACATCGGCTTAATCACATGAACCGCAAAACACGAACCTGAACACAAAAACACATTCAGAATGCAACCGTAGAAAAGAGAAGTGATGAAATGCTCAACGGGTTTCAGTCGTGATAAAATAGATGTTTTCATTGAAAAGCAATAAGTTTCTATAACAACGTCATTATATTCAGATAATCTTGAAGTGACATTGAAACACAAGTGTATTAGATTCTTCATAATCTTTCTTTGGGTTTCGTCTATAACGATACGTGTTCTGCATGCGTCCAGCGAGCTGCTACGCCACGGATTTAATGCAATAAATACTTCCCCATTTTTACCCATACCAAACGGATGTTCAAAACCGGCGCTTTCCCGTGCACTTTTTCCCAGCAACTGTGCACATCCTGAACCGCGCTGTAAGTAAACGCTTCGTTTTTCTGGCATCCGCTTGGGAAAACATGTCACGCTACGGAAATTACTGCATCCGCTCCAATAGCAAATGGCAGTAAGTGGTTGAAACAGCGGAGAAAACGGTGAAGCATTTCTTTTTTTAGCATTTTCTAGCAACCTCATAAGAATAGGAGGTGATGTTGCGCTAGTGTGACATGTAGCGGATGGCACCTCGATAAGATTGGTAAATTTCAAACCGGTGCAACGCCGTGTAGTATGCTACGTTGGAAGCGCAAATCGAATACTGGAAGAATGGAATGTATCCCACTCGAACCTCGCGCATCTGGTCCGAAGAGGCACTTGGTGAAATGGCAATTCCTTAGCGCTCGAGGCACCTTGGTGTACGGATGTGAGTGTGTGTGTGTGTATGTACTTGACCGGATTTCGATTACAGCATTATTATCCGGTCGCGCGCCACGCTTGAAATGCTTAGCAAATATTGCCATTTCCCTGTGCAAAGTGAGCGCAACCTTGCCCGAAGCGGGGTAGGTGCATCCTTGCGTGTGTCATTGTTGTTAGCATCGGGTAGGTACGGGCATCGATTCCCTCGGCAAGGGAGAAAACCTCTTTAAACACGAAGGACCTACGCTCGTATGAAATGACTTTTGGCTTTATCGAAGCAACACAAAAAAAAAACGCTCAATAACTAAAACATTTTGCTAATGCATAATGTCGAACGAACCGGAGCGAAAAGGATTCGAAGGTGGTGTGCGCCACTCTCAGTCGGTGCTATTACGGTCCTGTTTTCTAAAAACACAAACCACTTACCCGTCTCCCATATCGAACCGAAAACTGAGCCCACATCGGCGGTGGTGGGATACGATTTGCCACCGCCGTTTGCACCATTAGTGTGCACGAATTGCGATAAGCATTTCGGTTTGCGGGTGGGGAGGTTTTTTGTGTTTTTCCGAGCTTTCGTTTCATTTCGCTGCGCAAATGCGGTGCTCCCGGTAAGGACGTTTAAGAAATTGGAATCGGATATCGTTTGCCTTCTCGCGCTGGTTGTTGCGATTGCCGTTTCGTAATGCTCCACTACCTTGCGGATTTCTTTCTACCGGTTTGCGATGAAGGTTTTGCTGACCGGCGTTTGCAGCCAAATCTGGCCAATATGGTTTTGGGTTTTCAGGTGACACAAATTACCGGTTAATGAAAGCCATTCTTGTTGGAAATTAATGGTGTTTAAATTGTCGAGGGGAATAATTGTTTTCCCATACACATGAGTTAATGTTGGAAATATCCTCCATTTTAAATTTATACATGAACGTGAATACAATTTATCGATACAAATTGTTTATATTTGAAGCTTTTAAATCAATTTCTCTTCATTCCATCATGCTTTATATTCAATAAGTCACGTTTCTTGTAATATTATTCACTCTTTCAAAGCTATTTAAGCAACACGACCCTGCACAACCATTCTGCATTACGGCTAACGTTAAATCATTTCGTGTAGTAGCAGCTCGGGCAGAAAATAGAAACACCATGAGTACACTTGAGCAGTTGTGAAATTGCCCAGTAAAGTAGGTATTTACCGTCCAGCAGACGGTTGAGTAAATCTTGCATACTTAACCGATCTTAATACCGTTCAGCAATTCGATCTACACTCAAGCCCCAGATCTGTGTCGGCTAATTCTCTTGAACGTGCAAGCGATTGTATACATCAGTGAATTGCAATTGCTACAGTATGGCTAGTGGGTAGTAGTAGGCACCAAACGCTAATACCTTCCGGGTGTTAAAGAAGCTTTCGAAAGCATTTGCTCCGAACGCTTTGTTCGCACGTCCGTTCGTCACAGTAATGCGGTGCGGGTCTTAATTAGTACAGCTGCATCGTGTCGGCATGCTACTCGTTCGTTGTCCTATTGCTGAACCTTCACCTCCGGAGAGCAGAGTGCAATGAGGAAACTGTGGTGACCGTCATGCTCGTGTGAACAATGTATCGCATCGGTCCTGGCATCATCGGCAACACCACCCCACACTGGTTCCCGCGGTCTCCCAAAAGCCAATTATTTGAAATCTACTTACCAAGTGGCAGGTGAAAACCGGTCACGGACGGGACGGCAGTATGGAACGTCAAGCCGGTTTGGATGCATTCCACGATTCCGTACTCTCAGACGCAACTGTCACTAATAAGCCCGTTCCACGGACGACTAGATGTAGCAGCGGTTAGAGGCTAGTAGCTTGTGTTAGGTAGCAGTTAGCAACCGAGTTCACAACCACATACACACAGTCAAGCTAGATACGAATACGTAACCATTTGTTCCGATCACTCAATATCACCCTTGCTCAGATGATTGGTATTATTCGCTCGCTTCACTCTTCAACCGTATCATTTTCCCACCATCAGACGTAGGCAAGAGATGTACCAATTTGCTTTGCTGTTATTTTTCGTTTTCCCCCATCGATGTGATGTGTACGATAGTTTCAAAATCCGCCTGTACGTCCTGCAAATATTGCTTATAAATTAAATCCGCTATCCTATCACAGCACACAGATGCAAATTGCATTACAAAAAAACTAATCATAACTTTTTTCTTCTTACTTTCTCTCTTTCTCTTCTTTCTCTTCTCTCTCTCTCTCTTTTTAACTTATTACAATGCATTATTGCAAATGCACTCATCATCTTTCTACCTGCACATGACCACGACATTAGATTATAATCTCAATATCAAATTCACAAAAAACGGAAGAACTGACTGTGGAAAATCCAGCTAACAATCCGTTGCATGAGAGACGTTGACGAAGTTAACGGAAAGGTGTGATAGAGTGTGATTGAGAGCGAAAGAGATACGGAAAAGCAGTGAAACATCCAAGAACAAACAAATCTTTTAGATATCGTAGATATACGAAGGCTATCGAAAAAGGATTTATACGCGCTACGCCCCGTTAAGGCGTGGATAAATTTGGTAGAATCGTTTTCTTTTACTTTTCATTACGAACATTTCAACAAAGCAGGGTAGTAGGGTGAGCATGCGTTTCGAATTTTACATTCACGACCAATATCTTTACCACGAAAAGAAACGAAACTTTAGCGTAGCGATATGTAGTTTTGTAATGAATGGATCAAAAGCGTCAGCTTGCAGCGAGTCAGGCTAGTCGTCGTGTAAACTAATGCAGACCTATCTCCAGTTAAGGGGTCGTACGTTTCCATCGGTTTCCTTGACAACCTCCTCGAACCGTGTGAGCTTTAAGGTGGTATTCTACTGCGGCAACTATCAAGCTACATCAGGCTCACATACTAACCGCGAAATCATCAGTTCCACTATCAAAAACCCGTCGCCAACTGGCACTCAATTTACTGCACTTTAGCGACAACACTAGGCTCTAGCGTTCATACGACCATCTCCGTCATCAATGTCTCAGCACACGAGCTCACGCCAAAAAGACGCGATATTTTGATACGGGAAATAGGATAAATAGTCAGTAAAGTTATTTTTCTCATAGTTTATTAGAGTCATTGAGTGCGACATTTGTACCGATCGAGTCGAGTAAGTTGGTAAACGATTAAGCGATTAAGCGAACTGACCGATATGCCGCCGGCGACGTAACGAACTAGAGGAAACGTTTCGTTCGCGAACAAACAAAAAAAAAACAACTAGACCAAAAACTCTGCTAAAGTCGTCACTACGGAAATAGTTTAAGGCAACATCGTTTTTATTATCAGATCATAAGGATAAACAAAAGTTTTTGGTGCATTTTCACGAACCCCAAAACGATTGTGCGACGCAACGTTCATACGATCTCATGACTGCTCATGCGAAAGCTCCTTGCAAAAAAATATATAATAAATCCCATAGGGGGTAATGGAACCAAAGTTTGAAAACTGTAGAATGACGGAAAAGAAGACGAAGAGAAACCCTATTTTCCTACACGTTATATGTACCCGAATTGTGTCGAGCTGAAGTTGCGAGAATAAAGTTACACGTACACC
The DNA here is from genome assembly GCA_000473445.2 of Anopheles farauti. Taxonomy (NCBI): domain Eukaryota; kingdom Metazoa; phylum Arthropoda; class Insecta; order Diptera; family Culicidae; genus Anopheles; species Anopheles farauti. The sequence goes on from KI915041.1 coordinate 21,042,162, forward strand.
ACAGCAAACCAACCAGCGAGAATACGAAATAATAAAACGTTGGCCAACATGCAGTATTGGAATATTAATTTAGAATGAGTGCAATTTGATGCTGAATGTCTCCTTCCTTCCCTCAAGTGGAGGTAATTCTTCCTTGGTTATTTTATTTAAAAAAAAATACGGACACAATATATCATTTGCGAAGAATGAAAACATTTCCACACCGTACCCGGTGGGAAATCTCGTACCCTTTCGAAAATTCTACCCAAGGATGATAAATTGTGCTTCAAAAGAAGTGTTTCGTACATGGCAACATCGTATGAAATCACATAAAATTGTACTTCTTCACCCAGCCCGGGATGCAGAGATCATAATGATAAATCATGCGAGGAACCACTTCACTCGGGCACGGACAATCATCGATTCTAATGTGCAATATATTGTACCCCCAAAAAGTACCATACGAGCATAAATTGTCTCGTACTACATCTGTCTTACTTCGCGTCATAAAGGGAATCGCTCACCCTCTCGCGTACTTGCCTCAAATATGATGTACTTTATGTTCCATTTTTGGAAAGAAAGATCTTAGTTTCACACCGAAAGTCACATACGGTGGCATTTATTCAAATCAAAATTCAACGATATCCTCCAACAGGCTATTGCCGGTTCGCTGGTGGGATAATAAACTTTTCTACTCATAACGAGCGACTACTACTACTACTACTACTACTGGCCACTACCGTGCAGAAACGAGCGACATCGCAACAATCTAGCAAAGCTTCGGTTCCTCTTTGGCAACAGCTTTTCTGTAAAAAAAAACTCTCAAAAACCAAAATTTTACACGCTTCATGAACTTTCTCGCATTCATTCCTGGAGTGAGCGAAGCTTGGCAGTAATGTTGTCTCATTTGCCATCGTGTCCCTCGTGTGCCTCGTAGCAACCCGAATGGATTATCTCTCATAGCCCATTCGCGGCAGACGATCCCGACTAGACCGCACACGCTTCTGCCGTAAATCATGTGCCGGTGGAAGAGCCTTTTTTTTCGCTACGATGTGGGACGTGATGGCTGGAGAACAAAAAAGAAAACATAAATGAAGCAAAAATCCGCACGGGCGATAAGGAAACTTTTCTCGGATTGGTTTTTCGCCCGCTTCTTTTCAACCGCAGTTACGGTGGACAGTCGGCGAGCGTGATTTGCATACACCGTGTGCGGGCTAGAGTCGAGATTGATGACATTTGAGATGAAACCAGTCGAAAACCGAAACTACTAATGCCGGCGTGTGGAAGTGTGTCGGAACGAAGGAAAACATAATCACGCCATAAAGCGATAACGACTGTACTTTGTTTGCGTTTTCACGATGTTTACTTGCCCACGTAAGCAATACGGCCAGGCCGTTCATTCTCAAATTAAATAAAAAATAAAAAAATAAAAAAACTTGCCCACGTACTTCTGGGCGCGTTTAGTACGCAATATGCTGATGATTTTTGTTTCGAAATTTGCAATTAATTTTAATGAGATCAATATTCAACATCATGCTTTCGGCATGGGCAACATTAACGAGACTTATGAATACATTTTCTTATACGAATCCGGTTTTAAACCTTTTTACAACCATCAACGAATGAAGTAAAGAATCATGATAGGTAAAAATGGATACATAATTATCGGAATGTCCGTTTTGCAGTTGATGTATCCTTTAATTCGGGATGAAATCTGACATTATTTATTCTTTTTATGTAAAGTAATACCAGCTCATCAAAATGTAAAGCTTTTACAGTGTATTGAGTGTGTAATCAAATAATTTCATCCATTAGCATTAATGAAGTTATTTGAACTAAACATTCTGTTTTCACCACATTTATTCAGCGACTGCAAATTAAAGTTCTAAATCTTTAAGCCTAATTAGATATCTTGTTCGTTTCCAGTTGGTAGAAAGTATATTTTTATAACAGAAACATTTCACGATAAACATGCTTGCGCGTATTCTTTGTATTTGCTGATTTGTTGTATTGTACTATTTGATTTAGCGTTTAGCATTTAACTACGACCCCTGTAACTGAATAGTCTATGAACAATTACTATTACTTTTGGTTCAACTAATAGCCTCTAGTTCGGTAGCAACTCCTAGCTGTCCCTGTTGCTTTCTTCCATCTAGTTTAGTACTTTGCCTCCGCAACGACTTCCGTCCGCCTTCATCGCATCGCTTGAGTCCATTTCATAATGTAACAGCAACAACAAAAACTCCCGCCTCAGTTCCGGGTGGAAAAAGTGTCAAACTTTCGGCGTGTCATCGTGCGGAGTGTCAATCACAAAATACCCTCGACGACCGACAGACAAACAAACAAACGCTAGTGATGACGTTTTTGCTGACACTAACGTCCACCGATCCTGCTCACACCTGTCATTTTCATTTCCGTTGCCTTTTCTGCAGTTCTTGTAGCAAAGCATTAAGCATAGAAAAAAAACCCTGTTGCTTTCAACCGAATCGAAATTCTTCTTTAGAAAAAGCGTTATTTATTTGTGTTTTTGTACAAATGGAACCATAAAACGCAACGTTTCACCATTACCATCGCTGCAAATACTAGCCTTCTCGCTCTCGGTTCTCCCGACCGCTGTTGTTGACTGATTTGGGAAAGTGCTAGTGTAATTGAATTAATTTTCCATTTCTCTCCTTACATCGCCCTTTCGTGACGGGGTGCGTTTTGTGCCGAAAATTTTTCATCATTAGCAAGCGCCTCGAGCAGGAATCGACCACCGAGGCAGAGGTTAGAAGCGAGCAGGTGGAAAAGGAGCGCTATTGAGCTGTTGGTGCACGCGGACGTGACCGTGCACCGGAAAATGTCGTAAAAAATGGTGCCAACTAAGCGAGCGGGGGAGAATGTGAGGAAAATTATTTAAAAGTTATCTGTTGAAGCATCACGAAATACTAGCTAAACATAAACAAAACGACAAACGAACAACTTCAGCTTCCCCAGGGCCCGTGCTTTCGGCGAAGTTATACCAAGCGATCCCCGTTTCCTTCGCTGGGAATTTTAATCGATGACGGCGATGACGACGGCTTAATTTGAAGTGTAAATATTTAGCCAGACACAGACGGAAAACGCCGCCACTCGACTGGGAGCGAACACGAAGCGGAATCCCACCATCGAGTGTCCACAAAAAAGGGAAGCCTCTTTAGCAACAAATTAGCAACAACTGAATTCGGACGTCTCAGAAGATTCAGGCGGGGCCGCCGGTGATAATTAGTACACAGAGTGGTTGGAATAATTGCCAACACTTTATTTTCTTTGCATTTCAACGAACGAGCCTATCCCAACAGAACGTTGATTTAATTCATGCTAATCTTTCGCCTTACTTTCGCACCGTCATAATAGCGGTGAAAGTGATGGACACTTGCAAAGAATTTTCGTACAGTGGAAGAAGATCGGATGGGTCTCTGGTACGAAAAACTGAGCGCCTTCAATTAGTGAAATAATCGTTTCACTGAAGCTGAACGACGACGCAATGTAGAAGATGGAGATACGAAGGGTGGAACGAATAATTTGCAGGAAAAATTATGATAAATTTCATCTGACTATGCCAAACCGCAGCTCGTTGATTATAGAATTAGTTTGAAAAATGGACTCACATATAGAGACAATAATTATTCGCTGCTACAATGAAAAACAGTTTTCACCTAATTCAAATAAATAGAAAGGTATTATCGTGGCTGATAGAAGATTTAAAAATTGCACCACCTGTTTTCCTCCTCTTTTACTGCTAGCAAACTAGCTCCCAATGAAAGTATTAATTTTAAATCGACATCTGAACGATGTGCTGAGTAGGTTGCATATTTTTAGGGATACATTCATTGTATGGTAACACTTCATAGAATTCAGCTTGCCGTTGGTTTGCTACTCAGATTGAGATTGAGCTATTTGTCAATTGCAATGTGCACTAATACTACCAAACTCAAAGTTCCTCCCTCACCACGTCGATCGCAAACATTTTCAACCAAAACGCCGCGTTTTTAGTACACCGATTCGGATGTGTACTAATTGCAGATTACATACGAATGGTGAGCAGTGAGTACCACGCAAAATGTACATTTTAACGCAAATCCAGCAAACCAAATCCTCTAGATAAGATACAAACATTGATAAAATTGTATTTGACACGGGACCACTTTGTGTCTTGTTTCGCGTAATCTCCCTCCAGCAAACGTCAGTTAAATTTGTAGTGTCGACTAAGAGAGAGATAGATAGAAAGAAAGAGTAAGAGAGCGAGAGGGAATAATGAAAGAAAACAGCAGGATCGTGAAGGATATAGAGACCATAGAAACAGAAAGTAGTAAATTTTGACCCTAAACGTGCATGGTGAAATACAATTAAAAACAGAAAACATATTCATGTAGCATTTACTACCGATTTGTGTACAACTGATTCGATGTCTGAATAGCAGTTTGATATGAGAAATCGTTCACTCGTATGTGTAAGGGTGAATTCATGAATAAACCAAAAACTGTCTGGCGAAGTAGCGAACATTGAAGTACCTTTCGAACGACTTTTATGATATAATCGATTAAGATGAGATTTAGACATACACATATATATCCTACTGTACATAGAAAGAAGAAAAACCAACACTGTTTAATCAATGTCCATTGCATATACTTTAGCGTTACGTACAGTTGGGAGATGAAACTTTATTAAAACCGTTAGCATCAGACCATGCAAGACAAATACAATACCGGGCGGAAACGATAGGATATTTGAAAAATGAAAAGATTTGAAACGAAAAGGAATACCTAATAGAAGAAATGGAACGATTCTAGACGATATTCTAAGCATGAACTACGCAAACTAAGCCTTATCACTACTACACTCCTGTGAGAATCCTGTTAGAAGATCGTGTGTTCGTGGGAGAGGAAGCAATCGTTTATTCGAATAGCATGTGTAACAAACTCACCTAAAAAAAAAACACCAGTTACCAGCAGCAAATGTTAAACTTGGCAAAATTCTAGACTCTTCTTCACACCCATTTCACCTTATATAAAACATATCTCAATTGAACGTAATCTTCGTACCCCTGTTAGCCTAGCATCTGTATCGTTGTCTAATGCTAGCTCTATCTGCATCAACTACTATTACTTCTATTACCACTACTACTACTACTACTACTAATACTACTACTAACGCTCCTTCTCATTCGTTTTTACTCTTCCACCCCACTTCGGAGGAAAACTTCGTGCAAATAATGAACGGCCTCCCAAAACTACTACTACATTGTTCTTTACGCACCCTCTAGGCTAATCTCGTCGTTGTCGTTTAACCGTTCATTCTAATCCTGCAGTTTCCTGTATCCTCTCTATCGACTAAGGCACTTCGCGCACCAACAATCCTCGCACATACTATGCAACTGCAACTAACAGAAAAATAAACCTAAACCACACGTACACACCGATTTTTTTACGAGAACCGTGTGTAGCTCTTCAATGTGAAAAAAAACAAACAAACCAAAAAAACATCGAGGACCATTACTGTGTTACAAGTTTCATACCAGAATGAAGAACAGCAAACAGAGGGAGAAAGAAGGCTCTCTCGATTGAGTTTACTTCATTGTGATTCACATTTTATCACCCACTACACATTAGGATACGAGCCCAAGAAGTAGAGGGTATCGGAAACGGAGGCAACATTATGTTGGGAGAACGGTAGAATTTGCATGAAAAGTTGACAGCAAACGAGAGCGTTTGCTGCGAAGCACTGAGCCGTTGATTGTAAGGCAGCATGATGATGATCGTACCAGGCCGCAGTAGCAGTAGAGCATCATGGATCGGTTGTGCTTCCGTGCTGTCACGACACCACTGTTCATGCACAGCGCACACCACTTTTATGTAACAAAATACCACTACAACAACTACTCAACACTGTCGATAGAGCGATACGAAACGGTGGAATCCTAACAAAATGGAATAAACGAAATTTCTGATAGTATTTTAACAGCATGTCCTTAAGCTTTCAAAGCAATGCGTTTATGTGGAAAGAACTTAACAGCCGTGGTAAGTATCTAAAGCGGGATACTTTCCAAATTCCTTTCCAGGTAAGAATGGCCACATTTCTATTAACATATCTCTACGATTTCACGGAAATATTTAAATAAAGCTCATAAAATGCCTTTTGCAAAACAACGATCGTTTTACATTCATGATGATCGTTTTTGAACGGGCAGTTTCCTACTGGTAACAAAAAAAAAATACTCGCAAAGTGAACACTTGCGACGAAAAACTTTGCCACCTTCATTCTGACCCGTATTAAGTGCCGCCGGGACTTACGGCTTACGTAAGTTGGACAGTTTACAAGAGATGCATACTTTTAATACCCATCCGTGCAAAGTTTCCGTCCGGATGAGAGTGTGAAATGGAATAATGTCACGTCTTTCGCACGCGTCGCGTCGGTTTTACGATGCGCGAAACGTAATCGACACATTTGCAAACTTTTCGCACACCCCCCGCGGTGGTGAGCAGCGCAGAATGAAAACGTCTTCTCGGTGGAGTTTTGCGAAATAATGCCTTACCTCGGTGGGAGTTTTGTTCGCACTTCTTCTCTCGCTAGCGTGTAAAAATAGTATAACATGATGTAAAGATTAACTTTACTACAGGAACAACAAAAAACACCGTATGGAAAAGCATTCCCTGGCGAGGAGTTCGATTCGCCCGTCGCCAATCCCTTCGGCGGTTCCCGGGAAAAGGATTAATTACGCTCCGTGTTCCAAAAATATTCATCGATCGCTCATTACATTCCCGAGCCGAACAAAAGGGAAACGAGAAATGGATAATAAAAACGCTCGCATGGGGATTGGGATTACATTCGGAACCACCAGTGGGGGAGTGGGACAATAAAAGGAGCACGTTATCAAGATCCGGGACCTTCCAGCGGCTAGCTGGCGTTTCTAATTAATTTCTAATAATCCCCACATGGCGCTCGGGTAATAAAACGAACATTTCATTACGGTTCCGGCGGTTCCATGTGCACGCATTTGCCGCGATGTATCAGTTCTAATTTAGTGATCTGATCGTGATCCCTTTCCGGTATCGTTTGGTGTGATCAATATTGACGCCTCGGGTGGTGCATCCCGGGTGAGCCTGGACGCTAATGGCCAAAACCCGCCAAATCAGTGTCCCGAAGGCATGCCGTGCGTATAGGACGCCAGCATCAAACGACGGACGGTATCGGAACTTTAACAAGAAAATAATCCCATCGCTTGCTCAACAAAGCACATTGCCTTGCTGCGGTTGGATTAAATTTCTTTTGCCGGCAAATAAATCGAGTTACTATAACCCTCCGGTTAACCGAGGGAGGTTTGGTTCGGCGTGGGGTGCTGCACAGCTCGACCCAAATTCCGTAATATCGAGTGCGATGGTGCAGACCGCGGCGGTTGTGCCTTCCGGCGTCGTGAAGGGCGCGAGTTTTAATCAAAAGTTTCTGGCCGTGCTCCAGCTGCCCGGGCTGCAGTATGTGTTTGATCAGCGAAAGCATCCACTCGAAAGGTACATGTGGCCGCCCAAGCCACGGCCACCACCGTTGACGAATGGGGCGGATTAAACGCCTTTGGGTAGCGCAGCAACTGGTTCGTTTTTAATATTTAACTTTTTTTTTTTGGCATCCCTTTTCCTTCCTCTATTCTCGCAGGGTGTTTTGGGCGTTTGTGATCTTGGCGGCGGTGCGCGGTATGCTATTTCTTGGACAGTACCAGTACGCTCGGTACGCGGCCAACCCGACCGCCATCCAGATGGACAAAAACTACCGCGACTGGATCGGCATCATGCCCGGTTTAACGTTCTGCTTTCACGACCGCATCGACTGGGACCGGGCCCGGACGTACCTGGCGCGGTAGGATAATAATTAAGATTACCTTTTTCGCGTAAAGGGGTGAGAATGTAAAGGTCACGGTGGCGTTTGGCGCTATTATGCGCCAACCGGTTAATACCACCGCTAGCGGGCGGACGGAGCGCACAGGAAGCGCTGTTCTTATCATCATTATTATTTTTTCAATAGCTAATGTTTCCCTCGCTTCTGAGCTTCTGGAGAATTCTTCCACCAACAAACCACCTTTTGCCTTTCTTTGAGAATATTTTGGAAAACGTGCAATTACTGCATACTTAGCGCCGGGAGCGCTAAACCCAATGAGCTAAGGATCGTTGATTGTTTTTCGAGCAATTTCGAAAGTAATGTTGCCAGCCGCTATGCAATTACCGCCGGGCGAATGTGGTTCTGAACGGCGAAAGCATTTTCGCCAATCTTTTCCTAATCAAGCCGGGCGTTTTTGATTGCTGTTAACTCGCCTACTTTGAAGCAAGTTGTATCAGGTTTTTTTTTCATACCATTTTGGTTTGGAATTGTTTAAATTTTCTTTGTACAGGTAAAGCTTAGAGTCAAGCTAAAACTTGAAGTTTAAAGAAGAGACTTGAAGCTAGCCAAATTTTTCTACTAACTAGTCGTCGTACAAAACCCTCCTCTATTTCCATCCATTACTCGCACAGATTTTAATGTAATCAAAACCCCAAATGATATTCAAACACCGTAGCAGAAACAATCATAAATCATCCGTCTTTAAAGCCAGCATACGCTCACACTTCACCGGTATGTTCCGCCATTCGAAAACCACAATCTCCCCAGGCACCTCCTCTACTGCCGTGCAAGATTTTTGTCCTAAGAAGCACACACACACACCCAATCGTGCACCGTGCAGCGATGTCAAATCTCCCCACCGAACTCCATTAACAATGTTCGCTCGCACATCAAACGCAGACGGTTTCATCTATTGCGCTTCTAATTATGACTTGCTACCGTCACGCCGGTCCAACCGCCAGCCGGTGGTGTGTGCGTGTGTCACCAGCGTCTCTTTAGCGGAAGCTTTCAACTGACACGGCTCGGGGAAACTTTCATTTCAGCATTTATCGCACCGGCCACGAGGCCTCCCGGGAGGGCTTAACGTCGAATGAGACCACCGGGAGCCGTTACCTAGCCGAGTTCGTCCAAACGCTCGTCGGTGCGACCGCCACCGAGCTGGGCAATCTGTCGCGTTTTCTCGACGACCAGCGTTTGGCCATCGACGTGGATGTTCTAGAGCTGATCAGCACGGTACGGCGAAGAACTCGCAGCAGCCGGCAGCCGTGCTGAAATGGAATCAAACTTACCACGCCCCTTCGTTTCCTCCGACAGGTACACCCAAACCATGACATTGCCATTAACAGCTTCCAGTCGGCCCACGGGACGCTACTGCAGGTGCAGCAGATTGTCACCGAGCGGGGCATCTGCTACACGCTGAATGCACCACTCTCCTTTCTGCAGCGTGTCAACGCCACCCGGTGAGTCTGCCCGTGCCAGGGGGAGGGAAGTGGGTTAATAATTTAATAACTGCCCATAAAGATAATCACAGTTCTTGTTTCGTGCTTCCTTAGATCTTTAATTTGAAGCATCCGTTCCAGCGTGTTGAACTTCTCCGTTTCCATTACGCCATGCTAACTGCTTTCATGACATTTTAAGTTTCATCATGTTTCTTTGGCATCTTGATAAGAAGGTTGATTCAATTTGTCGTCTGAAAATTCATAAAATTCTTTAGTAATTGCTTAAGATATTGTCCCATAAGTATTTCTAAGGTCATGTTGTATGTTCGTCAATAGTAATTAATAACTTAAATAGAAGTGTAAGCTACTCCACTTTAAAGGCGCTTGTATCTTTAACACATGTTCGATGTATCAACCAATTCGTGTTCAATAGTGGAATGTAATTTCAAAGTTTTCAGTAGCTCTTATATGGTATTCCATACTAGAACCGTCAGCGCAAGAAACATACTTTTTGCTACACCGTCTCTCTTTGAACTTCCTAGCATGGTAAGAGAGTCGGTGTAGCAAGTAAAAGTTGTACCCGTCCCGTGTGCAAGTTTGCAGCTTCCATCTAGCAGGCTTTGGAGTACTGGTTTGTGCTTCGAGAAAGCTAGTTCTAAGATATCCCAACAAAGTCAAACTCCATGCATTGTGTAATGCAATGCTTTTCGTTTAACTGTCTCACTTCAGGCAAGGGCATACTTCCCCGAAGCACGTTCCCGGCTGGACTACCATATCGTGTGAATTCAGCAAACATCACTGCTACATGAAGCTGGACATGTATCGGTCAACGGTATCGGTAGGTTGGCAAGTCGATGGTAGCAAGCGGAACTAGTGATGTAAGCTTGCGGTTTACATATGCTTCACCCCATTTTCAGTACGCCATTCACTCGCCGTACGAGGTGGCTACCAGCGATCAGCTGTTCACCAACGTCGAGGAATCGGATGAGCTTGTTGCCGTGTACAGCGTGCTCGAAACAGTGTAAGCCACAGTCATCACTTTATTCCCAACACCACGCGCTGGGCTCACAACTTTTCGCCTAATCAGATTTAAAACCCCTTCTTTTGTTATTCCCAACTCCATGTGCGCTTCACCAGGGCCAACGAACGTCTTAAGGATCTGACGGTGGAGCAGCGTAATTGTTTTTTTTACGATGAAGTCTACGAGAACTTACCGGTAGGATTGGTGAAGTCGGGGCCGGTTCTGTCCACCGGCTCCCAAGAGCGTCCCGGAATAATGTGATAAGCCAATGCTGACCTACTGTCTTGCCATTGTTTCAGTTCTACAGCCACAACCTCTGCATCATGAGCTGCCGGGCAAAGCGTGCACTGGCTGCATGTCGCTGTCGACCGCACTTTTATCCATTTGCTGGTCGGTATATGCTGCTGCGGACAGTTTTTAATCACACGAACATTTAACGAACATTCGTGCGTTTGCAGAGGGACCTGCTTGCACCGTGCGGGGATTGCACTGCTTGCAGCAACATCCCAACTGGTACAGTGACGCGAACTGCATGTGCCTGAAATCCTGCACCGATGTGGGCTATTACGTAGCGTCACTCAGCAAAACGCAGTGGTGCGTTGGAACTGTAGTAAAGTGTAGTTTCACTAAGCATAATTTCAATTACGTTTTCCTTCACTTGCACCTACACATAAAAACACACATACACAAACATTCACACACACACAGGACGGCCGAGGGAGGTATCCCGTTTACGCATAAGGCTTCCCTACGCTGGGAAATCCTGCAGCCCAAGACGAGATTGCGACGGGTGCTTATTTTCAGCTACGAAGATTTACTCGGTAACTACGTTTTGAATGCGTTTGGATAAAAAAAAAACATGTACAAACTCACTTACACTTCCATTTCAGTATCTTTTGGTGGTGCAGTCGCATTGTTTCTAGGAAAGAATGGATTTTACTTATCTAAAATTGTTGAATTCTTGACGATAGAGTTTTGCGGTTGGTTCAGACGAAAATTTTGCATTAGAAACAAGAAGAAGTCGAATAATCGCAATCGTGTTGCACCTGCTTCGTTGACTTAAACTGCATCTTACAGATAATTATTACCATAATAAACAACAAATACTCATCACAAAACAACACCGGACGCAATGTATGACTTCACCGGACATTTTAAATATTGACACTTACGGTTATTTTATAAATGTCATTTCAAACTCATGACCGTACGTGCACCCTCTGTGCCATCGGATTACAAAAGTTGTTTTGGTTTTGCATCACCATGGGAAGAGCAGGAAAAGTATCGTTTTTCCTCACAGAAACTGGCCGCCAGGTTGTATTTTACGGTGCCACGACCGTGGCAATAGGAATATTTGCCGGACACTATTTTCCACACTCGATTTGCATTTCCTATTACAGAGAGTTTGTGCAGGCGTACAAGTAAGTATGGTGCCGGTAATTCCTATGGTCGTTTTTGTGGCTCATGATATCTTTTTCGTTTGCAGAAATGGTGAAGAAAGAAAACTATCGGAAAAGCTAGAACAGCGTTACAAACGTGCTATAAACTTACTGGATTTGTCCGAGTTTGAGAAGAAGTTTGCCAAACCGTTCATGGTGTACGGATTCGATGTGTTTAACGCAGGATCCTTCAAGACCCGGTTCGGTGCGTACGTCGGCATACCGTCCAACTTTGAGTACGACAGTGCGGCTACGATCGATCGTGCCGATATCAAGATACGTAACCAACCGATCGACTGGAATTCGGAGGCGGGCAAACTACTGGAAGATGCGCTTGTTCTTAGTGAGGACGAACAGGTGTTTGGTATCGCACGCGAGCTGCTAACGATGAAAACATACAAATCGCTAATTCAATCTATAATACCGACCGTTTCGTGGATGTTCACCTACGCCTTGGGGTCGCAGCTGAACGAACGTTGTAACTTCTATGCCCGCCCTCGTTCGTTGCGGTTCATACTGTACACGATCTGTGGTCTTTTCGGTTTTGGCATTTACTCGTTTTCCACCGACATGACCGAGATCTACTACGAAACCGATGTCGACAAGCAGATGGCACGATTTGGACCGGATGTGATCGATGCCGGGGTGCGATTCTATGACAAAATTCTGAAGAAAAACGTCGCTATCCGGAAACTAACCGGTGAGGATTACTACACGGCAAAGGGCAACGTGAACTATTTGATTCGCCAGAAAGCGGCCCCACTAACACTGCGGAAAGAATTCTTCCAGACGGGCTATAAGGAGTTTATTGGTACGGAGGAGACGAGCTAAGTGCACCAAAAACCGTTGTGACAAAGTGTATGAGCTTTTTATGTAGAGTGTAACAACGTAGTAGGCTTATGCAACTGCATTACATAAATGTTATAAATAATAATGCAGAGAGCGCTGAAATAGTTAATGTTTAAAGCTGTGCTTGTTACATTGCCAGTACGAAATAATTGGAATGTTCAAACTATCTGAAGAATGCTCCAGGTAAGGAAGTTTATTTATTTTATGTACCAAAACCTGCTCCAAACATCAATTGTCGCTTTCATTGAACGAAACTCCAGCTTACGGTTGAGAAGCTTTACTCTATTACTTTATTAGCGTTTCATACAAAAACTATTATCTTTACAACCTGTTCGAGTATCTTATGAGATCATACGTTAAAAGTTTGATAAAATGTGCTGTTCCATTTGGTTATCTGGTAACGAAATGTAAACATTGTTCGTGCATCATGTACTTGTGCAGTAAAGAGTCATCCGAAAGATAAAATGAAGCAAAACATACTCAGATACCCATTTTGCCATACCTCCCACACTGCACCCCAGTTTAATTTTTATGCAACTTTTACTAAATTGAATTGGTAATCAGCTTCGTTTAGCTTACTATTTTACCTTCTGGTAGCTGTTTATCATAATCGTTATTTTTAATATGGTGAAAAAAATATTTAAAAAACGAAAATACCCAAATATTTACCTAAATTTCGGTATTATATCCATTCGAAGTGATCATTCCACTCGTCGTGTGGTACGAGACAAACGAGCTATACAGTATCTGAACCACGTGCGGACGATTTGCGTTCGGTAAAACCTGATTTAAAATTCCACCACATTTGCACAAGCTGCCGCTCGTCAACACAAAACACGACTAGGCAGGACAACAAATTTTTGTCCATGAATGCATCTTCCCGTCGAGCCACACGTGGTCGTTTACGGAAAGTGTTTGATGGCAATCGAGTCACGCGGCGATAGGAAGGGAAGGAAGCGGGAAAAGAAAAATCCCCTAACACTGCGCCCAAGCAAACAACGACCTAGAGAGTCGAGCGTCTAATGCGAACACTGCCAGAAAGGCAGCAAACAGCCAGAGTAGCCACAATACTATCTTACACGCCCTCGTTCGCTCAATCGCCGGGTTAGTTCGCGCCAGATCGCGCCCGTTGGCCACAGTTTAGAATGAGCCACCGAGTCGGGCGGATCGTTGGCTAGAGAGTCGAGAACCATTCGCATCGCGCGCACCCGCCACGGCATCCGAGTTTTTGTTTTACCGCCAAACGATCGTGTTGGAAAAGCGCACCGAAAAGTGACCCAGTGTGTAACGAAATGTAAGTAGTGCGAGGTGAACCGGACTTCACGCCCGCGTGCACTTTGCGGCCGGTGACCCAGGAAGTGACACCGAGCCGCGAGTGATATACGTTCTTTAAAAAAAGTGAGAGAACACAACGCCACCGTGTCCTGTTCCGCTTGAATGCGCCACCAAAATCGCGGATCAGCGGGGAGGGAAACGATGCAACGCTGCATCCAGCACAGATGATCAATGAAGCACAGTGAACTTGTGCTGCACGCCTCTCCCTCTCTCCCTTGTTTTCTCTGTCTCTACTCCCTTCTCCCGGGAGTCACGGCGGAAAACGGAAAGTTGTTTCAAAACAATAACGTGCCCTGGATCTGCGCGGAAGTACCGCGCGAGGTGTATCGAGGTGTGAGGTGGGGATTTTTTGTCCACACAACTACCACCTTCCTTGATCGTTTCACCGTGTCTTAATGCACCACATCGTGCGATATAGTCACGCATACCTCATCATCCAGATGAACGAGCCAAGCGGGAGCGGGTATTCATACGATCATGTGCATCGATCAATCGTATTGAGTGAATCGCTCGCAAACCCGACAACTTGGCCCATGTGACACGGTGAGACACAATGCCTAATCGCCCACACTTAACCCACTGCCCAGCCAGCACTCGTTGTGTGTCTCGTTAAGATCACCTTCGCCATCTCTAGGGAGGCGCAACAAAACAGCAAATCGGAATAAATAATTAGTCACGACCAGTTTTTCCCCGCAGTGCGATCCGCGGTGTGGCGCGCGAATTCCGGATTCCGGAGCGGTACTAGCTTCTCAGTCTCGAACTTATCGGATTCGTTCATGCCGTGCGCGTATCGCGATGAGGCAATCGCGAAGTGAGTCATATAAATGGTTGCGATCGGTATGAATGATTGGGGGTGGTGGTTTTTTTTTCTCTCTTTTTTGAAAATCATTCTCCCGTTGAACTGCTTCCGTGAAGTCGTCACTAGCTCCAGCCTAGTAGTGCGATAGGAGTTATCGATACAAAACGACAACCGAACGAACGAAACGAAGTTAATTAGTGTCATTAACGGGGACACAGATAGGGTGGCAGATTGCCGATAGATGATCAATCATTTCGCGAGTAATCGGCCCGTCGGATCAGAATCGCATCTTGTCGGTTTTATATGCCCAAGATATCGTTTTGTCGTAAAAGACTGCGCCGTAATCTTGTTCCGCAAAAGGATGGTTCCCGTATCAAGCTGGACGCGTGTAATCGGCGATGAAAGGACGCCGTGTCGTGTCAAAGACACCTCGCAGTGTTCGACCATGACCGTGTGGCAGCCGTATCGGAGCAAAGAATTCGATTGTCCGATAGAACGCGCGCGATTGGGGCTGGGATTGGAAAATATCACAACCGACTAGCAGAACCCAACGCCAACTGAAGCAAATTTGAATGAACTCAAGGTTCGCTGTTCGCTTCTTCTGGCACATCAGTTTAGGCACTCGTCCGAGCTATGGTGCGCAATAAATAGTGCGTCATTGTCAATTTTAAGAAGATTTCGGGTTCCGTTCTAGGGGTGGAATTTCACAACCTTGAGCATATAGGTTGTGGTCTTTTGCTGCTCCCAGCAAGCAGACGTTAAATCTCGCAACATACGCCAGCCGATTGACCGCTGTCGGTGTAATAATAAAAAAATACATTCAACCACATACACCCTTCTCCGATTTCGAGCCAAACGTCTTCGTTTTGGGCATCAATCACAGCTCAGCTTGCAAGCTTCGGCTCTCCACCCCACTCGAGCCCCCAAAAAAAAAAATCTGTTGACCGCAGCTTTCATTCTCTATAACCGTTGGGCAAGAACGAGAGAACGAGAGCATCCGGGCCGGGCAGCTGCGATCATTAATGGAGGGCCTTCTCATTCAACGCACCATTAACGTGACCACACTCAAAAAAAAAGCGATACACGCGAAGAGCTACACCGCAACGTAAAATGAAAACCCCACCCGCGATCATGATCAAGACCCGCAAAGTACTACACACACACACACACACACACACACACACACACACACACACACACACATACATAGGCACGAATTTCCAAACGTCGGGGAGATCTCTTGACGGGAGGGTCAAGAGATCTTTTTACCACTTTTACCCTCACTCGACCCTCACGAAACACACCGTACACGATCATTAGATGTGGTTCGTTGGATCGTTTTTTTTTCTTCTTTTCAAATGCTGCAACTCCAGGAATGCCACTGGAACGGAGCAGAACGGGGTTTTGATTTTGTTTTGAGTCCCCTTGCTGCCCCTCCCCTTGCACCCTCGAAAAACGAAACCTGTTTCCAAAAACGCATTTTAAACCGTAGCATGGAAGGGTCAGGTAGTGTGTTTTGGTTTGTGTCGGTTTGTGTTGAACGGTTAAAGATTGATGCATGCATGGAGTCGGAAGGTGAAATGCCGGAATGCCCTTTCCCGCAAAAGGGAACCAGCGGTGGGGACAACACAGCTCAAGGACACCCGTTTTGCGACAGGTTCGTGAACGGGGAAACGGCCGCTGCTGGTGGGCCTTATCTGCGAGCTATGCACATATGCCTATGATTTCCGTTTTATCTTAGTAAAGACAACACGGAGGGGTAATATAGCGAGTCGAGGCACGTCGATTCCCCCCGAACGGCTCGGTGTAGACCTAATTCTATCTGGTTGGATACAGTGACCAGCCTTGCTCCCAATAGAGCCCGTGCTCTCGAGGGTGTGTTAGTGTGACGAGCGTTAGCCAGCTAGCCGGTTCGACACCCGATTCCGATTTGTGTTTGGTTGCGCTGCGAAAGCGGAACGCGTTTATATGACCCAGGTCCAACTCTTCCTGCCCATTCCCATTCCAGCAGCTGCAGCCGCGTGACGATGAAGATGCAGTGGACGTCCGTGTGGGGTTTCGTGCGCCGCAACCTACTGACCACCCTCACGATCCTCGGTGTGATCGTGGGCATTGCGCTCGGGCTGGGTTTACGTGCGGTTCCCGATGACGGTGAAACCTGGTCGCAGCGCGATGTTACCTACATCAACTACGTCGGTGATCTGTTCCTGCGCACGCTGAAAGCTCTCATCCTGCCGCTGATCGTCTCGTCACTGATCGCTGCGGTCGGTTCGCTCGATCTGTCGCTCTCGAAGAAGATTGGTGGCCGGGCGGTACTGTACTATCTCGTGACGACCGTCCTAGCGGTGATCCTCGGTATCGTGCTCGTCGTCACCATCAAGCCCGGCTCGAACCGTGAGGACGAAGAGGTCGAGTCGGATCCATCGCAGCAGCGCAATGTTACCACCGTCGACACGCTGCTCGATCTCGTACGCAACATGTTCCCGCCCAACCTGGTGCAGGCCTGTACGCAGCAGTACCAGACGGTGCTGAAACCACCCGCCTCCAATCCCGCGGAATCCGACATCTACAAGTGGACGATCACCGGCGTGTACTCGGAGGGTATGAACATACTCGGGCTGGTCGTCGCATCGATCGTGTTCGGCGTTGCGCTCGGCGCAACCAAGCGCGAGAACGCACTGGTGCTCCAATTCTTCCAGCAACTGTCCCACATCGTGATGAAGGTCACCGGTTGGGTGATTTGGTACGTCCGCACGGCGGTACGGTGGCGTTGGAATCGAACTAACTGCGGCCTCTTCCTTCTCGCTTCTCCCGCACAGGCTCTCACCGGTCGGTGTGACGTTCTTGATTGCGTCCAAAATCCTGGAGATCGAAGACTTGGGCGATATGTTCGGCAAGCTCGGGCTGTACTTTGCGGTCGTCGCCGGCGGTATCCTCTTCCACGGGTTCGTCGTCCTGTCGCTGCTGTACTTTCTGTTCACGCGCAACAACCCGCTCCGGTTTATCGCCAACATGGGCCAGGCATTGGCCACCGCGTTCGGTACATCGTCCAGTTCGGCCTCGCTGCCCGTCACGATGCAGTGTCTGGAGGAAAAGAATGGCATCGATCCGCGCGTGTCTCGGTTCGTGCTACCGATCGGTGCGACGATCAACATGGACGGTACGGCGTTGTACGAAGCCGTTGCTGCCATCTTCATCGCCCAACTGCGCGGTAAGTTCGCGATGGTGTGCTGGTTGAAGAAGAAGGGTTGAAATTCATTGTGTGGGTTTGTGTTTTTTTTCTTGCTCTTTATGCAGGACTATCCCTTTCGTTCGGGAATGTGCTGGCTATTAGTATAACGGCCACGGCTGCCAGTATCGGCGCGGCCGGAATTCCTCAAGCTGGTCTCGTCACGCTCGTCATGGTGCTGGACACGGTGGGACTACCGGCCGAAGATGTGTCCCTCATCATTGCCGTGGATTGGTTGCTGTAAGTGTTGCTGAAAAAAATCGCTCCCATTATGATCGTATACTTTCACCGCTGATCTACTGGATTGATCTGCACAAAAATACATTCCTGCAATAAGTAATTTTAATTTCTTTTTTTCCCATCTCATGCACAGTGATCGTTTCCGCACGCTGGTGAACGTGCTCGGGGACAGTTTTGGTGCCGCGATTGTCTACCACTACAGCAAGGCGGAACTGGAGAACTCGAAGAACCTCGTGGACGGTGGGCTGGCCGCTACCACGCAGCTTACACCGAACCCGGATCCCGAGCTGGCATTCCACACCGATGCGATACTCGTCAACGGTGACGAACGCATCGTCGATAAGAACAGTCGGTTATAAAGGCAGCAAACGGTCGGTCGGGGCCAGGAAATTAGCCAACAGAAAACATCCCCCCTACCAAGCGTCCTGTCCTTTTGCGGGGATTGTTTCGCCATTTGACCGAGGAAAAACACAGGTGCTATATTGTATTGTTTGTTTAACCCAACTCGACATTACCTGCGCAGTTTCTTTTTTTTGTTTGGTTTTTGCGGATTTAACAATTCCGCAGGTTCAATCAATTGGACGGTTTTATTGGACGGCAACGGGGAATAGTGCGCCGACCATCGTCTTCCTCTTATCTGATTGTATCCATACGAATTTATTACCCAGGCTGAGACTGAGACGACACGACACGCTCGTTTATTTGTGTGTTTTTAACTCATTTTTTTTTACAAACTGTATAGCTGATAAGATAGAAGATTAAGTTTATAGCGTAGCCGTTTATCATACAGTCCTACCGTACACGTATTGTTACTTCATGCACCAACACGTACACAAACACACACACAAACATATACGCAATAACAATGTTACAACGCTTTTCTCCTTTCGGATAGGAAAGCAAACACTTGTGTCATTCGAAGTGCAGGGATTTATAACTCCCTGCTCGATAAACATTCCATGCAGTGTACGATACGGAAAGATCGATCTTCACCGCCCCCGGGATGCGTATGTACGCGTGCCGTTTCGGGGTGTAATACCATCGAGAGCTGCTACCATTAAACGATTATTGAATACACTTAACGCTGAACGAATATTTACCCGCGTACATGCACTATTCTCGCTGAACTGATGACATGGTATCGCCAGTAATCACGTGCGATCGAAACTCCCTTCGAGACATATCGGATTTAATGTCAAACCCGAGCGCGTGTATCACGCCACGTGGCGGTACTTATGAAATTCGTATGAGCTACACGTCGAAAAATCGCCAACGCTAAGTAGACCCGTTGTTACGGCCGTTTCCAGCGAAAGAAGAACCGTTTCCGTTGGCCTGGCCTTGCGTTACGGCCGTGTCGAACTGTATCAGTATCACGAGGTACGTCGTGAGGGCACCGACCATCTGCGGGAAGGAGAGAAAGTCTTGATCAATGCTACTGTTACGGGAAGTCCATTGATTTTGTTCGGTGCTCTTGAATGGAATGATGATGCCGATATTTCGATTCTGAATTAGCTTTAAGTTATGAAATAAAAAATCTGTTTTTACGCGTTTTGATTGAGCTGTTTTCATACGATACCATTTGAAAACGAATGCAAATTTGCGAAATTTGATACATTTACATGCCCTTTAGCATAGAAATTAAAAATAGTTTTAGCTTGCAGTTTCCTGCTCTACGCATTGCATACTGCAAGGCGCAGATTATTAGCACATTGTGATCGGCACATGAACATTTTAGTACACATTTTAGTACACAACAAGTTTTTGACATGTACATGTT
Source organism: Anopheles farauti (assembly GCA_000473445.2). NCBI lineage: Eukaryota > Metazoa > Arthropoda > Insecta > Diptera > Culicidae > Anopheles > Anopheles farauti. The sequence continues at coordinate 21,062,159 of KI915041.1, forward strand.
TGTTCTAACTTTATACAAATAAATATTGGTGCGTGTGAAACATGAGCAAAAGTGCAAATTGGAGTATGAATAATGCTGTGCAAATAACTAGTTCCACATTCCGGTTCCACCGCAACCTACCGTGCTGATGAGCGTCATTTCCAGATTGATAACTCCGCACGCCGTCTGTGATCCCTGCTGGTGCAGCAGCTGGCTGGAAAATTTCGTCAACTGTGGGCGGAAGAAAAAAGGAGCAGGAAAAATGAAAAATAGTATCGCCCATTCCACCGCATCGTCACGTCAAAACTCACCGCATTATTTAACGCCACGTCCCGTGCGGTCGTATCGAAGTGGTACAGAATGGGACCGGTGCGATCACGCTCCTGCTGCGTCAGATGGCAAGGGTACAGAATCATGAGCACCTTGGCGGCGTGCAGCACGATCCACAGGACGGTGTACACCAGCAGGTACGTCTCGTTCAACGTCCACCGTCGGACGGTGGTCGCTTGATAGATGGCGAAAAACTGCAAGCTAAGCACGATGAACGAAGCGGTCGTAGTGGACACGATCAGTATACCGAAGCATCCGTTCACCTGTTCCGTCAGTTTGCTGAGCTGCAGATGCGTACGCCGCAGGACGTCGATTAGCTGCGCGTAATCGTACAGCGCACCGTTGATCGGTAGGACAATCTCGGCCGGGCAGTACCGTCGCTTGTCGTCCCGCGCGTCCCGCGAATGGCGCGTGTACGACATCAGCAGCTGGTTCGTGTTGTGGTAGAAGAGAAAGGCAAAGTACAGCACATAGGCGTACTGGACCAGCCCGAGCACGTTGATCACGTTCGAGAGCGTGTAGATGGCGGAGCTGCGCACGAAACTCCAGAACATGCGATCGTTGTACAGGAAGTCCACCATTAGCACGCTGGCAAAGAACAGTATCGCGCTCGCCAGCACCCGATTAAGCATCGATTCGACGCGCCGGAAGTCGACCGCCCCGCCGCACGTTGCAACATCGTTCGCGATCGCAAGCAGCTGCTCGGAGAAGCGACCGTAACACCGACGCTGATAGTGACACCCGGCCAGCACCAGCATCACGACACCGTTCGCCGTGATGTACTCGCTGATGTACAGCATGCGCGTCATGAACGGCATCTGCCAGTCGTACTCGACGTGCTGCAGGACGGTGGCCACCACCACGGCCACCATTAGCGCGAGCGAATAGAGCACATTGGATGCGCAGAGCAGCCGCACCTGCCACGATGACGCAACTGGCCGCTCATCGCCCTCGAACAGTGTCACTGCCCACGGGACGGTGCCGAAAAGTTGACCGATGCGCAGAAGCCGCCGCGTTGATTGCAGAAAGTCGCTCCGGAACAGCTGCTTGTTGGATAGTAGCTCCAGTACCATCGCCGCTCCGTACCGGAAGACCTACCTGATGGGCGTGCTGATCGTAAAGCTGGCCCAAGCAGCGAACTACTCCGAACGACATCCACACGGGCCGCTTCGCTAATGACCACAGGCACCGTTGTTGTGCATCGCGTGACCAACATGCCAGAGCAAGACGTACATCATCACGCTTTTTGTCATGTAATTCCTAAGTGGTTTTTGACTAAACTCCTAAACTATCTCGCTGGTGCACGCGGTTGCAATTAATTGTAACCGCTTCGGGCGCGAGTAGTGCCAGAGATTGGCGATAACCGTACCGTACACCATCGTACCAGTGGATTACGGATTATTATGGTGCTTAGAATTAATGTAAAGTATGAGGTGCACTTTGCATTTAGATACCAATCGAAATTCGAACACCGTTTAAAGCACCCTTGACACAATCCACGATACGGCCCCACCAAGGTGATCCTCACCAGAAGGTTGAATCGAACTGGATCAAAACCACCAAACAGGAAGTAGGTACGGCATCAGCATCTGCAGCAACGAACGAACGGACCAGCGAGTTTTATTTCCGTCCCGGATAGCTAGTTAACACTAGCTTCAAAAATTCCACACACACGCACCCTGCTAATAAGTGTTAAATCGGTCGTTATTGTGCTGCGTGCCGTTACAATGCAGAAGTTGGCCTTAGAACAACATCGATTGCAATAAAGCGACCGTATAGATATGCGTAGTATGCGTTGCTTTGGAGGTTGATCGCCGGTTAGCAGAAGGTTCGTAACAAGCATGCTGTGCAGCTGGTTTGTACTAAATTTGGTCTAAATTTAGTGTGTACTAAAGTTGACGGAACAGCACTTTGGTCTAATAATTCAAGAGATTTTACAACCACCAAATTTGAAGATCTTAACAGCAAAGTTAATCATACAAATGAAAAATGTAGCTATTGTTGCTAACTGGGTGCTAATCAAGATCCCTAATATGTGCGAAAGTATGTGTTCAAGTTTCCTTTAGACGACTTTACATACGGTTCATAGAGATTCAAACGCATTCGCTGTGACACGGTCACATATTGTGGCACATATAAGTAGTACGGCAATTGTATCTTGTTTGCGCGAGGAATTCACACCAGTTAGCAAATCGTTTTGGTTCGAAACTGTTTTCTTTCCCACGACAGTGCTTGTTTCCATGCCGTTCAGCTGCAGCTCCAAGAGCAGGATTTCGGGAGTGGTTTTTTTTCGCTAGAGCGCGTGAATTTGCTTCCTAAAAAATGTGTCTCATATGAAACGAATTCTCGAAGACTTGCATCGCCCAACCCAGACACGTATGCTGGTGCACATCTCATCGTTCCAGGTGATGGACGTTTGGTTGGAAACGCTCCAACAGCACCTATTGAAATTGCCTCATACGCGATAGCAGTATAATGTTTTTTGCGGGATCTATTTTTTGCTCGTTCCAACTGATCCTCCTTGACGCACGCTGTTTTATCAACCTTCACATTATCATATCCACTTTGCATCCGAGTACCACCGAAAACATTTGTTCTCGCACGTTCCGCAGGGGAGGAGGTGGGCTAGCGTAAGCAAACATAAGGCTGGCAATGAATGTGTGTAACTTAAGGCTACGTCGCGTTCGAGTCGCGCAAACAAATGAACCGCATGAAAAAAAGTAAACAAACCAGTTTTGGTTCACAAGAATATTGGCCAGTAGACGTCTTATGCAAATTTAATGAAAGCCCCATTACAACAAAGTTTTGTTTTGCAGCAGCCCAAGAAAAGAACGTTTGCTTTATTGCAATTATGAGTCATTAAGCTAGATGCACGAATTTTACTGCGTTTTTCGGCGAAGCGTCTGATACTAAAAAGCGTTGGGGGTTTTTTGTAAAAATATAATCATAGAAGAATTTGTCAGCATTTCGTAATAAATTGCGAACCACCCCGCACGGACCGTTTGCTTCAGTTTATAGTTTTGTTTATTTTCTCGCTTTGCTGTGTTTGCTGCGATGTAACTGCAATTCATAAACGCTACGCTACTCAAAACTAGTGTTGTCAGTCGAAAACTAAACACGTGTTTCACGCAATCAAACACTCGGCGCACTGTGTGTCGATCCTTGCTCGTTTCGTTCGCTTCCTTAATGTGGCCAACACTTTCTTTGCATCCCCAGCATCCAAAGCCGTTGGCATCCCCCGCTCGATCTGTTAAACGTTTACGCGCTTTTAAAGCTCAATTCCACTAGAAACGAAACGAAGAAAACGAAAACGCACTACTTTACTTTACCAACCGGAAAATGTTTACTAAGGCTGGGGAGATCCCGTAATGCAGTAGTAGTAAAGCCAGGTGTGAGGTGCAGCTCGTCTGCTTCTCGGGTTGTTTCCGCATGCAAGTATTCAATCCACTGCGTAAAAAAGGCTCTATGCGCCATATTAATAAATATTTCCCGCATGGTAAGTAGTGCAGCTTTCTCGCTTCCATGTTTTGTTGTTGCTTTTGTTTTTCTGTTTTTTTTTTGGCATGGCTCGCATTGTCCTCGGTACAAACGTTGCTTCCCACACACCGTGCCGTATGCTGTTTCGATTCTTTCGATGTTTTTTCTGCCCACCGTGGCCGGCAGTGCGTTAAGGAAACGTGTATATTTTTATGTGTATCGTTACTAAAGTTAATTTGAAGGCATTCCGCTCTATCGCTTGAAGCACATGGACACGCGTCGTGTTTTGTTTTCTTAACATGTTTTGCTGCATGAAACGTTCGTTATCCAGCCAGTTAAAACCATGCTGCTGCTACTAAGCTACTCTTCCCGAACCGAACACATTGTCCCCTTTCTCTCTTTCTCTTTCTCTCTCGTTCTCACTCTCCCTTTCTATCTTTCTCTATTTGAAATAGTCGTTTGCACACTCTCCTCAACAAATGTGTTTGTAGGTGATCGTGTTATAAATATTCGACCGACCGTACTGATAAACCAACGATTAACAGATTAAGACTTTCAACTCCTTTCATATGTACATACACAGACACGCACACACACACACACACTTCCAGGTGCATGAGGGCTCGAGAGGGGATTCTTTTCTCTTCGAGTCCTCTAAACGTTCCCGAGTGGGGAGCAAGTGTGTCTCTCCTCGTACATACTTGCCTACTGATGCTGCTGCTGCTGCTACACGTGTGATTTTGTTTGGCCATTCGGACATAAGTGCCAATTTGTTCGAACCACCTCTCGCTCTCGTTCTCTCACCTGCTCTCTCTGTCATACTTTAACGCTAATGCTGCTGCTGCTTCGGCGACTACTTGTACTACTACTACGTCTACTACTAGTGGTCGTTTAGTTTTCCATTTCCATTTTCCTCCTAGGTGCGAGGCGTGGAAAAGTATCTCGGTTCCGGTACCTGCAACTGACTATTCAAACTAACCTAACCGGAAAGAACAGAGCAGGGGTTGGGAGGGGGGCGTTGGGATTGTGCCACGCGGGATGTGACTTACTGGCGCTGCTTTCACTCTCTCTCTATCTCCCTCTCTTTCTTCACTTTAATATTGCATTTTTAAGTTTATGTTTTTGTTTTGAATGATTTCGTAAACTCTTTTGCATAACACATTTCCCCTCGAGACGCATCCGCAGGAAGAAAGGAAAAAAAAACACGTTAGGAAACCTACATCTAACATCCCGACCGCTTAACCCGCCCCGCCCCGGCCATCAGTTTCATAACAGGAAGATAAATCGGGCCGGGATCGGAGACGGTTGTGGTGTGCAAAGCGTGAAAGCACGTGCGCCCGTGAAAGCCGCTTTGTTTTTTCCACTCCGCGTTCGATTCGTCCACACAAACACACACACACGGGCATTACACGTGCTGAGGGGGAAGGGCGACGAATCATTTGATCGAAATCTGCGCAAACCCGACGAGCGATTTCTCGTCGAGCTGCTCGCCCGGCGCACAGCCGGACCGCAGCTGGAACGTTACCGTCTTCAGCGTGCTCCGGTGGTCGATCAGCTTCTGCAGGTTCGCCGACATGATCGCGACATCCAGCTCGTCCAGCAGTCCGGCTCCGACCAACTCGGCGGCGATATCCTCCGCCGAGTCCTTTCCGACGACGAATTCGAACTGAATGTCGTTCAGCTCACGGTTGGCGTTGCGCATCCGTAGCACCAGATTCACCGGCACCGTTGCGTCCCCAGCCCCGATCGACAGCGCACCGAGCTGCGCGGCCGGATCGCTACCAGCAGCGGCCGGTGGCGCCGCAACCGACCCCGTCACCGTGACGCCTGACCGCTCTGACGTATCCTCCGTCTCGGAGGAAGACGAATCCATCCGCTCCAACCGGTTCATCGGCCGTTCCTCCGTGTCCGAATCGCCGTCCGACTCGCCACCCTTCGCGTTATCCTCCTCCTCCGACGACCACACCCACTCGCCCGTCATCGATCGGTGCAGACGGCCGGACGCTCCGGCCTGGCGCTTTGCCGCCTTGTGTACTCGCGTCTCCATCGACGGGCCGGTCGCGAGCAGCGTCTGCGTCAGGTACTTGCGATCCTTCGCCTTCTTGAAGAACGGATGCTTTAGCAGCTCGCTCGCCGTCGGTCGCTTCGACGGTTCCTTCTGCAGGCACTCGCCGATCAGCTTGCGGAACGTTTTCCCGTACGCCTTGTACTGGTCCTTCTCGTCCGCACCCGTATCGATCGTCGGTGGATCGTTCTGCAGCGTCAGCATCAGCACCTTCATCGGCGGGTACTTGTGGTATGGTGCCGTCCCGGTCGCCATCTCGATCGCGGTGATCCCGAACGACCAGATGTCCGCCTTGAAATCGTACCCATGGTCCTGTTCCATCACCTCCGGCGCCATCCAGCACGGTGTACCGACGAACGTATGGCGCACCTTCTGCCGGGACAGATCGCCACCGGTCGCCAGCCAGGCGCTCACGCCGAAATCGGCAATCTGGACTGTACCGTCGTCGCCGAGCAGTATGTTTCCCGCCTTAATGTCCCGGTGGATCTGCCCGTTGCTGTGGAAGTATTCCAACCCCTTCAGCACCTCCTTCAGAACGGTCGCGATCGTCGACTCGTCGAACACGCCGTGCCGGCAGTTGACCGTGCGCATCCGGTGCTTGATAATGTCCAGCAGGCTGCCGCCCTCGAGCAGCCGCAGTATCAACCACAGTTCCTCCTTTACGACGAAACTCGTGTGGTACGTGACGACGTTCTCGTGGTTGCAACTGCTCATCGCCTGGATCTCCTTCAGCAGCTCGTCCATCGACGTGTTCCACTTCTCCAGGTTGATGCGCTTGATCGCGCACTTCTCCTTGCGCGGGTGGCAGTACGCGTTGTGAACGACGGCCGTCGCACCGACACCGATCACGTCGTTCAGCTCGTAGTCATCACGGCTGTTTGGCCACGGTGTGACCGGTTGCGGAGGCGGTGCAAGGCTTGCCGACGAAGCGGACGTCGACGGTGAGGAGACGACCGTCGACGCTACGGTCGTCGCGGCGGCCGCCATCGAACCGAGCGCACCACTGCTCGGTCCACCGCCTACTCCACCCCCGGTTGTTGTCGTTGCCATCGGTTACTGTCTGTCTCACCAGGAGCAGGGCCCAAAAGACGAAAAAGAAGAACGGCGCGGCGCCTGCAACGAAATATTAATGTCGAATGTCACCACACCACCACCACCACCACCACCACCGCCGGAAACTTTCTCGTTGGTGCGACCAGCCCCGTCCCTTTTGGAGATGTACTTGTGTGTGTGCGTGTGTTTGTGTTTATATGACGGCGCGGAGGACGAGGATTACGGAAGGTGTGTGTGTGTTGTGCGCGGGGCCACACGCTCACTCACTCGCACACCTTTGCTCGACCGAAAAATGCAATGTCTGTCTACTTCTGCTACTGCTGCTGTTGCTGCAAACACAACACACGAGATTTATTTAGATATCTCTCCCTCACCACCCCTCGTTTCATGCACCCTGTGCGGGGCACCTGGCGCCCACCGCCAACCGTCACACCGTTCGTCTGGCTACCGTCTGGCACTTTATGACACTGTCACTTCGGGGGCCAAAAATCACTGGCCAAGTGCGCTGGCGGTTCACGCTTGACTGTCGTCGTCGGCTACCAGAGCAAGCAGATATTGCTGCTGAAATACCCTTTTTCGGCCTTTCGTCGTTACGTGTTACGTGTAATATGTGTGTAAATTTTCCAGCGGCCTACTTCGATCTAGCGCACCCGGCTGTCGTGTGTGTTTTTTTTTTGGGGGGGAGGGGGAGGCTGATACCGAAAGGGTTGGAGGGACGTTCCGCTACACTGATATTGGAGATATGATAAGAAACTGGGGGAGGAAACTCCACCTTCCAAGAGTGCGATATGCACAAACCGCAAAACCACCTTAGCAGCCGCAGTACAAACACACACGTACACACGCGGACACAAATTGAGTAAAACACTGGTGCAACTTCAGCGAAGGAGGCAGCTGGTTTGATGATTCATGTTCGTTTTTTTCTTGATTTGCTCCTTTTTTGGGAGGCTCAGCACCTCTTCGAGCGTTTCCCTCGCACAATCCTACTTCGCCACGAAACCCGACGACCGGACAACGTCAACAGAACACCCGAAGTACACACACACGCTCGGGCACACGACACAGTACGAAAACACTGCACCACGGCAAGAGGATGACTAGAGATGAAAAAAGTTGTTACGAAAGATTCGTATAGCAACGTACTTTTCCAGAAGCGCACAAACAACACAAATACGATTTTCAGGGACTCACACTCCACGGTCGGGCTCTGGTGTTTTTTTTGCCTCTGCGAGGTTGCGGTTTTCCAGTGTGGTGATGGGAACCCGGAGCAGGATGTGATCCTCAAAGTCCGATCCAGCGAGACGGATCGATAGAAATCCGTTCCAAAAATAAAAGTGCCTCTAATAGGTTTGCCTATTACAAAACAATTTGTTATTAAAACTTAACAATATTTTACAAACAATTCATGTACATGAAAACTTTTGGATGATGTTTTTCCTCTGCATTTAGTTCCTGCAACAACAATATGATTTTGCTTTGAAACAGTGTTGCCTGTAATATGATTCTCAACTCGCCAACCGGGTATTATAGCCCATCGATGCACTGCTGATGGTTTGTTTTGGTTTGATGCCGTATGTTTTCTTTTTATTCACACGAACTGTCTGTATTGCCGCAGCTAATACGGTGTCGTGTGTACGTGAGCAAGAAAGACCCGTCCTACTGGTAAAACGTATGTAGTATTTCATTTACCTAAATTTAATCATACGCGCGTTTGCGTATGTCCTAATCTCAGTCTGTATTCTTACACCGGTTCTAGCAAAACCCTTAAAATGAGTAGCCAAAGCAATGGCATGGCTGGGAATCAACAGCAGCAACCACAGCAGCATGCCAGCTGCATAACACGTACTAAGGAAATAGAACTGACCGCTCGCTTTTCCGAGCAAATGGCACAGCTCTGCATGTCATCGGATTATGCCGACGTCACTTTCCTAGTCGAGGGACAGCGCATACCGGCCCACCGCGTCATATTGGCAGCCCGCAGTGATTACTTCCGCGCGCTTCTGTACGGCGGAATGCAGGAAACGCGCCTAGACGAAATAACACTCAACATTCCGCTAACGGCGTTTAAGTGTCTGCTTCGGTACATCTACTCCGGCAGCATGCCTCTGGCGCAGCTGAAGGAGGAGCACCTGCTGGACACGCTTGGTCTGGCAAACCAGTATGGGCTAGCGGATCTCGAGATGGCAATCTCCGACTATCTGCGTCAGGTGCTGTCGCTCAACAACGTTTGCGCCATCCTGGATGCGGCTCGGCTCTTTGCCTTGGACGGGCTGACCGCAGTCTGTCACGCGTTCATCGACCGTAACGCGGAGGACATACTGAAGCACGAATCGTTTCGCAACCTTTCACTCGACTCGCTTAGCAGCCTGCTGCTGCGTGATTCATTTTTTGCCCGTGAGGTTGAAATCTTCCAGGCCGTGAACGAATGGTGTCGGTGCAATGCGGACAGCGTATCGAATGTGAACGATGTCGTGGCGAAGGTGCGCTTTTCCCTTATGTCGCTAGAGGAACTGCTTTCGGATGTGCGCCCGTCCGGCATACTGGATCCCGACCGGCTACTGGATGCGATCGCGGAAAAGGTTTCTTCGAAGCAGCTACCGCACCGCGGTGCCCTGTGTATGTTTGGTTAATTGGGATTATTTCCGTTTTGCGATATATAACACATTTTCCTCGTGTGTTTTGGCAGGGCCGGAAGAGAACGTTGCGTCTCCGAAGTTCAACTCGCGCACGATACACGGTGAGCTGCGGTCCGCTCTGCTCGATGGTGATACGGTTTCGTACGACATGGAGAAAGGATACACGCGACACTCGATCAGCGACAACGGTGATCCAAACGGAGGGATCGTTGTCGAACTGGGCAAGCTGTTCATAATCAACCACATCAAGGTGCTACTGTGGGACCGTGATACACGCTCGTACAGTTACTACGTCGAGGTTTCGGTGAACCAGCGCAACTGGGAGCGGATCGTCGATCACACGAAGTACTACTGCCGCTCGTGGCAGTTTCTCTACTTTCCCGCCCAAGCCGTCCGCTACATTCGGCTGGTCGGGACGCACAACACGGTCAACAAGGTGTTTCACGTCGTCGGCCTCGAGGCGATGTTTACCGAGGCGACAACGCCCGTCGTGAACGGCATACTGCAGCCGACGTACAACGTGGCGACAGTCGAACGCAGTGCGACCGTGGTGGAAGGTGTGAGCCGCACCCGCAACGTACTGCTGAATGGGGACGTGAAGAACTACGACTGGGATTCGGGCTACACCTGCCACCAGATCGGTTCCGGTGCGATACTGATACAGCTGGGTCAACCATACTGGATCGGGTCACTGCGATTGCTGCTGTGGGACTGTGACAACCGCTCGTACAGCTTCTACATCGAGGTGTCAACCAACATGAAAGACTGGGAAGTAGTGGTCGACAAGCAGGGGGAGCACTTGAAATCCTGGCAACACTTTTCCTTCCTACCGAAGGTGGTCGTGTACGTGCGCATCGTCGGGACGCATAATACCGCGAACGAAATGTTCCACTGCGTGCACTTCGAGTGTCCGTCGCAGGACGCGGACTATCTACGCACGGCATGCTATGGTTCCGGTGATGTGCCCACCACCCTCACCACACAATCGGACGCTACGATGGACTGAGATGCGCATAGAATCTCCAACGCTACAACGAAACGCACATAAGTGTAACGACGGCGGAGCACTGATATTATTATTATTTCGACACGCGTTGAAACTGTTGGATTAGTGGTAAATTTAAGCGTACAAATCGATGTGATTGATGCCGCGACGAGCGTGCGTAGTTTTTAGCTCCTCCAGTGATAGAGTTTACCTGCTACATCATTACAAATTGCTAGGTTAAATATTTTTCTTCACTTTAGCTCAAATACATACAACAATTGTCTTCGTACGTGTCCGTCTTTCAGTACGTAGGAATTTTGTGAAAGAAATCTGCCCTTCCGGCTAATGAAAGCATCGTAGGATTTTACTTTATTCTGCGATCAGATGGTTTTACGAACAACAAGTTTCGATATTCAAGCCAGTCAAGTCCATTCAGTGCATTTTAACTTCCGATCCCGTGTGGATATGCACATATCGCTTTGGCCATATTTTGTATCATCAGCGTCGCGACTTTAAATTGCTCATTGCTGGTGTAAACATTGTCACGCTTATCTTATCAGCCCTTTTTGCACATACCCACTTGAACGGTATTGTTTCAGACGCACCGAGCTCGTAGCAGTAAGCGAAGACTGCAGTTAACAATGAAGCTTTTGGGTTGGTGCGTTGTGATTTTCAGTACATTCGCCGTAAGTAGCTTCCATGTTGTGCCAAATCCATTCTATTGCTTGTGATTCAACTTTCGCCCAAATGTCTTTTAGCTTTGCAGTGCCAGTTTCGTGGAGTGTGACCTGGACCTGGAAGATCCAACCATACTGAAAAGGCTGCCGGAAGAATGCCAAGATGTGGACGAGCCCACCAAGGTGCTGATGCTCAAGGAAGCCGAGAGTTTCAGGGTGTTCCAAGCGAAACTGCTGAACTACGAAGCTACTCATCGACCAACCGATGAAAACGCTACCACCGACCTGTACATGGACATGGACTTCCGGCGCGTGCTATATGAGACGGCGGATCTGCAGGCTTGTCTCACCGTCAACGAGTCGGTGGAAAAGTACTTACAGTGCTTGATGGATAAGCGTGCGAAAATGGTGGAGATGATTGATGTGGCTTCCGCTGCGCTTTAAGAGTGCGCATTGTAGAGGCTGTCGATGGCCGTCACCTCGCCGTTATGTTTGTTCAGATTGGAGGAATCGAACTGGATCAGTATGATCATGAACGAAAGGAGGGCAATAAAAATCTGTAAAACGTAGGGAAGTGAGTGAGGCTATGAAAATAGAACATGTTGTTTGACTTTTTGTTGTTGCAAAACAGGTACCGATGAAAGTGAAGACAACTCCAATCGAAGCATACCACAAGCTTTAGCAACGATCGTTTTCTGGCCGAGCGTGAGCAGTCCGAGATGCGCAATCTAATGCATAGAGGAAAGGTGAAAAAGCTAATGTTTAGTGGTGAAAATTTGTTACCATTCGCGCATTAATCGTACCGGCTCCTCAAAGTGGGGCTCTTGTAGGGGTTGTACGCGTTCAAACATAACCATTCCAAAGCGCGTTTGCTGTTAAGTCCATATAGAGAAACATATTGTTCTTAATGATGTTTTTACGTGCGTGCGTGCTTTTTGATGCCAATACAAACCTCCCGCTTGAGCATATCATTCGGATATATGACGATTAATAGCATATAAAGTTGCAGAAAGATCCACAGCACGTTGTAGGCTACGTAAATTGCATTCGTTTCGGTTTGCTGTAAGTACTGATAGATCTCGAGAAGCTGCAGGCTGGTCACGTTAATACCGGCAAATACGTTCGTCAGGATGAGCACTTCGTACGATCGCGTAAGCACAGTAGCACAGTAGGCCAGCTGCAGATATAGGTGTTTCGTCTCCCCAAGGTGCTCTTCCAGAATAATGTCCGCGCTGCTCAAACGCCGGTTGATGTTTTGCTGCAGTTTGTACACCAACAAGTTGCCAACACAGTACTGTACGATCGATACGCCGGCAAGCACGTTCGGCAGCAGATAGGCACACAATGTGAACAACGTGGCGTAGACGCTACCGAAATGTAAATAATCGCACAGTAGCGCTACGGCACATACGATCACAAAAGTCGCACAGATTCCCTGCAGCCTGAGTCGAGCATATCGTAAGGAATCGGTCCAATCGGTGTATGGTATCGCCGATGCAACGGTGAGGATCGCGTCGACGATGTCCTGACAGCGTACCCTTTCACTGAAGCCTCTGTTAACCGCCATAAAACATATCACCACGCCCAGAACCACCTCGTTCACGTACAGCACGCTAGTGAAGAATGGCATCGGCAATTCGACCAGCTGTACGATCGCCCGCGCTCCACAGATTACCACGGAGGTCAGAATGCTCGCGGTTAGAAGCAAACGGGCCTGTTTGAAGTACGAACCTAACGACCATTGCTCGAGCAACCATCCCGCACAGCATGGCGGGGCGGTGCAGAGTAGTTGGGCGCATGTAAGGTACGGTTTGAACGTCCGGTACAGGTGCCATCTTATTCGACGCTTTTCGGCGACAGTGTCGGCCATCGTGTGCGTTCGAACCGCTATGCAAACAACACTAAAGCCTTTAATCGTGAGGCGCTATGAATTTATAACATAATGCCACTCATTACAGTTCACGTGAGCGTGTTTCTACAAATCGATACAATTTTTTATGAGTGCACATCACGAACGCTTTCGCTGTACATTGAGAGATAAATATGAATAATAAAATTTTTAGAAAACACCCGATGTACGTCAAAAGTGATAAGCAAAAGGTAACATTAATTAGCATCAATTATAGTGAACGAGAAGTGTGTTAAAATTTTATACATGTAAAATAATCAACGCGCCAGCAAGATCCTTGTAAATTGCTGCTTGTAAATGCTTGCATGGTTACCATAGCAACTTGCAATATCCTACTACATGCTTGCAAAATTCTCCATGAAGCTTGCTCGATTCCCTTATATGATTGCAAAATTCTTTTTTCCGGTCTCTACTCTGGGTGAAATGTTCTCTTGTATAATACGAAAACCTGTAATCTACTGATATATTCTCCTGAAAACTATACGCCGCCACTAGCCGTACCATTGTTATAGGTCAGGATTAGCCGCCAGCTACATTTACTGCTCGAGATCAAGCAGTTTATTGTCTCGTAGACTTTCTTTCATTAAATCTGCGGCTTTGAAGAAAGCCGCAGATATGGATTTTCATTTGATTGCACGCTACTCTAGCCATCGCTAAAACGGATGTAAGCTTGGACATTAAGGTTTACGTCACATGTGCATCCTTAAAGGGTGGTTAGTTAATACAAGCACGCCAATATTCAGACTATGACGGTGACGTTTATGGTAGATTTGTGATGGTTGTTTACAAACGTAACTAGTCTGAGGGTTCACAAGATCGGTAAGATAAGGTTCGGTCAGGGTGCTACTTGAACGACGATCATAAAAGGTTCTGGATAATCCGATTGCTAGTGGAACTGTGCATCGTATCTGCCCTAGGTAAACCTACTTGACAATGACATCGTTTGCTCAGTTGTATAAAAGCGTATCATAGCCCTAACAATGCATCAAAAAGCAATCGCAAATCGTTCCGACAGAGACCGTAGTTTCAAAACGCATCGATTCGTCCAACATCATGCTGCGAAAGTCCCTAATCGCTTTGTCCGTACTCCTAGCGGCTGTGGGAGCTACGAAGCTTCCGCGTCTCGTGCTGGACGACAACTACGTTAATCGAGTGGTTGGAGGAGAGGTGGCGAAGAACGGGTCAGCACCGTATCAAGTGTCGCTGCAGGTTCCTGGCTGGGGTCATAACTGTGGTGGTTCTTTGCTAAACAACCGCTGGGTCCTAACGGCGGCTCACTGTCTGGTGGGGTAAGTATCCTTAAGCGAATTAATGTTCACGAATGTGTTACTTACAGCAGGCGTACTTGATCTCTATAGAAACGGTCCCTCTGACCTGGTGGTGCTTGTCGGTACAAACAGTCTGAAGGAGGGCGGGGAGCTGTTGAAGGTGGATAAGTTGTTCTACCACAGTCGCTATAACCGTCCCCAGTTCCATAACGACATTGGACTAGTGCGTCTTGAACAACCGGTGAAGTTTTCCGATTCGGTGCAGAGCATCGAATACTGGGAGAAGGAGGTACCTGCCAATGCTACCGTCCGTTTGACGGGTTGGGGTCGCACCAGTGCTAACGGCCCTGTACCGACGCTGTTGCAGAGTCTGAATGTCGTTACGTTGACCAACGAAGATTGTAAGGCACAGACCGGCAATCCCGCGAATGTCGATATTGGACACGTCTGCACACTAACGAAAGCCGGCGAGGGAGCTTGCAATGTAAGTACGGTACACGAGCTAACATTGAACCGATATATTCATATCGCTTAAAAATGCTTACAGGGTGACTCTGGTGGTCCGCTGGTGTATGAGGGAAAGCTTGTAGGGGTCGTAAACTTTGGCGTGCCGTGTGGACGCGGATTTCCGGATGGATTTGCTCGAGTTTCCTATTATCACGACTGGATTCGCACAACGATTGCTAACAATGCCTAAAGCAACATAATCATCATGCCTTAAAAGTACTGTAAAAGGGAAAATGAACTCAAGGACACTGAATGAAAACAAAAGTTTACACTTGTTAAATAAATTTGCATAATCTAAACACGACTTTTTGATATCATACATGTATGTTACTGTTTTAAAGGAAATGGCAAACTTACTTAACTTAAGCTTACTTTATCGATTAAGATAAACATTTGTATCAATGGTGCAACCATGCCCACACGATCGTATCGATAAGGATTACGTACGGTATCAGAATATCATTGATTGTCGGAGCCCGTCGTCGAAATCGAAATTTCTTTGGCCAGTCTCTAACCGACCACTGTCCAGTGCAAACGCGTGTTCAAGATGTCTGAACTGGTGGAATTCCAGCCTCAACCTGTATGCAGAAAGAGGAAACAGAAGGAAGATGAAGAAATCAGTGACGATAATGATTTCGGTAGTGTTGTGGAATCGGAAACGGATGGAAATAGCTATCCTTGCACGAGAAAAAACGCTGGCTACACTAGCGTGATGCTTTACCAAGAGAGTGTAATTGACGCGCTGTGCATTATGCGACTGATTGGGGCAAATGTTGAAAAAATATCTCTGCTTAATTTCAGAAGGGGTTTCCCGCAACGGGTCAAGAAATGCTTGATAGACAAATAAGTGGTACGACCTGTGTTGTGTACGGTGTTTAGATGTCAGTAATAATTTTTTCTTACTGTTGCAAAAAATATGTTTGTTTACAGATCAATCAGAGAGCCAAAATCCTGAAAGGTCCAACAAACAAGTAAGCATTCTGTACTTCTGTATTTGTGGTTCAGCACATGCTGACAATACATTTTCTACTCCTCCTAGCTGAATGCCGAGTTAAGTAGTTTCGTGCAGAAGAAATCTTTCGCGCAAAACATGATGGACATTGCACTGCTGTCCGCGAACACAAATCAGCTGCGGTACGTAATCGACTTGGGCGACAGACATCCGTACTACATGACTAGCTTGGCGCTGATAATCTTAAGCCTGCTAATGCAGATCGTTGTCGGTTTGGCCATGCTGGGTTTGAACAGGTACGTATAGAGAGCTATGCTGCACAGTATCATGCATCACACGGAGTGTAAGTTTGTGTTTTACGTATGGGCAGATACAACATGAAGGATCGAACGGAAATTAAGGCGGCATCCCACATGAACAACCTCTCACTTGTCGGTGTATTCCTAGTTACACTGCTCAATGTGTTTATCTCCACATTCAACGGCACGGGAGCGCCGAGTGTTGTGACCACTCCAGGCACCAATGGGACGAACGGTACAACTAATGCACTGCTAAATTTCAGCATGCCCTAAATTAAATAATCATAAATCGCTACCAAAAGAGAATTGCTATGCCACTTCTACTAGAAGTGTCTTCAACAAAGCTTATATTAGAAATAGTGAACCAAGACAGACACATCAACACATTCCATATATTTTGTAATGAAACAAGTCTACATGTACAAGAACCACATACGAATAAGCTAGCGTAAAATATCTTTACATACCTTCTGACGGATTAGCCTGAGGCAAAGGGCATTTGTTATCTGTAATTCCTCGAAGACGCCTCCAGGTATATAATCTATGAAATAGCATTATTGTAGTTATAATTAGGAAAAAAAATGTCACTCCATCAGTAAGTGTGCTCTTCGGTAGACCAGCAAACCGAAACGCAATGGTTATCTTCGGCACGTAATAAGTCAGTTGTAGAAATCCCAGTAAATCTGAGGATCAAGACTGATTGATATCTCGCTAGCAGAAGACAGTATCAGATATCGTATCGTAAGACCAGGCCATCTTTGACATAGCCGCGCTGCTCTGAAAAGTAGGTTGATAAAAAATATCAGATATCTTATCTGAAAGATGAACGTCATATCACGTGGTAGAACCCGGTGCGATTAGTTATTCTATGAATTATGCAATATGCAACGGTCATGATTTTATTCGTTTGAAAGAATTCTATTCGCAAATACTACGGGCATGCCACAGCTCGATAGGGGCCTTGGAAAAACCACTGTAGAACATCCAAGCACTTGGATTTGGGCCGATGTATTTAGTACAGTATAAGTGATACTACTTATTGTGGTAACTATTTATCAACATGTTTACACTTTTCTTGAATAAATAACACAAACCAGTACATTTCTCATACTGTCATTGTGTGCGATACTTGAGATATCGGGAGAAAGTACTTGAAAGATGAACATTTTCGTAAGGTGTCGAATATGTACTTCAGCTCTCACATAGCACACGTACACAGCGTCGTACTAGATGTATAAAAGCGTTCAGCTTCTGTAGAGAAGCGTCAAATCCTAATCGCAGTTCGTGTACAGATCACTCTCCATCATCATGCTGTTAAAGAGTTTAGCCGCTTTGTCAGTAATCTGGACCCTGGCTGGGGCAGCTAGCCATCCAGGTATGATTATTGATAATAACTACGTAAATCGAGTTGTCGGTGGTGAGATTGCGAAGAATGGATCTGCACCTTATCAAGTGTCGCTGCAAGTTCCTGACAGAGGTCATAACTGTGGTGGTTCCCTGTTAAACAACCGCTGGATCCTCACAGCGGCTCACTGCATAGATGAGTAAGTACTGTTGGAACATGATTGCTCAAATTTAACGTGTACTTTAAATAAAATGTATTCAATTTATTTAGATATACTGTTAGCAATATCCTGGTTCTTGTCGGTACGAACAGTCTGAAAGAAGGCGGAATGCTCCTGAAGGTAGACAAACTGGTGTACCATTATTACAGTTATCCAAAGTACAACAACAACATCGGGTTGGTTCGACTTGAGAAACCAGTGCAATTTTCTCAACTGGTGCAGAGTATTGAGTACTCTGAAAAGGCTGTGCCGGCCAACGTTACGGTACGCATGACCGGATGGGGACGCATTAGTGAGAATGGCCCTATACCTACGCTGCTGCAGAGTCTCGACGTCGTAACGCTGACCAATGAGGAATGTAAGGAAAAAAGTATGCTACCAAATCATATCGACGTTGGTCATGTCTGCACACTGACGAAAGCTGGTGAAGGAGCGTGTTTTGTAAGTATTCGGGATGGAAAGCGTTGAGGTATCACTGGGAAGCTAACATCGACATGTATCGCTACAGGGTGACTCTGGTGGTCCGTTGGTGTACGAAGGAAAACTTGTTGGGGTGGCGAACTTTGCCATACCTTGCGGGATTGGTTATCCGGATGGGTTCGCCCGGGTTTCGTACTACCACGACTGGATACGGACTACAATGGCTAATAATGCTTGAAATGGTCGTTGCGCTCGTTGGTTGGAAATGGTTCTGTTGTTGTTGAGAGAATGAAATCTTTCGCTTGCATAACTTCAGGCGTTTGCTGAAAATATCTCTGGTGAATATATGATGTGGTGAGTTTAGTTTTACGTTTGAATCTGGTTCGCGTTTTCCGTTGTTTTCGTTCTTATGCCTTTGAAGAAAGCGACAGTAAGCGAAAACAACATGTGCCATACATTCTCTTGTATGGTACAGACTTCGACAGGCCAAAGAAATTTTATCGTTTGTGTATAAAAATGATAATAAATAGAAAATGTACAAAAATGATAATGTTGAGGTATATCATTCAGATTTAAAAAAGACTCATCGTATGTTATAGCTCATGAGCGTTTTAAACATCCTTATGCACTTGCGACGCCTGTTCGCACCTTGAGCCGCTAGTTCTTCCGGATATCGTAATCTGCATTTGCGTATCCAAATGCTTTAGGTAATTCACGATCTCTTTTCAGGGAGTTCAATTGTATGCAAAGAGAACAATAAGGAAGTGCGTGATGACAAAACATGGCCGTTGCCATGGCAACCTCAGGTAGCTTCGACGAGCAGCACATGGTTTGATATAGCAACCATTGGAAAGAACTATATTCGTCAGTATTGTGCGTGGAACTGTAAGAATAGAACGATTCGAAATTCTAGTGTATATAAATTTACAGTGTTGCCAACAAACAGAAAACGAAACTAAATATGAACTGTTCCTGCGCTGCCGAACGTTGCCCGCACCTGCAGTATTTGAGAGAACTGCTGGAAAGCAGTAACAAAGAGCAGATCCCGTGTGCTAACCGGAACGATTCAACTTCCGAAAATGTCGACCTCTGGCAGAGATGGAAGCCGTTCGTTATGCAGACGATCAAACTGTCCGGATGCGCACTGGAGACGCTGCTAATGCTTTGGGTGGCCATCACGCGTGTCTGCCTGAGGATGTGGCTGAAGTTGTTGGATGCAAATCGGTAAGCACTGGTTAGTGTTTCGCCTTAAGCTTTGCCCTCATCCTGGTTCCCTGTGCACAGACCTGCCGTGATGATGTTTCTGCTGTTCACCCTGTCGCTGATCTGCTCGATATTAAGTAGCGTGCGCAACTCAGTGTCAAGGTAAGACGGTTTTGGAGACCTCCAAATGTTCTCAGATGGCGTGCCGCATCGGATGTGCCGAAGAATGCGCCGAAATTACGTCGACCGATGACCCTCACGCGGTGCGAGATAGGGACTGCGGCACGGAAGTGAAGGTTCTCTCCGCCGAAGAATGAGCCGTTTTGCTTGAAATGGCCCGATTGATGCTACTTAACTGGCGCGTGGATCACAACCGGGCAGATGGCAAAAGACACATCGTTCATGCTCATCTGCATCACAATACCCATCAAAGGGGAAGGGTTCTTCTGCTTTAACCCGAGTATGATTCACCACCGAGTTGATCGAATCGATGTTGTAGCTCACGCAACGGGTAACCTTTCCATTTTGGATCGATTTTTCACTCCAGCGGGTGACAGTTCGGTAGCGTTCCCATGACGAATGGCTCACAATTCAATTCCCTCCATACAGAGCAATCAAATGGACGAGCTGCTAAAAAAAACCCACCACCGAGTGAATTGATAATAAAAAAATGAACTTGTTTTAAAGGTGATGCTGCTGTTGGCGGCGGTATGAACGCGATAATTAATATTTTCCGGTCAACGTCATCGTCGGATTTGTTGGGGGTGGGATTCGGGTAATAAGCGGAACACCAACTTCAAGGCGATGAACCGCACAACGAAGACAATCGTCCATCGGCGTTCTTGAAACTAGAATCTTCCGGGCGCTGGCGCATTTGGTGCTCGGTTACGAAGGTTGCTTTTTATCTTTCCCTCCAGGCAAGAAGAACATAGCTTTGCGAGTCACTAACAGCATGTCAGACAATCTCATTCTATGTTATGATGTTGAATTTTATGTTGCTGTTTCAGTTCATAATGAAAAAATGACTGGTAACTTGTCAATATTTAACAGGTTGAGATTATGTTTTCTTTTCTCACTTAATATGTAAGCAGAACAGTCCGAGAAATTTAACATATGTGTACACAAAAAACACCACTCGGAGTACTTATTGCAGGTTGCATTAGACCCGTGGTTGCATTAGAATGTGATCATTAATACACTAATTGTGGTTCTTAAAATCTTGTTTTTCTCTAAGCTTCTACTGTAGGACTTTCTCTAAAGCAAAGAACGGATGGGTGGATTTATTACCAACGTCGTCGAAACTATCGGATATAGTTTACAGCAGCATTTAGCACAACATTGTAGAGCAATTGTCCGGTACAAGACAATAAGAGTAGAAGAGCGAAATTGTAACTTAAATTTACTTTATCGTAATCGTTTTATCCCGTCGGCAGTGGCAGTTCTACCAGATCATAAGGCGCCTCTCGGAAGGAATAACAGAGAGATATGGTACGAGAAGGTGAAACACTTCACCGTGGTTAAGATGGTGGGATCGAGATTAGAAATTTTCTCACCAATACTTCACGATGCCCACCGATGGGTGGATGATTCGCGTTAAATTGCATTCGGTTGAGCAGATAGAATGATTTCTTGTTTTTAAAATTACTCGTTTTTTTTTGCGGCCGTTGTTTTTAGCCACCCTGGACGCTAACTGCGGTGTCTCAAAAAGATGGAATGAATAACAAAAAAAGGAACAGCGTGTCGTTCGGGTGGTTTTAGTAGTTGCGTTCTGACGTCGGTTAGCGTTGTGCTTGCTAAGACTTGCGCTATGATTACGCTCATCATCGTGCTCTGGATGTGCTGAGAAGGCTTAGGATGACCTCGACATACCAGTACGGGCATGCATCTTTCGGTACACGATCATATCTGGAAACCAAGCCGTACCGCGCTAATTGATACATCAACAAGTTGATAAACTTCTCCCGTGGTTATTGTCTGTAACACCGAAGAAAACAGAAGTTGCAGTTCGGCCGTAAGCGTGATGATGGGTGGGTGGAATGATTTATTTGCGATCTTGCACCACCACCATCACCTCCGGGGGTCAAATATACGATTCTCCACATTCGATGATGGATGCGATATCGATTTGTCAACGCGCCGCTCGAAATGGACGCCAGACTATTGGTCAGCCAATGGTCACACATCTTTCGCCGCAAAGGGTGGCGTGCGCGAGATTCAATGTCAGGATATTGCCCGTGTTTTAAGCCCACAAGTAAGAAGAGAAAGAATCGAACGTCGAAGCCAAAGGAAAAAAACCCCACCGTGGTTAGGTAATGGCGGTGTGCGATGGTTGGAAAATTTATACATCATCAACAGACCGAGTGGTAGAAGGTAGGAGGAGACATCGGAAAGCTGATTCATATGCTGCTGTACCGATCGATAGACCTTCTCTGCTGACAAAGGATGCGAATGTGCAGAGATGATTCGGATTGTCAAGAGAGCAGCCAAAAAAATAAAAGCTAAAATGGTTAAAAATTGCGCAAAAAAGGATGAGAAGATCGCACATGATCGTCAGGTCTGGTGGGTGGGAATATGATGGCAGTCTGAGGGAAGTGATTGATAAGCGACTGAGAAAAAGTGATTGTGACGTTGGCAATGAATGACCTCGCTAGGTCAGCCGTGAGCAAACGCCCCTCCCCCTTTTCTTTCTCCGTCTTCATCGGGAAACTGTCATTATCACGAGAGCGTGAAAATGTGGATCAAGTTTTCCATTTTTTTTTTATCAGTTGCTCGATGCACCAGCGAGGTGCCGACGTTCACTCGGCCCGCTGTTTGTTATTATCATAATTTGGGCCCAGTTGCAACACAACCAATTAGATATGCTGTTAGCTAACTTTACTATTGGCGATAGTTGCATTTTTGTGACATATGCTGCTGAAAACGCGCGCTGAATTATTGCTTGCCAAATTGAGAGAATTTTTAGCAAATATATTTAAATGATGACTAAATTGAAAAAAAAATATTTATTTATTTTTTCATTATTTTTTGTTGCATTAACCATTTCCACATCCTATCAAACAATATAAATGAACTTCCTCACGATTCCTGTTGCAGAAATCATGCATTAACCATCCAGGACCATATCAACATGCTTGTTGCAATTTGTTCCCCGGCGTCGAAACAGCATGTTTTCACATTCCTAAACAACAAACATTCCAGCTGCGAACAAGGTGCCGGATTCATCAATTTTCGTTCCAATCGGCTGGTGGAAAACCCTACCCGAACGAGCGCTCCGTTCGTACCGCAGTATTGGCAGTCGCGTGCCGCAAAACCTCCCGCTGCCGTTTCTCATCCGAGGCATCCCTCAGGGCTGGCAGTGAAGTTTCTTACGCCGGCAGTCGCCACCTAGCGCATCAGTTGTACGACGACGACGATCGAGTGAGGATCGTCCCAGCAGCAGCAGCAACGTTCGCGTGAAAAAACGAATAACTTGAGCGACGAACGACGAACCCTCCCTCACGGTCGGTTTTACTATTACTACTAGCCCAGTTTTTCGCCGTGCAATCGGGCGATTGTGTAACCGCCGCTGACCAGCGAAACCAAGCCAAGTTTTGTGTGCAGTGAAATAAAACGTGAACGGGTGTGCATAAATTAGACCTCGCCCGGGTCTGCGCTCGGTTCGGTTCGACATTAGCTAGGCTTATCGCCTGCATAAGGCGCCGCGAGCCGAAGGACGAAGTCGGAGTCGGAAAAAGTGAAACCCAACGATATGCGAACAGATGGCGAATAGGTTTTGCGATTGATTTATTTATCCTCCATGGGTGTTTGTGGTTGTGGAGGGCTAAAACGGCAAACCATTCCCAGCGAGCAACGGTTTTTCGCCGGTGATACGTGTGATCGCGTGTGGATTGTGCTTAACGAAAAGCTGGGCCCAAAAGTGGTTCTTCGTTTAAGCAAACAAAAGCTTCGGTAGGAAGCTTGGAGGCGCGTGGCAGAACGGTGAAAAGTGGGCAAGGGCGGCCAACCCACGGCGAGGAAGAATAAACACGACAAATCAGAACCCATCCGATCGTTTTCGTTACGCTTGCGACAGGCAAGCGCAACCGTGCTCATCTCAACCGTGTACCTTCCTGCGGCTGGCTGGCGTTGCAAAGGTGCGATGCCGTTGGTGCCGTTCACGCCTTCTCCTGTGCTTCCACACGTCGCCGACGTCACCGACCACGAACCGCGGGCGGCACCGCTGATGACGATTTAAAAGACAATAATTTCCGTCCCCCTTTTTTCCGACGGGGCGAGGGTGCAATTTTGTAGAACGGTGGTTTTGTGCGTGCCGACACCTTAACTGACATTCGTTCGCAGCCGCTTCGGACCCCGTTGCTTCACGTTTTGACGCCGCTAGTTGGGTTTGTGTGAGAGTGTGTGTGTTTGAGCGCGAAAATATTTGGAGTTTTGCAGTAGCTTAACGATTTAAGACGAACACTATTAGCGGCTGACAAATCGAACGCAGCAAAATGACTCAATCTAGCAGGTAAGTGGCCGGGCAGGGTAGGGCTAACGTTCTGCTAATGTTGGTTCCCGAATTATCGTTTGATTTTGGGGTAGGCTGAATCAGGAAAGCATGAGACATTAGATTATCTGGTTAGACCGAAAGTTTGATATTCATATTTTGTTCAGTCTCTTTATATGATCATCGGTCATTTATAGCAACAATTAAAGGGCATAAACGTTTACTGCAAACAAAACATTGTACACATTTTTCGTTCCTTTTTCTTATTTTAACTTTAAGTTTGCACAAACATCTTCAAATTTCGTCTTACTTAAAAAAAATCTTCAGGCACTAGTACGCGGCAGCATAACGAATACGATACAGTTTTAATTGCCCGTCGGCTTAAACAGAGCCTTAATAGCACCAACATCACCGCCTCCGTCGCCATTCGTCGTCGTTCTAGAGAATTATTCCAGCCGTTGTCTCGCATTCGGCGGGCGCGCGCGCACGTTAGAACCCAAACAATCGAATTATGCTAACAGTACTTTACCGTCGAGTGCCGCTGCATCTCATCCCACCGTTCTGGGGGTTTTGTATTTCGCGCCTTAGACAGCTGGCAGGGTGGTAGATTTTCATTTGCCGCTCCGGTGGTGGGTTAGAATTTCGTTAGTACCAATTAATTGGTTAAGTTCGAACGTTTCGTTGGATGAGGCTGGAACAAATCTTCCGGCCCGCTCAACGATGGTTAATCGAACCGAATCTGATCGATGCTTAACATTCTTACTTGTGGCAGCATGGGTGGGATCGGATGATGGAAGCCGAGTTAGAACGAAGCAACTTTATTTTTTATGCAACATGCTCGCCTAGCTAGTGTGCAACTATGGTTAAGGAAGTAGATTACTAAAAAAAATCCTTCTTTTTATTTATTTTTCGCAAATGTAGCTAAACCATTTACATTTTACAACTTTTCAAGCTAAAGGTTGGATATCAGTAAATAATCTTTAAACTGAGCTATGCCTAAAATAATGGAATCTACCTCAAATAAAAAGAAATAATTTACTTAAATACAGCTTTCGTAGCTAGCTGAAGTGGGCAAACTAAGCTGATCGGTCCCAACAAAGTTATGCGAATTTTCCACCCTCAGTCGACAGACCTCCAGGCAACGACCCTCTTACACTATCACGACCCTCCCACCCAGATGGGGTTTTGTTTCTATCCCATCAAACAAAAGCGCCACCGCCCGATCTTCAACCCGAAGGAGGAGCGGCTCGCTTGGCAGCGGAAATGAACTGAAACACCCGGCGCGGTAATTGAAAACGAAACGGCAACATAAAGAACTTTTGCGGCAGGGAGTGGAAATTAGATTAAGCTCTCCAGCAAAAACTTTGACCCACCCGCAGGGGGGGGGGGGGGGGGGGGCGAGACGAGCTAATAAGCGCCCCCGATGCAGTGAAGTCCTCGTGCAATCGGAAGCAATAAAAGGAGAAACAATCCTGCCGCTTCCGGGAGCGTTTCTTTTGGGTCGGGAAATTACCAACTCATGGCCGGGGAAAAGGGGGGGGGGGGGAAACGTTCTGACGCAAGCGGGTGTCTGAGAACGTTGAGTGAATAATAAAAAAAAAACATTAAGTTACGCTACAATCCCGCGGCAGAAATTGCATCCGGATGAATTAACATGCAACGACGCCACACGTTCGGCCGAGATGAGTATCTATTTTCGAGTGAAAATTACTCGAACGCCTTTACACAACACGGGGTGTTTGGGAATTTTCGAGCGTATTGGGAACAAACCCGTACGCCTGGAAGCGCCTTTCCGTGATAGCAAAATTTGACCCATATTCACCAAACACTGTGAAGGCATTGCAGATGGAAGGAACATTCCGTCAAGCCGTAATGGCATCTGTGGTTACACAGTTTCAGGCTTCAGGAACGGCAACCCGGCAAGCAAGCAAGCAAGCAGAACAACTGCAGGCGTAAAATAGTACCTCCCGGGCAGGCTTCCATTAGGGCTTTCCGCGTTCTTATCGTGCCTATTCTTGGGCCTACCTATTCCCTGCCGTGCCGGAACTGCGCGTCGTAATTTGTCCTGTTTTACGATTACCGCCGATGCGGTGCTGCTGTGACGAAACGGGCTCGCCACGGTGAACGGTGAATTATGGTTCGCTTTTGCGCTTTGTTTTGCAGGCAACACCCACGACTGGAAGCAGGTCAAACCGCGTCGCGATTGGAAAATTGTCGTGAAAAGTGGGTAATCAATGATGGTGCGGTTGTGGGCACCGGCAAAACCACCAATTTCGTCCCGTCTTCCGGGCACTTCCGCATGCTTCCGACGGGACGTGACGAACTTCGAGCACCACGCTGCTCTCCCGCTGCTCTAACGCTGTATGATTGATTGCGCATTTCGGTGGCCCGATCACGCCGGGGGACACATAAATCCGCCCCATCGCCGTGAGCGATCGTTTCCCCGTGCGCTGAATAATTATCCTTCCCGGTGGTGCCATTGCATTGCAGCGTGCTCCAGTTTCGCGTTTGCAGCCGGTCGCAATGGGAGGATGAATGAAAGCACCCATTCAAACCGCACGTAAAACCGAGGTTGAAGTGGATCATAAAAATCCACTTGGATAATATCCGCCCAATCCGACTCGTAAAGACCGCTCCACCGTCTCCCATCGCAGACTCTCGGTGAAGGTTGGTACCGCAAGGGAGGATGCTACCGATGCGGATTAATGCCATGTTTTGCCAAACGGCCATCGCGAGGAGGGGGTGGAATGATGCGTCGCGCTCGGTTTACCTGATCTTGTTCACACAAATCCGTGCGTACATCGGCCTTATCGCACGGCAGCGATCGCGGCCAGCGCACCGAGTTTACTGTCGTAAAAATGAAGCAAAAGAGTAGAAAAAAAAGAGGCAGCTTCTTTCTTCGACCCGCGTGATCATCTCGCGGCAATCGAGAAGAAAATCAAACCTTATTCCCCACACACACACACACCTACACACAAGCAGACAGAGAGTTCAAAGCGATCTAATATGCCAAATATTTCTCATTGTTTCAGGTTACGTCACTTGGGCTGGTGTGCTTTCATCATCGCGGCGGCACAGGTGAGTTATTAGTTCATGTCGAAGCCGGGCTTTTCCGACGACCAACCCGACCAGCTAGCTGCTGCATCGGTTTTGCATGCATTTGGTCCGAGCCACAGCGAAAAACGCATCCACCCGTTACGCCGATCGCGTTTGTGTAGCTGGGGGCTGGACGGGGCTAGGAGAAAAGAAACCATC
The DNA here is from genome assembly GCA_000473445.2 of Anopheles farauti. Classification (NCBI taxonomy): domain Eukaryota; kingdom Metazoa; phylum Arthropoda; class Insecta; order Diptera; family Culicidae; genus Anopheles; species Anopheles farauti. The sequence goes on from KI915041.1 coordinate 21,089,225, forward strand.
GTAGACGGAACACGGTGGACATAGCTTGCTTCTTATTTTGGTACAAGAATGCCAGGCAAAACCAGCCTTTCAGGAGCCTTTCAGGGGAATCTGTTTCAGTATTTGTCTGCTTGGTTGGTGCTTGATGGAAATATTTGTTCAGTGTTTTTTAATAATATTTTATTAAATCTTTAATAGCATCCTTTTGAGCAACGAGTATCCACTCATTGGAAACACTGTGCAATTTAAAATTTAATTTTTTGTTTAGCAAATGGTTTGAAATTTAACTCCAACTAATGAAAAAGGTACTAGCAGGTTGGATGAATTTGAGCTGCAATTATTTTCTGGATTTTCAATACCGCCTTCCAACGACTTCTACTAATCCTTACACCACCTTACAGACGCTCTTGTTCCTTCAGCTGGCGAAGGGTGCTGCCGGCATCACGACCATCACCCCAGTCAGCTTTCAGCCTAGTACCAACAGCAACAACAGTACAAACCCTGCCACTACCCACGGTCTACCGTCGACCGCCCCGGCCGGCACGCTGACCACAGGCCGGGATGCATCGCCGATCAACCCATCGTCCACCGTTGCACCGGCACCGGCATCAAAAGTGCAACGGAAGCGGGGCAGCATTAGTGGCGGAAAGGTAAGCATTAGTGTCGCCTCGATCCTTACCGCCCTGCCCACCCATGATGACTAATTTTGGCGCATTTTGGTTTTACAGAAGAATGTTGTCGTACAGCAGCCACCGACGCAGCTGCTGGACAATGCGAACAATTCGCGCGAGGCACTCTCCCACGAGGGCAGCGAACCGGTAAGGTTTCTTTCTTTCTTTCTTCCTTTCTCACTGTCGTCACCATCGCCAAAATGCGTCGGTGCAGCATCGTCACGGCATAATCTGTGTCACTGCGTCACGGCCAAGGTGGTGATGGCGTCAGCTGGCGGGCGAATCATTAGCGGATTAAAACCGCGTCGTCACTTTGCCTCTTGCGGGACGGATAGCGATCGACGCAGGCATAACATAACGGACCAACTAAAACAAAAAGGAAAAACGGCGCAAAAGCGCCACCAACCGGCGGTTCCGAAAGCGAGAGTTTCTGAATTGATACATTTTCCCCTTGCACCGGGTCATTCCCGTCCATTAATCAGGGCAAAGCCTTCCTTCTGGTGCGCTCCACCAGCTGTTAGCTCATATCTACCCAACACACAGCCCACTTACATAACACACCCCAAACCGCCCCTATGCAATGCAGTATGTGCGTGCTTGACCGGTGGGTGGTGCATAAGACAAGAAATAAAAATCTCCATCCCAGCCCCGGTCCCTCCCCCCAAACGGCGCATATTTTAGTTCCGGTCCGGTGGTTTTGTGTGCTTTTTACTAACCAACAAAAAAACGGTGATACACACCGACCGACGGATGAAGTTTGGAAGGGAATGATCAGCCGCGGAGTGGTAGGGGACAGGGGGAGGGCGTTTGTTTTATGTTCTGTTTTGTGTACAAGCACGCACAGCGGGTTTCCTTTTCGTTCGGTACCGATCAGTGGGTACCGAAAATCATGCGGCATTTGTTGTTTCACGGTGCATTCTTTTCATTGAGAACTGTTTTAAGGTGTGAAAAGTTTTGGAAAATAGATTGCGGTAACTTAGGCATACAATTTGGCCATTCAATTAAACATAGATTAAGCAGATGCTGAAGATTTGTGGCAAAAACAAACATTACGTATTTTTGTCAACACTTTGCTTTTTTGGAAAATTTTCTCCATAAATCTACACGATCGATATTTGTACAAAAATTGAAAATTATCATCCTTGGTAGTCAATTTTTCAAAAGCAATGTTAAAAGAATCTCATAGGCTTTTTTAAAATCGTAAAGTCTTGTTGTGCCAAATACTATTCACAGCTATTCTGTTCAATAAACGATTCAAACAAAGAATATCCAGATGGAAAAAAACCTGACCAAGCGCTGCATAAATTTTTAATGTTCAAATGACTGCAACAACCGTCAATACAAGTGCGGCACCATGCGATCTGGCCGTATCAAAACCGCTACATCTAAAGTGCTACCTTTGAGCTTGTTTGTGGCCCGATGGGGCTTGTTGCGATTCCGATATGACTCCGTGTCACTCGGTGGGTTCTGTCACGCGCAAACGCATCCTAACGGTTTGACGGATGCAACGGTAAGGCGCATCGAACAGTGTCATTTTGTGCAGCTGCGGTGTGTGGCTTTCGCGACACAAAAAGGCGACCCGTTAGCGTCCAGAACCGGAAAGAAGGGTGTGTCTTTCCCGCTCTAAGAAAGAAGTGTTTTGTTCTTCAAAGTGTGCGCCTATCAAAACAGGAAGCTTAATTTTCTGTTTGTGTGCAGCAAAACAGTTTCATGCAAATTTTGGAACCATTAAATACGTTTGCATAAGCAAGAAGAATGGTCCTTGGCGAAGAACGGAGATACCTGCCGCGTCTTAATATAAGCGAACAAAACGCCAATAAAATGCAAACCAAGGAAACCATCCACATTTCCGTGCCGGAAACTTATGCTGGCTGGGAAAATGCGATACGCGTTCGCACCGCTTGTAGGCTTAAGAACGCTTTCCACGCTGCTCTAACCCCTTTGGTTTACCCCGTCGTCGATCGAGTCGGTTGATTCGGCGACTACCAGAATCGAAGGTGTTAAACCGAGGTTCGGCGTGATCATCGTTCTCGCGGGTCGCTTGGCTCGATGGGTGGCGCACGGGCTGGGAAAACAAACAAAAGACCACCCGCTCGGCCCATCCGTCCCATCCCCGAAGTGCGACTACATTCCATCCCACCCACCTTAATTAACCAGGGGACCATCGTGCCGTGAACGCATGCTCAAGACCGCCGGTGACCTCGTACCGCTCGCATCCGAAATGAAGGTTTCGGTGCTATTCTGATCGGAAAGATAAATGTTGTGGTCAAGAAAATTGGCCAACTGGCTGGGTGTTGGCGCGAGTGTCGGCGCAAAGGCAACAAAAAATGGGCACGCAGAGGGTTGCTGTTGCCGTTTGGGGATGTTACTTTCGGTTTTGGAGCTTCTCATGCGTGTAGGCTGCTCGGCGGCAGGCTAACCGTGTGTGCATTTCGTGTGCTTTCCTCTCGCATCTCGCTCCGGCTGGGAGGGCGAAATTCACGACAAGCAGTTTGGAGACACACACACACACACACAACATCCGCATGAGTTTCGCACTCGGAAAATGAGCACAATACGGCAGCGGCACAAAAAATCATCGATTCCTTGACGTGCCCGTCATTTTGACACTTACAATATAGGTGCCATCAATTTCACGCCCTACCGAGCGAACCATTGCGCGACCAAACCGCGTTTCAAGGTGCCCGGTGCCATTTAAAATGCACGAATTGGAAAACTGTTCCAACGTGAGCGTGCGAGCGCGAGCGCGCCTGACGCAACTTCCTGCCCCGGGTGAAGGAACCTCCGTTCCGACACTTTTCCAAAGCCTCCTTTTTGACCCCGTCAGGTAGCGTGTCCACCGAAAGCTAAGAGGAGGTAATTAATTGAACCGTCGCTTGGGTGGACGATAGCGATCTGCCTAGCGCGCGTGTGTCGTATAGTTAATGGAAGGGTTTTTTTATGTTGCTTCAACTCGTTTATGTCCTTTCCTCTTGGTGTTCGGTTTTCAGGTCGTCTACGTTTCCGACACGTCCGGTTACATTCCGCTGACGGCGCTTCAATCGTCCCATCCGCGTCTTCCACCACCTCCGCCCGTCTACGGTGGAGACATCGATGCTGCCTGGCGGCCAGATCCCTGGGACCGGGACTACAATCGACGCTACCGATTCAACAACACTCGGGTGCAGCGTGAGTAGAGAGGACTGAGGGAGGGAGTTTCGACAAGCTGGTCATTTATCACATTTCGGGGGCTTTTACTTTCGACAGATATTGAAGCGGAATGTCAGGACGATTACATGAAGATACGCATTGGATTCAACGGCTCCTTCAATGGGCTTCTTTACTCGTCTGGTAAGTCCACGAGGGGTTTGATTTGAAATAAGGCATTGGGGGAATATGTTTAAAAGTACCTGATCAGGAGATAAATACTTTCTACAGTAGGAACTCAACAAATTAGATCTTTAGAATTAATGAAAAAAATATCTCAATATTGTACAATAGCATAATTGATAGCGTAACCTCTCGGAATGTGGATGAGGATTGTAACTATAAATTGTAACGCCCTAAGAACAAAAGGTAACATCCGTTAGAATACTGGCCCATTCTGACAGCAAACACTAAAAAAACACACACATACACAAACTAGGTCAAGCGATCCAAATCAGTGTGCTGCACCTGTTCTAATGCATTTCTCACTCGCTCGCGGATGCAGGTTACGCGTACGATCCAGACTGCATGTACATCAACGGGTCCGGGCGCGATTACTACGAGTTCTTCATCCAGCTGAACCGTTGCGGAACGCTGGGAAAGAACGCGATCGGCGAGGACAGCCGCAAGAATCCAACGGTACGTAGAATGGGTTGGCGAGAACCGTCCTCATCCTCGCCGTCACTATTTGCCCAACCGTTCACACTCAATTTTCCGTTTTGATTTCAACACTCACTCACTGCCACCGCAGAAAAACTTCATGTGGAACACGGTGACGGTGCAGTACAATCCGCTGATCGAGGAGGAGTTCGACGAGCACTTCAAGGTGACTTGCGAGTATGGGTACGACTTCTGGAAAACGGTGACATTTCCCTTTCTCGACGTCGAGTAAGTATCGTCCGGTCCATACCGATTCAACTGTTTGCGATCACACACGGGAGAATCCACGAGCTTTGCATCGATTCAATCGGTTCCGTTTGCTGGTTTATCGCACAGAGTCGCAACGGGAAACCCGGTCGTCTTTACGCTCAGCCCACCGGAATGCTACATGGAGATCCGGAACGGTTACGGTACGAACGGTGCCCGCGTAACGGGGCCGGTTCGCGTCGGCGATCCGCTTACGCTGATCATTTACATGCGCAGCAAGTACGACGGCTTCGACATCGTGGTGAACGATTGTTTCGCCCACAATGGTGCCAACAAAAGGATTCAACTGATCGATGAGTATGGGTAGGTGGATTTATACTATATTCTAAGCCATTTGAACAATTTTGACATTCCTTTTTGACAATGAATACATTCATTCGCCGCTTCGTGTACGATGCTCCACAGGTGCCCAGTTGACGATAAGCTGATTTCGCGCTTCCGTGGCAGCTGGTCCGATACGGGTGTGTTCGAAACGCAGGTGTACGCGTACATGAAAACGTTCCGCTTCACAGGATCGCCCGCCCTCTACATCGAGTGCGACGTTCGCATGTGTCACGGACGATGTCCGGTAAGCAAATTAGTATTATGATTACAGCTCGTTTATCGGCGAGTATTCGTGTTGTATGCGGCACTCGTTCTCATTCTAAAACCGTGCACTCCCATCCCCACTAAACCCCAAACCCCTCTAGAGTCAACCCTGCCACTGGAGAAATCTGAAGGGTGTCACGAAACGCGAGGCCGTTCAACCGAAGGTCAACACCACGCTCTCGGACAACATCAGTCTCTTCCAGGCGTTGCGTGTGCTGCAGGAGGAGGATGAGGAAGCACGCGCGAAAAAGGAGTCGATCACCTCGGCGAGTACGTCGGAAGCATCGTGCACCTCTTTGCGTCCGCTTTCTGAACACTCTTCCTCTTGTCCCTCTCGCCCTTTCCAGAACCACAAGATATGTCGGAAACTTGCATGAAAACGTCCGTCCTGTCGGCGCTGCTGGCCACGTGCTGTGTGCTGCTGTGCGTGCTCGGCGGCTCGTTGCTGGCGGCATGCGCAAAACTACGGTACCGCAAGAAGGATGCCGCCTTCTTCGACAACTACGTCGGCCATAAGGCGCAGTTGGATTGAAACACGGCGATCGTCAAACGTCAAATTTTGGCTCTTTACGCATAAGTGATCAATCGTTCAAAACAATCATAATCAGACAACAACAAACTTAGTCGATAATCGGTTGGATAAGGATAGTGGTGCCTGACTTAAAGACTCTAATGCAGATAAGTTAATCGATAGTCTTACACAAGCACCGCGAGCGTGCGGTCAACACCTCTACACTATCGAAAACCTCGTGACGAGCGCATATGTTATGACTAGCTTGTCAGTTTTCGCCTATAAGTTTCCAAACCGTGAAACAGATTCAACTTCGATTTCACGTCGAAATGGAGTCATCACCACTGAGATCAATTTTCTTTTTCAATTATTCATATTTCATCGAGTGTAAATAAGAGCAGAGCTGCAACTCATCGTTACTTCCATTTCATACCTTCCACAGCTAGTATTCGTACTACATTATCGTTAGTGAAGTAAGCTCGGTTAGTTAACGTGTAAGAATCATCGCTGATTAGTGGATAAGATACTACCGTACCGCTGGATTGATCATTTATACTGTTCGCTACTCTATTGTGTAAATAAAACGCATATGCATTCGTTTGCAACCGGCTAGTAGATGAATGAGATGACGTTCGGCTGGGGCACTTGTTTCGCTAGCCTCTTGGCAGTGCTCCGTTCCCTGGCGAGCACGTTGCGTCTCGAAAAATATCCCACCGGATACTGGGATATGTTGTCGTACCGTGCCACATACGGCCGTACCAGTACCTTACGGGTGCCGCTACCTTCCTGCTTACCACTGCTGGGTGGATTCTTGGCCCGCTCCTGGTACACGGTGAACGGTTTCACGGTGAAGTAGTACAGCAGCTCGACGATACTCAGCACCGAACCGCCCATGCACAAACCGAAAATTCCACCAAACGTTGCCACCAACGAGTCCCAGGTCATGTACGCGTCGCGCTTGTACTTCACGCAGTAGATGTCCTTAAAGTGTATGTTGAGCGTGGCGTACATTGAGACGTTTCTTCCTCCACTACGGGAAAGGTTGTGATCGAAAGCTGATACTATCCTCTTTGTTTAATATGTCATTTGAATTTGAGCTACTTACAAGTTGGTGGACATGAAACTTTTCGATTGCCGTTGGCTAGCGATCGTTTGCACGTTGTAGTTCTGTGGATAGAAAGAACATTGAGAATCACTGTTCCAAAAGGTAGTTCTCGTTGGTTTCCCAATATACCAGCACAGAGCAAGGTGGTTTACAGTCACAATCCATTCCGAATTCGAAGTCTTTCTGCTCATCATCGATACTGTCGTGGGTACGTAAGCTGTAAAAGTATTCTTGAGCAAACGGAGTATGTAAGTACAGAAAATGATGGACTTTATTGGAACGATGCGAGAACTTTGGCCCCGTACTACAAACTCACTTCTAAAGTAGTGTAAACATGCAACGTGTTTTAGTGCACACATTTCCATACCATTGGTCTCTTCAATGCCTGAAAAAGGTACAGAACAAAACGTAAAGAAAAGAAAGCCATGTAACATGCATAATAAAAGCGTTGCTTACTAAGATCCGCGTAATAAAAAGGTACACAGTTGCATAGCTTCAGTATGGTACGCAGCCGACACTTGGCCATGCAGACGTTCAGGTTGAAGTTGTCCTGCGGTTGGGCATTGCTCTCCTCGGGGAGGTAGCAGTTGCGCATCGCTTCCGGCACCTGGCTCATCGTGCTGCTGCTCTCGATCGGCAGTGGTATGACGGACATCACCACATCCCAGCCCGGTTGAGCCACGTGCTCGAAGTCGGCATCGGAAGGAAAGTCACTCGAATCGTGCACGTATATTTCGGCCCCGTAGTACGATTTCGTTGGTGCCATGTACGTGTCCGGCTCTACGTCGATCAGAATCGATAGGCCGACATGACGTCCGGCACCTGAAAGCCTTTTCGCGCGGTACGGCGCCTGGTGGTCTGTTTGGTTGCGCTTGGCAATCAGTGGATGCATCGTTTCGTCCACGTTGTACGAACAACAGAATCCATAGTCCGTTCGTGTGCGATGGATGACGTGCGGGCAGGGTACTTCCGAACCGAGCCAGTAGCAAACTTTTATCAACTCGTCGCACGGTTGGTTTAGCTCCAGCAGCAGCTTATCCGGATTCCATCCCATAAGCCCGAGAACCCTTTCCAGCTCAAGGTAGGTTGTGTTAACGGCTTCGAAATTAACCAAACTAGCCTGGGCCACCAGCAAACCGGTAGCATTTTCCTCACTCATCCCGAACTCCTTGACTCTGTAGAGAAATGTTCGCTTCTAAGTACTCACCGAAGAATCTTGAATTTTACCTTCGAAAAATCTTACATTTGATCGATGATAACCGACGCCTTGCGCTTGTCGATCTTGTTGATGTTGCACACCGTCACCGCCGGAAAGGGTATGTTCCAGATCGGATACGTCATCGTTTCGATCGTTGTGATAGTTGGCGTGGTTCGGAACCGCATCCACGCAATCATGCCCATGATCATCGTGAAACCGATGCTGATCAGGCACACCAGCTGCCAAAGCATGCGCAACATACGATCACCACCGTACACGTATCTCAACCCATGCAGGGTGCTGTTTTCGCAGAAACATTGCACGACCGTCCGGAAAGTATCACCAATGACACGGATCACCTTCCTTAGCCCCATGGTTATCACCGTTTTGGTATGTTTTGAATGAGAATGTGTCCTATGGGCGTGTGATTAAGCGTAATCAACGGTGACCCTTATTTATAGGGTACCTAGCGGGTGCAGGCAACTGGCAATCTATTTGTTGATGAGCAACTCCATAACTAATGCAATTAAGGATGCCGTGGGGTAGATGCATTTCCGTATTGCCAAATCGTGCATTCCACGATGATAAATCGTCTGTGACTGTCAGGAGCAATTGAATCCACGCTGACGAATAAGCGGTCAAACGGTTAATACCAGTTCGAACAAAAATTCATATAATCGATAGTAACAAGTAGACCATTGTTTACTGACATTTATAAAAGTACAAAACTATGAATCTATAAAAATAAAACAAAATAGATTAGAAAATGATTTTGAGTTGAAAATGTACGAGTATAGGAACCGGAAAATGTTTTGGAAGATCATCTTTTTTATAATTTAAATTATCATGTTACTCTTCTGCTAAAAATATCTACAAATTCCACAATAAGTATCATTTTGCTGTTAGCTTAGCCCATTGTTCATTTAGGCATACAGAAACCTGTCCAACATTCCGGTTCCACTCTAAAACTCCATCTGTGTAGAGTGGATTAAATATTAGTCTTATAAAAGCTCCGACTGTCACTCGCTACCAGCACGAACGGGAAAAAGTAATCAATTAATTCATTCGACCTGCCGATGAATACAAAAACGTTGACTGAAAACCATTTCTGTATTCACTTGACTGGTGTCAACACGTGGTTGGGTATTGTTCGCCGCTAAGTAGCTGGTACAATGGAGGTGAATATTTTATCACCTAACTGGACACCTATAAAATGCCGGTACCGTCAGTAGCGACCCGTGCTGAAAAATGGCTCACTTCTCATCCATCCTTAGCGCGGTGAAGCTGGCATCGATGACGGTCGTGCAGACGTTTTGGATATTTTGTGAAAATTCTTCCCTCCATGGACTGCGGTACATCGGGCGTAGCCGAACGATGAGGGCAAACTTGTTGATGCGGTTTGTGTGGAGTGTGATTGCGATGGTAAGCTTGGGGTTCACACTCATGCTGGCAAACTCGGCGTGGGATCAGTTTCGGAGCAATCCGACAATGACCACCATCGAAACGACCTCTTATCCGGTGTCGCAGATTCCCTTTCCATCAGTGACGCTTTGTAACAACAACAAAATACATTCTAGCAAGGCAGAGGAGTTAACTGTGAAGTTGTAAGTATGTGGTTGACTGCTTAAATGGAGTCCATTCAGATGCATTGCGTGTTGTATACACAGGATGGCGATTGGAATAGATGCGAATGATACACTCGACATTCTTTACAATCTGCCCCGGTTGAGCGATTACCGGTCCACCGATCAGCGGATGTTGTTGCTAGAGGATCTGCTGCTATCCAAGGGCTACTCCTTGGAACGACTGGCACTGGAGGCTGCTCCTCCCTGTGAGACGATGGTGGTGCACTGCTTATGGCTTATGCAGCCCGTACAATGTGATCAGCTGTTTAGACGAACGAAAATCTTCGCCGGCTACTGTTGTTCCTTCAATGCGGATGTGTTCCTGGAGCCAATTTTTACACGACCCAACAATTCGAACTTGCCAGCGTCGGAAAGCATTTATGTCAAGGAAGTAGGTAAAGGCGAAGGATTGTCGGTGGTACTCGATGTCGGAGAGAACTACTACATGGCATCGAATCGATTCTCGTACGGGATCGAAGTGTTTGTGCATCGTTCGTTCGATTTTCCCGACTTTTCCGACTATATGGCCATCGTGGAACGGGGCAAGGAAACGGATGTGTCCGTGCTGCCGACGATTGTGTCCGCAAGTTCTACGCTGCGTACTGTGCCGCTCGCGATGCGTGGTTGTGCGTTCGATGATGAGGGCAATAGGTCTACCAGTATACCGTACACTTATAGCAATTGCATGAACGAGTGTGAACAGCGGTACATTGCCAGTGTGTGCAAGTGCATTCCGTTGTGGAAGCAAACGGTCGAACTACAGGCGCTGCTGGAAGTTCCCATCTGTGGGTTTAAGGATCTGACGTGTCTAATGGATCTGAAACGTAAGATAAGTTGGGTGAAACGGATTCAATGTATTTCTCAAATGAGTCATTTCTTTACAGAACGTGTAAGCTTTGCGTCGGAGCAGATAAGTGAAATTTCGAATACAACGTATGAGCGTACTAACGTTAAGTGCCACTGCTATCCTAGCTGTACTATAGAGGTAGTATTGTGTTTGGGGAAAGGTTGTAGAAAACATTAATTTAATACCATTGAATCTTGCAGAAAAATGATGTTCACACCATATCCAACATGATCTCCTATCCTAAAATAGATCTATACACGTAGGTATTTTCGAAATCAGTAGGTATCTCAAGTCAAGGTATAGTGGAAGGTTTCTCAAGTCTCTTGCCGTTCATGTTTCTTCCTTGTGCAGGCCTCAAATCAATTTCTCCGCCTACGGTGTGCTTCATGTACACTTTCGATCAACCAACTGCCTGAAGTACAGACGCGAACCGTTCGTCACCTGGCAATCGTTGGTGGCTACGTTCGGTGGTATCTTTGGACTTTGCATGGGAGGTTCCATACTGAGCCTTGTGGAACTGTTGTATCATTTTGGCATCACTCCTTTCATAGTGTACAACGAGCTGAGGGAAAAACTGTCTAAGCGTAAGGCTCATCCGTCGCCCACGATCAACGCCATCGTTCACCTGGACTATCCGGGACACCAGCCGATCGGATATTTCCGACGAAGGGAGGTTTTGACTCGAGCCATCAATAATGGGGATGCGATGTGGGGTGTGACGAAAAAAAGAAGCGGCCTCGACACTCGCTGGAAACAGCACTATGTGGATGAACTTAAAATAATACCTTAGTGAGTTTGTTAACCGATATTTATTAGTGTCTCTGTAGTTTCTTAACTGTACCAATGCTTATCCGAAAATATTGTTGACCTCCTAAAGACCATAGCACACTTTTGTTATTGATCAGTGATCGGTCTTATCGGTTTTGTATCCTAAAACTATCGAAATAAGTTAATTATCGGCACAATTGAATATTTTTATTATTCGTTTTACTTTTTTATTTATTGTAACTAATTTTGTCCCATTTAGGCTGGTGTCACTGCTCCATCGCGTGCGATTTCGTCGCCGAGCGAATCGCGAGAGGGTGTCACTGCTCACGCGATTCGCGAGCAATTTTTTCTGTCAAACGGCACTTGAAAATAAACAAACCATGAACATAATAACTATTT
>KI915041.1:21101512-21234212 GCA_000473445.2 Anopheles farauti
TGCGTTTATACACGCGAGTTCAATTTGACAGAAAAAATCGCTCGGCGACGAGCGACCGAAACAAACTTTTTTGATTTCGTCGCGCGACGAAATCGCTCGAGCGATATTTTCTGTCAAACTCCATACAAAATTTGACAAGACCGCGCGACGAAATCGCGTGCGATGGAGCAGTGACACCAGCCTTAGACTAGCTTGTAGCGCGTATGCAAAAGACTCTCCCACGGTGTCAATTTCTCTCTTTTTGCATCCCTTTCTCTCAAATTGCCGCCCAGAACTTTACCACAACGTTTGTTCCTAATTCCACTTTCTTGCATCTCGCTCTTTCGTGTGGCCTCGCTCAAAATGGTAGCTCATCTTTCGACGACTGTGGAGGCTAGCTAGGCTGGTGCAATTGGTTGACAGTTTTGACGGCGTTTGACAGAACCGGAAACACAAAAAGAAAAAACAAACACGGCTTGCGCGTCCTTTGCGTGAAGGGGGAAAAAAATCTGAAAAATTGTAGTGCGTGCAAAAAATTAACGTGTGTCTGTGTGTGTGTGTGTGTGAACGTGTGAGTGTGCACGGTGTCGTGCACGACCTGTGAGTGAGTGAAAATTTTCGTGATTGTGCTCCCTTGGAAAAGGTACGTCGGTGATGGAGAAGAACCTATAGAAAAACGCACACGTACGGCCGAAGGAAAGGATTTCATTTTGGAAACGCATTGCCCGGCGGAAAATGGCGTGCCCGAAACATGTCGGCTTGCATTGCAATGCTCACACATTTTGGCTTAAAATGCAATAAGAAAGTAGACTGGTTGACCTACAACGGGAGCTGCGGTTCGAGATGAAAAGGGCCCGAATCTTGCGGGTTAGGGTAGGGCGAAGGCGAGAGAAGCGTCCGAAATCGGATGGGTCTTTTCTTTTGTAAATGGTCCAGCCATGGCTATCGTGTCAATCGATTTACAAATGGCCTACGGCAGACGCTAATCGTTGATGCGAAATTTAACACACCGAAAGAGCGAACAGCAGCAGCAGCAACAGCAAAAAAGAAAACTTCCTCCAAAATCGACGGCGGCGCCCATTTTCGCACAAAGTGAGAGAGGAGCACCGTGTGCTTTTTCGTTTGAATGCACCATCCCCGCGTGAAAGTTCTACTAATAAATTGTTTTTTTTCTTCTGTTGTTGTAGGCCGGATTGTTTGTACGTGGGGTTGTTAACGGGAAAGGAAAATTTTCACAATCGTACGACCCGGACGATGATAGGGGGTGCACGTTGAGGGAGCAAGTCGCGTGTGCGAAAGGCAGAGGAGTAGAGCATTTGTTGCGACCGACCTTTTAGTCGTCAATCGTGGCATCCTCGCCATCACCACCGTTAATGCTACACTCGCGTAAGCGCCCGGGTAGCGGGAGCTGAAAGGGATGTTGCAAATAAAAGCGAGGCTAATCATGCATCAACGTGCACTCGGCGGAGTACGTACGGATGAAAAAGCAGCCGGCATGGTGTAACAAGTGGGGAGGAAAGCGCGGGTTTGTTTGCCTAAAGGAAGCTACAACACTCGAGCGCCTAGAGTGAGACGGGAAAATAAGAAATAGAAAAAAGGCAAGAGTGCGCGCCTGCCAGATAAGGGAGATAGATCCCCGAGGCGATAAGAGAATGCGCTTAGGTTAGCGAAAGAATAACAAAAAATCATCACCATCCGTTTGCATCATGAATGTGTGAACAACGTTCGCAGCAGCCTCCACAGGTGGAAGCGCACTAGCGCACCCGGGAGTTTTGACCGTCAAACACAGACGTGTACACAGGAGTCGTGTCGGGGAGGAAACGGCATGGACCGGCGGAAACCTCCGCATCCATTGCAGTTTGCACTGCCCAAGCGCCTGAAGGATCCGGTCTTTGTTTTACGCTGTCGAGTCTACCGTTTTTGTTGTTGTTGATTTTTTCTTTCACTTCTGTTCCGTTCCCAAGCAGAGTCCTCTTGACGTGGTTTGTGCGGCAATCGTTTTGTAGTGGGCCCTCAAGAGAGAGATGGTTATGAAACGCGCGCTCTGTCGGCGCTGTGTAGCGTTTTGCGTGCGTGTGTTTTGTGTATCGCGCTGCGCCGTGTCTCATCATCCTCCGCCCACCCCGCTGATGACGCTGGTGTGACCCGGTTTATGTCTAATTTCGGAATTTTACGCAAAACAACGCACCCATACCAAACAACAACGGCCGAGCACAGCACAGCACAGCACTCCACCGCACACAACGTCCTGCGGAAGTGGTCGTGTGCGGGCGGGGTGTTATGGGGAGCATTTTAGTGTCTGGTTTTTTGGAAAACGATTTTGCGTTTTTCGTGCGATCTTTCGAAAATCCGTTTTGGTACTAATGGTTCTTTCGATGTTGCGTTCTTTTTTCAGAAACCAAATGTTCCTCTTCCGCACTCTTTTAAAATAAGGACGTGACTGTCTCTCGCCCGAGACGGTCGAATCAGTGGACGAATATATCAAGATCTCATCGGCCAACGGAAGAAAAACAAAGAATTGGAAACAATTCTGCAAATAAAAAAAAACCAAACCGGCTAACCAAAGTAGGCGGTGGATTTGAATCGAGCACACCATTCGAGTTAGCGATGAAATATCCCGGCGGTAACCCTTCGACAATGTTTTGTGAGCAGGTCGGCACCGTGACGTCACTGTTCGAGCAGTGGAACGATTGCGAGCGGACGGTCGTCCTGTACGCGCTGCTGAAGCGCGTCCCATTCGCGAACCTCAAGTTCCTGCAAGTCTCAATCGACTACAATCTCGCGCAAAACTACAGTACGCAGGCAAAACTGCAGCAGCTCGAAACGAAGGCAAACAGTTCCGCGCTGCTCGGGAAGCTGGTACAGCGATACTATCAGCTGAGCGGTCACAGCAGTAATGCGGCTGCTGTGGCCGCCGCCTCGTTGCTGCTCGGTGCTGGTGGTGGCTCCCAGCAACAGAATAACGTAAATAATAATAACATCAGCAACAATGTGAACAACAATAATCTCAAAGCGCTGGCTGCCGATCATCTGCTACCGTCATCGTTGTACGAGCTGCTCAAGAAATCGCAGCATCCATTGCCACCGAACACGGATAACGGTGGTGTGGGTGGACCACCGTCGTCGACAATCCTGAAGGAGGGTCCAGTCGTGCCCGGAAACCAATTTGCGAGCAAGGATACGGGGGCGCGTGAGCCGGAAACGAAGGAAGACATCCTGAAGGACATACTGATGTACCTGCCGCTGCTCGCACCGGGCAACGATGAGGCGAAGAGTCTGTACATGTCGCTAATACCGGTGGCAGTGGACGATGCCTGCCGGCAGCTCGTACCGACCGAGATCGTGCAGCAGACGCTGTCCTATCTGCTGATCCACCCTGCTATTACGAATGACGATCGACGGTGGGTATTTTGGTTTTCACATACGGGTTTTGTATGGATTTTTATTAAAAACATATTTTCTTTCATTTCACAGCATTCTGAGCCACTGGTTACGCTATTTGGAAGACTTTATTTCGACGTCTTATCTTCCCCCGTCCAACCCGGTAACGATCGCTAAGAATCGCAACTATTTCAACGTGCAGCAAACGGTCGTAGCTAACGGTGCCAACGGTGGTACGAGCAGCAGCAGCAGCATCAACAGCACTAGCAATGGTGGTGTGAACAACCACCATCTTCACCAATCTCCACACGTGCAATTTCTAACGACATCGTCGAACACCACCGCAAGCTGGACAAACGGAGCAGGAACGGCAGCCACGCATCCCACCGTGGTGCCACCGTGCATGCTATCCCAATCACAACAGAGCCTAAGCCAGCAGGGAGCACCGGCCGCAGTGGCAACGACAACGACCGGTCCGAAAGCGACCGGTAGCAATAGTAGCAATAGTCATATCAACAACAGCAGTAGCTCCAGCTCGAGCAGCTCCTCCAGCTCGACGACCAGTTCCAGTTCCTGTTTAGACAGTGCCGCTTCACAGTTGCTCAAGTCGCCGCGAGTGGGTGGGCTGACGGAGGACGCGTCTACAACGAAGCCGGTGACGGCGACAGAGTTTAGTAAAACGATTGGCCAAAGTCTGCTCGCCTCTAGTCAAACCACGGGTGGCAGCAACTCTCAGCAAGTAATTCCCGCACCGAGCGCCATCGCCGTGAGCTTACCGCTACACAACACCCAACGACGGCCTACGGTGACGGGTGCATCGACTGTGGCCGACAGTGTAGCATGCGACGCGCACCACGATCTCATGGCCGCTACGGAATCGCTGCTGTATGACTCCACCGACGACGATCATATTTCGTTCAGCAAGAACGGCACGGAAATTTTCGACTACGATTGTGATTTCGAAAACGAGGATGACGAGTTTAGCTACATGACGCGCAATGCGGCCGCCATCCGTGCCGCTGCGGCAGCGGCAGCGGCTGCAGCCACCTCGTCTTCTGTATCTCCCGGTGCTGCTGGTGCTTCCGTTCCGGCAGGCTCCGGAGCGACAACCGGTGGCAAAAAGTTGGTCTCGTTCAATAGCAACGTGAGTAGCGATTTCTTGCGCGTACCTCCACTGCTGCTCACGAACTACGGGCAGCACAATCTCCTGTCGCACGGTGGTTCCGCCGGTGGTTCTAACATGCTTGATCTCGACCTGGACGGTACGCTGATGAAAACGCGTCGCTCGAACAGTCTCACCACCCCGACGAGCCTGTCTGCGGCCGGGCTTGGTGTCGGTGGTGAGCTGCACGCGCAGCAAAAACAAAACAACGAATGCCTGTCGGCGGAAAATCTTACCAATCTGCAGCTGCTGCAGAACAAACCGCGCAGCTTCTCGCTGACGATGGAAAGCCCCCGCTCTTCACTCGCTTCAAGCGGGTCGGACACGCAGCTCGACGATTACAAACAAGGCGCTGGGTTGATGAAACTGTACGGCGGGCAACCGAACGTGGGCATGTCGAGCATCGCGCACTGGTTGAAGAGTTTGCGGCTGCACAAGTACGTATGGCTCTTCTCGAACCTAACGTACGACAAGATGCTTGGCATTACGGAGGAGTATCTGCAGAATCTGGGTGTGACGAAGGGTGCTCGGCACAAGCTGGCTATTTGCATCCAGAAGCTGAAAGAACGGTACGGCACACTGCTGCAGCTCGAGAAGGATTTGGTGATGGCGGGCCAACAGGCACAGCTCGGTACGGTGCTGGAGGAGCTGACAAACATCGTCCTGACGCCGATGAAACCAATCGGCATGGATCAGACTGAGGACATTGCCGGACAGTTTGTGAAGGTGTTGGATTTAGGTAAGGCGATAATTACATTCAAATTTTTATGACAAAGATCGACGCAGTTACGAATGTGTGTTACGAATTTACGAGTGGTGAAATTGAGCATGATATTTGGGAAAACATGTATAAAAACAATATTTAATGTTCACTTTTAACGCAATTACCAATATGCGCCTTAATGAAGAAGCTAAACTTTACATATTCTTTTCGCTTGCAGTTGGTTCGATAATCATCATGCGGCCGGTCTGCAATCAGCAGGACGAAGAGTACCTGAACATTTTCCTGTGGATCGTTGAGCGCGCCCTGCACAACGATGCCTTTTTTGCGCACACGGCTCCGTTGAAGGATCACAAGTACAAAGTGTCAAAGATTAAGATGCAAATAGCACCGAAGACTGGTCACTTCGTGAAGAGCACCAACGTTCCTGGACCCGGTATGAACAAACCAAGGTAAGCTATTCACATTTCGAGTCGATATCGCTTTAGCTAGTCTCCGCAAGATGGCGTTGCATTGAAATCGATCTTTACATCGACTTTGTACTGGGATAGTTGACCGGCCAAGCGAATATGCTTCATCAGTCATGTTTCACGTTATTTGCATGCGTGATTACATAGTACGTTTAGCTATTATAGTTAACTAAGTAACAGAAAAAAAAAATTAATATGTTTTAGATGGTCCACAAACAACAAACACAAACCGGTCAACGAGTCGCTAACAAAATCGCATCGCAAAAGCTCCATACCGTACTTTGTACCACCGGGGCATCTTAGTACGGGCCAGCAACAGCAGCAGCAGCAAAGCTCCGTGTCGCAATCTCACTCTCATTTACAAGGCTCCTCTGCCGTTCAGGTAATGGCGGCCCATCAGTACTTCCACCATGCCGGCGTTGGTGCCGGCAACAACGGTGCCACAGCCAACGGTACAGCCAATTACAATAAAAGCTCCTCGTACCCGAGCTTTGCCTCCACTCTGCTCGGAAGTGGCGGAGTGGGTAACGTAGCCAGTGCCGGTATGAAACCAATGATTAGCAACAACCCGTCCATGCAGCAACAACCCGCCAGCAACAACCATCACCAGCAGCAACAGCCACCCCAACATAAGCAATCCACCCAGCAACAGCCTCCCTCGCTGCAGCAGCAGGCGCCACCTCCGACGGCCATGCAGCATCCCAATTTTATGTTCCATCGTCATTCTTTGAGCAACATAACGCACCACCACCATCACCAGAACGCTAACACGCTCGTACCACCACCAGCCATTTTCCTGACAAATCTTGAAAATCGCACGACCGGCACGGGTAAAGTGATGATGAAGCAAATGGGAACTGGTGGTGGTGGAGAGGTTCCGACGGCATTACTTGCAAATGACAAGGAGCTGCGCGTAGGCGGTCAAAGCAATAGCACTAACGTCAATAGCAGTAGCGGAGGTGGCAACAACAACAACAACAACAACAACAACAACAACAACAACAACAGCAGTATCGTCGACATAAACTCGCGTCTCGAATTTCTTTGTCGGCAAATGACAGAGCAGGCGATTAATTAATAAGTTGTGTATTGTGTACGTGTTTAAAACGATGGTTTTCTGGAATGGTGTGATATGCGAGCAGAGAATTAGAAGATAGCAAGCGAGCTGTGTAGAAAATCGAACGAAACGCGCTACGGGAGCGCGCGATAGCATCGACGAAAAACGGTGGGAAAACGAGTATGTGTTAATGTTTTAATGTGTGAGATGTCATCGTAATTCTTCTCCCGTGTCGGAAGAGCGTCAGCTATTGTTGTGTTGTTTGTATAGCTGTTTCAACTATTTCGTACATGTGTACTGTTAGTGTGTATTCGGGTCAAGAGAAACAAAATTCATACGTAGTCATTTTTTGCTAGCGCAACTACACCAACCTCCCTCCTACGATACCTGTAGCATGTTTATACATAGATTTACTCGGTGAATCAAGCACTGATTCGACCATAATGAAACTTCACGTCCATGTGGACGATATGGTGGACACTCTCAAAACTTCAGAATTATCAAAAGAAAGGCCAAGATGTCGAAATTAATGTTTTTTTTTAAGTTACTGGTATGCATAGGTAGGCCATAGGCACGCGGACACATGCAGCTTGAACCACATTGTAACTACATTGCACGTTAAGTTATGGTTGAGTGGAATGTACAGCAAGGTCAGCTAACAGATATACTACAGGCAAGCCTATTGTACATTAGTCATAGTATTTAGTACCAGTTTTGATGTTTGATACGTGTGTGTTTGGTTGTGTCTTAAGGTCAAGTTTGTTTGAGAGAATTGTTTAAGCGAACTTTTCAAAAACATACCTATACTTACCTACACATATGAAACACAGATACCAGTAGATTAGGCAGGGACAGCAAACAAAGCTAAACCAGAACAAACGTCTTAGGCGGGCTAGATATAGGACACGCATCGGGTGGCAACAAATGACCCACACAACCGACAAGTCACGCGGGTATTCTGCAAAAAGTATTTATCTTGTTACGTTTTATTTTAATCGTACCGCTAATTATTGTGTTTATTTAAAAGCAAAGCAAACAGTGGCGCATATAGGTTGACGGACGTGTTGTTTTTCCGAACAATGTAATAGCGTATAAACGGAATTTGTTTGTGTAATTCACACACTTAAATAGTGTACAGAAGAAGAAAAGAATGAATGAGCGAAAAGTTTCGTGTGCTGGCTGCTATAACCAGAATGTGCGCATAATGTGATCACGTGTTTATTTACTATATTGTGTGTAGGTGTGCGTTTGTGTGTATGAGCAACTAAAACTAGTTTTCTATTTGTTACTACTGCATTGTATGAGGAACAAGCAAAAATGCGAAGAAGGCTCATGTGAGTGTACGAGTCGCTCGATAATGTGTAAATGCATTTTAGATGTCGTCAACATACACCGCATAAACCGTGACGTAAACTTTGAAGCAAATTGACCATCGTTCTGTATTTGATTAACGAATGTAAACGGAAACCCCATGAACAGATTAAAGAGAATGTGCCGGAACGCCGGAGGACCAGAACGCAAAAGCGCGATCACGTAGCCGATAGAGTCATCCATCGAAAACCAATTTTGAATGTGCTAGCTGAGATAGCGTGCACTATTTGCACACCTTTGCCTGGTAGTAGTCGGCAAGGATAGCGTTAGAACCGCTTGTTTTTTTTAGGGTTAATTTCAAACCACTATTCATTGCATACCGAGGGTAAAAAGTGGTCGTTTTTCTGTGAGCGTACTGGGAAGTAGTGTTGGGAAGCATCCATCTCACACCCGTATGCGTTCATCAAGCCATAGAAGGACTAAATTAGATGCTCGCCAATATGGAAGGGAGTGTTAGTGCGTTCTCTTTTTGCTAACACTAACAATTATTCAGACCAGTTTGTAACATTCTTCGGAGTATTCTACTCTATCAGATTGGGTTTATGGAAGTGGTCATAGCGTATATAGTGTCCATTATCAAACACCGGTACATAATTGAAGAGGAAGTCAACGTATCATTTATCTGTTGCATTAGCGACTTTTACCACAAGTAGCATGATAGAGCTGCTGCCAAAATAGATTCGTACAAATTAGATCCTTGCACTGCGGTTGCTTTGGAATGAAAAATGTAAAAAAGCGGAACAGATAGTTTTTATTACCAAAAAAAAAAAACCAGCTTGATATGGACTACTAAATACGGAAGAGGCAGCTAACGAATGCTCTGCGCTACTAAACTAGTGCATTCGTTTTCTCCACATCGTGGACGGTGACTATATTCTGTAGGTAGTAGATTTCTTAGTGGAAACTAAATTAACGTTTCACTCTTCTACAAAGTAGAAAAGAGCGAGAAGCTCAGTGCATATTATATTCACCACTTTGGATCTGAGTTGAATTGGAGAACAAATGAACAAATGTATAAAGTATCTGCAGGAACACACTCGCGCCTCTCTCTCTCTCTTTTTCTCTCTTTCTCTCTCTCTCTCTCTCTCGTGTGTGTTGCATGCAAATGTTGTGTGAACTTGAATTTTCACCTCTAATATTTTATTTCTGAGAAATCGTAAATGAACGTACTGGTACTATGCTCCGCGTGTGAGACATAAAGCAGCATAAAGAATGAACGATGGTCATGGTTTTTTTTTGGTTAATGCAGATACAAAGCAGGAGCAAAAATGGTTGTGAAGTGAGCTGAAACCAGGCCATCTTCTGTAGATTGCTCCTTAAACTGGAAAAAAGCTAACGAATGGTTTGGTCTTCGCGAAGCGAATTACTCCTTAGAAATATGTTAAACCGTTCTCTGATAGCAACACACAGTTAGTAATTCTTCTTTCTCGTTTTCCTATCGGAAACACATATTCAGACCGATCGTTTCTTTTTGTTTCTAATTTATAATGTGTAGCTTAGTGCAACGTTGTAACACTTATAACACACTACCCATGACACGAAAATACACCAAGGATCCTAGCATCCTTTAAGTAGTTCCCCGATATCCTTAACACCGAGGGTTGTGTGCGACCCAAAACCTGGCTCAAAGTGGGTATTCAAAACTGTTCAATTGTAGATCAATTAAACGTGAATTATGTAGTCCTGTCGTCGGGTATTCCGTATCGGTCGATCGTTGTTTGAGGGTCAAATAATTTGTTGATGTCATTCTGATTGTTTCAGTGTTTTTTCATTGTTATGACGGTCTAGAAAACAAACTCTCCTATAAGGTTTACGTTAACGCGAGCAAACGATCTCGTTATAATATACAAGACAACAGCGGTATGTGAATTATTGCTGGATAAAAATGGATTTATTCCAATCAGATCAGAAGAAATATGTAGCCAAAGTTGCATTGATCAGTTTTCAGCAAGCGCTGTAGTAGTATCTGTGCGGCATTATGTGGCACGCAATTTTGCAACCAATTGTAAGAAATAGTTTTTCCAAGAAGATTCAATTTTCCGATTCCTATCCTCTAGTAGAGATTTGTGGCTGCAGCAAGGTGTACCACGTGCGATCAGAATGGGTAGTTATTAAAACCGAAGGTAAATATCTAAAAAGAAAAAAATGAACACTATCCAGCACGGGTAGGCTAAAGCAATGCCGAAACGAACGAAACACGAAAAAGCTGATAGTAAAAAGTAACGTGTCCAGTGCTACAGCCGTGTTTGGCATTAACGCACTTTCGGGACCGAAGAGGGATCGATAAAGGATTGCATCGGGGCAGAAAAATGTGCGCAACGAAGGTGTACGCGACAAGAGTAAATGATTCGATTTTATGTAGTGAAAGTTTTTAAAAACCAATTACGAACGAAAATACATGCAAAATGTATTTGAGAATATTTATTTTTTCAGCTGAAAGTAACCGTGTGTTCTCGTGTGTGTTTGAAGATTATCCGAAACGGGTGTACTAAGAGTAGGTCTCTCGAAAAGTCTTCACAGAGTGTGTGCCATGTCTTGCTTGCTATGAACACTCCTGGTGCAAATAGTTTTTGACACCTTATCTAGGACAATTATACTATTGTTTAGAAATTCTAAGCATCGCCGAAAACCATCGGCTCACCCTCATTGGTCACACTTCACTGCAGAATGTTATTTCCTCGTTTCCATTGATCCTTTCCATTGTCACGGAAGCTTTCAGCGGGATGAACAAACAGTTTGCTCGGAAGAAAACATAAACGATGCTTCCGATGTGCCTCACACATTTGAGCCGCCGGACGTTGGTCAAACCGGGATCGATTCACTGCGACCAAAGCAGCAAACAATAATCGCTTTATGATCGTTTCCTGTACGGCTGTCGGGGTTCCAGTGGCCTTGTTGCGTGGGTTTGTCAATGGTCAATGGTCAGACGATTCGCAGCTCCTTTGCCTTTGCAGAAAAAAGGACATGCGACAGATAGGAACGGTTTCCATGGTTTTTGAGCTTCGGAAGGAATGAGGAACAAGGACACCGGTCAAATTTCACTTTTACCCGGCTGTTATTCTCTTCGTCCCGTCGCATTCCAAAAAAGCAAAATCTCCCACGTGCATTACTCTCGAGAAATGAACCATGAAGCGTGGACTGCGGGGCGATTGTGTGAAAGTGTCTTGCCGACCGAAGCTTATCCTGCCCATTAATTATGGTTTCCGGGTGCGGTCGGGCTAAACCTAAGCGCACCTAAGGTCCCGGAAAAAAGGAACAATGTTTGCAACTTGTAAGGACCCTCCATCGTTGAGTTCCGGTGAAAAGGGCGATGATTTCATTTCTTTATCTGCTTACCGAGCCTCCGGCACGAGCACGCGGTGGAAAGATGCTAATCCTTGATAATGGAAATTAGGAACATTCTGCGTACACACTCGATCTGACTCGATCGTGGGTCTGAGTGATGTGTGCTTTAGGAGAGGCATGTTTTGGCATTGTCATCGTAAATTTGTTTTTCCTTCTTGAACTTGAACAGCAGGGCTAATGTGGTGGTGGTGGTGGTCAGTTCAATGGTACTTATTTTGTATTTATTCTGAAGATGTAAAAAATATCAACCTAACACGTGAGGTTAAGCTTGATTGTCAACATCTTAAGCGTCTTTGAAAGAGAAAGATGTTTGAAGAAATATAATTCAGAGAAAGAGAAATGAATGTTTGACAAGACTAATCGGTACCGATGCTAAAGAATTTTATGAAAAAAACACCTAACACTTCCTTTTAAAAAAATGTTATAATAACTCTCTTGTGCAACCTACGGACGCTTAATTAATGCTCTCGCGTGATAGGCCGCCCTTCGGCAAAAGCATCTTATTGCTTCTCTGTAACACACGTTTTTGCCACACTGTGTGATTATTTGCTTATTTTATATCATAACCGACCGCATCGAACCCCGGTACCGCGGATTTTTTAACCGCTCTCCAGCGAACCGAACCAATTTGTCGTTAAACATTGATGCGCTTTTCTTTACAGGTGCTGTTTTTCGTGTCGTCTGCGTTGCTGTGGTAACAGCAGTTAGCACAAAGCACCTCGTAAAAATTATACGCCATTCCGTGCACAAAATATACAAATCACGTTAACACCTCGCCGCAAACAGGCCAGTTTGTCCACGGACCATGGGCAGCAGCATAATGATGTGTGAATTGCGTTTGCTTGCGTTTGGTGCGTTTGCTTGCGATCCTTCCTGTGCCGGGCGCGACAAATAAATATTTGAACAGGGTCGCTCTGATAGAAAGTTGTCCGGAGCGGTACGGAAGAAGCCCCGGGGCAGCAGCCGGTCGAACCTTTTCGGGGCTTGTTAATTTCCCTTTTGTGCAGGAAGAGCGGCGCCAAGAGCAGCTGGAGCTGGGCAAAGGGGGAAGAGCGTCAAGTCGTGAACGAACGTCATTTGTTTTGCGCTTTTGCGCTACATTTTTCGGTATATAATGAGCATTTGCACGTTGCGGTACGCGTTGGGTGTATAACGATTTACAAGGACGACGACGATGACTTCGGTTCGTCCCTCAATCCCTCAACGACCAACGGCAGCTCGACTCGACACGCAACTTGATAACGCAAATTCGAGCATGATTGACGCTTGCATAAATGTTTGTGCTCGTCAAACACGTATGTGCCTCGGTGCACTCGCGAAGCTGGTCTGTTTTAGGGAATAATTTTACGGTGTGCCAGTTAGCTCGTTAGAAAAACACCTCTTTTGCTCGAGCGAGATGCGCCTGGAAGTGTCGTGATCGGTTCGGGATGATTAATGGTCGTACTTAAAAAAAATAAACCAAGTAAACCTTTTCTTGCTGATGGCTGCAAATTCGCTGTTAGATCGTGAAACGCGACGCCCTTGGACGCAGTTTGGTCTTGTTTGGTGATGTCTTGTTTGCTTTGAAGCGTGCATCCATCCACTTTCCAACACAAAATGCGAGCGAGATATCGTTAGCGATGACGCATTGACCGCGCGCCGTTTCGGATAGTTGCAATTTTGAGCGATGATCTAAATAAACATATCGGCGGCACGCTGATGTCGGATGATGCCCGGGTAAAGTCATTATCTTGCTCACGCGAAGCAGCGTGCGCTGCTGCACATTTGTGTACATCGAAACGGTGGCAAAATGTGGCGGCAGATGGCCTGATACACCCAAAAGCAAACAAACTTAATCGCGATCGTGATCATCGTTTGTTTCAATGAACGAATTGGTCATCTTGTGAGAGTTATTTTATACTGAAGGCAACTGGTTTTAGTTAGCTTGGCATTAATCGCATCTCACGCTTCTTTTCCTCTGAAATTTATTAAATTCTTATATTTCTAATCAACAACCACTGAGTTTCGGTGGAACTTAATTAATAATAATTGAATTCGTTTTCAGAAAATAACATTTTTCAAATCTTTCCAAAAAGATTGTTGTTTGTTGAGGTTTGACACGAAGTGGAATCCAGTAATTTTGGAAAGCAATCAAAATTCCCGATGCAAAGCAAAAACCAACCTTTTTCCAGCTGCCGTTATGCAGAGTTTTTTTCAAGCTTACATACAAATCATTCGTCTAAACGGGGTATAATGGTTAGCTGCAGGTCGGGTGTTTGGATAATTTCAATTCAAATAGGGACTTAATTCACGCACCACTGCCTAACGCCTTCCCAACACCACGTTTCATCGGTTTGTTTAGGCTCATCTTGATGCTTATGCGTTAGAGACACGCAAGGTGGCTCCCAGCCAGCATAAATAACTGCTCGTTAAACACACTGCGCATGGCTGTTTGGTTTCTTTGCATTCGATCCCGACCGGAGCAGAAAGGAGCAGCTCAAAATTCAAATCATGTGTAATGAGCTCGTCCCCGGATGCTGGCAGGGACGACGCTGCGTGTGTTGAGGATTTGTGTCGAACCTGCCGATTAGCACTTCACGCCATGGTCGCCAGGACCATGCCCTCTAAGGATGCTGCCCGTGTGTCCTGCCGATGCACATGCTGTTCAGGGCGAGAATCCTTCGCCGCAATACCCCATCATTAGCCATCGAGGAGCGGGGTGTTCTGTCGGTGGAATAAAAAATCAAATGCCTTTTCTCACATGCCGACCGCTACGCGTAAGCGTTGATCCCGCGAACGCGAAAGAAGAGCAAGAACAAACAAGGAAGACTGGTCTATCCATCCACTGGCATCAGCGTGTGTATGATTGTTTATTCAAATCATTATCAAAATTATTGGGTTTAAGGTCGGGCCCGCAGCCCGGCCCGTGTGTGTTTGAGGGCTTACACCGTGCGCAAGGTGCGACTAGGCTTTTGATGAGGTGTTTGCTTTCGCACGCCACGTCCTGACACGGACGGAGAGCGGCTACGTGGGCTAAGTTAATAGTCGGACAGGAGCTTCGGCGTTGCGTTTGATTGAGGGTGGAACGGTTAGATTCTTACTTGATTTTTTTTTTCCAAATATACATAATCCATCACACTTCTCTTCATCCCGGCAATATCTTAAAAGAGAAAGTGATTAAAAAGTTACAAATTACGAGCTAACTAAGACACTTTTCGAGTCACCCCCGACATTTTCCAAATAAGATTTCAAAATTACAAACAACGTTCGACCAACCGCACGACCCGACCCAACCCGACACCGAATGGTGAAGTGTAAAAATTGTTGCTTATTACGTGTTTATTTGAGCCCGCTCGGAAATCGCATCTCGGCTGCCAGGCGGCAACGAAGCCATGGTCGCATGGAATATTCGACCAATCGTGCCCGCCGGCAATAGTACCACCTATCGCTAACGATATGACGTGCCAAGCGCGAAGCGAACCTGAACCTGAAACACGAACCGAGTCTCGCATCCATTTTTTAAT
This sequence comes from Anopheles farauti, assembly GCA_000473445.2. Classification (NCBI taxonomy): domain Eukaryota; kingdom Metazoa; phylum Arthropoda; class Insecta; order Diptera; family Culicidae; genus Anopheles; species Anopheles farauti. The sequence goes on from KI915041.1 coordinate 21,116,502, forward strand.
ATTCGACGTGGATTTCGACCTGTCCGAATGGGCCGTCAAACCCCAATCCAGTAATTTGATTAAAAAGCAAAAGTGAGAATCTTCGCACGTCCTGCAAACGACGTGGAAGGGTTTGCGTCTTCCGAAGGGTCCGGCGTCTGCTACAACATAATTTAATATATCCCATGAACCCATGAGAGTTTGATTTTGTTTGTGTTCTGCACCTGAACGAGGAGGGTTGTCATTTTCGTAATCATAGTAACCACCGCATCTGGTGGCAAAATTCTCATTAACTGTGCAGCGAACGGCCGGATGAGCGAGCTCGGACATAAATAACCGGTCAATATCTGTTAGACGATACGAGCACACGATCATTTAAGATTGAAACGGTCGTAAAAGCAACGCAAAAATCGCATTCTTGAACGCGTTCGTGTTGCTGTTGATTTTTTGTTTCGCACTGCCGCTACGGTTCGTCGTGGGTCGTGGCTGGTGACTGATAAATTTTAATGCATCCACCCCGCTCCCAACGCTGTCACGGCTGCTGTCCGGCAGGTGCACCGAACACCAAATCCTAGCATCGATTGCCGTATCAACCCGAGGGGCCAACGCGCCGAAACCTTCTCACGAAAAGGCGTTTGGCGGGCAATAAAATGTTACGATCGCATGTAAATCACCCGGGAAGCGTTTTGCAAACGTTAGTTTGCCACGATCGTCCACACATTCCGCGGCCGCAATTCGATGTAATTGTTATCGATTTTTCTCACTTGGGTCTGACCCGCAAGCCCGATCGGTTGGGGGGATAATTTGTTAGATTGTGTGTTTCGGGTTTAGCGGCTTTTGGGATCGTGGATCGATCGATGAATTTTAATTAGAGCCTCTCCAATTCCGTTCCGGCGTGCATTAAGACGCAGTAACAGTAAGGGAGAGAGAGAGAGAGAGGGAAAAAAAACATTGAGACAGTGTTTCCCATCAAACACCTTCCCGTAAGTGGGACTTTTAACCTTTTGCCAACAGGCGCTTCTGGAGGCGGTGTTTGAAATGATCAATATTCGGGACTTTTCGACAAAACGGACCATTTCTGCAAAACTGGCCAACTCCACCGTGAGTGGGGTAGATTATTTTAACTGCTGCAACTGCTGACATGCACCGTCAGCGTTAGACAACATTATTGCCGTGGCTGGGATGAGAGCAGGTGAGACGATGGTTGCTGCATGCGATTGGGATTTCCATCCGCCTTCTGTCGGGGAGGTGTCGGAAAAGATGAATGAACGTTGGCAGGTTTGTTTTTACAAGCTGTCTGGTGATCGCAGGCGCAGTCTGTTGCTGCTGACAGGTTGGTCGGGCGTGAAGGAACTGGATGTACGAGCAATCATGGAGGTGCAATCAAAGGTGAGATTTGGTAATTGGTTTCGATAAGATTTGCTTCAAATCAAGAGTGATTCAAACCAGAAATTGGGAGAAATTCTTTAACAAATGATAAGTTCAATATTCCTTGAATATCTTCTTCTAAATAAGTACTATATAAACCAAAAATAAAACATTCTTTTATAACAAATTTTGACTTCAAATAAGCTCGATAAGCACGAGAATGAGTACAAAAATTTTTAACAGTAATTAGACTGCAGGTCAGTTTTGAAGTGCCATCGATGAATCCTTTTTCTGTTAACTCATGGCAAAACATTTGCCCCTTAATCACCAGCATCGACTGTGGATATTTTGCGCCACAAAAAAAAAAAAACCCAAATCCACATCGAGACCTCTCGAATGCGGCAGGTAATGTATGATGCATGATCGAGATTTGATGCTGGCCAGCCCGAAACGCCAACTGATCCAACTGGCATGGCAGGAATTGCAACTGACTGCACCATTTTGTACGAAGGTACCAACACTACAGCCGATACTGGCGGCCTCAAGTACGGCGGTGTTTGCACAAAAAATCCTCAAAGTCATTAATCAATAGCTGAGAAAATAAACAAACGTTCGTACCTCCTAAATCACAGGCTGCGGCGTCCGGCCGCAGACGCAAGACACCGCCGTCGACCTTTTACTTCGCGCCGGTGCCGGACTTCCTTTCTCGGGATGCCGCACCGACAGGAAGCGGGGAGGTGCGATTAGCTGCGAAACGGACAGTGTCCGATGCTATCTGGGCCGAGAAATTAGGAAGCTGCACCGACGAAAGGCGGGCGAACGCGAGGGAGTCCGTTCCGTTTCCCGCCAGTGGACGCAGGATGCAGCTTTAACAGCCTTTTTTATTTACCGATCTAATTTATGATCCTGGCACTCGGTTGTGTAAACACCGGTGGATGATAGAGAGAGCGAGAGCGGGCGAAAGACGGCGAGGGAATGCGCAAAACAAAGAAAAAAACTTGCAAAATAAGTGAGCAAGGGATAAGAGGAGTGAAGAAAACCAGCAAAGCAAACAGCTCTTAGTCCGAGGCGCCCGTTTGCTTGGCTACGTTTGTTTAATTTAGAAATAGCCACGCAAACCGTAATCAACCGGCCAGGTAACGTGATTTGACTTGAGACTTGAGGGTTTCAAAGGTTAGCTGTGTGTGTGTTTTTTTTTGTTAGTCCAATTCATCACCGGACAGAATTTGAAATTAAAACCGAGCAGCATGCAGCAAATGATAAATTGACACGCGAGCCAAAAAAGTTAGATCGTCGCCGGTGCATTCTTGCGATGAGGCGAATGAGGTGGAGTTGTGTGTGGTTAGAGTGGAATCGGTTTGTTTAGTAAGATAAATGGCAACAGTTACGGTCCGTGTATGATGTATGTGAAAAGGCTGCTGCTTGTTAAAAATATGAGTCTTTGAGGGCTGAAATGGAAGCATATCGTAATCTGTCAGTTGGGGAATTGATATAAGGTAGTTTTTTTCTTCTAAAAATGTGTTATGATTTGACTAATAATATATTTTTTTTTTAATAAGGCGAATTTGTGAATTTTTTTTCTACAAGAAAACCTAATAACTGATTCCGAAAATTCCACTGTTCGTGCATTGTTCGTGCAATGTTCTTCACAATAGCACCTATACGTTTGTTTTTTTTTTATCTCAACACAGCAAAGGCACTTTTTTTAATCTTGCTCTTTCGTATCATTACTTCAACCTGTTTGCCTTCTTATCCTGATATGCCAAATTATGCATTTGCAAAGTTTATTTTGCTCACCGCATAGTCATTACGCTCGGTTCACAGAACACCATGTGTGTTTGTGTAGTGGTTCCATATTACACCTCCGAGAAGACTTAGAAACCGTAAAAATGCAAAAAAAAAAACACTACCTGCTGTCGAACCCGGCACAGCTAAAACTTCACACCTCATTATTATTTTTTTCTTGGGATCATGGGCAGCAACACGTGCAGGCAGCCCCGAGGATGTTTTGTACGATAACGATAATCGATCCGATCGGAAATCGAGCGTGAAAAAGTCTTACCGAGCCTTATTCGCCTTATCGTGATCGCCCACTTTCGCTGCCCTACAATCGAGCCGAAGGATTCAAAGGAGTGTTGCTCAGCAGTAGCCCAGTGTACAATGCAAACCCCTCACCTCTAATTATCGGTCACGAGTCACAAGTGCTTACGGATTTCGTAATTCATCCGTCCAATCGCCACATGTTTCGTTAGCATTTCGACCTGAAAGACGTATTATTACGAAGCCAGCGTCTTGCTTTCGATCTTGCGCGTCTCGTCCCCAACTGGTGCGTGTTTGCCTCTGGAAATGAAACTTTCGATCCGATTTGGAACCGCTTTTCGCGCGAGCTGACCTTGTCCGGGTTTCGGAAGGGAAAATTACTCTCCACGCGGACCGCAGCCGCACATGTGGCCGATAGGCTCACGGTACGCGATGGCTTTGTGTGCATAATTAGCGCAAGGATGAGCTCGCCACGATCACCAATTTGTGTCCGGTAGTCGTGAGAAGTAGCCATGAATATTGTGAAACACAAAACAAAAAACAAAGAGAAAGAAGAAAAAAAAAACATCCCGACAGGATCATCCCCTCGAAAGGCGGTGGATCTTGCGGCCCTTGAGCGTGGGGTCGATCGGTAAAAGTACAGCAGCAAACTCGCTTGCCCCGTTACTGCGCTTCCGCGTTACCCTCGACCGTTTCTTTTACCCTTTTTTGCACAATTTTGCCTAACGCGAAAATAACGCGATACACGTTTCTTTGTTCCCGATCGATCTCGTTGCTGCAATTACGGTAGCTGAAAAGCATTAATTTTTTCTCGCTGGCAAAAAACACACACGCACGAAAAAAAAACTCTCCGGTTCGTATGCATTGCGCGACCAATTTACCGCGTTTGTTATTTATTTTCCCGCATCAATTTAAATTGCGGCGGAATTGAAAATTCTGCACCGAGTTGCGCACATGTTAGATGGCAAAAAAAAAACGAACGCCTCGCATCAAACGCAAATTAACACGCTCATAAGAGTATCAATTTGCCGAGGAACGCATGCATGGCGGGGTCCGGTTTCCCTCTAAAACCAATAAACGGGCACAAATTTCCACAATTACAAAGCAGACCAGATGCCTCGAGCGAAGGCCATCGGGGCTGGAACCGCAACGCACCCGCTTAAGGAGTGTTTATAAATTCAAATATTAAAATTGCACGTCTCCAGGCAGGCGGGCGCACCAAAAAACAAAGTGTCCTCGTACGATGCACCACCGCTAAGGGGAGGTTAGTAATTTCCACGCTGGCCCCGAACGCACCGTGTCCACCGTTGACTTTGTCTCCGGTGCTGCCGGTGAAGTCGGTGTCTTTGTTTGTTTTTGCCCCCGATACTCCGATTTTGCATCCAAATTACAGCTCTGTCCTTTTCCGACGGCATCCACAATCTTTCACGTCGTTTTTGGGCACACGAAACCTGACAAAATTCGCGCTTGGTGAAGTGATTTAATGTGTTTCACGTTGGCACGCATGGTTTTGTTGGTTTTTTGTTTTTGTTTTGAGTACATGTTGCGTTGAGAAGAGAAGTGTTTTTTGTGCCAATTTTGATGAGCTACGGTGATGTTTAATTTTTCCGGCTCAGTGTCGCAACGCAGCGACGGAAATCGCCGATAAGTGGAACCAACGCAGAAATTATAGTTCGCGGTTCGTTTGTATGTCGCGCAGAATCGGAATCGGGAGCAGCACGGTCGGGTTGGGTTATTTATTTAGGGTGCAATAATTACGCTTCCCGGGGCGTGCAGCCGGCTTGAATGTAATTATTGGTCCGCGAGCTCACTTAAACAGAGCAGGTTGTAGCGTTAGATAGAAAGCAAAGTATTTTTTCGGTTTTTATTAAAGTTAAATCACTTACAAAATGCATGTAGCCGACATGTTCTCATTGGTTTATTATTCTACATTATTTTTTAACCTTTCATCATTAAAGTATATGAAAAAATCACCATTTTAATACGACGTAATGTTTTATTAGATATTAAATTTAGTTTATTTATAATAATCTGTCTTTCCTGTTAGTTAGCTATTAAGCTTTAAAGAAAGCAGACATGAAAAGATGTAAAGATTTTTCGTAGGCGTAACTGGAATCTTCACAAGCCGGAGGCGTTCAGGTGTTGCCACGCTTCATTTTTCATAAAATAAATGTTTTGTTTGTAGAAATTATTTTCACCACGCACCATCATTAAAAGTGCGTCGTGCCGCATTGATTAATGTTCGGTGCGTGTCCCTTTTTCTGCTCAAGGACCTCCTCAAATGACCCTCGAATGGGCTCATGTGGGTGCCCGCCTATCGGCTGCATGTGCAGACTGTAGCAGCAGCGGCAGCAACATCAGCAGCAGCATCATCATCATTCTTCATGCAGGCTCATAGCATCTTCTGGTTGGCGATCGATGCGCTGCGATAAGGTTGCCGATGTTTAAGTAACTAATTAGCACCACCGCTGGGCCCCACCTCAGACTGTGGTGGCAAAGATGGCGTCTCGTTTGACCCTGGCACAGGGAAAAAAAACCCTCAGGGAGCACCTGATCCTTCCAGGAGAAAACCGATCGATCGCACCGACCATCCGGTGTCGTTTGAGCCGTCGTTCGTGGGGTAAAGATCAAACACAGCAATGTGTTAAATTATAGGTTCGCTTTGGTACAAAAACGTATCGACCGGACCGCAAAGGCCCGGAGGTCAAGCTGCCGGGGGCACGCTGAAACGAAGGCTTTGCGACGAGATGCTGCTTAAGATTTTGACACCTGCTTACGGCTAATGATACGGATTTCGGGTCTCATCAGGGGCATGCCGAACCTCGGACGATCCTCCATGATCCTGCCGAAACGAAAATCGCTTCGCGCTAAAGTGGGCGAATTGAGATTGGGAATCTTTTTTCGGCTCGCTCCCAACGCATTGAATGCCATTTTGCAAAGACGTATTTTGCGTTTGATGCTGGCCGGTTATGGGCGTTATATGGCGCTTTTCCATTCACTCACACCCATAAATCGAGCGCGCAGCCCATTTGCGGCGGTGTCCACGAGGGCTACATTGTTGCAGAATGTGGTGATGCTTCGGAAAGCAAGAAAAGGAACAGGTTAGTCACAGGTTCAGGTAGAATGATGCTCTGGCGTTTGGATTGCATCCTACCAACGAGGAAACATTTGGCGAACGAGAAGCCAGTCGAATCGTATCGTCTTCTTCACTTTAGGGAACCGTTTTAGGCCGTCCAATCGGATGGTTTGCCTTCAGTATCAGCGAAGCTTAGCGGATTAATAAAAATCTTAACGCCTCCGTTAAGCTTCACATTTGAGATGCAGTGGAATGATTCACTCTTTTTGGTGTTGGCATTTTTTCTGTTGTAAAATTTTGCATTACGTGGGAAACATGCTCGGTAATGGATGAAAATCACTGTTTGTTACAATTGCATTTTTTAAATCCTTATTTAAATAAGTGGGTAATAAACTATAATTAGAATAACTCTCACAACACATCGCACCTGCGCGTCATTATCATTACCCATCTACAAAGCCCAACCTTTACTTAAACCATTAAACTTCTTCGTGCCAGCTCTTTAGGGTTGGGTACGACTCGGTAACATGTTTATTCAAATGATCATCAGCAAACCCATTCCGCCTTAAACAAACAAACGAAATATGGAGTGGCCCTGGAGCGATTGGCTAATTTCAATGCACCTTGCTCGACACGCCCGACATAAATCCATCCCGAGTCGGCTCAACGTGGCCTACTATGATCCACGGTTCATATTTACGAACAGGGCGCTATCAACTAACCATTAGTTTTGGCCTTCGGTGCTTTCTCAAAAACATAAAAAAACGATAATTTCCGAAAAGTAAACTCAGAAAAGCGAGCGTGCAATGCAAATGTCTAACACCGAAACCGAAGCCTTGCATTCTTCCTCGAGGGGCGAACGGGGCGAACCTTTTTTTTCTTCAACCACCTCACTTGGGGTGTCATGCCAAACGCCAATTTGCTTCTCGCGCTTCGTGTCAACGAAGATGCTGTCAAGGCCGAAGGACATTAATAAGAAGTGGTAGCGTTGCGTTTGATATATGCAGCAAAGCGAAAACAGCCAAAAAAAAGAAACAAAACGACACACGCGCGCGCACATAAAACAAACAAACATCTCTACATGTGCACATCGCTCGCGGCCGTACGTGGTGGGTAGTAGACAAATCATCCAAGAAGGCGACGCATGTGACGGGACGCTTTGTGCCGCAATTTTGGTCCGAGGTTTTGTTTTTTTTTTGGTTGCTACCTTCTGAGAAACCTCCCGCAGGAAAAGGGGCATGAAATATCGCGCCCCATCCACCGACAATGATGACAAAATCTGTTGTGCAAATACAGGGGGTTGTGGGGGGAGGGCCGGGGCTGCAACGCGATGGGCAATATAAATAATATAAAGCATGCAAAAACCCATCGCGCCCATCTGACGTTGAACACCCGCGGGAAGCACGACAGCATGAAGTTGCAAATTATGTACAAAAAAAAGGCAATGGTAGTATGCTAAAGGGAAACCAAAATTAAGGTTCCGTCCTCCGCCTAAGACTGCCGGACACGATAATCAAACATTTGTCCACCTGAGGGCCGCGTCTCGAATCCCCCCGGCCTTGCGGGAGCAGATCGCGATCTACAATCAGATCAGAGCACCGACTCCGACCGGTCGAAGTGATACAAAACGTGTCGCTTTTGCTGCCTGCTGCTGTCGCCACGGACACTCCATTTGGTGCGGCGCGTTCGCATCTCGCCCGGGACGCGCGTGAATGCTAATGGGCGACTCTTTGCTCTCTCTCACTCTCTCGATCGTGGCGCATTTGGCGCTGTTGTTTTTTTTTGGGGGGAGGGGGGGGGGGTTCTTTTATTCGTCGGTTCTGTTTAAATTTGATTTTCGCAAGCAAGAAAAGAGTCACCAGATCGCGACGCCGTCATCGTGGTGGGGTTGGAATTTGGTGCCAAAACGTAACCAAAAAACGGCGAAGAATAATGAAAAGTTATGTAGATGCATAATTGGGCGTGCATCGTCGTCTCGCTCGGAAGGTGTAGCGAAAGCAAAAAATAAATTAGAATGAGTGAAAAAATTACGTAAAACCGAGGCCGACTTGACCCTTCCGTTTGGTTCGGTGATTGCATTTTTTTTTTGCTGCTGTGCTGTGTTGCCTTTCGTTTTCGGGGAGGATGCTGCCTCCCAACGCTTGATCGTTCGTTTTTATGTGATCGCGGTGTCGCTCGCGCCCAGTCGCACGGTTTTACACACCACATATGGCCATTCTTGGAGCCTGTCACTCCTTCACCGGACGGGAAGTGCAACGAGCAGTGAAACGCGCAAATATTTGATTAATATCATGATGCACCGGACAATAGCGATGCGGTGCGATCGGGTTGCTGCGATCGTGCGATCTGTGCCGGGGCATGGGTTTGGAACGAGCATTGCAATTTGTTTACCGAAAAGGAAGCCGATGATCGTTTACCTAGCGTGGTGATGATGCTGGTGGTGCGATTAGATTCCCATTACTGTTGGTTTTCAGGGGTTTTTTCCCCCCCGTTGCTGCAAGAATGCGAATATTTAAATTGCAATTTTGGTTGCTGGGGCAGCACGGACGCCTTTTGTTAGATGTAGTTCGCTTGCAATAAATCATTTTCCGCGCGGGGTTGATTGATTGAGCTGCCGAGGGCAGCTGCTTCTGAAGAGGGAGAACGTTTGAACGAATGTTTGCTTAGAATCTGATTGCTTAGAAGTAAAATTAGAATCTGAGTTGAGATGATTACGATTGAAACAATGGACTTATTTAGGGAAAATATAGAACGTTGGAGTAATATTTAAAAATGTCATTCATCGTTTTGAAATTAGATTAGCTTGTCGATATTTTATTTTAGTTAAAATCTGACATGCTTTGGCTTAACACGTGATATTCTTTATACTAGGACTCGATATGATTGGATATCCCTTATTATTCTCTAGGTGGATTCGAGATGGCTGCAAAGTGTTCACCTTACACCGCAACGCCTCTTTTGCGATTTCCCCCAAAGAATACGACAAGCAGAAAGTAAATATTTATAAAAGCATGTTCCTTCTATGCTGCAAAAATGGACCGATACGACGTCGAAATTAAAATTATTTACTCAACTAACTCAATCTCGATGTACCAGCGGTTCGAGGCGGAGTTGTGCGTAACGAAAAGCTCACGGTGGTTGCAGCGCCCGATCGCTGCTCGGACCTGCTTCCACTAGCCCGCGGTCAACGCGCTTTGATAGACGGGTGCACCGATTTGCATAATAATACGATGGGTATCGGGATGCAGCAAAGAGCCGTCGTGCCCATTTTTGGCCAACCATTGACCCACCTCCGGATGGCTTCCGTCGTTTCGCGGTTAGTTCTTTATTTCCCCCTCGTGGTCGGTGTTATGTTTGAAAGTTTTGATAAAAAAAACTTGCAAACTTGCATGAAGAAGTAAATGACGGCCAATGACCACCTCCGCCTCCTTTCCTGTGGCCGAGCAATTCTTATCGTTTTCCAAATGCGCATTTCGCGCACGTTTTAACCGGGATTAATTGGGTATTTGCCAACATGTTACGATGTTTATTACAGTGCGAGAAGGAAAAGTGCTACCACATGAATTTTCTTCCTACCACTGTCAAAGAATTACGCACCAGAAAGATGGGCCCGTTCCCAAATATCCTGCGGCAAGAATGCTCGTTCTGTCCGTGGGCAGTTCGACGCGTTAAGGTGTATCATTATGCAAACGGACACAATGTCACCTTCGGTCGCAGGCGCACTGCTTGGTGTTGATGTCCTACACGATAATGGTTATGAGCAATGGCCACGAAGGATAAAGGAAACGAAGGACGACACGTGGAAAAGGTGTCGGAATCGATCGACCCAATAGTTGCAGTAGGTGCGATTGATCGTCGTCCCGATCTACCGTTTCCAATGAAACGCCGCTTCGTATCCTTTTCCCGGTGCGAACCGAAGGGATCGTTACACGGCCAACCTGCCATTAACGATCAGTTGGTTTCGAGCGCAAAGATTTATAATCAATCGAATGAGTTTTCTGTTTTTTTTTACGAATCGGTGCCCGCTCCCGCGCTGGACCGTTTTGTCTTCGGCTGTTGATCATAATTCATCAACTTGTTACACCGTTACACCTGACACGGGGATGCAGTTTTTTTTTCGGTAGAATTCTATTGTTTGCGAGAACCATCCCACAATGCATGTGAAGGTGCGAGCCAGCTGTCCACCAGCCACCGGCCAGTGCCTTTTAAGGGTTTGTTTTTATTTTTGCTGTTTCATTCATCGTTCATCGGGACTGCGTGATGTACGGGGAAATTCGGGAGAACGTTATCTGGACTGGTGCATCTGCTTGTACTGCAGGCAGCTAGGCAGTAAATTTGAGTTTTCGAAAGCCTTTTCGGAGCTGTTTGTTGTATTTGGTTGTTTATACTGGCTGATCACAGCGGGTTATGACTATCAAAAATAGAAACAACGGCCGTGATGTTCAGTGTGATGATGGAAATCAAATATTAACAGTGATAGCTTCTCAAGAGTACATCTTTCAGGGAAGCATGATTATCTTAAATCTTCCCTTGGTTATAGAAAATACATACTTGAAAATGCGACAGCTGTTGGATATTGTACTAAATATAAAAAAAATAATTTAAACCATACCGACTTTAGGTACATCATGTGAAAAAGCAAGCATAGTCTGTCATCGTGGAGCAAAATTCGTTTTCCTTTTAAATTTAAATAAAAATCGTTTCTGACAGGCAAGTGAAAGGAAAGTTTTGCTACCCAAATTTGGCGTCCGCACGTGCCTGGCAGCTCGTAAAATGCGAAGCATTTCACAAATTGTCAAATAATTACGTTCATTCCGGCGTTCAACGTGTCCCTACGGACGCCAGCAACGCAAGGTCATCGGTATGCGGCATCCTGGCACTAGTCTGGCAACGAAGGGCAGCACCTATGGATGGTGGTGCGCCTGACGCAAGGACCACCCCGGGCTAACTGTAAAAAGTGAATAACCTTTCGATTTTTATACAACCCCGGAGCCGCCCCGAACCACCGATCCTTCCCGTTGCCTTATAGCGCTCGATTAAGGGCTCCAAAATTACCTTCCGGAGTGGTGGAGGCACGATTTTAAAGTGATCCAGGACGTAATTTCTCTGTCAAGAAATGGGAATGGGAGAGTATGAAAAAGCGTTGGGTGTGTGTGTGTGTGTGTGTGTGTGTGTGTGTGTGTGTGTGTGTGATGGTTTTTATTTTCGAGCGATTAAACAATTACTCTGTCGAGCATCATGTTCGACCCGTTGGTCGAACATAAACCGCGGCCGGGAGCGGTTGCGGATTCATAATTGCATAAGTTGTTTTCGTCTCTTGTGTTCGGCTGTATCCTCGCGGCAGATCGGAGCATCAATCTATTTGCCGATTTTTTTTTTCATCCCAGTAGCTTCCAAGCGTTGGGTGAAAGTGCCCAGAGTGCACTGTTCGTTCCAGAAAAGGTGAAGTCCAGCGCATCCAGCCTCTGGGACATTGGCGGAAAACTCAATCTGGACAACGAACTCGAGCATTGTGTTCAAAGTGCCTGGAAGGGCATGCGCAAGCTGGTCGTGATACGACAGATCAACACACCACACCGCTTCCAGCGGTGGCTTCCTTCTATCGCTCTTTCTTTCCGTGCTTGTTGGCAAAGCATTTCAATTTCGCTGCCAAATTCGTAGATTCAGGCGAATTCCTCCGTTTTGCAGGTGTGCAGCAAATTTGGGAGGCGCGTTGGAAAAGGAACAGGAAGAATGGAAATGAATGTTCGACAGAGGAGACCTTCACCAAAAGCAAATTTCACCTTTGGCTCTAAGGGCTTTGGCTTCAGAATCGTGGTTTTTATGACCTCATCTTGCGTGCCTGCATTTCATCGTTAAACTGACTTTCATTAAGTACGAACGCCAGATACGATCTTGAACGGGCGCAGGCGCGTATGAGGGAGCTTTCCCACGGATTTGATGAACTTTTCGCTCCCGGAGGCGCTTATTGTAGCGTCCAATTTCAAACGGTCGTCCTTACAGATGAAGCCGAGGCTTCACTTCCCGTACAGAGAGGCAGCGAGAGAAGGAGGTATTAAAATATTCTAACCAAAAGGCAAACCAAAGGGTCCGCGGGTAATTCGAGGTCCCCATACTCAAACACAGGAAACAGGTGGATTCTTTGATCCGGCCACGCGGTCTCGGGTCGGGATGCAAAAGGTTGCGAAATCATAACCTACGCCCGGTTAGAAATTACACGCGTAATGACCGGCCATTAAGTCACCCGGGTCGGTTTTGGGTCGCAGCGTCGACGGCGAGGCGGATGTCGTTCGCAGATTGTTGATCTTGATCATCCAAGAATGAAGGGATCGCCGAAAACCTTCCAGCTTCGGGATGGGATCGGGAGGCTCGTGTCGATCAGTTGAAATAATCAGTGAGAGTAAGCGGAAGAAAGACGGAAGGTTTTGAAAAATGAAAGTCACATTTGGCCGTCAAGCCGTCAACGTCAAGAAGCACCAGGATCGTCTTTGGATTGTACGTCTGTTTTCGGGTTCCGAGTGCATAAATTCTGGTTCGCACACAATGTGAATTGCGGTGCTTACGAGGCGTGACCTTAATGAGCACGTGGCTTTGTTCGTGGAATTTAATTGACGTAGGCCGGTGGGTTAAAATCGCTGGCATGTTAGGCGTTTCGGTACAAAGTATTTATTTATTTAGTATGTAGTATGTAAGTATTTCACAACTAAATTTCTTTTGCAGATTGTTTATTTTCCGGAACCAAATATTTGACTGTTTCTCATTATTATTGTGCCGTAGCGTTTGATATGAAAATTTTCGGAAAGTATGATGTTATATAATTATGCTTGTACAATATTGCAATGATGGACCAAAATCGCAATGCATAATTCGTATAATTTTAACGGTCATTTCAAATCTATAGAAGCTGCGCGAAATAATTTTATTTTACAAGGTTATTACTTGTTAACAATAATTCCTGTTATCACAAGCGACAAAATAGGATATTGACAAGAAATATCCATAAATCAGTTGATAAACCTAAATAAATACAAACTATATTTGTGTGATTCGCGCAGCGCAGCGTAAGATTTTTCATATTTGGAGCTCAACAACTCAGAAACGAGAAGTCAGATTGTTGTAATATTTTGAATTGGTGCATAAAATTGATGTATGTTTCATAAAAAAATTATTTGAAATTTTTTTATATCATGAACTGTCACTGTCAATAGTACGCAAGTGCCACCGATGCATCCCGGCTGAAGCATGCCGATCTCACGCACACCAACGTACCGTACGCTCAGCTGTCAAATCATGTCGGAGTAGAAAAGAAAAAAATCCGATTGGAAAAAGTGTGTTGTTTTTTCGCGTTTTCCGGGTTCGTGGACGGTTTCCGTTTTTCCCCGGATGTGGACCGTGATGGTCTAAGCGTTCGCGGCATCGGGCAGTGAAAATGTGTTAAAAAAGCGTCGTCGGTCGCCAGTAAACAGTGCGCGAGTGTGGCTGGAGCAAGTCTTGTGCAAGAGCTATGCATGTGGTTCGGTGGATGTTGTTGAACTCGATTCAGCCGTGTCCATCAGAGGTTCTTTTCGGTGTTACTCCGACAAGTTGGCCAATCTACCCCCAAGCAGAAGGTCACTAGAACGAGTCGTCAACGAAATACGCTAGGTAGCATCATGCGCCGCGTACGAATTTGGGTGTAAAATTTTGGCCTAAAATCGCAGCAAGCAAGCACGGGCGGAGTGGGAAAATAGGGTTAGGGTAGGGTTTGTTTTCAAAACTATCACTTGTGCAATCGGTACAAACGAGGGGAGTGTGCTCGCAACACTGGCCCACACTGTTTTTTATGCTTTTTCTGTGTATGAAGTTTGGTGCAATTTTCTAAAAGTTTTGCTTATTACGTCTTTAAATCATATTCATTGACATTGAAATCTGTTCATTCAAGCAACCATATTAAAAAATGACAGGGGCATTAAATTAAACATACCACAAATCATTGCACGAGTAGAATTACAAAACAATACAAGTACCTCTTCCATTCGGTACAGCTGATTCGCCAGGTGTGGATTACGTTCCTCTAATCTGGAAAATACAAACCGCCCGATTGCCCATCGGGCTTAGGTGATTGCTAGTGACTCCCACGCAACGCCCTCACACGATTCCCTCAAAACGACAGCCCCAATGTCACAGCAGGCGGTGGAAAGTGCTGGCATGAAAATTCCCAACTGCTCGAAACCGTTCGCGTGCACCGAATGCAACAAATTGTTTCGTCAGCTGAGCACACTGACCAACCACATGAAAATCCATACCGGCGAAAAACCGTACAAGTGTAACATCTGCCTGAAGGAGTTCCGTCAGACGACGACGCTGTCGAACCATATGAAAATTCATACAGGTAGTTATCGTTTTCTTGTTCGGGTGAATGTGAGGTGATTATAAAAATCTAATTCTCTCTATTCTGCTCCCGCAGGTGAAAAACCCTTCAGTTGTAATTTCTGCGACAAACAGTTCCGGCAGCTGAGTACCCTCTCGAACCACAAGAAAATACACACCGGTGAAAAACCATTCGAATGTTCGGTGTGTGGCAAACAGTTTCGGCAGTCCAGCACACTCAACAGTCACATCCGGATTCATTCGGATGATAAATTTTGTAAGTGTACAGATACCATTCTACAGCAGTAATGTTAGTTGACCGACGAATTAGTAATGCGGTTTTGTCATTGTTTTGGAATAGCGTAGCTCGATGTGAAAGGGAGTTAGTAAAATTGTATTTATTGCTTCATCTTATGTGGAATGTATATCAAAACCACACACGATCGATAACGTTCCGCGTCTTATGTGACCACGGCTTCTCTCTACCTTCCCATCCTTCCCATCTAGACAATATTGACCTGATAGGTTCCTAACCTCTGTCTTTAAGGCATAAAACCCTTCAAATGCAGCATCTGTCCGAAGGAGTTCCGCCAGACGACGACCCTAGCGAATCACATAAAAATCCACACCGGTAAGCTATGACTTTATTTCTTATCCTCGTACTGAAAACGTGCATTGAAATGGTCTGTTCAATACTTATGTTGCGATGAAATCTCTTTCCGTTGACTCTGGCAGGTGAAAAACCGTACGCATGTTCGTACTGCGGCAAAACGTTTCGTCAGACGGGAACCCTGTCGAACCATCTGAAGATTCACACCGGCGAAAAGCCATTCGAATGCTCGGTCTGTCGCAAACAGTTCCGGCAGTCGAGCACCCTTAACAGCCACATTCGAATCCACGCTGACGACAAGTATTGTAAGTACGAAGAATTTTATTTTGTACGAGGATTTTGAAAATTTATCATTTGATCTGTTGATCTTTTTCTGTTCTGTTGATCAGACTAAGTTAATATGTGGTCAATGCAATGCTTTAATCCACAGGCAAATCCTCTCCTACGGCTGATCAACGGTCGATCATGGCGGTTAACGGTGGGCTTAACATAAAAGATGAGGACGTCAAACCCTTTTTTATGATGTAAATGGGAATGGGAAGAGGAAATCTTTGAATTGTCCTTAATCAACTACACAAATTAAAAAAAAAGCAAGAGTAAAGAAACACAACACAGCAACGCTACAGAAAAGCGTTGATCATTGCTTCGGTGCAGATAACCGTCACCGGTGAATCGCTCGCGCATCGTGCTGCTTTAAATTATTTGCCAAGAATGCACCCGTTTACCGTTGGCGGGGCGGATGAAGCTTACCGTTTAACAAATTGTTGCAATTTAAGTTATAATAACTTTATCGATTTCTGCCGGAGAGATGCTCCCCCGTATCCATAGTCGTGTTAGTGGCTGCAATTTTTGGGGCGTTCGTTTCGTTTATTTGTTTTGTACTGGTAGAAAAGCAATTTCATAATTTATTACCGTTAATGGTCGCATCGATAGTGATCTTCGTCGGTGTTTTTTTTTCGTGTGTGTGTATTACAGCCTGTCCCTTCTTTCTTGTTTTATTGATGTTATTTATTTCTGTCCTGCGTGTTTGTTCGGGAGTTGTGCTTTTTTGTTGCCAGGCAAATGCACACGTAAGCAAGGCCTGGCGCGAGCTTACAAAATGAGTGCACGTCGATCCGTGGCACTATAAATAAGAATAGGGCAAACAAGCGACAAAGAAGGCAAAAAACGAAAATCACATTCTCGCGGTGTAGTTTCTGGAACCGGGAGAGAGAATGGGAAGCAGGTTTCTGGTTGATGATGGTATATAAATTGCACTTTTTGCTTGTTTAAGCCACAGGCGAGTACACCCCATTCATCTAGAGACCTTTTCCGGTGTTCGAAACGACTGTTAGGGTGTAATGCGTTACTCTGTAAGAGAACTTAGACGTTTGCTACATTTTGCAAAGGTAGCCAATACTGTGCTAGAGAGTAGTAGAGTGTAAAATATGATGGAAATCTTTGGTGATGTGAGAAAGGTGACAAAAACACACATTGAAAGATCTATAAACGATATCTATTTAATACAGCAGCAAACCATCTTCTAGAAGTGTTAAGATTTCAACACAAGTAATCATATAAATCGTCTGTAAAATTAGTGTGCATGTGGCGGTGAATGTGACAAATGTGTAAAAACAAGATTAAAACTAGTATGCATATATCATTACTGTGACCACGGTAGGGATACATTATTACAGGGCCATAGTGAACAGCGCATTGCGGACAGACGCGCAGGAACGAATGTAGCTTCGTGAGGGTAAATTTAAACGAGGAAAAGATGTGTAGCAACTGGTGTGATGGAACGAATCATGTAAGGTAATAAAATGTGAACAGAATACGTACGTATCTGGTCAAGAAGAAGGAAGAAGTGGAAACAATATAATACGACGAGAGTGCCCCCCTTTTTTCGTTGGTTTAGAAAATGAGAAAATTAAAACCTGTAATGTATTAAAGTTGTACTTATCACATATTCGTCTTTCCCTTGTTTTTCGAGATTGTAGCACAGTCCTGGGTTTTGTATACTTTTAGGCGCTTGAATTAGATATGAAACAAATTTAGATAATCTTTACTCATTGCATTGTTAGTGTCTATTTTTTTAACCCAAGTATGTTGGTTCTGATTTTTTTATTTTTTCAATAAATATTGTGTTTCTAATGGTTCTACCTACCTAAGAGCAATTTTAGTAGAATTGTTCTAAAGAAGCACAATACCATAGTAAAAATAATCGACTAAATTGACCTCATAAGAGAGTTTTAATTTTATCTAAATGAATAATATCGCTGATGGTTATCGGAGAAATATATGCTGACCTCTGTTCTGATCCTAACTGATTTTATTGAGAGTCGCAAGCTTATCTGGAATCTGCCTAAATACTATTATAAAGACATGTGTTCTTCTCAATTTGCACCACGATGGTCATCTTGTGATAAGAGAGAACACACATGACAGTCTTTTCGCATAGAGTTTCGAGTCGATCCCACAATCAAACAGTAACCATCTGCTTCCAATCAGGATATGTTGGATGGATGCTAATTTTCACAAAAATAAAACATGTTTATCATTTCTGATCCTACCCAAGATGGGGCTACTCGATACGTAGCAAAGGTAGATGAGGCGTTTATTTGTCTTTAAGAGCCACGTATAACTATGTTGCCATTCGGGGAAAATCACATGAGAATAACAACGGAAAAAAAACATATTAGCGTCCCACTGTCTATTGTTCTCTCCAAATGCCGAGCTCCGAGAATTTGAGTCGTCGCCCACGACGGAAAAGCTGCTGGCAGCTGTCTGTCTATCCAACGTGGTCCGGTGTAGGCAAAATGTCTGCAATGGCATTAGCCACAGGACGCGCGCCGCCAGGATAAAACAAAAGCACACAGCAGCGCTAGTGCGCCTCGGCCTGACCGGACAAGAGCGAGGACAAAAATAAACATTAGACGAAACAAAACACCTGAAGCGTTGTACCTCCGAATGCACAAACAATGCACAGATCCTGCAGGGCACGCTGCGTGTCGCTTATCGTAATCCTTCATCTAACCAACGGTATGACTGTCCAGCGCACACGCACAAGTACGTCATCGGGACGTTTGGGTTTCGTTTGGGCTTTTATGTTTTTGCAAAGTGCGTGATTTTAGCGTTGGGATCGGGAGCACGGTATCACCGACGAACAAGCAAAACTTGTTGCCAAACTATGCCCACAAGATTCGATCGGTCTGATAAGGAGCATTCATTTTCGTTGAAATCGGTGCAATGGGAAAATCGAACTGATGCTGCCGATTGTGATGATCTCTCTCTTGCCACCGGAGGTTCGTGTTTGTGTTGGTTGCCCTTCGGTCTGGGAAGGGAAGAGGAAAACACATCCAAATATTGAATAAATATCTTCATTACAATAGCAACATACAACCGTGCTGGCGGGGGACACACCAGGTGACAGGCAGACAGATCCTGATCCTTTCCGTTGCAGCTCCTTCGGCTCTTGTTGTGCATTGTTTGTCCTTTCGAGACATCTTTGCTCGTTCGGTTCGGAGGCTGTCGAACAATCATATTTTCTTGGGAATTGTCTCCGCTCCAGAAGGCACACTGCTCCTGGCAAACGATGGACGAGCACGTTTGATGACTTTCTTTACACCTCTTTCGCGATGGTAATGGTTTGCCGGTGAGCATCGACGCTTCGGACGCGTTATCCCCGATACGATTGTCCAAGAAGGGAAGCAAGCTAACACATGTAATTGTATTGATTAGATTTGTCCTTCTTTTTTAAATTTCTACCCTTGTATCGTTGGTAGGATCGTGCTGGAAGACACTGCAAGAAGCAACACATCAACGCTCCTTTCTGGGATAATCCGTCCTTGCCGACCTGTGCGACGTGTGCAGAACACAAGGACGAACCTCCCGGTGTGCGAGTGCGTTTCGGGTGTGGGCGCTGGTTTGTGGTACAACACAAATCGACCAGACAAAGGTGATCGAGTCGGGTGCCTGCTGCATGGCTAGATTTCCCCGAACACCTAACACCACGCGGGAAGTCATGCGGGAAACGAAAAAATTGGCTTGCTGAGCACGGGAATCGCACACACGCACCCTCGCTGTGTGCGCACAGTGTGGGTGGGTGCTTTTCATCCTGTGATCATTCGGTTCGGTCACTATGGTTAACCGAATGGTGCAACCGAGACGGGGAGTGTTATGGATTTTTTTTGTAAGGGACGTTTTCTTTTACGTTCAGTGTTTTAAGATTGCACCCGGCCCGACACCCGGCATTCGATTGTTTGATTTTGTTCGAGCGTACTACCATCGCCACCGGTGAAGCGCCTCGCCTCGCACGGCGTGGGAAGAGCATAATTGAATTCACTCGCACGTCGTCGCAATGTTACGCCTTGTTGGTGGGCGATAATGCGGTCTTTGTGCAGCAGGATGCTGTAGTTGTTGCCATGCAGTGCGACATTCTTAACGAACGCTTCGTTTGTTTTTGTAGTGTATGATCTGGAATGGATAGCGATCATTTTATCTGTCGTCGGTGCTTGGGAATTGGATGAGAATTAGTGTAATAGAGATGTTGAAGAGATTTTGTTGGGTGAAGTTTATAAAATTCTCCCTATGCTCGAATAGTTAAATGCATTCGGAAGTGTTTGAATGTGGTACATTGGGTAAACATATGGAGGTTTTGAAAATAATTTTAAATCATAAACTAGGAACATAATTTAAAATTTTATGTCCTTATTGCCTTTAGAATCGTTATACACCCTAAAAACCAGAAAAAATTTAAAAATATCTGTATGTAAAACTTGTTGGAAATCTGAGAGCAATTTCCTTGAAACTTTGTTTTGCTTCGATGCACCTGCATGAATATTATTCACTTTGTTGGAAACTCCAGCGAATCGATTGAAATTACGCGCTCCATTACCCACGACTCATGACGATCTTGTGTCGTTGAAAGGATAAAATGAACAAGAGAAATTGCGGGTTAATGTGGATCTCATTTGATTTTTGCAAAAATATGAATTTCAGCACAAATCGTGCCTAGTTTGCTGTGTGTAGCAAAATGCATCACTCACTACTTTCACCCTGAAACAGGATATTTTGTAAACAACAGGCCCCTTCCTTCCCTTCCGCCTAGCGTTAAGGCTCGTTTTGCTTGGTCAGTACATGGTTGGACATTTAAATTAGGTCAAATTTGTGTAACGAACTTCATACCATTTCGTTTACGCGTGTAATGCACTCCGAACGATGTTGATCCCTTGGAGGTTCACGTTTCGGGCTCAAATTACAGCGCCGTTCAACTAATGGAGAAAGCTGCGCCGCTTTAAGCCGCATCGATACAAACGTTCTGAACTCTATGCACAATTTCTGACCCTAATCGAGATGGATTTTACTCACGAACGAATTGAACTGTTACAGTAAAAGGTTGACTGCTGGGGGCATAAAAAGCAGACTTAAAAAAAATTACCTCAATCATCCCTAACTGCAAGCTTAACCCACCGCCACAAGACGGAACAGTGCCCACAAATTCAAGGATCAACGGATTGAGCGAGGAACCCCCGAATTCAGCTCGATTCCTCTTTTTTTTCTTTAATGAGCGGTCTGTCTGTCCACGCATGACGAGGACGATGTTGGGGCAGCTGGCCGAAATCGTGGCCCCACGAAATTGTTCTCGCTTTGGCTAAAGATCGAAACGTGTAACAACGCGCGCGTAGCTCACGGATTAAGTGCCGCATGTGGAAGAATTGCGTACTTGGTCCCGGTCTCTTTGACCTCGTGACTCGCCGCTTTTGGGGGAACACTTAATGGGCGGGTTGCGTAATATGGACAACCGGGATCCCGTTAGTTCGCCCTCTCCGCCGATCGGTTGGACGCGTGATTTGCGAATTTAGCCGCAAAACATAATGCACCTCATGATCGACTCCGCTCCCAAAATGCGTTCGAACACCACGACAACGGACGTTATTACGTTAATCATGAAAGCAAACACCGGAACGTATCATCTCATCCCGTTGTCCGAAGTCCTATTCGGTTCGGTTGCAGCATCCTTTTTTTTGTCCTCCGGAGCTCACCCGAAAGTGGAGATCATTAAATCAGGCGTTGGAAGTTGGTGCACTGCTGATCCTTTACCCTTCTCTACGTTCACGGCGCGTACATCCCGGTGAGATGGGTTTCGTTGCTCGCGCGTACCATCTGGCTCGCGATGGCCGGTGGCCCCTGCAATCGGGCGTCCATCGTGGATACACGATAATTGGTTTAACAGGTATAACGCTTTTTTTCTCTCCCGTTTCCGTGCTGCGTTCCCAGTCTCGGTGCTAGTTGGGATAGGATGGAAATCGTATTGAGATTACATTGAATTGATATTGAGCGTTGATCGATGGGTTGTGATAGTATTGAAGCCAATATTGGTGGTGGTATTAAGTTGAGTAATTCTTGACGATGTACCTGTTCATTAAAAACAAATCGTTATATTTTTGTGTTATGTGAATATGGTCAACACTGTGTGTGTTACTTCTACGCAAAAAATCAGCAATATTTAATTTCAAACTCTACATCAACAAACTTATATTAAAAATTTTAATAATATTTGGACCATTTCCCATGTTCAGAATTCTAATCGATTCGGTTTTCACTATTTACTTACTTAAAATATAATATTTATAAATAGTAAACCAATAATCTGATAATACATGTGTACTTCCTAACTAAACTGCATCTTTTTGTTGATCCTTTTTCTTTTTCACAACTTAAGCAAATCTTTCAACTCCTACTTCCTGCTTGAAATTAGCTAAATGCGGGCATTCCATGTTTTCCTTCTGGTTCTTCTGGTGGCATTGCTGACGAAATGCGAATAAACAATGATTTATGCGTTGCGATGCAAAGAAAGTCATCCAAGCCCTTCGAATCCATCACCATGAAGAATGGTGCCTTTTTGTGTGGCGCGTTCGGTCGAGGGTAGCTCATGTCATTATTGTCACTGGATGAGAAGAATAGCGACACCCAGACCCGGACGCTGTGCGGGGGTGAGTTTGGCGATTGTTATGTTTCAATTTCAAGCGAAAATAAACACACAAAATCCTTCCTTCCGGAGTTTGGTTCATGTGTTTGTGTGTGTGTGCTACGTGACTTGTCAGTGGTCAATGCTGTTTTGCGATCCTACTGTGTGTCCTGGGGCATGTAACTGCTGCACGATATCAATCCGTTTCCGGTTGTTGTTTTGTTCGAAGGGAACGAATGGGTACGAATGATAGAGAGAATTGGCCAATTTCGTTCAATTTCCTGTTTCTCTGTTAAGAGGCAGGCATAGACTTTTTTCTTTCCTCGTTGAACTTTTGTGTCAAGAAAACTGTGCCATGCCATCGTAAAGGATGATCAAAACGTGGAATATTACTTGATTTGCTAGCAGGACAAACATTTGTTTAGGGTAAGGATCATGCTTCTGGGGAGGTCTTCAATTTTTAGCTGAATAAGTGTGCATTAGATGAATTGAGTTTGTAAATAGTACCAGAATATAAGATTGAAGTGTACAGTCATCCGTAAGGTGACAATATTAGCTAGCATTTTATAATGACTGAAACACAGGCAGCTGGCAAATTATAGAACCGAGTCAAGACGTCAACTAGAGTAGTTGTCTCTTAATGGCTTTCCTTATTGGACAAAACTGTTTCTTTAATTTCGTTATAAAGTCTTATGCTATGATTTTTGCATTTTATTAAAAAGTTGTTTATCTAAAAACCATCTAGAAATGGATTAACACGATAATCTTACACGCCAAAAAATGACCACCCCGGTAGCGCAAGTATCCTTTCGCAGGTGAAAGTTCGTGCCGTCGCAGAAAATCAATCCGAGCACTGTTTCGTCCTATTTAATCTGGTGAAACTGGATACAACCCTTTCACTGCGTGTTGCTTTTACTTGCATTTAGCACACCGTTTTGTTCACCTCGAGTCCTGCATATGCCACCGGGCGGGAAGTGCTCTGTGTTTATCTTTTTGGATTTTCTGTTCTCGCCAAAAAAGAAGCCAATGTGTGCAGATCCTTGCGGAACCGATTAGCCGACCAGTTGCCTACTGAAGTAGCTACGGCCACTTACAAATTGATGAGTCCGAAAACGACTTGTTTATGCCGCTCGGCAGATTTGGACAGGCCTATTGTTTTATGGAATAGTTGGGTCTGCACCCAATCGCTCGCACATCTGCTCGCGTTAGGAGTTTTTATTTTTCAAGTGTTTTAACAAACAAAGCACACATAAAAAGAAAATAGTCGCAGTGCGGTATGGTTCGCTTTGATATCCTAACCGGGCGGTGGCAAGAAAAAGAGTAGGCACCCAGTGTAAATATACGGCAGGGATCGCACGCATGTCGGTTTTTCGGTCCGGTAGAAAAGCCTTTTAGAACCTCCTTCAGAAGCATCCGGGCGGTCAGATCAACAGCGATTTAGTGCACCCAGCCTGCATTGCAGTGAAACTGGGCGGCATTCCAGGGTCTTAAATCAATAGCGTTGCTTCGCTAACCAAACGGCAGGCTTGGACAGCACTTGAGCAAATCTTCTGCAGGCGGCTGCCAAAGGTAAACATTTTGCTTTTATTTTTTTCTCAAAACGGGTTGTGTCGTATTTTTTTATCGATCGGATTTTAACGTCGCTGCCGCCACTGTCATTTACAAAATATTTATTTATTCAATATTGAAACGAAAGTGTAGCGGTTGTTTTTTTTCACCAACATGCTTTTATTTCATTGTAGAGCAATTTTTACTTCCTTTTTTCAGTTGTTTTGAAACTGTACCTATGTTTTCTCTTACCAAGCTTGCAGAAAAAAAAAACTCGTTCACGGACTAGCGCTTAATAAATTTTCGAACTTGTTTGTGGATACTTCTGGTTTTGTTAACTTTGCAATCTGCGTCCAAACTACATCGAGAGTTTTATTAAATTAATAATTCAGTAACTCTTTTTTCCACCGAAAAGAAACAAAACGCCTTCGGGACGATTTTCACCTGCTGCTGCATGCTGTGGTGCCTCATATTCCAACGGGCTCGGTTGGTTCATAATTCATAATCCGCATAATTCATACGGTGGTAACAAAAGGCTCCACGACTCCTTTTTCGACGAACGATTCGGCCAAGAAGTGGTTTTATTTATTCATTCCCACTCGATCACGGACGACAGCGGCTGGGATCGTGCACTGTAACGGTGTCGTTTGGTGCGTCAGTGTCGGCGAAGTGCATAAATCGTTAGAAGTGGCTCACCGGGAGTGACACTCAGTGGTTGTGTGGACATTTTATTTGAAGTTTTCGTGGCCAGAGGATGCACGACTCACCGGAGCAACTTTGTTTTCTTCGTCTACAAACGATAATCATAATCATTTTCTTTTCTATTAAAGCAGCTGAATTTATTTTGTCGAAGTGGAGAATGTTGATTCTACGTGGAATTTTAACAGAAAATATATTTACTGCCCTCGCGGTTTGTCGGACAAACTCGTAGAAAGAATAACATAAATATTATAACCCATCCTACCCCGGGAGGCGCGCTTGCCATGGCGTGTATCGGATCGTAAATGAAATCGACACAATTATATTTACGACCGCTTAAGGTTCGATTTACCCCTATAAATTTCCAATTATGTCGGTTGATTTACAAGATGAGATATCCTTTCCCTTTGGCGGAGAGTGCACTAGGAAACGCTTCTGGTCGGTCCTGCGGCGGCCGCACCCTTTCTTGGCTTTCTCTATTCGGTTGCGCAGCTTGCAACCGTAGCAATGATCGAAGTGAAAACTATATCAAGTGCCGAAGACAACAGTTTATCCACGGGTGAGAAACTGAAAGAAAGAGAGCACAACACTATTATACCATCCGGCAATCGTTCTGACGTCGACCGAGAGGCTAGGATTTTCTTTGCGATCATGAAATGGAGATATCCTTGCCGTAACGTCGAATGAATTAAGCCAGGCTCGCCAGGTCACACCTCCATTGCCACGATTGCCACGGTCGGCCGCAAAAGGGTTTCGATTTCACGCCGAAATCGATCCCATTTGGAGTCGATGCGCGTCGAACGCTTTACAACTCGTCACTCGATCGTTACGCGCTGAGTGATATGCTTTTAAAAAGCGTGAATCTTTAGAGTGAAACGACGGCAGACGGCCAATTAGAGGTTTCATTTAGAAGAGAATGCATGTTTATAAAATATTTTGAACATCTCATGCGGGTGTATGTGTGTTCGGATGGCAAAATAGAAAGGATTACGTGATGGCGGACTTTATAACACGTTTTGGTGTGTTTGGTATGGTTGTATCCTATTTTTTTTTCGAAACAGTGTGTTAATGCATATTTTTTTTTAATACCTAAAGAAAACTTATGTTAAGTGATTTTATGTCTGTAAAATATACTGAAAAATCTTGTTCAATCGAATTGACAAAATAAACTCAGCAAACGTTTCCTGTCTGTCTGTATTTATCCAAAAACTGCCGCGTGTTGCCCTTGAGGTTTGAGCCCTCCGTTCGTCCGTCTGATAACAATCAGAAACCAGGAAGAATGTTAGCCTCGGTCAACCAAACAAACAGAAACCCACTACGCCGTTTTGAGACAAAATCCTTGCCGCAAAAGATTCCACTTTTTGCGTGCGCTTTCACCGAAAAAAAAACGCAACGCTTTCTAAGCCCGAACCAATCACGGATCGTGGTGCTGTCTGCGGTGTCTGCGGCTGGCGCGCTTACCATTGTCCTTGCCGATGGAAGGAGGAAAAGGTTGTCTTTCCTTGTCGGCAAGAGGCCCGGCACAGGAAATCGGGTGGCAAAAGAATCCATCAGTCATCGGTGGTCGCCCTGGATAAAGGACTCGTGGTCGAGTTTTTTTTTACCCCCGGCTCTTCCACTTTTTCCATCAGTATTCTTTCTCTCCGCCGCCGCGAAACAATGCGCGTTCAGGTCGGTTTCAGGGATGATCGGGTCGTTTTTTTCTTCCTTTCTCTCTTCACCTTGATGTCTCAAAGAAAGTCTCACATTTTCACTCTTTTTCTCTCCGTCGTATGATCGACAGAATCAGCCTCCGCCGGAATGATCGTACGCCTGCAGAGCGCTCCAGTGCGTGTTCCGATTCTGCTAGATCTTGATTTCAGGATCAATCGTTCGATTCTAGCGCTCTCCGGCGGCAGTTGCACTGGCTTTTGTTTTCCTTTCACAGGATCGGCTCCCTGGTTTTCTGAAGGCCGGCAGCATTGGGCCCTCGGGGCAAAGAGAACGACGAAAACGCCGTGTTGCAAAGACCACAAGGTGCAAAGCCGGTATGGGTAGCGAATGGGAACTGGAAGGTTTTCTTAGAGGGCCTATTTTTGTGCTCCCAAATGCCCTTTGCATTGATGTTACACATTCACACACACACACACACCCTTTGGGCTATTCAACCCGATATGGTTATTGTGTAAATATTTCGATGTTGTTTGCGATCTGCTTTAATTGAGAGATGAAATTGTTAATAAAACCAGATAAAGGTGAGGAGAAATACCGTCCTCGCTTGGCGGAGGGACTTTTGCAGGTCGGCAGGTCCAGCAGGTAGGATCCGCCAGGTAGAGATTAAAAGCTGTACCACGCCATTGAACGCAGGATTTAAAGCTTAATTGTGTAAGGAGTACGTTAAGGTTGGAACCGAAAATGGGCTGCCGTGTGCGCAAGATGCGCAATTCGAATAAAGGACGCGGCGGAGATTGTGAAGGAGCTGGCTGTAATATGAAACGTTTCTTGTTTGAAAAGACGCAGGGCAACATTGAAACAATCTGTCGTCCACAACCTCGCACGCAAGGGACGAGCGTGTGGCTGGCATTCGATCCGAATAATACAGGAGAAAAAAGAAGAAAAAAACAAGACACGAGATGGATCGGTTTGCTTTATTACTTTACCGGAACCCTCGGGTACGACGGGGTCACCGTTATGGTTTTGATAGAAGCGAAGAAAAAAAATAATTTATCTTTCCGCCACGCGGCTACCGATCTCCTGCAAACGGTTTGGAGCAGAAATTGGGCCGATCGAGGGCTGCAAAAACGTACACAAATAAAAACAAAACGCCGAGACGCGCACTTTTGACAACTTAAAAGGCGTACCGCTCAGTAAATTGATACGAACCGCTGGCTGCAATGACTGTATTCTTCGGGTGGAGGCATCAGAAGAATTGACCGACCGACCGACCCGAAACCCGTGCCAGTAGAAACGCAATATAGGTGGATTGATTTGCCGATTGGCTTATATCGGGGTGTGTGCTTTTAAGGTTTTGTTTGAGTGTGCAAAAATAAGATAATGGGAAAAGGATGCATACAAGCGAATAACACGCTCAAGGTCAAATATAGTGTGCGTAAGTTCTACCACGGCAGTGTGATCTCATTTATTGCGCACGGTAACAAACGGCAAGAAAAAGGATACTTTGTAAAGCACATTCGGTTTGAATGTGCCGCTACAGATCGGAGCTCTGATCAATTGTTGATTAGGGTAAGATAAACAACACGTCACGGTGTATTGGATATGGATGTGATATTCGTATAGGATAGGTAAAGAGATTATACGCTTAGTTACCTATCTGTTTCGAATATCGAATGGCTGCAGGAATAAGTTAATTATGGCCGTATGATTCATCTACCATGTGTGCTATCTGTGATGAAAACGTAGCTGTTTGTGATGGAACCGCAGAAAAAAACACATCTTGTCACATTGGTCCTGCATGTGCGGGATAATATTCTGTTATCTAAGGTAGAAGATCTAAATGTGACCGTTGCTCTAAGCTTTATCGGCACAAAATGTTCGTGAGGACATGCTGTAAACAAAGCGCCTTGAAGGATTAGTTAAATCCTGTTCGCAGTACTATTTGTTCCTCGCATGTACCATGCATGAAGATGCTATCACGTAAGATCCATACCTTTTTTGAAGTTGTCACATACGTCTCGTACGTATAGAAAATATTCCGGGAGGATAACGGAGGATAACCAGCAGTGGTTTAGTCAAGGTTCGTTGCTTAAAATACATGTGTCGACCGTTGGAGTCTTTTGAATCCAAAGCAGGTGGTGTCTTGTTAAAACATTCTTTTCATGTGGTATTTGTTTAACATCTTTCGGAGTATTTGAGTTTTTTAGAGTTTTTCTAAGGTCTATGAGAATTCTATTAAACAAAACGAAAAAAATTAACTAAAATAACTGAAGTAAGATGAAAGATAACAATATCTGGAACAGATTTCGTCATTGGGAAGTAAAAGTAATAATGTTTTATTTATGTTAAATACATTTATAAAATATGACTCTTTTTTCTGCTTCATTACCACTATCAAACATTGCGATCTAAATGATCATTCCACATTTGGGAGCAGGAGGGCAAAGAATGGGAGCAACATATTATCCCATCACCTTAATCAACTCGTTTAACAAAACGGTCCTTTAAATAAAGTAAACTTAAACGCCCTTCCCATGTATGTAGGGTGGAAGGCAAGCTGCACTATTCAGCTGGCTGGAACAATACTGCTGAGGAGCATCCGCATACGGTTCATGCCAGGAGCGAAGGTGGCGTTACAATGCCAACCGATGCCATCGAAGCGATAAGAGCAGCAGCGGCCCCGTGGACGACGCGTCCTCCATTTTCACACCCATAAAAATGTGGTCTGCCGGACGCCGGGACAACTTCATTCGGGGCCAATCTTGATCTGCCGTTCTTCCTCTGATCATTCGTTTTATGGTGGCTCGCGGGTCAAGCCCGCGCCGGTGGTTTTATCCGACGTTCCTTTTATGGCTACGAAGTGGGAGAGAGACCCTTCGATCCTGTTCGTTTGTTCGATTTTAGTTGACCCCAAGAGAGCAAAAGGCTACGTCGGCGTCGTTTTGGGGTAAGGGGAGCTTCTTAACGCAGCCTGGTCCGGCCCGGTTGTCCATCACTGTCACCGTGCCGTCATGTATTCGCTTTAATATGTAAATTTTTAATTACTACCTTCCCATAAATTTATGCCGTCGTGTGGCTCTACGCGTCCGTGTTCGTGCCCTGCGTTTCTGAGTGAGAGCTTGAGTATGATTGACCGGTTGTGGTAAGGAACGAAGGCGATACGCTCGCTCCACACGTGCCGAGCAGCACACTTTTTACTCCGACGCGCCTCGGCGTAAGAGGGCTCGTAAATTGAGCCATTGTCAGTGGCATTTCGGACCATCCTTTTTTGAGGAGTTGTATGGCGCACGCCACCACACTAGACTTCGACGGCACACCGGTTACTTATCGGATTCAGTTTTTGTTTGCTTTTTTTGTGGTATTCATTGGTTGCTTCGAACACTTTCTCACGTTTTGTGTGGCTTGTGGTGGGCAGCAGGGGCACCATAAACCCGTTCCCATCGATTTTCTTTTTATTCGTAGTAACCCTTGACACGGAGGGCAAAACGCTGGGGTCAGGCGGTGGCACGTCAGAAAAAAATGGCCATTATGGTGCGCGAGGAGCAAGAGTTTTTCCTGCAGCACAAGTGGTAGTATGTAGGTTAGAGGGAGATCTTTATTAGATTCATCTTGCCGATGTAGTGGGTTTGGTTAGCAAGCACCTTAGGCAAACAAGTATTGGCTTCCAACGCGTCACGTTGTTGATTTTGTGAGCTATTGAGATGGGTTAATCCTAGGTGTATGCTGTCCGTACCGTTCAACGTGAAACCCAGCCTTATCGGTAGGATATAATATCATTACCGGTTTTTGGGTTTTCACATTGTTACATCTTTTAATTCTTGCTCGGAATAAATTCTGCTGTCTCTGTAATATTTCTGTTTTGAAGGTTTTCTTACACAAATCAATTTTTCATAAAAATAACGTGTTTTTTAATTGCTTACACTTCGATTATAAGATGATAAGAAATACATTCCTTTTGTTTAATGAAATGTATTATTTTCTTTTTCATTTATTATTTTTGATAGCATAGAAATTACTATCTTTACGCATGCATGCAGGTGGTCGTTGGTATTGAAAATATTTTTTTCAGTGGCGTTTCTTTCGCACACTGGCTTTTTACATCGTGTAGAATAAAGTTGTCGAGCAAATTGGTGGAAGTCGAAAATGCGTTCCCTTCTTCGCGCAAATGCGTTCCCGCTCGCTCGTTCATCGCGCCGTGTTCGAAACGATGATCATAAAAAAGACACCTTCCCTAAACGAGGCAGCTCGCGGGCATGAGGAACTCGCGCGTTCGAAACGCGACACATTAAAGACCTGTTTTATTTCGATTACATCCACGTTACCAATTTCCTCGAACAGCGGGAGGTCCCGGAGCCGTCTGGGATCGAACGTGGCTGCCTTGTTTTTGAATTTTTCGTCATGGTCCGGACCAGTGATGGTGGTGGTGGCGGTGGTGTATGTTTACAAATCCTCACCCGAAATGACGGACGGTACGCAATGGGCCTTCAGCCTTCTCAAGCTGTTGCTGGCTGCATCTCTTTCGTTGGCCGGTGCGCTAGGAGTGGAAAAGCCGCCTGCCTCGCACGACATAAATCCTTTTCGTAAGGCAACCGCGTGCGTGCTGCAGCAGACGGTTGGCATTCTGTCCATCTTGCTGGACACGCTAGCCCTCCCGTCGAGTGTGGCTCGAGAACTCCCCGTCAACCTTTCGAAATCGACCGAGGGTGGGCGTGGAAGGGGAAGGATCGAGATCGATTGAAATACGGTAAGGGACCCGGGATTAATCTGTGATCAATCTCGCTGAACCAAATGGCGGGACGTGTTTTATTCTGGGGGAAGGATTATTGTTATGGTTATTATCATTTTTATTGATATTACCACGAGCAGCAGCACATTTGGGTGCTTTGTGAACCGTTGCCGGTGTGCGTCTTGCAGCACGGGTTGACTGAGGAAGGATAGTTATTTTTTTTATTTCGGATAAGGTGGCAGTTGGCAAAACAAAGATGTGTGTACGGTTAAATTCTTGCTGGCAGGTGAAATAACAAGGTTCGTTTGTATGTTGTTGAATGTGAGGCAGTAGAATGCAATATTAAAATTTATTAGTTTATTTGCTTAACGAATGTAAGTAGGAACAGTTTTTATAAGAAATTTTTATTCAATGTTCAATCATAAGTTCGATAATTTTTCGTTACTGATTTTTAAAGTAAGATTTGAATTGATTTCTATTTATAAATTCAATGCTGATCTACAAGTATTAGAAAAGTAATTATCTGTAGTTAATATATTGTTTATACATTGTTGCATGAAATATTTCAGTGTCAACGAATTCCAGCTAGAATGCACCGAAAATCCTATTGAAAAACGATGTTACACTACATTCTTTTGACTTCTGTAAGCTAGCAAAATTGTTCACACGTTTTCGGGTGTTGAACGCATCGCCTTGATCCTCGCAAGGATGATGTTAAAAGCATGTGAATGAAAGAGAACGGACGGTCAAAGCAAAGCTTAACGAAATCCATTTCCGCAGTTCCCAGGACATCGGAAACCACAAATCAAAAGCGACCGAATCTCGCAACGCATACTGGCAGCCGACACGGGGAGACATGAAATGAAAATAATCCTTCCAATTACGTTTTGTAATAAGGTATTACAAGTTGTATCGCAGCTGCGGCTTGCTCGTTTGAAGTGATTGCTTGAGATCAATATACGTAGCAAGTGTGAGAAAGTGGTAGTGGATCGGGCATGTTGGGTATTAACCGCACCGCTACCTTCAATTTATTTTATCCCCATCCTGAAAGATGAAAGCATTTGCCAAACTTTCTATCATAAATCTGTTCGGCAGCTTGGATGAATGAGTGCAACCACAGGAGGAAAACTTGCTGGACAACACAGCAGCAGGAGGCAGTATGTTGATGAGTTGGAGATGGTGTCGAAGGTTGTTAGTTCAATCTCATCCCATACGCACAATTCTACTGGCAAAACGACAGATTGCGTGCTGCTGCGAAACGATCCCGGATATACTGCAAATGATGGCAAAGGATGCATGAGAAGAACTTTCCTCATTACGCGTGTCTTTAAATGGCATTTTCGGTAATTGACGAACGAATGTCGAATTTTCAGCTTCATCTCCTTGCATCTTTGTCGCCTTTGTCTTGCTCTTCCGGCACCCGAATGTGGATGCTCATTTGCACCCAAGAAACCGAGCAGAATAATGCCTTCCAGATGTGGGACACAGGACGATGATGTTGGACTTTTCGGATCCAGATGACATTCGTATCGGCGTCAGCATGAGCGGGTACACGCCTGCGCCACAGAATAATTGCAGCGTAACAACATTTGAAGCAAAATGTTTGAATCCAAGCCCCGTTGCTTCGGAATGAGAAGCGCATGTTTTTCCTCGCGCAAAATGTCGTTCCGATCCGGGTTCGATAACCGAACGAAACGCCACGAACGTGCGCAAATGCATCACAGCTGCAAACAGACGGTCCATCAATCTGATGCTGCTGCAACAGCAGCACACGTGAATGCATCCGTTTCTGATTCGGCAATCGATTGTTTGCCTTGGTGGCCGGCCGGTTAAGTGGTCGGCAACAAAAATGGACGAACAATATCAATAATTAGCCACGGGCACGGCTCGTTATTGCTTGCAGCAGTAGAAAATCAAAAGCGTTCCGAGTCGTGAGAGACTTTAATTTGCTTTCCGTTTTTTTTTCTCAATGAGATAATTTTTTCGGCACAATGCGAATGCTTCATATTGTTGCATTGTGCAGAGAGGTCCGTTCGCTGTTCATATATGGTGCTATTTTCGCAGAAAAATATACAAACGATATATTTAGCGCTAAACATTACAACGTTGCGAATTGATTCGGTTCGTAAGGTTAAATGTGTGTTGAAACACGCAATAATATATGCTCTTGAGTTAAGATGAATGGACGATTCCAGGTGGTGCATGTTTTTTAAATATTTTTTTTTATGCGGCACAAAGCAAAACTGCCGTTTGGAGAAAAGTTTTACAGAGAAACCATTCAATATATCTGCTTTTCATGTGGAAAATGTTCAGCCTGATGCTAGGCTCAAGCATTGCACTGCCTTCCACCTTTTTTCCGATAAGTATAATGTGAAGTCATTAAATCACCTACTAAAAAAAACATATGGTCGTATTCCTATCAAACGATCGACCCGATCGACACTTCCACTAAGCCGACAATGATCGCTTATCTCATCTTTTATCGCATTAACTCTACAACTCACTTTCTGGCCCGAAACCGGTGTGTTGGTTGGGATTTTCGACTGACCATTACCAGCTCGTCGCCGGATATCGTCTCGAAACATGATTTGAAGGATTTTCGTTCCCTCTTCCCAATCGAGCACGTTCGATCATGGAAGCTCGAGTCTGTCCGCGTCCGGTTTTCCGACCCATACAACCACTGCTCCAGAGTGTCTGCGTCGACGACGAAATAATGATCCCGTTCAGCGAAAATGCAAGTGTGAACGGATAATTTGGGGGTCCTATCGATAATTAGAAGATCACACGACCCGGTTGCGACGGACAGAGTGAGAGGATGCGCTCAGAGCTACGACCGTCGGCACGAGTTTCGCTTTCGATTTCATTCGAGATCGAATGGCGTTTTGTTGTTGTTGTTAAAGGGTAATAAATTTACTTCCCTTTTAGCTAAATGTGTTCCGCTGATGGGTTTTCATCGGTGCAAAGGATGCATTACGTTGTTCGTTCCCTCTACTCTGGCCGAGTGCGATGTGCATTTTATTTGGGAGAATCATATTTTTTTTTTGCAAGACCTGCAACTCCCATCCGTTTAGGAGTTGATGAATGCAACATCAAGATGCTTGTTTGTGGCTCACGTTCCGACCTCTGAAAGCTGAACGGCGCGCAGGTGATGGCAGTCCAATGTATTACTGAAAATAAGCGACGCGTAATGCCCTCGGGAGTCGGCTAAATCACCGGCAAAGCGTTCGGGCGCGTTGTTGACTAGACGCTGACGTGGACGCGTAAGGTGCGAAATAAAAAAGAATCGGTAATCAGCCCTGCGGGACAGCAGGCGCGCGATGGGACGGGCTCGTTAGTTCGCGTTCGCGTTCCTATTTTTCTTCACGGTTTGCCGCGGCCTGCTACCCATCGGCGTAAATGAGTTTTGCGTCCCGGTTTCCCCAAAATCCGACATAGAGACGGGACTCGAGTTGGACACATTCTCAAGGGTGTCTGCGGTCGGTGACTCGGTTTTGCCTACATTATTAGTGTAGAAGCCCGCCTTCTAATGCGCAGCGGCACCAGCTTTACCCCAACGTTGGACACTCTCGGTCCCGGATGGTAGGGCGGTATGGAACCCGGTGTTGTGGACGGATGGCCGTTTAATATTAATTTCCTCATGCCGATGGCCGCACGCTGATGTATTCCGGCTGGAGGCACTTTGTTGACGAGCGCGAGTCAGCGAGCGAGGATCGATCGCACAACACCCGTGTCTTTAACAGCGAGAGCAGAGCCTGCCTGAGCGGATGATTCGTGGTAATGATTACGATTTCGGATGCGGCGCCTTTAAGGTGTGTGTAAGGAATTATGCAGACGAAGGCCCTGGAATCGTTAGCAGGAATTGCTGATGGATTGATATTTCGTTGCATGAGCATCAGCTCGCTTCGTTTTCGATGGTAGATCATTTTCGTCTGAAATACGAGCGAAGAACGATGGGGAAACTGTTTTCCAATGAATGGAACACCATGATACTGGTATTAGAAGACTTTGAATGGGGTATTTTAAAACTCATGTCGGGTGCTTTACAGTGTTTGAGAGACACACGAGTGATGTGACAGCATTTTAATATAACAATATTAAATTTATTGCTACTTTTTTTGTTTATTTCAACTACAAATATGGTTCAATATGTACAAGTTGATAAACAAAAAATACAAGTACACTTTAAGTAGTAACCATTAAGTTCTAGGGTTCTAACTGCGATTGAATTAAACGCTATCTATTGGTTATCTGATTCTTTATCGAAGACATTATTATTTATTTCCTGAACTAATTGCATTTCTGTTTGCGCATAGGTCCAATGTATGTTTAAACTTAATGCGAAATATTGATCGGTAATTCAAACGCACCGTGTCCCTAAACCAGTCCACAACCTTGTCCAATCGAATGTCGCGGTCATTCAAAGCGGAACCATTATTTATGAACATAAAACATGAAAAAGATTTTTTCTTTTCCTGCACCCATCTGATCAAACAGTGAGTCAAACATTAACAGCCGAAGTGAAGGAATCTCCACAAAAATCATCTGCCATTCGATTCTCACATTCAATGTAAAATGGGGTCACAAAGAATGACCCACAACGGCCACGCTGGCGTTGTCTGTGGAAGAAACTGAAAACGGCCGATACGTGCACCTTGTGTCCGTGATTGACATCCGATTTTCATGGCAAATTAGTTCCACTCGGAACGGGTGTGCGTTGGCTGTGGTGTGTCTTGCCGTCCGCAGGATAAGCGGCGTGCAGCTTGAGTAGAAAATGCACCAAAAAAGGATCAGAAAGAAGACTGAGAAACCCGAAAAAAGGATCCCGGACCATGAGACGGCCAGCGTCCGAGAATCATTCGTGCTGCAGGGAAATCCCGGCATTGCGTCCCGAAACGACGCAAGCGATGGTCTCGAATTTCGTGCGTTTTCTTCATATTATCAGCAGACCGTGGATAATCGGCCGAACCGAACTTATGGCCGAATGGATCAATACAACACCGAGCCAGGGGAGGGTGCCGCTGCCAGAGAAACCGACGGAAGGATTTGCAAGAACGTGGTATAGGTCTTCCTTTTTACCACCACGATTAAAGGAAGAGAAGAAGAGAGCAGCAAAGGACACCTACGAATAAGTGTAGCGAATCGCTACACGGGCACCCGTCTTTTTGGGATTCCGCTTTTTACTATGCTGTGTCCCATTCCATGGTCGTCTTTTGAATGTTCGGTTTTAAGACATTGTCACCGAATTTGCACATGGCCTCACGCTTATTAGCGGAGCTGTCGCCAGCATTAAACGTGTTATCCTTCCTCCAGATGATATGGGTGTAGTCACGGTGCATTAACCGCCACTGTGCTGTGCTGGGATGAGAGGGCTCTATGAAAGAGTCAACTACTATTGACTAGGTGTATGACGAACATCGTCCCGTTCCCGGTGTAACGTTCTCCTGTAGCGAACCTGGGAACGCCGTGCGTCGATGTCGTTGGGTATTTTTCTTTTGATCCTCATTGTGCATCGTTCTAGCGACGTGACAATTAAAAGAAGATGTGTTGCTCAAAGAAAACGGAACCGAGAAAATCGATTTTAGGACGTGTGATTTTCCACGGATTTTCAACGGCTGCTTACAATTGCGGCCACAGGAGGCTGCATATGTCGCTGTGATGACGCTCCGATTTTTCGCGCTCATTTCATGGACACTCGGGAGCACCCGTTTGGAGTGAAAATTTCCATAGCAAATCAATTTCCAAGCTCAATCGATACCTATGAGGCTTTGATAAACTGGAAATTGAAATTTGACGATCCATCGCAAGCGGGCTACGTCGGGCCGGCTACGTGTTCACGTCGCGGTTTGACGCCTAAACCTTGGCCAGTTGTATGTTGAAATAGAAGCGAAATGAATAGTCAATCCTATCGAAGGTGTTTTCATGTCGTTTTTATTGAATTGAGCGCGCAGTAGCTGCGTAACTGTTTGTGGTGAATAATAAATTCCGCCCCAGAACGGTTGCGACAGCTTGCGCTGCCATGTACGGATTTTGTCGAAAACGCTTTAATACATCCTTCAATCAATGCGGCGAAGGCAGCAGTGAGATATGTAGACTCAGGGTAATGCGTTAAAATGAATATTGGCGAGCACGAACGTCACATGGAAGCTGGGCCGCGTGTTTTTCGCGTTTTTTCTCATACTCTTGTCAGACACAAAACGAAAGCGTGGTGCATGCGGGATGAGCGCATGGTGAATAACATTTTCATAACTGGGCGCACCGATTATCATGTTTATTCAGCGCTGGGAATGAGGACTTTTATGTGAAGTGCTGCGTAAGAGTGGTGGTAATTCCATAGTTTAAGTGTGATTTATTGGCCGTTATCGAATTGACACGGGTTCGCATCACGCAGATTGTTGTTGTAGAGTTTGAAAACATACTGTAAGATAATTATTTAGATTGTCTTATTATAACTCCATAATGGCAGTAAATTGATTTTTTAAATCATTTCTTGTCCGCATTGGACCGCATTGGATCTTAATTTATATTTTATCTTTATTTGTATAAACTAATGTATATGATCCATTGAACACGATTGACTGCTCAATAACACGGAGTTTTGATATTGCGATTGATACTGGCTTGGGAAACGTTTGACCTTTACCCATTAGCGATAATTTTTAATTGAATCATATACCACCGTCCGAAAGATTACCCGATATTTCACCATTGCTGTTCTACTTCACTTCGTAATGTTTTGCCTCTGCTTTCCTTCACTGCTCCTTTCTGCGCAGATAATTTTCACTTAATCGGTCAATTAAATCCTCTACCCCTCTTTGATACATGATTATCGTGCCGGAATAAACAAACAAAACGCACTCGCGAGCATGCAAGAAAGCGTGCGAGGGAACCATCCTCGCAAACCAACCTCCCGCTGATACTTCCGAAACACAATATTCGCACCTTAGACGTAAAAGTCCCATTTTTACGACGGTATCGAGCAAGTTATGACTTCATTTCGGTCGACTGTCGCCAATCAGCGGCCGAACGCGCAGCCGCCTTAATGGTTCGTATCGGTTTAACGATGGTATCAATGTTGGGACTTGTTTTTTAATCCAAACTTCAGACACAATGTCACGCATGATCGTCGGTGAAGTACTGTTGTGTCCCGATACGGGGTCGGACACAATTCATTTGTTCTTCACGGGGACAGGAGCTTAACCATTCCTTTGCCTTATTTGTGTTTTGCCGAGAAACCTCTGTGTTTGTTGCATTTGACTTTTTTTTCGGGTGGGTCGATTATTCCAATCCGTTCCGAGGATCGAAACTTCGAAATGGTCTATAAATTATGACATTCCGTCGTCACTCTTCGGTGTGTTGTATCGTCTCCTGGTTTGTCGTACGATGAGATCACGCGGGGACAAGCGCGCTTAGCATAAGAAAGCCTCTCATCGTCTAGTTTAAATTGGTGGCGAGGAAAAATTCGGATAAAATATGCTTCTGATCGAACTTGTTTTGCGCGGGTCGATACCTCAGATCGCCTGTTCCGCTCGCTGTGATTGATGACAAATGATGGGCGCGATGAAACCGCAAGACCGGAATAATTTTTAAATAATCGTAAAATAAAACGTTCGATGATAAATGCGTTATTGATTGGTTTGCGTCCTGTGGCCGGGAGTAACGCGCGTGTGGTCCGCACCATACGCCAATCGTACGCTGGTTGTGTCTCGTCTTTCCAGTGAGCGATCGTGAATTTATGCGACCAAATGCAATCCGTTTGTGTTGTTTTTTCCGCTTCTCGTTTTGCGGGTGAATATTTGTCGCAGTATGTCTTACGTGCCATCTCCGCCATCGACCACATGCTGTCTCTCCAATGCGGTCTACCAACTGGAATTACATCACTGACAGCGTGCAAATTTGACTGTTAAAGTAAAGCGTCATCCGCATGCTCCCCGCTTCGAAGGGAATTAAGTGACTCGATGACCTGAAACTGACCGACGGTTGGGGCGTTACGACTACCGTGGGCACGGGGCGTCTACCGCGAAACAGTGCACGATCACACCTTTTTACCTATTCCGATGAATGTTTGTTTTCCTGGACGCGACGACAACGACAACGATCAATAATTCATCTAGCTCATTCGCATACAGCATGCGGAGTGGATGCGCGAGCAGATCATGCAACATATTAGAAAAGCAAATTGTTCTCAGAAAAAAAACAAATTCTGCTGCTCTTCCAACTTCAAATGAACGAACGCCGGTAGCGGTACTTTTTCTAGGCTTCTCTAGTCTCGATTGCGGCTCGTTACCGTTAGTCGTCCTTTCACACGGACGACGCTCATTCATCGCGCACAGCACGCACATCCGTACACCTTGCGCGCGTGTGCACCGATAAACGATTAAATTACCTCTGCCGGCTGGTAGAACTGGGCAAAAGAACAATCCAGCGAACATTTTTTTCACACGTACCACATTAGCGCACGAAACAGAAGGCAAAGACACAAAACTTCATCTAGCCGTTGTTTGTCGCGTTATGTATGGGCATTGTTTTGAGGCAAGTGTTTTTTTGCACGAATCTAAATTGCGGTTTTCCGGCGGCTGCGGCTGGGGTTCGAAGGATTTGAAGTAACGGTGTATGCATTCTGTTTTTATCCCTACGATAGCTGGTAGCACTTGCGCAGGTGTGATTTACTGTAATGGAACGAGGCACGTACACGCCGGCACAGCTCCTGAAGCTCTTTTCGATGAAAATGTTTATATGTTGGTATTCCTATGAACCGTTCTAGCAGGATACATTTCACAACATTTTCAATCGATAATACCCATCCGTAAGAACCACTATAAGATACAAGTCAGCCCTACCAGCGTCACCTTTACCAATCGACAATACAGCGGTGATAGTGAATGCGAATGATAAAACATACATTTGCAAAGCGATCGACACCCGTCCGCTCTCTCACGCAGCTTAAGCGTGACCATTTAAGTGGCTCGTGGTTCGTCGGATTTTATATGCGTCTTTGTGTTTTAACTCGGTGGTCATCATTAATCTTCGCGGCGGTAGGTGAATGAGGTGAATCGATACGAGAGAAACGCGTGGAACAATAATACAAAAAAACCTCCCCTCAAAGCTCACTGTCGAAACGCGTGTCTTTCTTGAATGGTCGGAGCAGAGCGCGACTCGATTGTCGTAAGGAAAACTGAAGCCGATGAAGATGAGTGGAGGAGAGGGAGCCTTTAAAAAAAAAACATCCACCGATAGGTCCAACATCCCGATCAGATCCGGTGCCGGTCTTTCGCTTGTCAGCCGATATCAATCATTCCGGTCGATTCCGAACTTCTCCGGACGCGCTGACACCGTACTGCGCCGTATCGCCGTGTGTTCGCCGTACGAAACGAACGTTCGACCACCGGAGAAGCGCGGACGAAGTCGCCTAAAATGCGAAACGCTCGGCAGGGCGCTGCGTGACGGACGTTTGCCACGATCCACGATGATTCAAAAGTCGTTTAATTTTATTAACGTTCATAAAAGAAATCATTCAAGCCGCACGAGTTTCGCTCGGCGTGCGCGTATCCTTCCCGAGTGCACGAGCTCTCTCGGTGGGGATTCAGTGGTGGCCACTGCCTGTCCATTCGTGGCCGTACCGGGGCTACTATTTGTGCTGACTGCTGCTGCTGCTGCTGGTCGACTCCTATGATGGCTGTATTCTTTGGATGCATGATTAATGGGACGATGATGGACCCTGGCAGAGGTTATGAAGTTGTTTGATAGCGACTGCTCGTAAACTTCTCTGTTCGGGTGACCATTAAAAAGGAGCATTCATCGGTTCGCTTCTCGGTGGTCGAACAACCGAGGTGGCCATCGTTGCGGTTTGGGCGGAGGAACTGATTTCTAATGGATTTTTTTTGGGGTGAGATTGTTACTATAAATCCAACGAAAATATCAAGTTGCACTGTGGCTTGTGTTTGATATCAAATAGAAAATAAAAACGAGTCGTATTCGTTTTTTTATGTTCATGACGGTATTGAGATGTGTTTGAACAATATCTGTCGAAGGGAGTTTGTAGTGTGAATATCAAAAAGTTTTGTAGAGTGAAACATTCCGCGAGCTCTGGTGATTTTTTGAAAGTTCTTTTAAATAGTTAAATCGTGCTCTTTATATATTTATTGTTTGGTTGTTAAAAAACAACAAATCGTTAGTTATGCTTCGTGCAAATTAAGATCGATACTCCTTTCATCCTTTCACCAATTTGTAAGTAATTTCGCGGTCGTTTTGTTTGATTAATTTCAGTCATAACTGTACCTCGGCAATCAGAATCGAAATAATAAAATTAATAACATGATGTATCGCCAATCCGCCTTTCAGTCGTTACTTTTAAGATACCGATCGTTATCGTTACCGCATCTCGCTTTCGAATTGAGCAGTTAACGTCTCGGATATGGATGGGCTGCTAAAAAAAACTAATTGCAATCTAAGAGCTTCGTTTGGAATATATTTTAATTACTTTTACCGCACAATTTGACCTCCCAGTGCAGTGCAGGGAAGCAGACAACATGCATCGATTTCCGTTGAGATCCTGGCGACTGAGCAAGCTCGAAATTGATTACCTTTTTTGGTTTGCGAGCGCGAGCGCGTGGTGTGCAGATTTTCGGCAATTAATTTCTACTGAAAACAATTGCACACGGGCGCACCTGCGCCAATCCGCTCACTCTTTTTTCTCTCTCTCTCTGTCTTGTACACTACATTATCGGAAATCCATTAAAGCCCTCCTCACGATTCTGTCAAAAAACTAGCTTAAGAAATATGATAACAAAACCAATAATACCTGCATCGTACCGTGTTTGTTTCGGGGCAAACCTACTGGCACGCTGTGGTAAAAAAATTGAAAAATAATTAATCCATAAATAATACCGTTTCCTAAATACCACCTCTCCAGTGCGGAGTATTAATTTTGCTCGTTCGTGCGTTAACGTTTCGTGCCCTTCCGTGTTTCAAGGACTTCCGTATGACTGCAGCAGTCGCAACAGGATCGCCAGTCTCCGATCGTGGCGCGGCTGGCAGGAACTCGGTGCACCGATTAAGTGTGCAATATTACGGTTAAATCCTTCCCCCAGTCTTTGCCGAGTGCGTGGTCTCGGTAGGAAATAATTTTCGGTCGATATCTCTCTTTCACAGCGGGCTTCCTTGCGATTGTGTTTGGTTGCCGTAACAAAAAAAAGGCTTTTGGTTGGCTGGCCGTAATTTGTTGAATTAATGTCGGTTCGCGCGTTATGATGTGCGCACTGTGTACGCACGCACGCTTTGGCTTCTTGAGCCGTCCTTACGACTCGAAAAATCCTGATCGTTCCTGTAGACCAATAAGCAACGCCAACGCCGAGCACGGATGCTGGGTTAAATTATGATGGTTTAATTGGAGTTCGGTCGGCACGAACTCGTGCGTGACTGCACATTACCGTGAATGGATGGACCTTGTGCGGCGGCGGCGGCGGCGGCGGCTCCCAACCTCGCAGGCTTTCGTGAGCCGGGTAAGTTTTTGGGGCTTTTGGTTAATGTAAAGCCTTCTGGAACGCTTTGGCTTTTGTCCACTGCCGACACCTTCGCCGGTGCGATTGTAGCGTGAGTAATGCTCCTGGCCCTACCCACGAAACGTGCGTTGAAATGCGAGATAGATTATCGTAATTTTGTGCAGGCGGACAATTTTTCATCGAAGAAACTTTGTATACATTGGCGCAAACCGCTCCACACGCTCCCAGCAAAAGCGTGGCGATATTGGAGTAGCATTGAGTAGCCTTCACCTCGTTCGCTTTGAGATGAAAGCAATTTGGCACGCCATGCACAAATTGCAAGCCTTGCAAACGTGTATCTAAAATATGACTGGTCTATTCTTATTTTTTGTTTAATTTGTTTAATTTTTTTATTTTGTTTAATGTCTCAAAAAAATAATTGGTGCTTCTCCAACAAAATATTTATTGATTTATTTTTTGTTTTACATTGCAAGTAATCGATAAGCAACTCTATCACTCTCGAAATGTGCAGCGGAAGTACATAATCTAAAATATAGGGCCAATTCCCATCCACAGTGCAACCTACTGTACAATCTAAAATTGATCTTCGAGCAGACGTCGGGCACGGTGCATTCTAATACTGTTAATTATATCCCGTTTCGGTGTATAAAATCCATTCTTGAAACCCTAATAAAAGCCGTTTCATTACTAGCTTGGCCAACCAACGTAATCCTTCACCGTGAGAGATGAGAGGAAAAAAAAAACATGAAGCGCACGCCTAACGCCGGTGGTGGTACGGCACTGGCAATCAAAACTGGGTGTGATAAAAATCAGCGGCAGGTGAGAACGATTTTCTCGGAAAGCCGATCAAAACGCGTTGAGCCTGTTTTGTTTTTTGTTCTGTTGAGAATCGGAACGATCTCAATGGGCTGAGGACTGGGGAAGCGTAACCGGCTCTCAACCCAGTCCCGGCGGAACAGACCGGCCCGGTGTGTACCGTTTTATGAGTTAATTTTATCTTCAGTTTCAGATTTTGGGCTCGTAACTCAGAAAAGGCTCAAATTACAAACCAAACAACGCATTCGCGCGGATCACGACCCGTTACCATACAGCACCGATCCGAACCCGAGGTACCATGTGTGCCGAACGTGAAGCGTGGTATAAGCAGAAATGGTGAGGAGATAAACCAGGGAACAGGGTAAAAGAGTCCTCCCGTACAAGTGGATCGGGAGCGGCGCAAAGCCGAGACCGAATCGAACCTGTTCCCGATGCTTGTTTTCCTCCAGCAGCGTGTTGCGCTGAACGTTTTTTTGTCAAAATATCATCTAACAAGTTGTCGCTTGCCGGGGTTGAGCGTGCCCTGATGTCAATGTCGTAAATTGTTCCAGCTCGTCTTCAAAGATTTGTGAGACCGCT
Organism: Anopheles farauti; assembly: GCA_000473445.2. Classification (NCBI taxonomy): domain Eukaryota; kingdom Metazoa; phylum Arthropoda; class Insecta; order Diptera; family Culicidae; genus Anopheles; species Anopheles farauti. The sequence goes on from KI915041.1 coordinate 21,160,392, forward strand.
CGGAGCGCCCGGGCTGGTGTACATAGGCTGTTTAAAAATAAATAAATAATCTCGGGGTGTCCGGGAAAGCCGAGAACCGATGGTATTGCGCGTGTGAAACTTTCTCCACATCTCTCGCTCGGGAGCCCATTAATTTCGTGCCTTGTGTTGTTTTGCTGCTGCTTCTTCACTTGTTGCACCGATGAGCGGTACGAATGAATGAGCACAACATCGCACAACATGGAAACATATCGTAGCGCTTTGGATTCTTGTTATTAAATTTGTGTTTGCCATTAATTATGAGACATAAACTATGGTTAAGTTATGTGGCTGTTGTGTGCGTAGAAAACGAATCATGACATCATCTAGGAATCGTTTAGTTGTTTCATGCTTTCGGTTGTAATTTGCATTGGTTTTTCTTGTCTCCAATTGAGTTCTATTATTGATTGAAAGAGACAATTGCACAATGACCGAATTTAAATCTTGTTAGCTACCTGCTAGACAATTACTTATTTATAATATTATTGTGTTGGCATTTGCTGTCCTTCTCGAGAATAAACGATTTTGTAGCGTTTTCCTTGTTGATATTGTATTTTTCTATAAACTGAAACAACAACCAATCATGCTAGTAAATTATGTATAAAAACAACTTCATCCTTGCCAGTTCATCACATTTTCTCTATTTGTCTCCGATCTTTAGACCTTCTTACATATTATTGTTTTTTTCCGAACGGAAGAACCATCCGACTCCTGGAATGTGATCTGTAGGAAAAGAAAAACATTCGATGTAATATTTCTTCCCGGAAACAAGCCGTTACAGTCCACACCACTAGACAGACTGTCGTCACAACACTTGCCTCTCCGGTCAGAGGAAAACCCCACCCCGACGATCACTGGGAACGGGGTGTCAACAAGATTTATGCTTTCCTTCCTGTTGCCGGATTGCGTTCGTATCTAGTTCCGCGTTCCGGGTGACTCGTAGTTGCGCGGGTGTCACGTTGCTTGGACAGACGAAAACATGTGCCTCACAATATCCCTATCGGAAGGCACACTCTCGCGTTCTCGTGTGTTGCTCCACACTGTCACGTCCTGTTGCGCACTTGTTAACCGGATCCAGCAAACCGATGAGATCATGCTGAGAGAAAGCTTAACGCGTTTCCAGCACCAGCTAATTTGAAACAACATCAACCAGAGTGCGCGCTAAACGTTTTAGTCCGCACGTCAAAACAGCAGCTGCTACTTGTCATGCGTTCCCGCGGTGAAGTCCTTGTCGGCATTGATGGGCTTTTTTCGCACCCAACGTACCCGAGGGCCAAATCTGCATTTCACTGTGTTTTTCGCTCGCATTGTGCAGTGGCAGTCGAGCGTCAAATCGACTATTCATCGTGCCTTTGTGTTGGCGATTCTTTTCCGCAGGTTGGGTGCCTCTCTAGGCTGTTTCCGCACCGCAACCACGGCAACTAAAAATCCGATCATGAACGGATCGGTCGTTCGGCAACGCTAAAAAGACTCGCCGGACACAATGGACCGATTAGCAACGGTTGCTTCCCTGGGCTACCTTGCTCGAGAGTGTTCATTTCGTGTTTTTGGTTTTTTTTGTTGTTGTTGGAATTATTCACATTCGAACATCGATCAGTGGCATTGTTTTGAACAGCCGGCTCGCGCACGACGCCGCGTCTGCGTCTAGGAGAAACATTTCGGTCTTAAGCAGAAGCATTCCTTAGAATAGAATTTGGGTTTTAGATTTGTTGTTTTGCCTTTCCATCGATATCACGTAGTATCTATCGACACACTCACTGCCCCAGGGCTAAATGGGCCGTTGCGGAACGAATCGATTTCTAATTGGATTTTGTTTGCAAAACAAAACGCATCGTTAAGTGGGAGAATGCGCGAGCGAACATCCAGTTCAGGTATCCACCGTCAGAGGGCGCCACCAACGAAACAATGTGTTTTGTTTTGAGATGCTTTGGTTCGAAGAAATATCTTAAGAATTTCATACAATAGAATCAAATAAGATAATCAGGCGTGAAATTTTTGAAAAGGTAAGGAAGAAATGCATTATTTATATTGAAATGACGTTTAATTTTGTTTGCTCATGCCGTTTACATATTGGCTCATGTCGTCTATAATTAATCATCTGTGTTCAGAATGCATTAATTATTTGTAAAACTGCGTTAGATTATATTTATATGCTGTACAGCAGCTGTGCAGTATTTTCTTTAAAAAAGTGTAGGTTGTGTTTATACATTAAGGTACAAAGTATATTTACGCGTATAAGTAACTAAACTAAACTAAACTAAAACTAAAAGTAACTAAAAGTAAGTTTTAGTATTAGCATGCAGCACACCAAATTGTCTCCTAAACGATATCCCATTGGATACCATCGGACCGACTATTCGTTCGAACAGCATTCGGAAGCTTTAACAAGCTTGTAGAAACAGGTTCGGGAATATCACGTGGGATCAAACACGACAGGGTGTGGTAGCACGTGGGACCCTAATCGACTTCGAAATCGGGAGCTTATCGACCATGCCACGCCATGGCACGCCTAATGATGCCGCGACCACCAGAATTTCTTTCTCACCCGCGAGTGAAAATGTGGAACCGATGGTCAAACAAAGTGCCACAGTGTGCTGAACTGCTGGTGCTGCTGCTGTTGGTGCCGGTGATCACGTCACCATCGTATTGGGGGTTCGAGCGTGTTTTATTCAAATGAGCCAGCCATCAAACGGCAACGGCGATATCGAGAAATAATTTGTTATCTGAAAACATAAACATTAGGTTGAACTGAAGGGGCTAGGAACGAGTGGGAGGAGGGTGATCGTTTAGGGTCGAAAAGCAAAGAATAAGGCGTCCGATTCGTTTTGACGGCGAAACCGCGGGACATTCGGTGGCGTTTTTATTTTTTGCCTTTTAATATGCCTTTTGTGGTGCGTTTTTGCGGGAGCATATGCGGTTGGACGCAGCAAGATGTGTCTTGGATCGTAAATTTCATCCCGTGTATCGGCTCACTGCTGTGGTTCATAATCGGATCTGATCGGTTTTCCCCCAGAAGCACACGGTATCGCGAGACCGCAATTCATAAAGCGATTCGGAAGAAACCCGAAAAACAGCAAAATATTTTAATGTGAAGCAAGGTGTTCGGAATGACACTTATTTTACGAGCTCGAGACGGGGCGCGTGTGTTAAGGCAACCTTGTTGTTTCGCTCTCTCAAATTTGTATAATGGCTGCAGCCGAGTAGCCGAGTCCTCCCAAATCTTCTCCGTTCTCCGGTGGGCAGCTGGAATGGAGCATTTATGTTTATTTTCATTACTATCGGAACATTATTCCCGATGCGATGTTTTCTTGTTGGTTGGAAATGTGTTGGACGCCAAAGCTCCCTATCGGAAAGTGGAATAAAAATATGGGAGCCATAAATTTAGCTACCAAATAGGTGCTAAATAGGAGTTAAACGTCTCTCAACCAGTCCTGTTTCGTGGAAACGAGGAGTGAAAATTTCCATCTGATTTCAGCTGGCAAGCTTTCTTCGGAACACACTGCGTAGTTAGAAACGCGTCGACACGAATTGGTACGGTCTAAAGAGGAGCAGCAGGAGCTCTTCTCGAATACAATATCATACAAACTATGGACAAATGCGATTCCATTCCGTACTGGAATTATTTAAGCCTTTTTAAGGCGAATGATTTGAAAAACAAAACAAAAAAACGAATCACTTAAGTCTAATCGCATAATCTGGTTCACATAATTGAACCACACAAAAAAATTGTTCTCAACACCAAAATAAATCGTAAATCGCAAAACGCTAAAACCCATAAACGCATACGCCCACTCTGTCGTGGTTGCAATTCTTCTTCAGAATTACTGCTCGGAATGTTGTTTTCTTTCTGTTTTTTATTTTTTTCAACCTTTTTCAACCAGAGCTCTCTCGAGTAAGCAAAGGATGGCACATTCTGCGCTGGTCACTGGAACATGATCGGCACTGTTTTCTGCAATCCTTTTCTGCTGTTCTCGGGGGCGTGCGCAGGCTCTAAAAAGAACGTTTTCGCTCCGGTTTTGTGCCTTGCTCGTGCATGCCTTTTGTTTAGACCAGTGTCCGTAAATTGGACCGGAAATGCATTGTCTGAAGGTCGAAAAGTAAAGAACTCCTCGAACCGGGAGGGCAAAAGGGTTGTATTTTGGCGAAGGCTTTTTGTGTTCGGTTGTACATTTCGCTTGGGCTTGAAAGGAAGCTTGAACTCGTTTGGAATGCTCTTTTATTTGGTGCTTACAAGCATGTTTTTATACCAAAGCCCTTGTTTTGCTAGCCTACGGACTCCTTCTGGCTGAAGGAGGATCAAACGCGCAACGGCAGCATGAAGTTAATCCTTTCTTTCCTGCCCCTGCTGTCAAGCTCCTGTGGCCAGTGGAATGACCACTGGAATGAGAGTAGATTCAACACCGATAAGAAAATGATCACGCTGTGCCGATTTTACGCTTCAGCATATTGTATTCTAAAGCATGGGAGCATGTTTCACAAAAAAAGGTGGAAAAATATCGTAGATTTCGAAACGGGAAAAAAGAATCGTCACGCTAGTTGAGGCAACATTTCCAGCAATGATTCTTCACTTACAAAACAGACCTTGAAAGACCTTTTTTGAAACGAAGCTCATCGCATGTGCTCTCCAATACGCTTGCGATCGATCGGTAAGCAAATTCTGTACCTCGAATGTGCTGCGTACCCAAATTTAGAGGATCCGGAATGCATTTGCGGACGTGCACGTATCATAAAACACAAAAAACTGGATGCATTACTGACTCAGTTTTTTGTCCACAAGGTCGCTCGAGTTTTTTTGACCGAGGGCATTTCCTCCGGTCTCGCTACAGTTCACGGGTAGTTCTAGTAGATGTTGCCTGTTAAAGCAAAGAAAAAAATATAGGAAAAAAACGATCGTTTAAAAAATGTGCTCGCTTTCGCTTGCACTCCAGTCTTCAGGTCAGTTTGCCTTAGTTTTTTAGTGACTTTTGTGCGTTTATGGAACACTTCTGGTATGGCGTTTATGGTGTCAGGACACGGCCGGAAGATGACAGATGGATGCATTCTGTTTCACCTTTATTACCACCCGCTGGTGGTCCGATATTCTCAATATTGTACCTAATTTGCCTGTCAGAGTTTGGGCAGCGAGCAATGAGCGTAAAAAATGGTGCATCGTGTGACAGAGAGGAAGTCAGATAATGCAAAGGACGAGATCATATACACGAGGCAATGTGATAAAAAATCGATCTGTTTTTTTTCTTCGTTTTTTGCCTAGCGTTAGGTTAAGAAGAGGCTGTTTTTGGATGGCTCGACTTTCGCTCGTGAAATTCTGTTCCGGAGAACCTTCTGTAATGTGATTTATTGGCCTCTTCCATTGGGAGGAGGCACAATCTTGTACGATCGATTTTTTTCGTAATTTTTTAGATCGCTTTTTTATGTTTATTGTTATATTTCTTGTTGTGTTTTTTTTTTGATATTTTTCTTCACGCTACTTTTAGTCTGGCCTCGAACCTTTCGAACGACAGTCTAGCGCAGGCCAAATGAGCGAGTTTTTTTAGGTGGCCGTTAGCAGAATCCAGATTAGAAATTCAGTGCAGTTTTTTGACTTTTTTAACGACCCAGACCGACCTGACTGTCAAGGTTAGGGCGTTTGTTTGGGCAGAAAAATTTGCAATTTTGTGTTTTGCTTGGTTTGGAACCGATAATTTGGTTGGCTGTAGGTTTTTTTTTGTCTTCGCTCGTTTGGTCTTTGGTTTGTTTATATGTTGCTTTTATCGGTATATTGCGGTTTTTAGGAGTAACTGCCAAGAGCGCACGCTGTGCATCGTCGCCTACAAGGATACAGCCGACATAGGAACGTTTCGGACATGGATTTGGGAGGATCGGGGAATACGCGTTGCGTTGCCATTTCTCCTCCACGGTCCAACGCTTCGGTCCGTATAAACGTTTAAGGTTGAAGAGTGACCTTTCTCTCTCTCTTTCTCACCTGGTTTTGTTGCTAAAAGATGCCGAATCCGGGCTGGACTAGCATGAAAGCTCGACCAATGCCAACGCGATGATCCGGGGGTGTCGTCATATTTCAAAGTTGGCCGCGCGAATGGGATTTTCATCATCATCCACCCGAAGGATGGTGTCTGATTTTTTGCTGCTGAGTCCACTGTATCGAGCGCCGGACAATTTTTCGCTCATTTCTTCCTCCCGACCGAGTGTCTGGTGTCGGATCGGACAATAGGATCAAAGGCTGCCGACGCGCTCCGGACGACCCCGGGCCGTCTAAGTCCTTCGGCACGCTTAGGTGCGCGTGATGTGGAACCCGGCCAAGCTGCAACCTGTACCGGGGATTCATCTCGTGATCGTGACCCACCGGTTAGCGGCGTTGCCGAGTGTGCACCTTGTCAGGAGCCCGGATTTTCGGCACCCTTTGGTCTTTTGGTTCTCGTGTGCGATTTCGCTTCGTTTATGTGGACCCTACTGCGTAGAGATTGCCTACGGTCATTACCATTAGGCTACCAAATTCAACAATCGTTTAAACTAATTTAGCACTGCCGGCATCGCCCGAACACTGGACCGTGTGAGAATTTTGCTCGACCCGACCAGCCTACAGAGGAAGTCGCTCCTTTTTCTAGCAGCAAATCTCACGGAAACCAGGTGAATAGGAAAGCGTACCACTGCGTTGCGTGCTGACAGGGCAAACAGTGTGCTTCTGAGGAGGAATTTTCACACCGGGCTGTTAAAAACTGCAATTTGCGCTTCGTTGCATCGGTATTTAGGGCAGCACCGGAAAAGACCGGATTTTTTCGCACCAAGCCGCATATCCGGTGCTGGTGCTGGTAGACAGGGTTTTAGAGTGTTTGAAACAGGAACCACTTTTAAGGTCATGCAATAAAGGCAAATGTTAGTGCAACGGTGGTGGTGGTGATGGCTTAGAACCACGTTAAGATCACACGCTTGACTTTTCATATTGGCATATTTCATAGAGACAAATGCATGTTATTTACATACATACATCTTTTAACTGATATTTTCATATGTTTAGTCATAGTTAAAAAAAAACGAATCAATAAATTTTATTTGAATTTATTTAGAGAAAAACTGAACATTTACATTACTTACTAAACACCCATCTCGGTAGCTGCCGCTGCTCACAAAATGCACCGACATGCCGTTGAAATTATGCATCTTTCTCTGTGGATGCCGCGATGAATAAGTGGAAAATCTTAATCACCAGACTAATATTTCATTCGGGACGTTTTCACGCCAGTCGCTGCGTGTGCCGGTGCAATGCCATCTCGTGGAAGATAATGTGCCTCGAAAGCGCATTTCCGATGCACCGCTAAAGAGCGCCACATCGTCAGTGGCACCGGCGGGCAATGTATCTATCGGTGCAGGCCGATCAAAGGTTGAAGCTGCGTTTTTGCGTGCTGCTGCTGCAACAACAGGGCAACACCCATTTTGTAATCCTCCCGCGTGTATCGGCGTCGGAATACAGCGAAGCCTTTCGCCCCGGCTGCCTGGATGCCACTGTTTCCCGGTGCTGCTGCTGCTGCTGCTCCAGTAATTGACAGTCTAAAGTGCGAAAAGCGCTTAATTTTTCCGCACTCTCTGCGAGGCTGGACGCGGACGCGAGCGCGCGCGCTTTGCTGGTTTTATGATTATTTATTGCGCTCATTGCCGCACCGCTCGTTTGCATCCGACCGGCGGCTGCAGGCACACAGGGAGTTTTATATTATGAATAATACCGAGCCATTTGTTCCGTTCCCCAAGGCAAGCGATGGTGTGCGCTAACGAGAACCTCACGCAATCCGCACCGGGAGCACATTATCGAATCCACTCAGCTTCGGGACGCATCAGTTTCGTTCTTACCGACGCCGAGCTGATGGCGTGCGCGATGGCGCAATGTCCAGCTGTCGAGGTGCGATTTTGATGGATGTACACCGGGTACGGGATGAGAGAGATTAATCATTGTTTAACACTTCCAATTCCGGGACTAATGATAAATATCTCAGCTGCGTTCGTCGATACCGGTGGACGGGGTAAGATGGATCTGTATTTTTCGAATGTGCGTATGCGTGTCCCACATTCGTAAACCCTTCATTATTGTCATTACGAAATTTAAATTACGTTCGGCTTGGTTTGGTGGTTTTTGTTTTGTTTTCTCTGTTGTAATTTTTGGGAAACAGCTCCAAAATTAGCTCTTTTGCTTTGAACGAAACAAATCACACCACGGAAACATTGGAAATTTGGCTGAATGGAACGGTCAAAATTAAAATGGAATGTGTTATCAGGAATTATAACAAAAGTAAAGTTTTTATTGTTCAACAAAAGTAATCGTTACTGGAACTTACATAGATTTTAAAATTTAATAGTTCAATATCATGACATTAAACCGTGTTGACCACGTTGAAAAATTTGGTTTAAAAAATACCCACAGTGCAGGCATAAAAAAATTGCACGTGAAGATAAAGATAAAAATACTAGTAATAGCATCGTCACGCGTTTGTGTCAACTGGGAAAGGTTTGAGCCGAAATCCCTTTCGGGGAACTTTCATTAAATTAATTTGACTGAGGAAAGCGCCATTCCAAAGTAGGCCATGCCCGATGTAATGGCAGTGCATGTTAAAGCAGAAGATTTCACCGCCCGCTAAGATGCGAACCCGAAAAGGTGCTAAAAGAATGCAGAAATTGCACCAAAAATAAAATTATAATTTTCTCCGGCAACATCTTCGACAGTGTCACCCTGGAAGGTGTGTGTGTGTATGAAATTGCGACAAATTATCCTCGACCTCAGACTGCTTGCTTTGCTCCATCCGGGGCATCCCTTTTGGCTTGTGCCAATCTTGCATGATTGATGTCCTATGGCAGAGAGAAGGCAATATTTGTGGTGTGTTTGTGTGTATGTAACCCAGTAATTAAATATGACAGAGGGGACAAAACGCTTGGCAAAACGAACACGAGAAAGTCCACTCTCTTTCCGGAGAACCGTTTCCGTAAATATATTTAATGAACGATTGCTCGAGACGCCCGCAAGCGTGCAACGTGCAAATAGGATTTGCTAAATTATTCATTATTTTCAACCAGCCCTAATTGGTTTCGGTACGAAGCGTGGCCAAAAGTTGAAAGTCCGATCCAAAAGTCGAGCCGAGCGATACGATTGCCAAATACCCATTGTTTCTCGACGCCGACCTTTCGTTTGGTGGCTTTCTCCGCCTGGGACAGACAAAAAGTGCTCCGAATCACGCCCGGGCAAAGGATGGACCGATTTAATGATTTCGTTTACCGAAGCAAGGAGCGAGCGAGCGAGCGTGCGCAATTATCCGTGTGCAGGTTCGTGATTTATTGTCCGCACGATACCGATACGATGGGGCACACTGGGCCACACTTTGGCGAAGCCGAGGCATGCGTGTTGTGATTCATGGCGCATGCATCAGTGCGTGATTGCATTAAAGTGCAGCGCAGGAACACGACACAAGCAACAAGCGGTTGCACCTGCGCGTCGTTTATCCATCGGACGGCGGATGAGGAAGAATTTGACTTTTATCCCCTTTAGTCCCGTGCACTTCTGTGGCGAATCGCGAGTCTGATAATCCCGAAGCTGCTCAATCGACCACTTAGGCGGTAGTGTGGCGGGAATATCACGTTCTATGGCGGAAGTCGGCCAGGGTGGGAGAAAAAATCGCGATAACCCGAATTTGGTGTGGGCAGGAGTGTTTGTCGTTCTCGAGAGGGAGCACAGCGAAGCGATATGTTTTCGTAGGCTCGTTTGTAAAGCATTCCTTGCTGGTGTAACCCTAGAGGATTGAAGTGTATTTACTTTTATACTGTTTTCAATATTATTATACTTGCATTTTTAATTGTATTTTATTAAAAACAATTAAATACTATGCGAATAATTGTTTGTGAGGGTATCATAAGTTCTTTTGTATTTGTGGTTATTGTTTGTTTTATTTAATAGTTTATTTTATTTTATTACATAGACTAAATTATATTTTTTGGATCGTCATGAAACTTACTTGCTGCTTCTTAAATACTTATTTTTCTAACAATCCACTTAACTGTTGCAAATTAGCAGTGATTTGGAATAAAAATGTGTCTCAAGTTTGTGAAAAATTTCTGCTGAATAAAACTCTCTTTGTATTTTTTAATAAACCAGTTTTGGATTGGTGTAAGAAAACGTATAAGAAACGTAAATCCGGTCACGTCCGCTAGCTTTATACCGGCGTGTGGATGAGCAACACCCAACCGAAGAGAAAGTCGTAAATCCTGGCAGGATAAACAACTCCATCTTTCCATCCTCCACCCGCACCGTCATCCGTTTCCACAAAACCCTGAAAGCGGCCAGCTGCCAACGGTCGGCGGTAGGCATTATCATCAGCCGGCTCAGCGGACGCAATCAACGCAAATCGTGTGCGCAGCTACGACTGATTTGTGGCGCTGGCTTCATGTTTTTTGTTGTCTGGTTTTTTTTTCGAACATTACCTTTCCCCATCGCGACGGATTTTCTTCGAGTCGATTTGGGGTGGTCCCGACGGCGGTCCCGGAGAAAGGTCGAGAAAATTATGCTTACGCTCGTGTTGTTCACTGATGAAGCCAACAGAGCCACCTGGACAGGGCATCCGGTCGTGTGCCGGTAGTAGAACACGGTGCGCCGTTCGAGAGGATGATAATTTCTAGAAAAAAAAGAATACAAACCGTTTCCCCAAATGGCAAGTGAACGACACAGCGCCGAGGAATCCGAAAATCACCGCCGTCCGACACCGTGTGTGGTCAATTCGACCACGAATCGTTGAGAAAATCACAAAAAGAGGGTAAAATCTCGGTCATCCCCAAAATGAACATGAGTGCGCGAAACTCCAACGGCTCAGTATGGAGCGACCCCGGAGGCAGGTTTAATATTCAAATCCAAATCCGCTCCTAGAAGCGGCGAAATCGGCTGATGCGTGATCGGGTCCTAATTGTAGGAGCGGAATCCTACGCCTTCCTACAGACCCGGTCCTAATAGCGATCTCTTCTCCAGAAACGCTAGCTCCAAAGCCGCTAATGGACACTTAAAATGGGTTTTATTAATTAATATAATACTAATTAAGACCCGCTCGAATTTATGCTCATCGGATTGAATTTGAAACGATCTCCGTCGTATTATTGTGGGGGAATGGTGAGGAAATTCAGTATAGCACCGATTGCCTGATAGATCGATAAATCATCGTTCCGGGGCTAAACGCCGGACACGCTATAATGCGCTCCTCCGACGCCGTGTGCTGGAGGTCTCAATTTTTATTATTGGGAGAGAAAAAAACTTTAATCCCATTCGAGGGGATCGTGGCTGTTACGGCAGGTGGACCCGACTACGTTTCCACCGAGCCCGAACTTCAGAAAGAGCACTTACATTTGGGTAAATTTATTCCATCCATTTCGCGGAGCCTTTACGATGCAAAATCGGTTCGACTCCTTCGTCTCGTTGTGAGCAAAATTAGGCGAATAAAATTTCCATCTCAAGGCAATTCGATCTGAACTGAAGCAATGAATTTAACGACCAAACGTTCGCCGGTCAGACTATGTGCGTTTTTTTTTATTCCCTCCCAAATCGAGTACTGATGTCTGGAACGGGCGACTTCAACACTATGTGGTAGCTTGTGACAAATTGATATAGTGACTGAATGTGTTTCATATTTACGAGGCATTTGATATCATTTTCCTAACTGTGAAATATTTTTCTGTATGCCTTAGAGAAAAATATTATTTTCAGCTTTGGATGTATAACTAGCTTTATTTCATTTTTTTTTCAATTTAAATTAAAGGCACATATTTATGACCGCCCTCGCCCGATCGTGCGAGCCCTAACAATATCGATGGGGCGTATTTTGGTTCGTTTTCTCTCGCTCAACGCCTCACGGGACACACCGAGGCACTTAAAATGATTGAAGCTGATTTAAATTGGGATAACGACGACGCGCGCACAGGCGAGTTTCGGCTTAAAAAGGATCTTGTGGAGATTTTCGGCCGACCGTTGTGTTTACGGGGCCTCCCTTCTCCTCGGTGTGCCATTAGCCCTCGAGCCAAACGAAACGAAATGGACGAGTAATTTTGGGCTTCGGGGACGCACGCGGACAGGCTCGAGTACCCGATTTTTATATTTTTCCCGCTTTCGTAAATTGGATTAAAACGCGTCACGAAAATGCACGTTCTTACAGTCCGGTCAACCCACCCCGGATCGAATCGATCAAGGAAAGGGCTATTTTGTGTGGTTTTCGCTGCCGGCGAGGGTGGAGTAAGCCTTCTGCAATCGATCAAGCTCGATTTTTGTAGCTGCGGATTCGCTTTGATTCTTGCGGGGCGTGTGGAGCAGATGCAAACCGAAAAATTCCTTGAGCGTAAATAAAAAAGCCATACTTTATTGCAAGCGTTTATTAACGATCTTACAAAACGCGCGCGAAGATCGAGGATGTATGTGTGTGTGTGGGTTTTTTTTTTGGTTCGTTCGTTACGGCCCTCGCCTGCTGGGGGAAAGCAAGTGAGATAAAAGTTAAATGCGGCTCGCGCGCGAAGGATAATGCCACGTACCACCGAGGCACGCTTTGCAGCAGGTCCTTACTTGAACGTTGCTTACGCTTCTAGAGGCACGATTTTCTCTCCTTCGTTTTTAACAAGTTGAAACGAACGTTTTCAAGAGCTTGACGATAGGGTATGAAGGATTCGCATCTAAAACCCTCGAAACAGCTGTATGCATAGCTTGCAGGCGTTTAAAGGAGACGAATAATTGTTCGTACGGAGGAATCTCGTATTTTTACGGGCACGGGCGTGCTGTCGCGAGACACGCTGCTTGTTTGCTGGTTTCAATCGACGTGCCTGAATCTGAAGCTCTGCTGGCTTCATTGGCCTTTTGTATCCTCCGGGGGCCACGAATATAGCAAACCGAAGCACGACCTGCTGCTATCACGCCCGGGATATGCAGGGAGGACATCGTTTCCTCCACTCATCCATCCTTTATTCCCTGTATCGCTACTTCCATCACTGAGGCATGAACCTGCGTCCGTGTCGTTCCGAGATCTCTGTGAAATAAAAATTAAGCCATAAAGTGTCATCGTCGTTGTCGTCGTTGTTTTATGCGAGGGAATAACCGTCCGGCAATTGAGCCACGTTGCTCCGATACCGGGGATGTAGTTTTTAAGCGAGAGAGCAGTACGACAATAATCATCAACTAATTTAACGCAGCAAGCACACGCTCCGGGAAACACGACCCCGTCAAGGCGAGACTCCGAATGGTTGACGGGTAGAAGCGGGCCGATTCCGAGGGAACGACAGTAAAGTGTATGTATGCGTGTGTGTAAAAAAAGGAGCCCGCCAACACACGACAGTCTTTTTCCGTGTGATCACTAATCGTACCTGTGGGTAATGGTGCCACGTGAACGCGTTGCTTGTTGTTTTCAAACCTGAAAGTAAAGGCCGTTCATGAGAAATTCTAAAAATGTAGCTCGCCTCGAACGCGGTCCAAAAAATATTCCAAACGGGAACAGTCAAGACTGCCCTTGAGAAATGTCAGTCTTAATTCATAGGAAAAGATGATCGAATTAGAAGTCGTTTGTTTCAAGGGCACGCGTTTCCTCTGTCAGAGGTCAGTGTTTGATTTGAAAAAATATAGTTGTACAGACCTACACCTTCGGAATTTATCAGAACTTCTTAACTGAGCTTAAAATATTAGTTAGGTGGGAATATTTTTAAAATTAAATATGGTTGGCGTATAAGCTTAGACCGAAAGAGTATACTTACCATATGCATAATGCATTCATCGTATTTTTAAGGATTTGAGATTTACAGATTCTTTTTCTATGTGACAATGTGTCGAGTGTATGGGGATCTGAGGAATGAAGCTTCAATTTGACAATTTAGTTTCCATTTTCCATTGTAATGATCTGTTTGTAGATTTCTTTGCAATAGATTTTCTGCGTGGGATTTCTTTTAAATTAACTTTCAAATACATCTCTAGCTAAAGCATTTGTTGTCGAGCTCTGTTTCGTTGTCTCAACTTCCTTCAAATATCACAGTGAAGCTTCCTACCCTGAAGCCTGCACCGGTGGACGCACGCTGTGCGGCGTTTTGAAAACATATTTGCAAGTTAGTAAACAAACCGATAGAAATTGCAATTGAACCAATTTTAACCATAGCTGCCGACGGCATCATCGTACCTGAAGTTGGCTTTGGTCAACCCGGTGCAGTTGTAGATGTAGAGCACGATGCGTCATAAACACGTTGACCTCGGTCTCGGGATGCGGACCAAAGATTATGAAATATTGTCCCGCTGTAAAATTGTATGCTGGGCCGGCTAAGATGTCAAATTGACCGATCCAGTTTACCGGGAGGTGGTCATACTGCATGCAAATAGGATGCTCCAGATTTTTGACCTGACCAGATTTGTCGCACTTTTGACATTTTCCCAACGTAGACACCAAAGAAGGGCAGTGACTGTAAAAAGTCATTAAAAAACTGCTCCAGTTTTGGGCAGATTTTTATTTTTTTAGATTGACTTTTTGTCCTCTCTGTGACAAAATGAGCACGCGTGTTTTGTGGCTGGCACGCGCGTTTTGTCCCAGAATGCTACCTAAACGGTGGCCTATTTTTAACGGTGGTCATTATTGTTTTTTTCTTCGTTTTTCTTGCTTTGTTGTTGGCTACGGGCGTTCTTTGACTCAATTAAAAAGGACATCCATAAATGGCTCATGCGTTTTCAGAGCACTTTTTTGGTTCATTTCGTTTTTTTAATTGCTTCTCTCTTCCTGTTTGCATGTACTTTTGACTAAGATTTTAATAAACGACACGCGCCGTACGAAAGAAATGTGAAGCAGAGTGACGGAAACAATCAGAACATTTTGGTCTTCGTGTTTTTTGTTTGTATTTTATCATCGAAATTTATGTAAATTCGATCTAAGAAGTATTTGCAACAAATATGTAAAAATCATATGACTAAATTAATGATGAGGGAAAAAAACAAATATACGCTAATACGGATATGATTTAAAAGCAACACCAGATTGAACTAGAATACAAGGAATCAGTGATATTTAATCACAACAGAAGATGGAAAAAGTAACAAAAATTTAAATATTAAAATTTAATGTTGATACAATTCATCCAAACAACGGATACAAAATATGGCAGTAAAAACGTTTATCTGTGCAAAAAACTTTGAAATTTTCAATAAATATTTAAATCCACAGTTATGATGATTACAATTCGCCAAATTTTAAAGCAAAAAAAAGATAGAGTATCTAAAATATAAAGAAAACAAAAAAGTATGAACACATGTAAGCTACGTTAATGTCTTCTCCATCCTGCGCTGCAACGATAAGTGGTCAAGGTCCTCAGGCTATCGGTGTTATTCCTGGAGCCGTTCGGTGACCGGTGGTCAGTGAAGGAGTTCAGCACGTTGACCGGTCCAGTTTCACCAAGATCGGTTCAATAAATCTGCGTCATAAACCAATTGTCGTCAATCGGTGGGAAAGCCTTCGGCCGTCACTCCTTCCTACTCACACGTATACACCCATACTTCCTCACAAAAACCCATTACCGTCAGTGACGACGATCATCTCACCAGCCCAGGCCCAAACCCACGCCGGATGACCAGTTGCGAAAGGATAGTGCCGTCTAAGGCTCAACCATCCGAAGGCAGGCAAATGATGCCCCCTTGTAAAACCGTTCACCTTTCATATGCGCCCTTATGTTGCCCCTTTCGGCATCGTGCCTCCTGCCGAGAGGCTCTGGGGAAACGGGGTTGGAATGTTTTCAAAATAAAAGGATTAGCATTAGGCTTAGCTTTGCAAGGCGGCCATACAAAACCTAAACAAGTAGTAAAACGATTTAGAAACCCACACACAGAATCTGGCAGGATGCTGCAAAAGGGTAGTGATGTTTTTAGAGGACAGCCGAATGGGGGAACGGGTAAACGAGTGATCTAATTTCGGTTCCATAAACATTTAACAGCACCCATTCCTCAAGGATGCACCAGGTTCGTTCAGGTTTGCAACAGGTCAGGCATCCTTCCCAGCTCAGGCTTTTGGCGAACGCGTTTGCCTCGTTTCTCCTTACTCCTTTTTTATTAGCAGAGAAAGAATGGCTGGTCCGGTTTTTCGCCAGTTTTATTTGCAAACGTCGTGCGTGCGTACTATGTCTGCCAGGATCGTAAAAAAGAGTTTAGGATGCGAAAAGTGGGAAAAGTGAAAGGTAAGACACTAGCTTCAGGGTGGGTGTAAAAAAGGGTTTCTATCTGTGTGCTTTCCCGTCGAAAGAACTACCCTTCTGGTTATGCACACGTTCTGCTAGGAAAGCAGATGGAGAGAGCCTTCATTTAGAATGGCATGTCTTGATTGACTCCAATTTCCCTTTTCAAATGTGTTTTGGCAGTGCGGAAACCAGGCGGAGGAAAGTGTGCGAAAGTGTTTTCGTTTATGAGTTAATTTTGGTGCAAATTTTCGTTGGTCCCCGATTGCAATTGCAGGATTGTCCCGGCATTTTGGTTGGTTGGTTGCTTGGTTTACAATTAGCAAATGAGCTGGTTTTATGTGTTGAAGGACGCCCGTTGGTAATTTGGCACAGCTCGGCCTAGCCCATTCTTCTGCTTGCCCTAAGGGTTAGAAACGAGTTAAGGAAGGAGTTTCGGAAAGACCTAGTCCGAGGCTGAAGCTGGCAGTAAACATGTGTGTGCAAGACCAGGATTCCAATTTGTGCAAGCACAGAATATTTGGCAGAAAGGATTCACTCGTTTCGCTTTATTGCGCTCGTATTTATACGTTTATGTTTGACCCTGGCGATGTGTCTTGCAAAAGTTTGCGTTTTATGTTAGCGATTTGGGGGTACGTGGAGGTTTAGATGTTGCTGGAGTGAAGCGAGCAATATTGCACTTTTCATCGTGTTCTGGGCATGGGAGTGCGTTTGCTTACCTTCTGCGTTTGAATTTGTTGAGAAATTTTTGATTTATTACTTATCAAGGTAAGCGATAGGCAATATTTTCTTCTCGTCAAGGAAGGGCAGCTGAAAATTCGTAAATAAGCAATAAATAAAAATTGTAAGGACATTGGAGTTATTTTCGCATGCTTGAATGCCAAAAAAGGGTTTGCAAAAAAGGGTGAATATAGTTTCATAGGTTTTCAACCTTCAGGTTTATTTTCAATGGAAGTATTGACAGAGGGTTGCTGTTTATGAATGTGGAGTTTTTTGTATCTCAAGATTATTTAGTTAATAATGGGCTTTTCATATAACTTGTTGAGAAATTCTTAAGTGTTATATTTTCCATATATTACATGTTAAAATTTGGTGTTTTAAACTTCACAGTTTTCTTAATTATTTGCAATTGCTCAATTGCTACACAAGCTGTGTAGCAATTTCATGTAATCGAAATTTATATTCTTTTTCATGTAACAAAATGTGCGAAACCTTGGAGGATACAATAATCAACCTCATGTGTTGCGGTCGTTTTGCCAGCTTCATTGTTTTTTGCGAAACCACATCCTGCTGGGGTGCATAAAACATGTTTCTGCCTTTTTGTCGCTCTCGTTAGAGTATAATTAGGTCATTAGAGGCAAACACAAAAAAATCCCTCGGCTGGCGTTGTCACCAGAGCTTTTCTAGAAGTTATCATCCGTCCGGACGTCTAGGAACATGCAGTGCTAACTTTATTGCTAACAAAAAGCGACTGACGCTGGCCGCCATAAAAAGAGACCAAAATTGGATCAATTTTTTAACAGCTTTTTACGTGTGCCACAAGCAAAATAGATCAGTTTTACAACATACGGAAAAACCTTCGGTAGGAGCTCGAGGTCTTGTGATCGGTTCAAAGCTCATTATTGGTGGAAATTTCGTCACATTTTTCTCAGGATCACAGGGTGTGAGCCTCCCACTGTGTTGCTCTAGTTTTCTCTCCCGACCTAATCTAGTTTCCAAATGCTGGATTTAAGAAGGTCACGAAAGCCATTTGTAGCACCTTTCGGTTCGGCATTCTACGACTTTTCGAGTTGCTATTAAGCCATTAAAAAACTAGATCAATTTGTTTATTACGTAAGCAAGTCCTCCGTGCCGAGGTCACGGTAAAGCAACAAAATGAAAAAATGGGAAAATAGAGCAAGAAAAACAATGAAAAAAACTAGATCATCCTCCCGGAGAGCAAACAGTTTTGAAATGTAGATCAAACAACACCCTAGCAGCCGTAATGCCCGGGGTTCCTTGGAGAGTCAGGATCGTTTGCGTTTTACAGCTACTGCCAGGACGACCGGCAGTGGCCATTTTTCGTTCGACGAAGCTACTCGCAATAAACATCGGGCCGCTTCCTAATGACTGAAGACGCAACTAGAGCACGACCTTCGGTGCAGCGATCGATCGTAAAATGTTACGTCAAAATTTGTTTCCTGACCCGAGGCATGGCCCGAAACGAGAGCAGTTATTGCCCGAAAAAACAAATCCCGACGCGTTGACCCAGGAGCCAAGGGTCAGTTTTTTTATGAGTCCACCTTATTTCTCCTCCAGTGGGCTACCTTGAGCACTTCCGTCTTACGATGCGGATCCCGATAGATATGGATGAATGTATCCACGGGCTCGGGTCCTTGGAAGTGATCTAGTTTTTTTCCCTCCCTCGTTGCTGTTTCTTTGTAGCAATTTGGAAAAAGTAGAGCATTAAAACATTCGTACGCATTTGGTTCAGAGGTCCAGAAGTTGTAAAGTTTTACCACTGGGTGGACCAACGGTTACTCCCGAGGCACGTTTGGATGTTTGATTAGGACTCGGCACCGTTTCTGCTTCACAATGTTGTGGTGCACATTTTTACGGCATGGTCAGTTTTTTCTTGCCCTTCCCAGGGTCTAAGGTAAATTACATCACTCTCGTCCTTCCTAACAGTCGCCGACAAAACACTCCAGTGTCCGAAGGGCTTTTTACGGTGTCCAATATTTGGTGAAGAATTTAATGCAAAAATGTGCTACATTAAAGGTCAAACATGTACGGGTAGAAATGGTCATCATAAATCGATGCTGCGTATGCAAACGGATGAGAAAACAGTGCGTTATAGTTGGAAACAAGATACACGAAGGTTCAATAGTTGTTAATTGTAAAAATGACCAATTGTAGTATTATTAGGCTACGGTTACAATATGTAGCTGGAAATTTTCGCTCAAACTTGAATATGGTATGTTTTGTTGTCGTGGCCGACAGCTTTAAATATTATGTTTATTTGAATTTTTATTATGCTATTTTTTGCTTAGTTGAATGCCTTGCGATTTGCCTTAACATTTTTAGTCAAGATATGCTTTAGTTTATAAAGTTTTCTTGTATTCATATGCATACGAAATGCTGATCGTACAGATTCCACATTCTTTGAACAAAATATTAACAAACGGTCTTGTATGCTCATTCTCTGCAACATAAATTAAAGAAAAAAACATTGACCTGATTGGCTGCAAAACGTAAGCACCATTAAGTATCTCCAGATAAAGTGTCCATATGTTTTCAATCCAGCACGTTTACCATAACACCAGACCAGGCCACTTGGCGCGTAATTTTTCACATCACACTCACACGCCGCCTATAACGCCGAATTAGCCTCGAGCCAGATTTCAACGGGTGCGTCCCAGCATTGGAAAACGACGAACCAGAACGTTCCCGGGAAGCGTGGCGTGCTGGGCCGCTGTATGCGCCCACGTTCTCCTTTTCCCGAGAACTAGCACAATCTTTCTCGGCTCGTGTTTGAAAGCCGGCCGGCCGCCTGCAATCGCGTTATGTGTCTCGTTATGTCGATCTGGTTTGGGTTCTCGTTGTGTTTTTTTTATTTTTGTTTTTGGGCTTCGTCGTCGATATCTTCCGCGCTTACAAACGATGCCGACAAAGGGCCTGCGTTCGCCTGCATCTAGTTTGTTATTAACCAATTTGAAGGATATCTTTTAACGGGTAGCCAACGAACCTTCCCATAATGCCGGGGGCGAGCCTTTCTAAGGTTCCGAGGGCGCTTCGATGACACACAAGCCTTTGAGCCATGTGCAGCTTGTTCTACTTGGGACCGTTTTCTGATGTTTTTTTTTGTTTCTTTCGACCGCCTCAATTTGTGTGCATTCGTAAGCGGGCCGCTGTGCCGAAAGTAAATGTGCGTTAATTATGTTTATCCTTTCGAGCGTTTTAGCCCATTTTTGGCTTTCTCTCTCTCGTTCTCTGCGAGCCGATGTTAGACATTTGTTCTCGTTATTGGTCGTCCGTGACTAATTTACAGTCAACTTTTTCTGGAGGAAACACAGCAAGGATTTGAAGTTGTTCTTTATATGTTTATTGTTTGAAAAAATATACACATTGTAAAAAAGCTGTTATTGCTTTTTCTGACATAAATGACTGAAAGTTTGATGAAATCTTAAAAACTCTGTTTAATCATTTCAAAAATATTTGTCTGGCAGCTCTAATTGTGTTAAAAAATTCAAGAATCTTGACAGTTATCCAGTGGTTGTTAGTTATTTATAACATTTTTTATGCCAACTAATTCTTTATCCGAGATATTGGACGCGCTCTGAATGTATGCCTCTTTTAAACGCATTTTACGATCGCCCTGCCTATCGAAAACTTCTAATTGTTTGACCAACAGACCATTTTGGTTATAAACTCACTCCCGTTTGCAATCGCTAGCAACTGTTGGACAAATAAGGCGGAGACTTCTTAGGAACCAGTGGCATTTTTGTTTCTCGCTTGTAAAGAGCGCCTTCCGACCATTTCCCCGAAACGCTTTGTTGAGCGCATCATTTGTCAGCGGTGTTACAGAAGGCAAACTACCGCCACATCCCGACGAAACGATACCGAAGTCCTCTAGCACGGTTTTGTGTGATTTTTTTTCGCATTTCCCATCTTCCATTTGGAATACGTATTCGTCCGTCTGTGCGTTTAGGTTGCCGATCGACATAAATTTGTCAAGTAATGCACAAACTGCGAGGCTAAAAACAAAGGGCATAAAAAATACACGGCAGACTCAAACGACTTCCCGAAGCGTTCGGGAAGTGTGCCGCTGCTATTTTGGGTGCTACTGGCCTACACCGAGCCGTGCGGAAAAGAACAAAGTGCTGGGAGCGCATCCATAAACAACACCCCAAGTGCCAAAAGGCAGATAAATGCAACGGCAGCTTGGGAACAACAGCATCCCAGCGCAGCAGGCTTACTGCGTTAGTTGCCTTAGTTCAATGGACAACTAAGATCCTTTGAAGATGGCGGATTTTTTTCAGATCCGGGCCGAACTGTTGGTGCTGCTCTTCGGTGGAGGTGGTGGTGCGAAAAGGGCCAACCGAGAAACGAGATAAGGCACGATAGGAAAGGACCGTCCATCGATCCGGAACAGATTGCTAGATTGGTGATGGTGACCACGCTCTTCTGTTACGGATTGTTTATTTGTTTTCTTTTGCGATCGGTCGATGTTACTGCACATTGCTTGCAATCAAATGCTCTAGATTGGAATGATATAAGGAGCAGCAGCGTGACGAACAGCAAAATGCGTGAAGGTTAAATTACGTTTGTACTCCAAATCTGTCATGGGCTTTTAAGGACACATTTGTTTTGTTACTGAACGGAAACAATATTTTTGTCGCTTAAGCAAATGAGTGTGCCTTGTGGAAATAATATAATACATTTACAATTATATTCAAACCTAAAATTATACCCTCAGATCCTTCATGTTCAATCCTTTTCCAAGCATCGTTGTTTATTATAACCCTTTCCTCGAACTTTGTCTATTGGCTTACATTTTCCTTTCGTACGTAATAATGCATAACTTGTGACAAGTTTTAATTGTTTTACGATCCAAAGCTGTTGTGTATTTCACCTAAACGGCGGACACTCCTCTTGACGAAACCCATTCGAAGCCAAAGGGTAAAAGGTTTGAAAATTGTCATCGAGTGCACGACTGTTTGCGTAAATCGTTCCAAAAGTTAACCCGTTACCAACCAGCTCAAAACATCGTAAAACCATAAAGCAACAAACTATAACTGTAACCCGAAATGAAAACAGACCACTCAAATCGGTACCGTGGCGCAGCCAAAAGGGTTGACATTATCACCCCTTTCACCACCTACAATCGAACGAAAGGGAAAGGGAACTGTAGAAAAGGGTTTCGTACCCCGTTGAACCCAGGGTTAGGGAACGGGTTAAGAAGGATGGTGCCGAGAGCGACTAGGAAACACAAACGGTCACCTAATATTCTAATTGTCTGTTATGTCACTATGGCACGACCCGATGTGTGCATCGTTTTATTGCACTTTCGATCAATGGAGGTGTTGAACTGTGTCACACAGAAGAGCAGGATTTTGTTGACAGTTGTTAACCCTTTCCATTTTTAACAACACCACTTTCACTAGCTCATTCGTGTGGCAGTTCGTTGTGTGTGTTTGTGTTTGTTTGAAGGAAGGCAAGAATATGCAATGAAGTTCCTGGAGCTGCCCTTGAGTAATTGAATAACTCAACTTTTACTCATATTATTTGATGGATACAACGAAAAATGTTGCAATGTGCTGAAGAGCACATGTCCTTGTTTGTTATTACTTAGTATTGTTGTGCTGGAATTTTATATGGAATGTGCTATTTCATTTCATAACGCATGGGTGCCAGTTTTTTTCTCTTTAGAATAATTTTTCTATCTTTTTTAAATATGAACCCTCAGCAATACTATCAGCAGCGCTAGTTTCCATCACTAGTTTTGGCATGTATTTTCAGTAAAGTTGGCCAAAGAGTGTACCTCGGCTCGGTAGCAAAGCAAGTTAAATTTAGTCAACCCTACTGTAATGAGAAAAATATTATTCATACAAATATGTTTCGAACATTGTAACGTATGAGCCGTTTGGGTATCTTATTTTTTATGACACTTGTCTCCCAAAAAAAAAAAACAAACATCATCGTTCGCATCGCATCCGATCGCATCCTCTTCCCGTTAGCACGAGCGCACCGCTACCTCTTTCCTGCGGAGGTTTTCGCATCCTTTTGCGAGCCCGTTGTAAACTTGGCCGTACCGGGTTGTGTGCAAATAAAAAAGAAACAGTTATATTGTCTCAAGGGCCGCCTGAAACGGGATACTCTTACGCCGCTCGCCTGTCTTATGGCTTACTGTCGAAATGATGGTAAGCGAAGGAGCAGGATTTGCCGGGGAAGTATTGTTTGCCAAATCGCAAAAAATAACCATTTAGCAACCTAACGGGCTGTAACGGGTTTATGGTGGTTGCTGATGTGGCATGCAGGCATGCAATTCCTGGTTGTTCCCGTGTCGATACTCTCACGAGACGCTTTCCTAGCGGTATTCGTTTGGTTGATGATTGGCATGCCAGTCAGATAGGAACCCGTTACTTTACGAGGGCTGTGGTGCGTCCTTCGGGAGTTGATTGGTTTGGTGACAAATTTTGGCTGTCAAATCCAAGGCCAACGTGGCAGGAATCGATGTCGTGCAGAGGTCGTCTGAAGGAGCAACACTAAAACGATTTTTCATGTGTGCTTGTTTGGAAGAAATTGTTTGCTAAATGAGCTAGTTCCATCGTTCGGCGGGTACAAATCCTAGAGATGTGCCAAGACGGTCCAAAGTCAACACATTTGATACATACAAGAACCATAATTTTATCCTTTCGGATGTTTTATACTGGAAAAACTTCTCTAAAAAGGGTTAAAAATGTTCCGAAACGCTCATAAAGCGTTGCGCCTGCATTACGTCTGTGTAACCGTACTAGATCAGTATGTCAACCGTTTCTCCATCGATGCCGTACCCCTTTCAATTCAAAATCTTTACGGCAGGTTATTAAAAAATTATGCTCTACACGTTCACTTTCACCTTCACCCCTTTCGCCCACGTCAACCAAAACTGCAGCCAAAGGGTTCAGGTTTATTGAACGAAAGTAAATCTGTCAACCCTTTCGACAAATGGATCTAGATTTGTGCTGTGTGTCCTTTTTTCCATGCGTTCTGGACTCGTTGCTTGGGATGTATGCCTAATCGAGATCGTTTGACAAACGTTTTACGATGTTGGCTGCTACATGTTGATTTTACAATGTTACGACACTAACGGGTTAACTTTTGGTTCATTGTTTCAAACAAAATAAACTCCCTTTTGTCCGCGTCATTTAGATGCAAACCCTTTCCATTTCGACGGGAGGGAGAAATTATTTTCTCTCCAGTACAATTAAACGAACCTGGGTGTGGAGCGTCCTTCAAGAAAATGTGTACCGAAAGGATATACTTTAATGAAAAAATGGCTCAATTAGCATCCAATTACTGGCGGGCAGAAAGAAGGTTGTAAGTCTCAAGAAAAAGATGGAGAAATGTAAACGCCTTTTTGCCGTATCATTAGTCACCTTTAAAGCGCACTTTGTCAACCCGAGTGATGTTTTCTTAGCATTAAAGTGCATTTGCTGCCATTGCCGTGAGCCGTTAGGTTGGGTTTTCGCTGACAGTTTTGTTGAATTGTCACCTTCCCGTCGCTAATCCGGTCCGGGCGAAACCTAAAGCCAACCTTACCGCCGTATGTGACAAGATTGGCTGACTGCGTTAATTGAAGGAAGTAAAATATTTGTAAATGATGCGTTGGCCATGTGTGCGCCCCTGAGTGGAAGAAGCCGACGAGCTGCTGTGTGCTTTGAATATGTAAAAAAGGCATAAGTTAAGTCCGGTTGTCCTTTGAGCATCGTGTGCTGCAGGATTTAGCCGCAAGGGATATGCGAGTGACAAGAGAGAAGGGACAGTAACCAAAAAAAAAGCTCCAGTGCGGACGCAGCCATACACGTGTGCTTGTCAAGCGGATCCGAGCCGATGCGGGACAATGAAAGGATCGGTGCACCAAAAAGCATGTGTAGCAGCTAGTAAAGCGAGGCAAAAAAAAACCATAATGGAGACAATTAAATAGTCCCAAAAGATCAGTAAAAGACACACGGCAAATTATTGTTAATTGATTTTCGCTTTCCGCCTGACCGTAGCCGCTCTCCTTCCGTGATTTTCCAAAGCACGCGAAACCCTCGGGCTTGGTGGATTGTTATTTTTGTGTTAACGATTATCAGCCGGCAGCCGGTCCTGTGCGCAGACCCGGGCCCATTATACGTGGGACACATCGAGGCGAACCAAAGCGGAACGACGGAACCCTGGTGAAAGTAGAAAATTAATAAACAAGTTGAGCAAATAGAAAAGAAAATAATTATGAAAATTGAGTGGACCTAAACGGGCTATGACGGAGGAGATCGTTCAATGCAGCGTAGCTTAGCGATTGTTTTTTTTTCGTTTTTGTATCGTTTTTCAGCAGTCGGATTGAAGAGATTTTAGAACAACAGGAGTAAAAATTGATCCTTTTTGAGCGACAAATTGAGCTCCAGTTATCTGAGCGTGTATTTTCTAATGGATGCAGTTAAGTACCTGTAGTCTGTATCGGTTACGTGCTTCTCGAAAAGATCTGGCGTCCGAAGGGAAGAATTTCATCGTATTATAACGATGTTTGATAAATCTTTATATGTAGCTAGCACCAACATATTTTTTCGATGAAAATAACAATTGTTTCCATTATAAAAATAAACCGAAATAATAGCTTTATTTCACATTAATTCCTTTGTATCAATATTTTGGTTTATTTAATCATCTAAATTCAACCAACTTCATCTACTAACTGCAATTAATTACATCCAAGGCAAATGACGTTCGAACAGTAGCATCGTTCTTAAATGCGGCAACAAATCCCTCGCGTGCCCAACTAACTGTTCTTTATATTTTTGCCAATTCCTTACACCAACTCTACCAACCATCATTGCTAATAAAAAAAGGATTGCTCAATGTTCTTTTACATCACCGAAAGCAAAATGGCAAGAACGACTTCCACGCGACAGTATAACTGCGCTTTACCCTTTTTGGCAAGCCTTTAAAGGTCGTCTTCAACAAATTGGCACTGGTACCGTAAAGTGGCTTCAGATTGTTTGTTCACCACAATCCATACGGCACCCTTTTTGCAAATCACTGCCATGCCATGCGTCAAACTAACGGGTTTTTGTATCCTTTACTTTATAGAATCCTTTTTTTTGCGGAAAGTGCTACGAAGGTATTTCGTAAAAAAAATTGGCACGGGTACCATACACAACACAACACTTCCTTTAAGTAAAAGCATCTTCATAAAAACATCCACAAAAATCAATTGCGCTATCGACCGTACGACAAGCTAACTGTTGTTTACCCTTTGTTTTATTGAATCCTTTCACAACGATTGGCAGCATCCTTTTTTGCGCACATATCTCTGCCCTTTTCGCGAAGAGGTAGCATTTTGTGCGAAGTTTGTGGCCCAACAACTGGTTGGGTAACTGTTTCTGTGCAAAAATTCCTACACAGTTATAGCTGAACAGCTCTTCGAGTTTCGGCTTGCTACGCTGTTGTAATTCTGGCAGGGTTAAGGCTTTCCCGGGGGCAAAAATTTGGCAAAGCGTTCCATAAATCGAACCGTTTGAACCCATACACGTTTGGCATTGCAAATTTATGTTGCCGTCTCGTTTTGCCGCTCACCGGCTTAGCGGCGTATGTCCCGGGGTGCAGCTGAGGTTACACTCATTAGCATACCTGGCTTACGCGGCGTTGTTACCGACCTAAAGACTCTGCTAGTTTTGGATGATTTTTGGAAAGAAGTTTTGTGGAATGAATTAAAAGTTCAATATCGCACGACACGGCGGAACTGCGTTGAACCAAATATTTGATAAATGCTCGACGGCTGTCGCGATCGCGATCAGTATTGAGCGGGCTGTGGACGTTGGAAAATATTGTTATCTGCACTTTTGCGCAGCGCTTCTGAGACGTTGTACTTTGTTTGTTATTGTAGAACGTGTGTTAGGCGATCAGACCTATCATGGTTATGCGAAGTGCGCCCTTGATGGGCTGGAAAAACGTTAGCACTGGTTCTGATGCTGAGAAACACATGGTAAGTTAGCAGCACTGATGCATCGAATTTGGAAGCATCAATTAGAGGATACTAGAGGTTATTGAAGTAAATGATTTACTTAGAAGTTGTCATTTTATTCCAGCCTATAACGCGGATATGCGTCCAGGTGCAGCAGGGTTCCATTTATGGCGTGCGCGACAAGCTCCCGAACGGTCAGAACTACTATTACTTCAAGGGTGTACCGTACGCGAAAGCTCCCGTTGGTCAATTGCGCTTCAAATCTCCGGTACCGCTGGAGAAGTTTTCCGTCTCGTATCTCGACTGCACGCGCGAACGTAGCAACTGCCTCGGCCTGGACGTGCTGACAAAGGAGATCAGTGGTTCGGAAGATGGACTTTTCTTGAACGTCTACACGCCGAAACTGGGCAAGCGAGACGATCCGGACCCCTTGCCGGTGATGGTGTTCATCCACGGTGGTGGATTAATCGGTGGACACGGCGATAGTTCTCTGTACCTGCCGAACTATCTCGTGCAGGAGGGCGTGATCGTGGTGACGATCAACTATCGGCTGGGTGTGCTTGGCTTCCTTAGCCTTCCGGAGGCCGGGATCGCGGGTAATGCTGGCCTGAAGGATCAACGAGCGGCTTTGCGCTGGATTTCCGAAAATGTGAGTGTGTTTGGTGGTGATCCGAACAACGTTACCCTGTTCGGAGCTAGTTCCGGTGCGATCGCAGTCAACTTCCACTGCCTGTCGACCGAATCGAAGCGTTACTTTCACAAGGCGATCCTGCAGAGTGGATCAATCTACACTGAGTTTGCGTTCCAAGAGCAACCGGAGGAAAAAGCACGCCAACTGGCGAAACTGCTAGGACACCACCCGACAACGGACGTGGAAGTTTACGAGGCGCTGCGTGCTGCACCCGCTAGGAAACTGTTCGAACTGCAACCGATGGTTTTGACCGATCGTGAAAAGGCGGTTGAGCGTCTGTTCCAAATCCCATTTCTGCCGGTGATCGAGCGGTCGGACTCACCGGACGCCCTGATCACGCGCCATCCGACGGAAATTCTTAGCGAACCAAACTCCATGGACATCCCAATCATACTTGGATATAACGAGCGCGATGGCATGATGGTTCTGATCGATGCGATCAAAACGCTGGCTTCATATAACGCCGAACCGGAACGGTTCATTCCACGCACGGTCGCATTAGATTATTTTTCACCTGAGGCACGGGCATTGGGTGAAGAGATCCGTGAGTTCTACTTCGGCTCAAGTCCGGTCAGTCGAGATGTGTTGACGCAGCTGACGGATGTGTTCACTGACAAATACTTGCTTGCCTACCGGATGACGGTGGAGCTGTGGTCTCGGTACCAGCGTCGTTCAAAGTTCTTTGGATATCGATTTGCGTTCGATGGGTTGCTTAATAAGGGCAAAGCCATTATGTCGCTCGGAACGATGAAAGGTGCAGCTCATATAGACGAAGTTTATTACCTCTTTAGCTCACCGCTGTTGCGTACGGAGGTCCCGGAGACAGATCGTGCGTATGAGCTGCGTAATACGATGGTACGTATGTGGACAAACTTCGCGCGGTACAGTGATCCAACGCCCGATTCCACATTACCGTTCCGTTGGGAATCGCAACCGAACATTCCGGAGAACCAGGACGTTCCGCTCATGTGCCTGAATATTACGAACGATGGTATTGCGATGGCCGAAATGCCCGAAAAGCGGCGGATGGACTTCTGGACTGGGATCTTCGAGCGTTTCAATGGACGCTTGGCAGACGTTAAGCTGCCCCTGATCAGTTCTTCGCTCAAAGGCGTACCGGACCTTAACAACAACGTCGAGTAGACTAGGTTCAGGGTTAGCCTCCGGGCGGTTTTGAGCAGTGCAGTGAATGAATTGTGTTAGCATTAATAGCGTTACAAAGCGCTTCTAAAAATGCTTCAATGAGACTTTGAACCCAATGGAAAGCGGATCGAAACAGTCACTCGTGAACGAATAAAGAAACAATACGCAGCCGAGTTCTATTGAACAAAAAAAAAACAACATAAAAAAAACGAAACACACCCGCGCAAAAAGCGGTCGCACTCGTGAGCGTTGAGACCAATTTGGGACACATTTGCAATGGACATTGTCGCACGGAGGGTTGCGTGTCATTCCCGGAGGGTTTTTGCTTCGTTCCACCCTCGAGACGACAATCGTGCGCGAAAGGACAGCGAGATTCTCGGGAAGAAAGGATCGATCTCGGGTCCTTGCGTGCGATCGTTTGTGTTTCGCTGGGATTCGAACAAGCGTGCAAGAAGGTCGAGGATGCAATTCGTTTCGTTAGGAAACTCCTTCGCTCACCCGTTCCAGCAGCCGATCGCCTATTGTGCGAGTGTGTGCCGTTTGTTGTTGAATGAAAAGGACTTCTTTTCTTGAAGCAGCGAGAACAATCTAGCTGCCGCGTGCTTCTGGCATGGGAAAATTATACACAATTACTTGCACACCCGGTTAGTCTTTTGAAAGCGGGCGTTTGAATGAATGGCTCGGTAGTGTTTGGATTGGAATTCAACGATGTCGTCCTCTCGGCCTTGTCACTTGGGTCGTTTATGTATAGGTTTTGGTTTGTCATACATGGCGGCGGTGCATGCTTCGATATCCTTCCCAGCAATTGCCCGGTTATTGTGGAGTCAAGCGTGCGAAGGAGGACACAATAGGCCACTCCTTGGGCGAGTGGCCATGCAATCATTTAACTCATGCCTGGCAAGAGCCTCTGTAATTGATTCGAAATCGGTGGACAGATGTTTTTTCGTCCATTCCTTTGAAGCGCGATTTCTTCTCGATTTATTACCCGGCAACCAATTCAATGGTTATAATGGGTTCTGAATTGATCTATGCTATGTATTTGGCTGGGGTAAGGAATCATTCGTACCACTTAGAATTTTAAACTGGATTGTTAACCCACCATCTCTTAAAAATAAGCACAGCTAACATGGACCGTGTTGTAATATGTTATAAATCGTGCTTGGTTTTCATATGAATTGTCTGGGATATATGTTGTCTCATTAGTTTATGGTATCGGTTTTGATGCGAGCTGAGTGACATTTGTTTACGTCTGCAGACATCAGCGCGCATATGGCGACATGATGTGCCACTTGGGTAGGAGATCTTTTCAGATGACATGCCATGGGTGACATCAGACTCAGGCTTATTCTGTAGCACGCATGTGTTTTGATTTTTTTCTTAAATATTAGAACGTTTTAATGCATCTTTGTAACATCTTTGAATTTTTTAAAGCAACCTGAATCGTAACCAGAATACACTTATAGTTCAAGTGTCGGTTAACGATACTAGCACGACGTCTTCCAACGTATGTGAAAAAGAGAGCAGAGTTGTAATAATTAAACCCAAAAGATATTTATTTCGTGGCAGTTAAACGATCCTTTACATTATCATAATTTAAATTCGTTTTAATGGAATCAAATTTACCTCCACATCTCAAGGTGTTTATCCGGCATCGCTATCATTCGTTGACGGGCGAACACAGGTCCTTACTTCAAATTTCAATTTAAAATAACTCACATTTCAGGCTCGCTAATCCTCCTTAATTGTTGCACGCCTTACTTGGGGCAAGACGTTCCTCGCTCGATTTCTTCGTCGCATCCCGGATGCACCGTTTTACTTTTTCGGGTGCCTGGTGCATTTCAGGAACGAGGCCACTGGGCAGAAGTATTTCTAGCTCACCGCTACCGAAGCGTTGATCCACTCGTTCACCTTCCTGCCTGCGGTCTAGTGAAATGCACTCGCGCCATAAAAATCTCCGTGGCTGTGATCTCCATGCCTTCCCATCCTGGATCGCGCAGGACGCGGCGATTCAGCGGGCCGGGCCATAAAGAGATAATCCTTTTAACGACGTGTTCGGCTACCGTAGAAAAGGGTTATCTGGGAACCCGCCGAGTGCCGGCCGGCTGCGGACGACCAGTTTCGTTTAATTTTAATGAGATTTGCCCGGCGAAATGGCAAAACGTTGACCATCGGGGTAGTAAAGGGTGACACCGACACGGTAGCGGGTAGTGAACCGAATGGCGAAAACGAAAGGATTAAACGCTGAGCGGCCGATGGGGTCATAATAATAGGATTAACCCCTTCATCTGCAAATGCTGCCGCATAAAGCCATCATAAACAGGTTCCACCCTGTTTGCCGGTGCGCTGGAATTTTTGTGTAGAAAAATTTGTCATTCCGCTTTGTTTTTCGCCTGTTGTCGGTTGACCAGCTTGCCGTTTATGGCCGGTGTGTCAATAATTAGATTCGCATCCTGCAACTTCTTTACCGGCCACCGACCGCAACCCTTTACTGCTACCCGCAGGAAAGCTTTGCAGGAAAACCAGAAGCCCAAACCACCGATCGTTTTGCTGCGGGCGGTGATCTCGGCGTGCGATCGCTTTCGGCGACCCTTTGATTTAATCCTGGCAGCAGCACAGCGTTTGCCGGACACGCCGCGTAGCTGCGTGCGGCTCGGTTTACATTTATTGCTCTAAACGGTGCTAATCCTGTTAACCCTTTTCTTTTCTAATTTAAATATCTACCAACGGAAGGCTGCTAATCCACACAGGAGATCGTGGCCGGTGCTGCGCACCCGTTTTTACGATCGCTCCAGTACGAGGGCGCGTTTCGTGTTCTGGTTCTGGGTCGTGCAAACGTCCAAGAGGACGCCCGTGACGAAACGGGGTTGAGGTAAAAGGATTCCCGTGTACGAAGTTGAAGTTCTGCCACCGAAAGGGTTGACATGGTGTACGTTCGGTGCTCCATAAACATACCGGACGATCGTTCCGGGCGTACAGCTACAGCTTGAGCCGCAATCAAACTATCAGCAAAACGATCAGTATCGACATTTGGCTACCGGTTTTACTGTTTCTCTGGGCAGGGTGCACTAACCCTTTCGTTGGAATGCGAGTTTACCATGTTGCTGCTGGGGAAGAAAGGATTTTCGTTTTTGAAGGCTTATTACATTTAAATAACACATTCGTATTAGAGCTATCGATCTTAAAAGTTAAACTAAACGATGTTAGATGATAGCGAATAGAGCTGCCGAAGCCTTAAACGTGATGTTAGCATTGCTTTTATCATTTATATTCGATCAATTTGTGCGCATGCAGATGCTTAAGTACATAATATTTGTAACGACCTATATCATTCTATTCCAAATATCATTCCTTTTGCAAACAACATTGTCTGTTTTAGTTCGGTTTGCGTGCATTTGCTGTGAAAGTCCACGTGCATGCATTGTTAAAATGATTGGTTTATCCACTCCAATCCCATATCGTAAGCATCTCTGCCACATGCATTGCCGTGTCACTCTCCCAATGCTCGCACACAGGCAAACCCTTCCTGCTAAACACTCACACCACATCACCCGGCAAACGTGTGCCGAAAAGTCACAATGGGCGACCATAAATTTGCAAATGAATTCATTAAGCCCTTTTCTTCGGCTCTCGGTATTCCTTCACACTCCACCAGCACCCGCATCGTAAAAGCGAAAGGATAGCCAAGGACTTTCCACCTCTTGTGCACATACAGGCACACACACACACTCTTTACCTCGAACTATGATCGTCAATTCGCAAGCATTCTCTCTCCCACTCGGATTGCCAAATTGCAGTGATTGCTGCGGAAGGGAAGAAACACTCATAAAGTCCTTTCTCGCATGCAGCAACCACCGCACTCACTCGTTTGCACATGCAAATTTCCTTTCTCGCACTGCGTTTTCCCCTTTTCTTTGGGCAGGCAGCCAGCCGCCTTTTCCCTTTTGCCTTCTTCCGTCCACGGGGTTTGGCACATTTTTTTTTTGCAAATGCGCCCCATTAAATCGTAAACCCAAAGGGTCCGAATCCTTTGAGCCCGGCAGGCCGACGGTCGCATCCTTTTCGCAAACGCTTCCCCCGTTCGCAAATGGCAAGCGGTAGTTGAAGGTAGGAAGAGGGATGGAAGAATACGAATTTGCCAGCCAAATGGTGGGCCATAAATGAGTTACTCTTTGCCAGGGACTCCTCCGGGCAGGAAGGATGAGTGAAGGCGATAGACCTGTCGGGAAAGGATTCCCACTGTCGCCGTCACTTTATGGCGAATGTTATGATTGGCAAGGATTAAAGTGCTGTCTCTTTCATGCTTGCTTCGAACCGTCACTCTACCAATTGGAAGGTGGTGATTTTTATAATTTTATGTTTATAGCACTGTATTTTATGATTTCCACTCGCTAACCCGTCGTTTTGGCACCCGAGGAAAGGGATAGCACGGAAGGATTGCCGATGTGTGATGGTGGCGTGAACGGGTCGTGACTGCATCGAGGAGGTTCCTGGGATAGTCAGCCCGTTTGCCGATTCCACTGTGAGCGATGGCACGATGGAAGTTTGCAAATAAATGTGTATTGGCAATCTTTGGATGAAATTGGCAAAACTTTTTCATTTGCCAACGTTGGGTGGTTCGCGCAGGACATTAAAGACAAAAAACAGTAAATTTTATGAGTCAAAGTGTTCCGTTAGGATGGCGGACGCCTAACGGTGCGATGTTTGTTATTTTTGTTTGCTAAAATGGTGTGCCTTTTGCGAATAAAAAACAACACACTCACAAGCTTCGTGATTTTACAAGGTGGTACATATTGGCCAAGGTACCGTTGCTATGGACTGCTTCAATGTCACTAGGAAATTTGGCCTTTGTTTTGTTGAGGCTTCGGCATAGGTGATCTCTGGATCGTGGGATTTCAGACAGTTAGAAAACAGGTACATTTTTTGCGATTATTTCTCTGAGAAGGTTACCAACATAATATATCTGTTAAGCTTAAGCTTTTTTATCTCAATTTTAATGTTGCTTGTTTAGGTTTAATTATCTTATATTAATGTTTGTTAAGAATGTGGTTGATTAAGTTCAACTAAAGTGAATTATTTTTTGAATTAATAAGAAAAAAAACACTGTGCCAGAACAAATACGGACGAATTCAATAATAACTTTATAAATCAAATAAACATGTGTTTTTTTTCAAAACGATGTTTTCGTTTTCAGACACGCAAAACGTGTTAGGCGTTCCTCGTAATGAACTTCCCATCGAAACGGGAGGTGCTAGTAAATATCTCCATTCTTCGAAAAGTCGCCTCATCAAACGATCCCGCCCGGTTCATCAGAATCACCTGTTGCAGAGCGCTGCGTCTGGCTGACTCTTGCATATCAAGCCTCTCCGGCCTGCGCCCGTGGGAAACGTGAAACCGAGAAACGCAAACAAATGTGTGACCGCACGTGAAATTACGTTGCACATAACTTTCACCCATCCACCCTCAAGGCGGTCGGACCCAACTCAAAAAAAAAAGTTTTCGCGTAAAATTCATGAACCGCACCCTCCGACGATTAACGACGTTTTGGCCGAGGCTGAGCCGAGCTAAAATCCGTGTATGCGAAATTATTAATTTCGATCATAAATAACAATCAAAATATAGTTATAAATTATTTCGCAACCTCAGACGCAAAACCGGCAGATGATGGTCGGCTCGTTTCGACCGGCTGTTTCGTTGCATCGGAACAGGGGTGCGCATGAACTTTTGCAATGAGAATGACCCGCGATCGCGTTCACGGATATCGGTTTCGTTTTTCTCCATCGCAGTTGCAGCGACTTCAAGCTGATGCCGAACGTGCTGCAGGAACTGACCATGATTTATGAACACATTTCGCGGCTTTTGAACTTCGATTTTGATGCGTTCCCGAAATGAGAGTGGCGCACGCGCACTGCGGCCGAAATGTTTGCGTGTGTGTGAGTGTGATGAAAGCACTTGCAGATTGGAAGAAGGCGGAACACATTTCAAGCAGAGCAAGACAACAAAACAAAACGCAATGACGAATGACGTGTAAATGGGTGAAATGACATCTCACATCGCAGGATTGCAATTACCTCGCAAAGGACAATGGATAAAGTAGGTTGATGGATCGATTGTTTTCTTTGTTTGCTGTCGTAGGATTGAATTTACTCTACAAAGTATCCATACCACTGCTTATCGGTCTATCGATCAACCGTCTCATCCTTTGACTTGTGATTCGTTTATCAACAGCTCAAAACGGGAACGACGAGAAGCCACTGGACTAATTTTTAACGAAAAGAGTTTCATTCTCCCCTGAAGGCTATTCTGATAAGTTGCCGATCCCAGTGGCCTTCAAGAAATGGGTTTTTACGAATTTTAAATCGGCCAAAACTTACTAGATTTTTGTATCACGTAAGGATCGCTTCATGATCGGTTCTTGCTGCTGCTGCTGCTGCTGCTACAACAACGTTCTTCCTCTATGCTACGATAATCGTTTTTTTGTTTTTCCGCAATCGAGTGCCTTGTGAGAGAAAATGGTGTTAACATTAAACTCAAGGTCTCTAATAACAGGGTGTCTGAAGCTTTCTTCCGTTTCTCAGCATAATGCAGAATGACCCTCAAAAACACTAGACACGGCCCATAGGGTGTGTTGTAAAACTGCCTTCGTGTCCCTTCTTGCTTGTCCCAACGTTCCTAGTTTCGTCCTATAACAATCGGGCAGATACGATGCCAAAAAGAGAATTGGACGATAAAAACCATATCGTAAAATTATCATTTCTGGCTAAACACAACAAAACCGGCCCATTACCGGTGTTGGGATCCTGCTCGCTCTCTGGTAAGAGATAGGCGGAAGGAAGCGAGAGAGCAAATCTTTCGTGTGACCTCATGCCGCGCGAGCCAGGCCAATTTGCATCGTCTGTTTCCTTGACACCTTTGGCTGTTTGCATTTTTTTTTTCGTCTCTTTTTCCTGACCAGGACCTTCGCCTCGAGACTCCCCATCGACGATCGTCGGTGCTTCCCGGGAGACGGAATGTTGGTCCTGGTTGAGTCAAGATAAGCAAGTCAGCCTCTTTTGCCGCCCACCCCCCACCGACGCTGGTGCCAGTTTCCCTTGTTCGTCGGTGAATTGAGTGGTTAAAACTGTCGATTGTTCGTTCAGACAGGATTTTGGTTTTGCATTGAAGGCGGCAGAGGCTGTGCGGCTCAGTGCTAGATCTGGCTACGATCGTCACGGTAGGACAACCGATTTGACGTTGCAAACCGTAACGAATCATTCAGAGGGCTTGAATGCTCAAAAACACACCGGAACCCGCTGATTTGAGGACTGTGCTTCCGATTTACCGTGTAGTTCTTCGCTACACAAATTCTCTTGGGTAGCACAACAGCACGTTTGACACGCTGATACGATGCTGTCATCGTCGGTGTGATGAGATAGTTCAGGGGTTTGTCAGGAGTGTTCAATGTTATGTATCCCGCATGGAATCGTACCGAGAGCTATTGTATGTTGTTACTTGATGGAAAATACATGCAGTTGAAGCAAGAAATAGAGAACATATCGCGTTGTTTTCTCGAGGGATACAATCAACACTTTATCTATATAAACTAATACTTGAGATATTCAGAAAACAGAAAAAAATGTTTACAAAATCTTTAAAAAGTCTGATTTCACGTCACACAAACGAGAATGCAGCGATGAGTTTAATTTTTTTCTTTCATTCACGCGTTGTGGAAACATTCGCGTTATGTCATCAAACGAGAGAGTCTGAGTAAACAGTTGTGTGTGCGTGCGTTTACCCCATGGGAAACCACTGAAACCGCTTTAGATTAATTTTTCAATCCATTCGTGTCCCGATTCCCGGTTGACGGATTGGTACAGCTGCTCAAACTTGACTACTCGTTGCCAGCTGGCTACCGTGATCGCGTGAATCGAGCCCGACTATTCGAGCTGACGATTCTAGGGCGAAACTATGCTATAGCAAGCATGCCGGTGGCGCACGAACCGATCCATCACCGGGCACCGTTTCTGCTGCTGGCGGACATTTGAGAAGTGCTTTCCGGTGCCCGCGTTTCTTCCCCTTGTGATTGCACGCTGCATGGGAAGGAGATGGCACAAGTGCGTAGATTTTTCCCCAAACCAATTTTTTCGTGTCTTTTCACACTTCGTCACGCTGTCAGCCGTAATGCGCGCTGAAATCCGCACCCATCGGTCATGCGAAAGCGTTCGCGATCGCGTCCAACACGCGTCAGGGCGAGTGCGCACGATATGATGGTGAAAAAAAAACCTAACGCACGGAAATATGATGGTGAAAAAAAAACGGAAACCGTGCCCGCACACAATGAGCAGGGCGAGCGCGTGAAACAAACAAATTGAGATAGCAAAACAAAATTCGTGAAATATTTCCGCCGACCGTAAAATATGATGAAAAATGGTGTTCGGGGCAAAACGTATGTTCGGGATTTTCTTTTGGGCGGGGATCGTCTCACCAGAAGTTATTTGTTCCGATGGCGCGTCCACGACAGCCGCCGTCGGTCAGGAACGCGTGTTCGACGACGCGATCAACAAAGCAAACAAACGCCGACGGAGACGCATTGCGTCCGAGTTTCCTTCCCCCTTTCCCGGCGGTGACCGCTTGACAGGGTGGAAAAAGACGCCCAGTCTGGGTCGGGAAAATTGAGAACATTCCCTTCCGTGTCTCTTCCCGCTTCGTCGATCGGACGAATTCATTGGAACGCGCCGACAGATCGGTCTATGGGTCGGAAAATTCAACACCTCACACCGCCACGCTCTAATGAACTGGCGAGCTAATTGAGAAAAATGTAAAAATAAAATTCCACACCTCTCTTTCTCTCTTTCGGTCTTGCTCGTCGTTACTTAGCTTTGTTAGGAAGGATGCCTTTGACCAAACGTCTCCCATGGGGCCGGAGGTTATTCTAAGCGTCTCGTTAGCTGTCAAATTATCGCGCCTTCGTCGTTATGTTGAATAGAGCATCTTGGATTCGTTCGAA
This sequence comes from Anopheles farauti, assembly GCA_000473445.2. Classification (NCBI taxonomy): domain Eukaryota; kingdom Metazoa; phylum Arthropoda; class Insecta; order Diptera; family Culicidae; genus Anopheles; species Anopheles farauti. Next base: position 21,198,093 of record KI915041.1, read on the forward strand.
GCTGCTAGGTTTTAGGGGAAGTTAGAGTGTGGTTCGATACCTTTGTATGTGTTTGATTAAATATCACTATTGGTGAGTTAGGTGCAGCCAGAACCGAATAGTTTAGAAACATCATCATCAGTAGGATTATAGTAATCCCAGAAAAACAATAGAAATAAAAGCTTCTTTAATTTTAACAAATTACAATTTACTAACTACATTAAAACAAGTATAAAAATTGTGCATGCCTCACAGCAAAATCGTGCGTTGCTAAAAACAAGAAAAACGCATAAATAAAACTCCCAAAAACACAGCAAAATTTAACGAATCGCACGATGTCCACTAATGAGAAGTGGCGAACGCGATCCTGCCGCACCGATCGGGGCCAACATAAATTGACGGTAGCTGCTGCACCACATACGGTGCTGTGCGCGTCTTCCTTTGGCTTTGGCCCCTCCATGGGCGGCAAACGGGAAATTGATTCATTTTGGACCACGGCCAGAGCGTGCGGTCCAGACGCGCAAGAGACCACGGCACGACATGCCACGACATGCGTTGCATAATGCAGGATTATTTCGTCGTCTTGCTGTCTGGTGCAACCAACCAGCCAGCCAACCAGCCAGCCACCCAGCCAACGAGCCATCTTCCTGTCGACGCATTTCACAACTCTTCAGGTCCGAAAGGAAAACACCGAACACACCCAACCAGGCGGTTGAGCAGGCGGTCGAGCAGGCGATCATTAAACATGACGTACAAATGTCAGAGGGTGAAGGGTTTTAACATCAATTTGGCGCTGGCGAAAAACTTGGGCCAGCCGTAAATGAGGGGACGAACAGGGCAGGGTGTGGAACTGCGATGGTAGTAACATATTTGAAAATAGCTCAAAGTCCCACCGAGCGTTCGTGCCGACGATCGCACCCCGGACGAATTCATCATGTTGACATGATTTTAAAAATGCTTAGACAGGACAGCGTGTCCCCAGGGTTAAAATTGGCGCATGTCACGCAGCTATCTCGGTGTGCGCCACGATACGGTGTGGCGTAGGTATTTGTGTGGGTTTTGCTGCGATTGATTTGTTGCGTCGGAAAATGGTAAGGGCGCTTCCGGTGGGCCTTTAACATTTGCGACAAAACTGTTCGACGTGACAGCATTGATGTGCAGCTGAAGCGGTTGGGTGCTTGTTGGAAGTGTCGGTTGAAGGTAATCAAAGTTTGCTCAAATTAAATGTTATTACAGTCATTGACACAGAAACTGTTTTAGCATTTAATTACAGTTCTTTGTCTTTGGCAAAGTCATCCGGAGTTATATCGTGTTTGCTAACGGTTTGTATATATTTGTATCGTCGTAAATATATACTGTATTGTGTGCTGTGGTTAGCAAAAGGAATTATAAACCCCATGGGAATGAAGTTTCATCGGTAAATGGCTCAATGTGTACAACGAAACAAAACTTTGAACAGCTCATTTGAATGAAATTTAAAAGCTAAATTGCATAATTCATCACGGAAATCGGCTAAAAATACGCTCGTACATCCTGCACGAAAATGCGCCGGTGGTCACCGACTGGCTCGACTGACCACCACAATCGCGAAACTCGCCTTGAAGCAAAAAAAAACATCCTACTTCCCACGGGACAAACTAATTAACATTTGATAATTAACGAACACGGTTCATAAAAACCGAAACACACCCGGGTATCCCGAGGGAAGCTCTGACCCACCTCGGCGGCGATGTCACGCGCAAATGCGAAAGTTTCATCCCGTGTCAGAAGCGAGCCAGCTGCTGGCGTGCCTTTTTCAATCGATCGCGCCCGACACACGGGGAAGATTTATATGCAAAATAAAATAACGATTAATCAATAACCTTCGGTCGGGAATATTTTATACGACTTCCCACCACACGTACGTTGTTTTACTGTTAAAGAACGTTCTTCTGAGAGTGAGATCAGCAAAATATATGCCTCACGAAACGGTCTTATTTCACTAGCGACCACCAGCCTGGATCAAAGGCTTCTGCAAAACCACCACCGGAATCTAGGTGGATTTATCTTCGGAGAAGCTTTCGCTTCAGAAAAACGGCTTGATTACCATTTTGTTATTACTTTTCATGTAAATTTTAAATTCAAACTTTTTCTGCAATACCAAAGTGTGCATGAAAAAGTCAGGATTTTTTTCTTGCCGCAGTTTGTAAATCTTGAAGAATAAGTTCGTTTGGTGCTACGATTCCACTAGCATGCAATGTGTCATAAATTATCTTCGTGGTTATGACTGACTGCGAGTGCCGTTCAAGTTTTTCGTCCGCTTCCCTGCACAGTGGCTTCGGTGAACAAAAACTCATTGTAATCCTTTTCCCGTAAGACCGACCGGCAGGATCTTTTATGGAAACCAAGAAACCGCACACGTGCTGGGTGTTCTGCTAATTTAAAAACTGTTTTCTCATTTCGAACTCATTAAAGCGGTGTGTTGAACATGATGCAAAACTGAACAAAACCGGACAAAAAAGAAACCTTTGCACGTTTCCCACGGCACAACTTTTTGCAGAGAACGGTTCGGTGAAATTCCTGTCAAGAAGACCGCACAGACTTGGGTGAGGAAATCAGCATTAGTGTCGTATTTGTGTGGCGAACGCCTGAATGATTTATCGAGACAGCCAGTTTGTGTGGCGACGGTGGGCAGCATCTGCATCCTTTCTGCAGCGTGGCGCACGGATCAGATGAAAACAGAGATGGGGAACAATTTACTCAACGGAAACACCTCCAAGGAAATCTATCAACTGAAATGTTCGCGAAGGTATGCATGTTATGTTGATAAAGAAATGTTTCAAAACTTGATATTTTAATATTGTGTTTAAATTTTCTCTGAATATGTTGTGTTACGGAGTTCTAGTGCACGGGAGGAAAACGGGTAACAAAACCATTGCAATAAATTGGATACAAAAATGAATGGTTTGGGAAACCTGATAATTAGTCTGAATATCAGCCATACGACGATAAGGAACATATTTTGTATGTTTTGATTTTTTTGTAATTTTTTTTTGTTATTTATTTTTTATTTTTTTAATCTTTTATTTTCAATATTGTACATCGTTGTAAATGATTTATTTTATTTGTTAAATCAAGTCTGAACAATGGGCCACTGTGCAATGGAATGATAATTAATTTCCCAAATTATCGGCTATCATAATGTGCAAGATCAGCGGGACGATAGCTACCTTTTCCGCTGCCGATAAGATCTAACCTCCTCCCGTCGTGAGTTTGGGGAGAAATAAAATTGAAAATTGAAAAATTACATTCCACCGAAAGAGGTTGGCCGGTTTGTAATTAAAAGTCTGCAGTACGATCAACGATCGCACCCGATCGAATTGCAAGTTGATCGAACGATCGGTATAAATTTATCGATCCCCTTCAACGACCCGACTGGCACAAAAACAGAAGAAAATCACGCATCTCGAATGCACCCATCGGCACAAACAATTGTGGCCTGTGTGCATCTGCGAAACCGCAAAGCTGTGCTGAAATTTCATTTTTGGGGTCAGGCTCGTTTTGACTGTTGATGAATCATTTTTGGTATTTTTAATTAAAATTTATTTGCCCCTATAACCTCGATTGGGTGTGTTTGCGATCTTGAATGCATTCTGAGGTGATACATTACGTTGAGTCATTTTTCGGCGATTTTTCCCGACGTAGCATGATCGTCTCGCTTGTCACCTGTTCTCGGAATTCCGGCCATCATCGTCAAATGGTGCGAGTTGTTGAAGTGCAATGGGGCACGCTTCATCAAGTCACGCCGTCAGAGCCTTCTCAACTCTTCTCCAGCGACGTCACGCTTTCAGCAATTGCACTCCGCACACGAGGTGGAGTCGCTTTTAATTTATTGCTTTATCACAAGATCATGCCGATCGCTGCCGACATTGGGTTGCAATTGCAACCAGCAGCCAAGCATCAGAAGCAGAAAAAAGAAACAAATCATTTCCATCCATCGCCCATTCCGTCAGGAGGTCTCGAATATCAATCTGTCATCACGCGCTCCATTCTCATTCGCCCATCAACGTAGACGTGACGTTCGTGACGATCGAGGAAAGGCGTTTTTTAACACTTTATTCTCTTAAACTTGATTAGTTCAGCAAGGACGGATTGATATTCATGGTTTGTGTAGGTATGTGATTCCCTCCGCCAACCTCCCAGTCGGATCTAATGGATCTATTTTTCGTACGAGTATCACAGTCACGAGCGCCAGGGCGTGTTCGATGCTGTTTTTTCTGGGGAAATCCGACCTTCGAAGGTGATCACGAGATTTGATTAAGTCTATATTCCCTGCGCTATGTAAATCGAGCATCACCTTACCGGTAAATGGAACCTGCAAAGTGCGCGTGATCGACGGGAGGTGGGCAATTAGTGAAACACAGGGCTAGTGTAGCACATGTGTGTTGGCATTGTAAATCGATCCTTAAGGTCGGACTAAGTGATATGTGAGTACAGTGGTGGAACGATTAAGAACATTCTCATTTTGGGAGCGCGCAAAATGACACGATCTAATACACCTGCACATCATTTATAAATCTGCAGAACTTACGCAACATAAGTCACTCAAACAGATGGAACATTTCGCCACAGGCAATTTATAGGGGCAGTGTTCAAGTATTATTTAGTAGCGCCACCCACACGAAGTGCATTACGCGCCCGAAGATGTTGAACAACAACACATAACGAAAAACAAAAAAAAAATGCCCGTCTCGTAAAGCGTTGTACCAATTAGTCATAATACATGGCGCACGGTCATAAAAATCCCACGCCCCGTGTGAATCTCACTTCACTCGAGAACGATTTAATTTAGATCAAACGATAAACGACGCGGGCAGGAAAGACAAAACCATCCACAATTTAACCCCAACGGCTGATAAATGCGTATGCCGTTGCGTTTTGCGGAGCAGTTTAGCACCGTTGTCACATCAAAACACATCACTATAAATATCATCACTATATCCACCCGGGTAGGGGCCAAAAGGGGGCACGTTCAGCGTTACCATCGACGATCATATCCGCCTCGGTGTCTCCGTCAATCAAATTGACCAGTTGGATTTGTTGGAGCATAGTGTCCGAGTAAAAATTCGTCTCGCACTCGTTGGTACGATTTTATTTATTGCATCACCTGTAACGCGATGTTTTAGCTCGATTCGTCTTCGACCGGGCGCCGGGGTGTTTTTTTTTATTTTGGATTTTAAATGTGTTCGCTTTTTTCATGTCTTTTCCACTGAGGTAGGGCTGATGAATTTAGTTCAATCGTCTCGGGTAGCGACGATTTGTTGGTTCAACTTCTTTATTCGACGCCAAGATCGACTCCCGTTTGGGGTGGGGTGAAAATTCTACTCTCGCTCCACTCCTCTAGCTTTTTTTTGTGTCGACACGATCGCTCTACTTTATCCCTCCCCCGTGACACCGATGGCGGGAAACCCGAAACCCTCGCCACCGGAGCTAATTTATGAAACCATTTCGTCAAATTTAGATTTTATAGACTATTTATAGGCGATCGTTCGAGGCACGCGGGCACGTTTAATGTCGCCGCCACCGGCGGAACAAACTCAGCCCCCGTTCGCGATCGACCGGTCCGACGAAGACGGCGAGCCAATATTTAAATAAACCATCGTTCGATGGTTTGCCTCACACCGTCTCGCTGCGCTTGAAAATCGATGGGATCATCACACGCAAAAAAAAAAATCTTTCGATCCTAAAAACTAGTCCCCGCACGTCCAGAGCATGAGCTGCACTGCCGATGTTTTTGGGATGTGGTGAAAAAATCGTCCACACGTCACGAGATCGCTCGGACCGAATCGCAATCGCACCAAACACACGCGCGCGTCCACTGAGTGGGAACTGATTTAATTTTTTTTCGGCGGGAACAGAAGTGCCGAAAATTTATTACTTTTAAACGATATTTGAAATTCAATCTCAATCCTACCGGGCGGCGCTGTGGCCAACCCGGTCAAGGGTGGGTTGGTGGAAAGCCATTGGCAGATTTCGGTTCGTAGTAAACTAAAACGAAATTGGTCAAACAACTGGGAGCATTTTGTACTTTTGGCCCACGCACGCGCTGCAGGTGATGGCGCAGATCGTATCGATTAGTGGCCAAATAGGCGATGCCAATCGATGTTCGTTCCATTTACTGCTGATGGTTTCCACTTGGCGGAACAGGAATGTTTTTGCTTGCTTAATATATGATAGTTAATAAACCATACCATGCTCAAAATACTCCAAATGAATCTCTCAAACGCATGCTTATTTTAATAGTAAAATTATATATTTAATATACCGAACGAAAAGAGATAAAAATGATACGGACCAGATATTTCACATACCCTCGCTTATTTCCTAGTTTTCTAGGTATTAAACCTGAACAATTAAAATATAATCGTTTGTGATCGGTTCAATAAGTCGCATCACATCCGGCGCTGCTTACCGTTTAATTTTATGTAGTGGTTTTAAATGCAACTAATTGAATACCTCTCCTTTCGGAATGACCATCTAAGCGCCTTGAGTGCTCCATAGCGATCGATTTCTAGGAAATTCGCCCGTGCACTCGTTAACATGTTCATGGATTCATTTGAACGGAATGACTCATTCACCCGCCTCACCCGGGGTGCATCGAGTCCGAGAAACCTGCTCCCGAAAGGAGAGGAAGTCCCCTGGACACCCCACAGTTGGTTCTCATCGTTCTGGCAGCATTTTAATCGACTCAACTCGATCGTGATGTTGTTTGCGCCCCGTGCGACATTCAAGCAAACACGATCGTTTACCGCGTTTAGAGACGCGTTCTGAATGAAATTAGCACTAAATTAGCATAACCGGGAGCAATCCGGGGTAACCGGCTCCGGGAGGTGTTTCCCCGTTCCGAAGTCCACCCAAATCCGGTCCCATGTCGAAACGGACGGACGGAATGGTCGTACGGCATCTGACAGATGGGTCGAGCGTTCAGTTAATCTCCAAGTAGCTCCAAGCTTCTCCGGCTGCTAAACGGAGTGATTATTAATCTTCGCCTCGTGGAAACGAAGAAGAGAGGCAAGCTTTTTCCTATCTAGCTGATGCTCGATCACTTTTATTTCATCCTGCCGACTACACCGTGTGGCGTGTGTACGGCACGCCAACGCCAGCGCCGGCAGTGACTTTGATGGGAATATGAATGCTCGATGGATGCCACGACGCAGGTCACACGTCGTCTGATTCAAGCGACCGTTTTCATCAGCAAAACCAGCAGGGAAAACAAACAAATCACGCGTGTCTCGCGTAGCTGTGCTCCGTTGAGCGACGATATTCATAGGCGCGTTTCGTTATTAAAAACATTACTCATCCTTCATCGGATTAAGATTAGGGTTGTGGGGTGGCATCAGGTTTGAGCGACGAGAGGGAGAGGAGTAGCACGGGGCATCGTGTCTATATTTAACGTCCAGAATATACCTTTCCGTTGGTCTTCTGGAACACCCGGAGGTGGAAATCACACACCGTACGCATGCATCTACGAAGCAACCAGTCGCCTTGCCCGGGATGCCCGAATTAGAACACTCCACCGTCAGCCGCCCACACGTGCCGTGACAAGGTCGTTTTAATTTTAGATAAACTCACACACATACACACATGCGACGCACGATTATGACGGGTTATTTTTTGCCCTCGGTTCTTGGGCCGAGCAAAGGAGCGAAGGGAGAATGATGGTGATGGTGGACTAAAGTGGCCTTGCGGTGCCGTGGAAGGTTTTTAAGTGCCGTGGAAGGTTTGCCACGACGGAAGAACGTTCATCGCGGATGATAAATGAAAGATAGCTGATGCTGAAGAAAGCACGTCAGACGATATGGAAAGCGATAGATACGAAGTCAGCTAGTTGATCAGAGTGAAGCGATTATGGAATTAAGTGCTTATGTCATTATTTACGTTCGAGGATCGAATTGACCCGTGCCTGTTTTGATTGATTTTTTTTATTTTTGACGGTTTAAATTGAATTTTTATCACAAATATGATGCAAATAGATTTTCAAATGAAACCTTAAAAACGTTAATAATGATCTTGTATAAAGCAACCGTTGCGGAAATGTTGTTTACAAAGAAAAATGGATCATGCATATGTTTATTAAGTGAATTAATATCTTCTGTGAAAAAGCTTTTTATGATATTTACAAACGAAAATATAAACTATTTCCCAGGACAAGGATGTGTCGATTGACGAAGTTGGACAATTAACACCGATTCACAAAAACTTGACAAAACGAAAAACAAAATCAACAAAAGCAGAAACCCCCATCCGCACCGTTTTCGTAATGCTAGGAGGTGTGTTTTGCGCAATTTGCTACACATTTTTGCGTACAAAAATCAATCCCCGAACGTCACCGATGCCGTCATCGAACCTGCCAACAAATCATCGACCCAGCCGGCCTCAAATGGTTTTAACCGTATTTAGTTCACCTTCCGGAGGGGACGAATTCTTTTCGGTGGGTCGGGAGAGAGAGAGTCGAGATCGAGAAAATAAGCACAAACAAACAACAACACTGCAACAGAATCGGCATGACAGACCGACAGTGATCTGTTCGTAAAGTGGTTCGTAAAGGCGTGGTACCGATGCGGGTGGTAAAAATCATTTTTTCGTTTTTTTTTTTTTGACAAACCACACTCATTACAACCAAACGGTATGCTGATCTGACACGTGTAGGTTTTGATGGAAAAGAAAACAATTGTTTTGGTCAGTATTGCGTTTGCGGGCTGGTACCCTCCGCACCAAACCCAGGAGGTGACATTCTTTCCAATTGTAACGATCGTCAGGTTGAGAATGACGATCAGCTGTTGAGTGACAGATCGCGATTTTGGCAAACGCGCACGGCATAACAACAGACTCTCCCGTGTTCTGGCTGCTGGCGCAAACCGTAAGTGCTGTCGCATTGGAATGGACTAATAGTGGGGAAGTAGAGGGGTGGTTGGGGGTTGGGGAAGGGTGCCGAAACGACAGATTGCGCACGTGCGCACTTGCAATGGCGTAGGTGATGTTTTTAACGGCGATGCCCATTGGAATGCGCCGGGCACGAGGATGAAGACAGGGAAACAAATACGCCGGTCGCCTCGATCGTTACAGATCGGTTGGTGAAGGAACGGATAAGGTGTTGCGGGAGAGAAAGATTTTAAATTCAAACAAACATATTCGGAAAACGCCGGCCGTAGAGGCAAAGCAGCCGCACGCCTATGGCTTGAAATTTGAAACATTCCATAAATTCGTCATGTTGACAGGGCGTTCTTTCGCGGGTTGACGTGCACATATCATGCGCGTCCAATGACGCTAGTCAGCCAGGCTTAGCGCCGCGACAAAGGTGTAGGCTTTTTTTTGGTAGCAGAATGTGTTATACCAGGGTGCTACATTAGTGAGTTTGCTTATAAAATAACTAATGTTTTTATAAAGCTGATAATGGAAGCAGATCATTATCACTTTCTATAGCATTGTGCAATATCATATGGATAATTTTTGTAGAAAATAAATCCAAGATTTATTATTTCAATATGTTATGTAGCTAAATGCATGGTCCATTCGTCGGGCTAGCTATAAAATCAATAAAATTCGCATTAACACGCATTTTATCGTAACGCATGAGAGCTTAACAGTTTTTTTGTCGACTTGCTCCTCTTGATGGCATAAAACTCAACTTACCGATGGTGAGGAAATCATGGTTCATTAAATGCTCGTTTCCATCGCCCGTGCACTGTTGCGAGTACGAACATCCAAAAGGTGTCATTTATTGATCCGGGAATGGTTGACTGAAAAGTGATTAAGATTTAACCGCTGATTGAAGTGACTGATTTAAAGAAATTCGCTGGCGTACCGATGTACGACAATGCGACGACGGACGGTGCAAAAGAAAAGCGCACCACATAAGGCCAGCATCGTCCGAGTGTTGCGCCATTTTGCACCATCATCTCAATCAACAACGAGCGGGCCCCAATAAATACGAAAATCAACATTAATCTTCAAGTGTTCGGGCACGCAGGCGGTGTGTGGGTCCAAAACGTGGGCCTACAGGCAGACAAAGGGTTTTTGGTCGCAATCCACAACAGGACCGTTCCGGCGAAATGTGAATTGATCCACGGGGAGGAAGAAATCAAGCTGAATTTTCAAAGCCTGCTGCATCTGAACGATCCCTGTTCTCCTCCGCGCGGGCTGCCCTTTCATGAATCATCGATCTGCAGCGAAATCGTTCGATTGCCCCATTTCCTGTCCCTGTGGATGCGTTTACGTGAGAGAGTAAACTTTTTTTTTCTTTTTTCTTTGCATTATAGCACTCCAATTTGGCTCGTAATTTACTTGGCACACGATATTCTGCACACGATCACCCGTGGACCGATTGCAAATATTGTGAATGCATCCAGGGCACAGTGTTCCCCGAATGGGTCGAAACCAAGCCGCGAAACCCATTCGCGCGCACGGCAAAGCTATTAAAGGTATTTATTTCGATTTATTATTTATCCGCGATTCCGACCAAATTCGACGCCCGGTCGGCATGGAGCGATCCCCATCGCTGACCCTTGCGGGCGCGTTCTTTATTTTCTGCACCATTTCAACGCGAGAGTGTTGGCAAAAATGTTCGTAAAAATGGTACGTTTCCAACACGAAACACTTTTTCTCAGGCGTTGCAAATATTTTCATCAACCTTACCCCTCGGTAGCCGTTGCCGGGATATGTGGGTGTGGAAGAACTTACTGTGGCTGTGGCTGTGTCCGGTACATTGCAGTACGGCTCCCGCTGAGTGTGACTCTGCCGGCGACACACGGGGCCTCGGGTTCGATTCGTTACGGTTGTGGCGTCCTCTATGGCACAGAGGAAAGAAAAGAGATTCATCGGTTGCGAGACGGTGGTCGGTCGGTCGGTGGCGACGACGGTAAACGGACTTCTGCAGAAGTGCCGCACCGTCTCGCAACCAATCTGGCACTGGCGATCGTTTGCGGCCACTGAAACCACAGGACGACCGCGGTCGGGGTGCCGTTTTTTTTCTTCCAGGATGGGGTTTCCAAAATCGCAGGCATCGCATGTGAAGGTGCCGGTCGGTGTCTCACGAACGTCAGGCCGGTCGCACAATCGGTGCATCTTTTTGTCGGTTTGGTAGCAGTGGTTCTGTTGTTGTTGCTTGCCAATCCTTCCAACACGCACAGCGGGCAGATCAGGAGGGTAGGCTGAAACAAAACGTAATGGATTTATTTTGTTTTCGGTTAGAAACTTTTTGTAAGCTGTAAACCTTAGTATATTTTAGTGTTAATATTGCAGTATTTATAATGGGTGTCTTCGGAATTAATTTCCTCGTACTTCCTATCCTTTTGTTTTATATGTTTCTTTTGCTTTGTTTAGCTTGTCGATAAAATAAGAATTTTATTATGGCGTTATTCAGCGGTCCCTACCATAGCAATAGTTTCGGCCCACTGTGCCCCACTCTATCGTCGACCCATAATCACGGGCCGGGTTTGCCGTGGCTCGAGCGCAACCATTTGCTGCGGCCCGATGCGGATTAATATTTTAACACGAAAGCTGCGAAATCGATTTTCCCATTTTATCTGTTTACACTGTAATTACGAGCCGGGTCCGCCTCCCATCCGATTTTCGGTGTAGAAAAATCCCGCAAATCCCGGTGTGCTTGTGTGTCTGTGTGAGTGCCCGTGCGCAATATGGGAGCGAGAAATGTTGTGCAGAAAATAAGCAGCAGCTATTGGCTTTGCCCTGCAGATCGCTAATGCTAACCCCACGAGCCGCTGATGATTGCAGCTGATGCTGCCGGTGATCAATGTCTGCATGCGAGATGCATGCATGTCCTGGCGTCCCGTGATTTCGTAGGAAGTGAGAACGGGGCCGAGGTCCAAGGCTCGAGTCCTTGATTAAGAAAGCATACCTTGGCGACGAGCAACGGGCAAAGGATACTAACGGGATTGGGATATTAGCTTGAAAACTTAGCTTAATATCATCGTGCACCCTGAAGTGTTTACGAGGAAAAGCGTTTTCGTTGCTACCATATAATCAGACTCGTTTTCAATGGAAGAGCATGGCACCGCGATTTGAAACCACACATGCCCGTAGGGAGTGTTTCAATGAAGAAGTTTTGGAAGAACTCTAATAACATCAACATGCTTTTTGGTTTAAGAATCGGGAAGCTATCTTGAACGATCGCTTGTGAAAACCTGTTAAAAAAATGATATATTCATTTATTATGATGTATTGCGGATATCAGGACGGGTTTTAAATATTTTTCATATTGAATAATTTTATCAAAAAAATCATTATGCTTTTTTCATTTCATTTATGTAACAATTACCCTATGCTACATAACTCATCTCAAACATACGTAAGTAATCGCTCGATTAATCCCAATTTCAACACACCAACCACGTTTAGAATCTATCATATCCCTCTACCCCTCCCCCAGTGCCGGTCTTCCGAATTCCTCTCCGAATTCCGGATTTCTCACAAGTACACCTACCAATTCTCGCGGATCGCCTATCGGTGTAATTTCGGTTCGCCTCGACATACCCGGAATATGGCACCCGATATTGGATCCCATCCGATCCCGTTCACGCTAAATGTCACGCTAAAAATACAACAACCCCTCGCTCGCGCTCGCGCCCGGCACTTCTGGAACAAATTCTTGGCACCGGTGGATATGGTCGAAAATTAAGTGACCAGACACCTACCTTCACCTATGCCCACTCCGACCGAAACCGTGGGGCTGGACTCGCGAACCCGTGTTTGGCAGGATGGTAGGGAGAGAATTATGCAATCACTTAGCATTTAGCAGATGGATTAATTACGGCATTAATTAGCGGCACTACGGTTCTTCGGGGCGCTGCTGGGCGTGCTGAAAGCAACCGTGTGTCGAAACGGTGCGCTGTCCGGACGATCGACCAGAAGCCGGCAGCCACACGGTCGATTCTCCCGTACCGGTAAGAGGAAGAAATGGAGTCAATTTTGCTGACATGATTGACTCTCACGACATGATGCTTTGCATGACGCCCCTCGTGCGCTGGTCTAGCGCTTGTGGCGTAAGCAGCACCGAATATCTCAGATGGAGGAGGCTCAAGTTGCTCTCGTCCATTTTTGTACGCCCTTTTCACATTCTTCCCACGAGCTGTAGCGTCTCCCAGAAGTGGTGGCGACGGGAAGGCGAGGAAGGAACCGCGTTTGATCTAATTACACTCCCCGCCTGGGAACGTGTACGAGCTACTCTAGGCAGCAAGGGACGGCGGAGTCCAATCCGATCCGCCACGCCACACGATTCTATACCACAGACGCCGCCGTGCCTGAAGTTCCGGTTTTCCGGTGCAGAAACACGCCGCCATCAACTACCATCAGCTACAACCTGTACGAACTCCGTAAGGTTGGGGTTAGCTGCTAATGATAGCATCGCCCCCGCCCGTGCCCGACGGTCGACTTTTGCACTCTGCTGTTTTCACCGATCTCGCCATCTCCCGAGCTCCTGGGCGACTGGTCTGTTTGCGAAGCGTGTGAAAATTTTTCCGCGTCTCGTACGGTCGAACGGATTGGATTACGCATGCCCCTAGGGTTGGGGTTGGTGGTGGAAGCGCTAGGTTCCGCTTTCATGAATGGAAACATGCCACCCCGCACTGGAGCGGTTGTGGTGTGGTCATTCAAACCCGTGCTGTTTCATTCCATGATCGTGCAACAGATGTGTGGATGTTCGCGGTTGAATGAAAAGAAAACGAGACACGGAGGAGTATGGAAGGGTGGATTAAAGAGGAAAATTATGTTCCTAGGGGGATATGTCGGCAGCATAAAAATGAGAAAAGACATGGACGAAATAAATCCAAACACATGTAGATTTTTCGTTTGACATTATTATCGATTTTAAATTATTTACTGTCTTTGTATTTGCATGATATTTTAATATTTATAAATATTGTTAGCTACATTAATTTGTGAAACCATTGGTGTTCTACGTGAAGGTCTACGATACTGATCCATCAGTTTTCAGTTCAACAACGTTACGACAATTCTATACCTCCATCTGATCGTTCTTTGTGATGTCACCAACCATGCCGGCTGTGTATAATCGTGCGAACAAGTGTTAAACGCGCTAACTACACCGACAAATGTGACCAAATGGACTGTGATGGAACAACGCAGTCATGACAGCTTCTGTCGCCTTTACTTCCTCGCGTGCTTCACCCTAACATTATACGCTCGTATTACTTTCGCATTCATCAAGTTCCTTTCTGCTGCGGCAGCACTTACTTCTCGCATCGAATCGTACCCACCGGATGTATTAGTTCACTTCCCCGGCATCTTCTCGTCATGCACCGATCTTCGTCTTTTAGGGGTTTTGTAAACAACTCCGTTATTTCGTGCCATCGGCTGGAGCCGGGCAAAGATGTGGCGTCGCAGTCCTTCATTATTTTGCATAAACATCCGCTAGAACTGCGCGGTTGATTCGCGCGCGGTTTGATGAAAACGTTCACCCTTCGTTAACTAAGGACCACCGGCAAACAACCAACGACCCGGTTAGACGGCGGACAAACTGCACAATGCACTTCTTGCGTGATTCTTACCGATTTCAAACACTCATTTTTCCGTTTACAATTCGTCACATGGACAATAACACACACATATGCGGAATGGAGAAAACAAAAATCAACCCTCTCAAACGCTTCAATCTGCTAACACAAGCAGTTTCGTGCGTGCGGAGCCGGTGCAATAAGAACACCGAGAGCGGGGGGGCGTATGTGGGAAATTGGAGACGCCCGTCGCGGCAAAATTCGTTGCCAAATTCGCGCGTGCAGCTCGTGCATAACGGGAACCATCGCATAATTGGTCATAATTTGCCCGCCGGCCATTATCGCATCGGCTACCACGAAACAATCGGCTGCCAGCTGCACTCGCCAGGATTGGTTTTTAATATTTTGTTTTGGTTCTGTTGCTGCTGCTGCTGCTGCTGTTTGTGCGGCCATCGTTCTGGCCGAAAACTTTTGGCTCCCACATGGTTTGGCCGGGCTGGGAGAGCGGGTACCAAACCAAACGAAAAAACAAACTCTCCCGCAGGATTTTTCATGAGATTATTATCGATAAGTACACCACGAACTGGCTGTTCGCAGCACCCTGCGGGTGATTCGAAACGGATAATAAGCGGTGGTTTCGATTTTCGTGTTCGCCTGAAAATTTGATTCCTCCGTAGCGCGAGAAGAACACGATTTCAACACCAACCACTTCCGGAGGCTGTCGAAAGGATCACGACATTTCCCTGGTGTGTGCGTTCTCTCTCTCTCCCTCTCGCACGAGAAAACTACGTCGCTTACGTTCTTTCTACGTTCCATTTTGCTGCTGCCTTCTCTTGCTACGATGCGATCACGATCGTTTGTCTTGGCGGAGCGGTGACGTTATCTTATCGAGCCACGGTCGATGTGAGCAACCCTCCCAAATCCAACCTGTACAAGCCCGGTCCGGAAAACATCGAAAATTCCTTGATTTACGCATCGCGTTGCTTTTTCCGATCGATACGATCGCTGGGGCCGTAAATATGCGATACACCTCGATCCGGTGCGGAACACCACGGATCGGATCGGAAAAGATCGGTATCTAATCGGTGTGGCGTAATATTTTTTTTTTTCATTTTGATTCCGGATTCGGCTGCATCCTTTCTCTGGCGGAGGGCTGCGCGCTTCTTCGTCTCTTTGTCGTCCCTTTCTGCTGCACTGCAGGAGTGTAACTATACACGTTCATGTTGCTCTGCCTGTTGCTCGGTTCCTCGGAACCGGCACCCGACCCGCGGGGACATTCCGAGCGGGATTTAAATTATTTATGTTTAAACGTGTTTACACATTCGACTATTCCGCGCTCACACCTCTTCTACGGTTCGAGGGAGTGACAGTTTTATCGCTCGCTTTGGAATAAATTTCGATTTTTCCTCGTCTATTCGCCTTCCCGTCCCGCGACGCTCGCTCGAGCGCAGGAGAAATAATTATAATGAAGTTATCAAACGTATACACACACACACACACACCCTCCAAGACTTAATGAGACGTGCTGCCCCTTTCCGACGCTTAAGAAGCGATCGTGTGGTTCGTTTAGTATTCGTATCACCTAGGCTTAGGAGTAAGGGTTCACCATTAAAGGATACGTTGCACCCGGGGACGGATGAAGGTATCGGTACTGTGTTCGATATTGTCGTGGGCCTATTCCCGGGTTTATGATAATTTTCTTCTGGATCGCTTACGATTGAGTTGCCCACGTTGAAATGCTAATCGTGCCAGAGCATAAATGTGTCGGAATGTGGAAATCGTTATGCCCACCCCGGCTTAACGGCCGTGACACTATGCAGCTTTTGGGATGCATTTCTTTCTTATACTTTCTGTATTGAATCAGTGTGGGAGATGTTTTTTTTTATCAAATCTATCGCTAGGTGGGAAAGTTTAGGAAAGTTTTAATTTCTATTTTTTTTACTTTATTGGCCACCATAGCTTCATAGAAATGGTTTGATTTTTTAAATATAATCAGGCTTAATTGAATTGAAAAATACCAATACTACTAGATGCCAAATTTAAAAGTCCATAAACTGGCTTTATTAATTCAAAATGTGTCAAAAAATGAAAACATTTTCGAGCTTAATTTACCGCCAACACCATCTCACGATCAAACGCGGTAGAATTCAACCAATTTCTGTAATATTCGTTTTCCGGTAGCTAATTGACGATAATTTTTCTAACACGTTTAATCGCTCCGAATCGCGTCTTTGATGGAGCTGATTGAAAAACACTTCCTCGACCCACGCTTTTTTCCCGCTCATCCCACCATCGAGATTTGATAATCATATAATTGAGACGTGTGCAAAGATCGCTGCTTGCTACCTACCGGCGGGTGGAAAAGGGCGAACCTTTTAATTTTTGCTACACTTAATCTAATTTGATACGAAAATTCCCCGCTGACGTAAGCTTCCTGCAATTTTTCCTGCTCGCTTCACAAAATTTGCATCCAACCAGCGGGAACCGGGCACGACACGGAACCGTGTGATGATCGCGCATGTATCGCACGAGGAAGTCATCCCGCCGCGCAATTAGCCGGAATGGAGCGTGACGAAAGAAAGGTGCTTATGGCGCACCGCCGGTCGGTCCAGAACACCTGATTGCAATCAGGGAGGTCAGCAAATTTATATCACCACATAAATTGCTTCCGGTGGTGGCGGGCGTACTGCAGTCAGGCGTTGGCGTACCCTGAAACGCCGCCGAGCGAGTCGCGTCGTCGCAAAAATCACTCAATCGACCGTGAAACCGACCGTGTGCGGATTCCGCAGATGTAAAGTGTAACGTGTTTTCCTAGCGCTGGGACATTAAATTTAGCTGTAGAATTGATGGCGGATGCGCTAGTACACGGACATGGAACGTGTGGCGTGAGCCAAAAGGAATGCAAAATTGTGAGCTTCATACTACCGTGGGTAATGTAAACGTGTTGCTGGCTTTTTTTAGAATAAATCGAACACATTTGTTTATGGCAAAAGCGATAGCGAGTTCTTGCGAGCAAGAAGTATTTCTCATCAATTGTTGGATATTTATTTTTAATGAGAAAACATCTTCTGGAACTGCACGGGACACATCAGTTGACACGCTCGCCAAACAATTTATTAATAGCGCACACTTCACCGTTTCTTTCGGATGTGTTGCGAACAAAAATGTATGTATTAGTGGTTTAGAAAACACCCCATATCGAAAACATCGCGCGATGGGTGAGCGACATGGTAGGAAAATTAATTGCCAAACATCACAGTTATCGCACTCGGAATGACATTATCAACAGAGACAAGACAGTTGCCCATCATGTGCGGGTTTGCCTCACCGACCTCCGCAAGGGAGAAAACAACCGTTTACAAACAACAAACAACCCACGGCTGGCAGCGGGGACGCACCAGACAGCATCCGTGAAAAAAAATACACCCGTAAAGAAAGAAAGATGAATTCAAAATTCCACGCTCATTATTCACCAAACCGGCGGTAGCGGTGGCCAATGCTGCGAAGGTTAATCTCTTAGTCGAGGGGCGCTTAGCAGAAGCAACTCCGATCTTCTTCATCCCTCTGACGGACGGAAACTGGATTAGAATTCTCCCAGCCCGAGAAGAACGCCGTCTCGTATCCGGTGTGTTCCGATGCCGTGAGTCGGTGGTGGCGAGCGTGGGAGACCCGTTTTTTCTCTTGCGTTAAGTTTCGTTTCACCCCACGTCTGGTACGGTTTGCGGGAGGTACGGTTTCTTTCTCCTGCTGCTCCTTTCCTTTCCCACACCCCGACAGGGAACGCACGATAATTAATCGGTTATTTTGTACTGTTTTGAAGTGCGCGGCGGTTTTACCGACGTGTGGGGGAAGACACGCCGTGCCACCACCGGAGAAGTAATTATCGTTGTCGACGTCGGTGGATGTGATTGTTGTCGGCGGCATTTTTTCCCCTCCGGGAATGTACAAATGATCGCTTGACGCGCATCCGGGCGTGTTGAATTGGGTGTTTTGTCGTGAATGACGGTGACCGTGTCGGAGCACGTTTTATTTTTGCACTAAAAGAGCAATCACAATTATCTAATCATCTTTATTTCATTGTTGAGTTGAGATATAATGTGAAAATTTTGATGGTTTGAAGCATTGAAAAATTTAGTCTTTAGATATTGTATGGAAATAATTAGTTAGGACGGCATAAGAAATGAAAAAAGTCCCAATAATATATCACGTTGCTTAGCTGTAGTGAGGCCGGAACTCAAGCAAGTGCCGCAATTGCTCAACCAGACCGAATTGTCAATAAACCAACCCAATTCTCCATCGGAGAGCTTATCATGCTTAGCGAAAGAACAACACCACAACCGCCGCCACAACGGGAAAATAAAAACCCCACGCTAATCATGATGTGGAATTTCGCGCGCTTCCGAACGCAACACACGCCTTCGCTTTCCGCACGGTGGGTGGCACATGTTGGCGCACATGCGAACCTATCACCAGCAGCGGCAGAAGGGCAGGAAGATAGGGGGAAGACCCGTGACGGAAGGAAAGGATCGTGCCGCTCACCTCTAGCTGTGTCCGCGGGTGCACGTGTTCAGGTTCTACGAACTCACCCGACCGGCGCGGTGCTCTTATCAGTTACCTACTCCCAACTCACGCCATTTCCCACGCGCGAAAGTGTGCTACGTACGGGGCGGTGTGTCGTTGCCGCCCGGTGATTCCAACTGGTCGGTGGTCGGACCCACGATAAGCTTCTGCCGGGTGGTGCAGCTTTGTTGCTGCCCTTTTTGCTTTTTGCTTGTTTGGTTAGTGCGGGGTTCGTACGTGACGAACGCCGAGTTGCCGCCAGCTTCTCCGAGCCCTTCTACAGCTGGAAATCACCACGGCGCACGGATCGTGTGTGAGGCTCGAGCCGCCAAGTGGCGGATGCGGAAAATTAAAATAGCAAATAGAAACAGTAACCCACCCACCCTGCCCAGTGCCGCGACGGTCACTTCAATCGGCACTACTACCATTCCATGCGGTTCCATTGGACTCCTTTCATTGCACATCACTAGGTTGTGCTCATTTTCTTGCCACCGAAGCGACCCGATCCGCCATATTGCACTGGACCAATCGGAGTTTCGAAATTCACCAATAACCCATACACTCACACACACACCGTCGCTTGCTCACCCTCCGCTTATCTCTACGTGCTCTACTTTCCAGCGACGACGGCGGATTTTGTAGAAGGGTACCCCAAACTTCCCCACGGTCACGTTTTTCGGTGTTGATGGTTTGTATTGTGCGGTTTGTTGTTTTTTTTTTGGTTTTTTAATTTTATTTTTCGGCACACCGGCATCGATCGTTTGATCGTATCGAGTGCTCGCCCGCTCCCGATTCCATTTTTCGGAACGCGCTCGAACAATAAATCTGCCACTGCGTTCCGGCTCCTCCTCCTGCCCTTTCACTCAGTCCGGCCCCGTTAAAGCGCGACAATGCGCGACACAAAGGCCGCCCTGGAAGCGCATCCGCGGAAAGCAACCCCCGTAACGACTTGGCGATTTGGAAGCGCCCCAAACAAAAAAAAATGCGCCGATTTTTCGGTTCCTTTGCAGCAGCTGCTGCTGCTGTTGTTGCTGTTGCAGCCGCGAAGAAGTCATTATCGCGCGGTGCAGGAGGAGTCACCCGGACGAGCGACCCGACGCGAATTCGCGCGCGGAGATTTTTGTTTCGCTGTTGTTTACTTCTGTCGTACGCTTTAGGTTGGGGCTTCTTTTGAATAGAGGCGGTTCTTTAAGAGGTTTTTTCGCAACGGTTGTGATTGAATTGCAAGCGGGACAGCAGAAGAGGAGCGATGGGGCTGGGCAGAAGGGGGTTATTTTTGAAGATCCTCTTCTACGTCCCGAAAGTCCCACAGCTCGGTTTGCTCCGAGGAGAATGAAATGATGCAAAACACGTACCTGGAAGATTGGAAGGAGCGCGTCTTTTGTTTCTTTATCAAACGTTGTGTTCTTGTTCTGAAAGAATTTTATATTAGTTAAAGAAATTTTATCTTACTTAAACATTTTCTAAAGAAAATTTCATATGACTCGATTTGGGAGTTTGTGTCATCTTCCTAACCTATCTTATAAATTGTATCGCAACCACCCGGCACGCACGTGATCTAACTTTTACTGATCGTATCTCTGCCTTCGCTCACTGTCTGCCAAACGGATCAAGGCTCCTTGCAAATCCATTTCTAATCCTTGCCTTCTTACCATCGCTTTCTTCCCTTCTACCGCACTCCCTAAGTCCGGCTCAGACTCACCAAAGTCTCACAAAACTGCGCTTAAACAAACAAACTCACTCATTCGAAGGTGTGCCAAGTTGCGCCAAAGGTGGCTGCACCGGAATGCAAACGATTCGACTGTTTTGCTGACCACACGAGCTCCGGCTTAGGCTGGAAGGCGCGTCGCCCACAAGAACGACCGAAAGAAAAACATGCTTACGGGCTCGTCCACCGAGTTTAAAAAAACACAACCCTTACCACATCCCGATCCTGGGCAAAACCCGAAGCCGAAAGACGAAAGAAAAACATTTCCCTCGGGGGAAAAGCAGAGCCCGAAGGTTTGCTTGTTGGAGCCTTACGCGTTGGTGTATTATCTCCTGACAGCAGCAACCAACCCGCCGGCCAGAAGCGAACTAGCACACACTTCCTCGGTTGGTACATGCTTCCGCCCTACCCAAGGAAGGGTAGACGCAGGCACGGGCACAAATTCCCTCATGCCACACGGGACAGTTTCATTCACAAAACTCTGCCCCGTTCGACAGGATGTTGTTCTAACTCGATTTAAGTCGACCTTGCCTCCGTCCGCTGCGATCGACGCACTAATGAGTGACCAAACCTGCGGGGCAAATATTTGTCCTCCGGCAGGGTGCGATCATGCTGACCGTTTGGCACGTTATGGTCTGGGTTAAGGATTAACCGCTAACCGACCGGAGCCGGAGGATGATGGATGGTTTGTTTTCGTTGGCGATTAGAATGCAAACTGTTTTTCTGCTCGTTCCGGCTCGCTTCATCAAACCACGGTTCCGTGTGGATGCTGATGTGTCCGATGCTCGCTGCCATCGATCGTGGAGGTCCTGATCCGGTCCGGTGACAGTTTGTTTGTGGAGGCGGCGGGATAGTCGGAGAAGCAGAGCAAGTGTGGACGGATGGTTTCCGGTTTTGATGATTGTTGTTGACCGTCGTCGACAACGACGCCGGTGGCCGATCTAAATGAGGGATTTTAAGGTAACTCGGAAGATTTGCGTGAGAAAAGGTAGCTGAGGCACATACTTCCAATAGCAGATGGTATTTGGAATGCCGCGGAAAGCAATTTTATAAATAGCACTATTTTAGTAATGAAGAAAGCAACATCTTTGTATTTTTCATTTTCAACATTTTTTCCGATTTTATATAAATCGTTCTAAAAATGTTTAAGAATGATCAAACTTTCCACTTCTTCCAATAATTTTGCTAAAAATGATGTTAATTCAATCAATATTTGTACCAGACTCATTATATTAAATCGTTCTCTCTTAATTTAATTATATACTTTTTAAATCAAACATATTCCAATAAAAATGCATCGAATTTGAATAACAATAAAGCATTTACAAAGTAAGGCAATTCACAAAACATGATAACTGTGAGTGGTTTAAGCTCGAAATTCAACCACACTTTAACTGCTTCATTCAGTGCATCGTCCCAGTCCAGTTAAATTAGATCATCACCTAAACAAATTGCCCACACCAGCCAAAGCGTTCGGCCGCAATACGCCACCACATGTCTCAGCCAAACGCATGTCGTCCGTGTGCCACCCTTTCCCATCCAAGGCGCTCCAAACGCGCACGACCACACGATCACGTCATCAACAGAGCGCGCGCGTACATTATGGGTGATGCACCTCAGCACCAACCCACCGCCAGCACCATCATAGCCACCCGCAAAAGGCAGAGGCGAGAGAAAAATAAATCGATTGAAAAGTGGCCACCATCCTCACATCCCACGCCACACCATCATACCATCCTTCGCAGGGATTGAAAAATGCACCGAAACCGGAGAAGAAGCGTTCGGACCGAAAACGAAGCGAAGAAGGAAATGAGAAAAAAGCCAAACGCCGCGCCGCGGAAGAATGCAATCGGAGCGGTTTTGCTGATGCAGCGGCACGTCTCGTTTTACTGTGAAGGGTGCGTACTTGAGACGTGTGTAGGGGTGGTGACGGGAGGGAGGGGATGGTGCCGGACGGCCAGGCTCGTGATCGTGAGCTGGCGTTGCTGTGTGCTCGCGCGCGCCTTCCACACCGAAATTCTTTTCTCACGCTGTGGTCGCGAGCGTGCGCAAACACATATACCAGAAGAATCCACCAACACGTCTTCATTCCATCCCCTTCCAACTATGGAGGCACACGAACAAGTGGCTGCCGGGCGGCGGCTGCTGCTGCTGCTGCTGTTGCTGCTGCTTCGCTACCTGTTTCTCGCGCGCGCTCGTGAGCAAAACGCGAGCAGCATACAGGCCGGGCGTGCGCGCACGCGATCTTCTCATTCTCACTTGCACGCTTCTTCTCCCGCTCGAGCGAGATGCTGATCGTGCAATCGCAAAAGAGCCGAATTTCGGTGGTCGACTCACTGCACCGCTTCCCCAGCGCGTTGGTGGCGCGTGTGGTGGTCGTGTTCCCCTGTTTTACCACCCCACACACACACACTAGCTGTCTCACTCTCGCGGGCGCGCGCGCCCGTGAGAGCGTTCGTGCTGTGCTCGTGGAGGAGAAAAAAAGCTCTCTGTGTCCGTGGTGGAGCACGAAGCTTTTGGCTTGCCCCTGCGCCGCGACGATGATTACGATGACGGTGGCCACCATCATCGACTACTGCTACGCACCGTTTTCAACTCCGATTTCAAGCCGGTCGCGTCGCGTGCAAGCTCATTGGAAGGGGTAACGCTGCGTTTTTTTTCTTCTTTCGATTCGGGGCGCGCGCGCGCCCGCGCGTGTACGCTTTTTTCGCTTTCGTCGAGCGCGAGTTTTCGGACTTTGCTTTGGACGCTCTCCCGCGGCCCCTGTCTGTGTGGGGTGGCTCGAGCCATCGAGAATAAAAGGTAATAAAGAGAAGGAAAAAAAGCGATCATGATCTTCATCGCCGCAAAGCTCATCGCTGTCTTTACTTTTGGTCGTGTGGAAGGGTTTATTTTTTTATCTTATCCCTTTGTTTTTGACTCTCAGTGTGTCCTTTTGTCTTTGGTCGGGGAACTCGGGGAAGTTTTTGTTCCCTTTTCCGCTTATTAAAAGTCGATCTAATTCTCTTGCGCTAGGGTGATCATTGCTTGATCGGATGCGTATTCAATGAAAAATGATAATAAATCTGCCAGCGTGATCGTACAGCGGCGTTTACATCGTAATGTTCGTCGAATCAATCACATGTAGCTTTCCTGTAAGCCGCCTACAACGGGTAAATGTCTTTTGCCTCGCTACCCCGAAACGATCCACGCGCCCAGGCACACGAAAATCCGCACTTCCGTGTGCACTCGAGCCGATCCTAGCTTTACGAGCCACATTTATGCTCTGCTGCAGGATTCAGGTTAAATCTGGTGTTTTCCGTACCTTTTTAATATGGGTCTCGTTGAACAAAAAAAGGGCCTTCCCACCAAACGCGTCGACGACGTGGTGGGCACAAACCCAGGGTACGAGCCTGAACTTATAAGCCCGGAATCAAAAACGTTCACAGCCCACCGTGAGCAGAACGGCTTGGAAATGGTGGTGTGGAAGCGGATGAAAGCAACGGAGATGACTCGGGATGATACGATGTGTTGGGCAAAGTTTTTAGATAATTCTGTTCGACACGCTGTTTGGGTTTATTTTTCGTAAACACATGCATAAAACTATAACAAAAAGTTGGATGAAAATCATCTCGATTGTTTCGTTGATTACCGTTTTATATGACGATATGTTTCGTTGATTGCAATTTTATCCGTTTTAAATGCATACTCGTGTTATTATTATTACAAAAAATGTTTTTCTTTGATTTATCTTCAATTCAAATTTATTATTTTAACGCATAAGAACGTTTTCCTAAAACTAATAACATTTTAGTTTTGAAGAACATTCAAAACGAGAAACATTCTACCAAACTTCCTTCGCCTCAAAAATTCAAAACTTTAAAGATCCTTCCCGATCGGCTGCGACAGCTCACAGGAACAAGAAACCAGGAAATTTTTGTTACCGGTGCTGCCATCTGTTGAGCATCCTCGGAACAGTCCACAAAACCAGCGGAGATTCCTCCGATTTGGAAGGCAAGAAACGGAGGCTGTAAAAACATTAGTGTTTGAGATGGTAGAAGAAAGACGCACTGTCCATTAATTCCGTTTGGGTGCGCAGTACGGACCGGAGGGAGACGCAACACACCCCTCCGTTCTGATCGCTCTCGCTTTCACACTTCTACCTGCCACATCCGAAATTTCTTTCCTCGAACTACCCGTCCAAGCGATCCTGGCTCGATCGGGCAGCGTGTGCGCGAACAGGACAGCGCAAGGCGGGATCGTCCCGGAAAAAGAGCTTTGATTTGTGCTGTGATCCGTCAGTGCGAGAGAGATGGTGTGTTCATCCCCTCCACCGTACCAAAAGACTACCAAAAAAACACATCCCGAAGGATTTTTTCGTCCTTTGCTTTGTGCACATTCGCCCTCTCTCACTCACCCCAGTGGTGTTTGGCGTTATCTCACTTTCTCGCTCTCACTCATGCATGGTGGTTCTCCGGAGCTACCTGCGAGAGCGCTGTGCGATCTCTGACGGCACCGATTGCGGGAGAGAGCGAGCCCGCGCTAGCAGCGTGAGCAAAGCCGAACATATACGAACCGTCGCCGACGGAAGGGATCTAGATGACGACGAACACTGCATCAGAATCAAAACCACCCGAGCTTTCAGCGAAGCAACAGCTCAGCACACAGCTCAGCGCGCAGCAGCAGCAGTTAGCTCTCGAGTGCATTATTTTGCAGTGAGTTAGAAGCGCGCCGAATCGTTCGTGCCACCGTGTGAGAGAGCGTGTGCGATCACAGAGATCATTCCGTCGTCAGCAGCGCAGCTACGAGCACAACACGCGCGCAGCTTCCTCCGGATGCAGTCGGGTGCACAACATAGCCCTTTAAGTGCCTTTAACCGGAAGTGTTATGAAGTGAAAAATTAGTGTGTTGAAGTGACGAAAAAAGAGCACAGTGCAAATGATTAAGGTGATGGAGAAGAAGCTCTAGTGCCTCTAGCAACGGAACGGATTTTAATTCCTACACGAAAACAAAACATCAGTGCGATTGTGAGAAAGATAGTGAGTTTGTGAGCGAATAGCAAAACAAGCAAATAAACGCTACAGCGAGCAACCAAAAGTGCGTGCATATTTACGTGCCTTTTACTGAGCAGTTTGAGTGTGCAGTGTGAAGGAGTAAGCAAAAAAAAAAACAAACACACACAAGTGCCAAAATGGTTACCGGAATCGGAGCCACCGTGCAGCAGCAGCAGCAGGTCGCCGGAACACCGGCCTCCACCCAAATACCACCGGCCGAGCCGGTCAAACGCTCCAGCGATAATCGCCGGGTAAGTGTCTCACACAAAGTGAATACCGACCGAGGCGCGTGCTTATCACGAATGGTGGCTCTAGTTGGACCGTCCTCGTTTATTTTGTTTGAAAAAAAGAGTGATTTTAATAACATATTTTCCTCACGTTTCTTTCTTTACAAAAAATAGAGTAACAAACCAATTATGGAGAAACGGCGCCGTGCTCGGATCAACAACTGTCTGAACGAGCTGAAGACGCTGATCCTCGATGCGATGAAGAAAGACGTAAGTATCCCAAGCGATAGAATGATTTTTTTTTCGGTGAATGAAAATGGCATCTGAAAGATCACACCCCGTCACGAAGATCATTATTAACGTGCAATGTCCACCTCGTTTTGTTTTCCTTCTCCACCTCAGCCCGCCCGTCACTCGAAGCTCGAAAAGGCCGACATCCTGGAGATGACGGTGAAGCATCTCGAGAGCCTGCAGCGCCAGCAGAGCGCGATGTCGCAGGCGACCGATCCGAGCGTGATGAACAAGTTCAAGGCCGGATTCAACGAGTGCGCCCAGGAGGTGGGCCGCTTCCCGGAGATCGACCCGCACGTCAAGCGCCGGTTGCTGCAGCATCTCAGCAACTGCATCAACGGTGTGAACAAATCCGATCTGCCGAAGCGCCAGCACCACCAGCACCAACAGCAACAGCACATCCTGCCCTCGCCACCAAGCTCGCCGGAGCAGCACCACCACCATCCCCACCAGTACCCGCTCAGTGCGATCCAGGCCGGAAACGGTAGTGTTTACATGGCCGGCTCGAGCGTTCAGCTGATCCCGACGAAGTTGCCGAACGGTAGCATCGCGTTCGTGTTGCCGACGGGTGCGCCATCCCCGGTTCAGCAGCAACCACCCGTCCCGATGCTCGTTCCCATCCCGACTCGTACCGCTTCGACCGGTTCGGCCTCGTCGAGCCACTCCGGTGCGTCGTCGCTGTACGAGCGGGTTCCGCGGGAGCATGCTACCTCCTCGCCGTATCACGCACCACCCAGCCCGGCCAACTCACACTACGAACCGATGGACTACCAGCACCATCATCTCCAACACCACCAGCAACAGACGTCCGTGTCGTCCGCGTCGTCTTCCTCGTCCTCCTCGTCCAGCTCCTCCTCGTCCTTCAGCAGCCCGGACAGTCCGCTGTCGCTGGTGATGAAGAAACCCTACCACGACGAGGATGACGACCAGGAGATGAAGCACGACGACGATGGCAAGCCGTGGCGCCCATGGTAGAAGCCTGCTCTTGTCAGTAATCGGAGTCATAAACAGTACCTAAACCGGAGATGAGGACGAACGACGGACGACTGCGGTGCAGTCGCTGCTCCAAGTGATCTCCTTCCGCCGCCCCTCGCCGTCCCTCCCCCTCCCGCCACCCCGCACCACATCAAGTGTCCTGCAAGTGTCATACTAGTCATACGATTTTCCGCCCGCTCTTGTCAAGTGTTGGGTTGTTGGGAAAATTCATGCATCTCAGTGTGTGCATTTGTGCTATGAAATGGATGTGTATAAGCGTGTGTGTGTGTGTGTGAGTGAGGAAAAACGGAAAAAGTGGACGTGCACGGACAACGAGGCGGTGATCCTAATGCAAAACCGTATGTGCGAAGCTGTGAATAGTTTTTAAGTCTAAAAACCGCCCCGAAAAGGACCTGCGCCGTCGTTTGCGGTGCGGAATG
The DNA here is from genome assembly GCA_000473445.2 of Anopheles farauti. Lineage (NCBI taxonomy): Eukaryota > Metazoa > Arthropoda > Insecta > Diptera > Culicidae > Anopheles > Anopheles farauti. The sequence continues at coordinate 21,225,816 of KI915041.1, forward strand.
ATGCAACAAAATGGGAAAAAGCTTTATTCGCGTTTTAGGTACCCTAAGTGAGTGAGTGAAAGAGAAAGAGTGCTCCTTTCCCAAAACGATAAGATCCCTCGCCATCGTATGCATGTATGTTTGTGTGTGTGTGTGTGTGAAAATTTTTAACTTTATCTGAAATGTTTGTTTTGAAAATGTGTGATTTTTTAACGCTTAGTTTGTTCTTTTTTTAATTTCTGTTTGATTTAAAATTTCTCCTCGCGATCGAGTTTTGTTTCAATGGTGAAATTAGTAGGTGAGATGCGACAAAAATCACAAACGTCTTCCAACACAAAAAAAAAAACAGAAAAACGTCCACTACACACACACACGCCGCAAGAACAAAAGTCATGACAAAATTCTTTCAAAAAATCAATTACAAAACCGTGATTTTGCTTGCCCCGCGATATTGGCCAGTGTGCGTTTGAATGTTTTCTTTTTTTGTAATGTCCTTATCGAGCTTCATTTAAATTTTATTTTTGCTTAGGAAATAAATCACTTCTAAATTATTGCTCAAGCAGGGATTTAATTCGGTACTGTTTATGGATTTGAAGTAAAACGAAAAAAAAACACACACATTGAGTAGGAGTGAAAGGAACGGGTTCGTTCGGTCGAGAGACAACACTGAGTTCGGAAGGCAAACGCAGGCATGTTTGATTTTCCGGAACCGAAAAACCGAATGCAGGGCCAAACTACCCCAGATTTAGGGTGTCAGAGGACAATAAGCAGGCGAAACAATCATTGTAACAATGAGTGTTTTTTTTTTAATTTTTATTTCGGCGTTAAAGCATGCCGAATGTAGACCAAGCATAGGAGGGAGAGGAATATGTTAGCAGATCTACCAGCCGTGTTGTTTTATGCACGCGCTTTACAAACAGGACAGGCCAGGAAGATAGTGTGTAAGAAATGTATATTTTTTAAATTAATTATTTTAACTACAACCTGTAACTAGCTGTTAGCTCTTAAGTGACAACATGAATCCTATGTAAAGTAATAGTTGCTAGCGTTTAAGGACCCCACAAATCCTACCGCCCACATCATACCGTGATCGTGATCGGCAAAGAATCAGATGAAAATATAAAACAACAATCATACCCAACTATGATTACTAAACGAACTTAACCACGCTTCGATGCTTCCATGATGATGATTACCGAAAACCGAAAGAAAAGCGAACAACAAAAATAAAACGGATCTCAGTTATCTGCACAACGGGTCCAAGGGCAGTACGGGGTCGTTTAACCTCGCACGCAAGTTCGTTCGTTTCCGCTCTTGGGTGTCGCAAAAAAAAAAAGTGCAAACAGGAAGTTGTGCTCTCGAGCAAACTCGCTCGAACATAAAACACCGCCTTTGTGTCACCCATTATTGGGTGGCAAATTATTTTCCGATCGTACCGCTTCTTTTTTTCTTCCACCCCTTGCGTACGAGAGGCAAAACCCTGAAGTGTGACACGTTCCTCACGCGCGGTGGCACACTTCCCCTTTTTCGTTCCCTTGCTGGGCTGACGTCAATGCGTGAGTTGTCGATTTATTTATTATTTTTGCGGCGCTACGCTTGGCGATGATCGGTCATCATTTAGCGATACATTGTACTGGACTGGGCTGCTAGCAACTTCCCTCCATCAAGCCACCAGCGCGGCAAGCACCGAGCGACAGGTGTGAAAAATGAAGGGTTGAAACGGGGTGTTATGAAGTTGTGGGTATTTTTTGTCTGTGTGTGAGAGTTTTTTGCTACCTTTCTCTATTTTGTACGTGATTCACACGTGCCCCGAGTTGATTAGGAACTCGTGAGTGTGTAATCGATCATGAGATGGCGCAAAGTTTCGGAACGATTCGGTGCTGACCTCAAGCGGTAATTACGATTCGTTTCAAGTGTGCACTCTCGACAGTACATGAAGATAAAAAATTGAGCAAAAAATGTAGAACATGCTGCTAAAGGTTGGATCTGAGTTGGATCTTGTGTACATGTTTCTAGTCGCATTGCTATCGGTTTTTGTGTTATGTTGATGGTCAAATGTTACATTTTATCGAAAATAAAACCAATTCTGTAAGCGAAAATTTCGTCCTGCGTCCTGCATCCCGTATGGATAGAGATGCCTCTGGAATGAGTTCCGGCGATCGTCCATAGATGGCGCTAGTAATACTCTTTTCAGAAACGGATCAAACTGTACTTTAATAACTGGAATTTCGCTTCGCAAAATTATAGCAAACAATCCATTTGTTCTGCTTCAACGCTAAAGCTCACCATTCGGGAATTGGACGAGGTATAATTAAATTCACAAATAATAGACATGCAAATTTTGACGCCCCTCGCCTCGTTTCATGCATCACGTTTTAACGAAACCGAAATGCATATTCGACACACTTTACTACACCGCACATTCCGTGATGTGGCGATTTGAACACAGAATAAACACAATTGGGAATGCAGGAAAGAAACACGCCTTCTCAATCATTTGAAATTCTTGAATATCTCGCGTGATTCGCGAATCACGGTGCACCCGCACCCAGTACCTTCTAATGCTCGAGCGCCGCAGATGTGCATAAATATGTGCAATGCCTTGCCGGGCATCGCACAAATGAACGTTCTAGCATCACTCAAACGTTCCGCCTTACGCACGGGTCACGTGACATGCTTAAACCTTGGTGCTTATATCAACCGGCCGGTGGGAATGGTGGCAGGATCTCGTGCCACAATCGGCTAGACGGTGACGGGTTTCAAAATAAACGCACCGGCGATTGGATTCGATTAAAACAATCGATGAAACATCGTGTGACATAATCAGGTTGACGTGAAGTTTTGCATAATCTTGCATTGCGAGAGAGTTTTCGCGACGTCTCTGCTGGATGCTGTAGATACGGGTTTATTGATTATTGTAGGGATTTAATTGAATCAATTTGTTTTATTAAAAAAATCAAGCCAACATATTTATCTTAAACAAATATGTATGTTTAAAAAAATGTACAAAAGATTGTTGTTTAATAAAGAGAACTGACGTAGACAATACGTACAAAAATAAATGGAAAATAGGATATCATTTTCTGTAAAGAGCTCAAACAATTGGCATCCAAGAAAGAGGTGATCAACCTTCTCCGGCGAGTTTCATCTTTTTTTTCTACCTACGGACCATCTATCCCTTCAATCTAATCACGAGTCTCCATCTAACCCGCCCGCATCGCAAAAAGTGCGTCACGTGACATCAAACAGACGCCAAATCCTACTCGCTTTGAATGCACGGTCCGAAGAAATATGCAGCTTCTATTGAACCCGTCTTCGCAGCTGCAAACGACCTACTTAAGAATGCGCACGAGACTTTACCGGCACTTGGGCTGCGATGGATGGCCCACCGGCCAGCCGCACCGGGCACATGCTTCCCAATTCAAATTGCTTCGACACAACACGTGACCGGCAGTCCTTCGACGGTGCGTCGTCTCGTGACTTGAGATGAGCGAAAATCGTTCCCCAGCTGTGGCAGCACACGAAGAACGGACAGCGTGTCGTGCCGAAATCTGGAGAAAGCATAGAAAATTAACCACTCGCAGGAAACAATCGGCAATTAGCATTGCGAACCCGCGGTAGACCATCGAACCCCGGGCTCGCGTTTCCTTTCGCCCGGCGCGTGAAACACAAAAATGAAGCCAAAATGTGGTCCGTTAGCTGTTTGCCAGCGGGCATTTGCAACCCTAATCGCGGCACGGCGGTGGTTTAAACGGGGTAGCTTTTGGAATAAATCTAGCTCACCGGCCACGCATACCTCTGACCGTCACGTGCCGGAACGGCGAACGGCTGGACCGGACAGATGCTAAAAACTGCATCCCAACTGCCAAAGTCCAAAGTAGCGACTGTTAGAAAGCCACCTTTTTCGACATTAAATGGATGCACTTCTCTCGTCAAATCTATCAAATTCCGCGAGAGTAAATTCTAATAAGAAAAAGAGAAAATCTGACTGAAATAGTTTTTCTTTTTGTTCTCTGCGTCTGATTTCTTGTTCAGCAAAGTCTATGCCTGTCGATGAATTCCTAATTATTTTTTTTGTATTTTTATTCGAAAGTGAATAATTTTAAACAATTTTAAATTCCATACAAAATGGAACAATATTTTACCAGAAATACTTTTTCCGCTAATTAACTAAAACCAGCTCAACCAAAGTCAAGGCCAACCGGCAAGGCTCGCTGACTGATTCGTTTGTGCTACGTTGCGTTAATTAGGTTTGGGTTAATAAAACTTTAAAAATAATGCCGAATACATCTTCATGAATTTATGTCCCAGCATTGTGAGGCGTTCGAGCGTTTTCTATTACTCCTCCGACGCTCTTATCTGGCCAGCGTGGCATCCGCGCATGAGGCATAAAAATCAATCCGATGTCGCTAGCACACGCTTATCTGCTGTACGCAGCGGACCGTTCGAAACAAAAAAAAAACGCTGCTGCTGCTGCCGCCCTGCTTAACGAGAACATTTCAGCAAGCTTGTTATCGTAAGGTCCATTTTATGACCCGCCATTTGCGGCGTGTCTAGCAGCAGGAGCAGCAGCAGGAGCAGGAGCATCGCCAGTCTCTTCAAATCATCAATGCGTTCGTCTTAGAAAGCCGCGTTCGCCACACTCGCCGCCTAACGATTTACGATGGATCAGAGAGAGAGCCCGCACGTTCGGGGAGGGTTTTGTTGTTTTTTTTTTCATTTCGGGTGTAGATAATTTCACTATTAAGCGCTGATGCTTTTGTTTTCCCTGTGAGGATCCCACCAGGGGAAGGTATTTTCGCTTCGTTGGCTGCTCCCAGCTGCTCCCACATGCATAGTTGTGTATTTTTACTGCCACTTGTTCGGCTGGCACCGTGCGGCAAGCAGCACGGTAGCCCCGTCGCTCGGGTGAGGGTTTAAATTTAACGATCACGCATGTTGCTGACTGCTGGCGACGCCTTTGCCCGTGCCGGCTGCGGGTGAACCGCGTGAAATGGAACCGCTTGGGGAATGGGGAAGGCATGAAATGAGTTTCCGAGTGAAATATTATGCTGGATGCTGCCGGTCGTGGTGGACGTAAGCGTGGTCAGTGTTTAGTTCTGCCCACTGAGACACTGGTACAACATTGTCGAGAATTCCGAGATTGACGTTTGGCCATTAGTCATGAACGGTTATGAAATGTGCCGGGTATGGGATGCGGAAGCAAGTAGCCAAAGATGCAACAAATTGTTGCAAATGTGATGAAGCGAACGGTTGCGTCTGGTAGAAAACCAGAGCATTCTGTTTTGCTACGATCGTCTTACCATACGTCACTACGGTCTCAGTCATATGATCGCATTTTAGTGTTTGTTCAACGTGCTCACTTAGCTCTTTGCAACTGTTGAATTAATGCTCAGCTTTAATGTTTTAGATAATGTTCATTTTATTGAACATGCGAACTTAATGAACCGTTATTTAGAACTTAGAATTCGGAACGAAATGATCTTAGAACTAGTGAAATGAACTCTAGAAGAAATGACAAATTGTATTAGAAATGAACTGCCAGGACAGTGGAATAAAAGGTCTCAAACCAATCACCACGGGAGCAAGTGCGGCTAAAAAATATCTTCGTCTTCTAATTCACAATCGGTGAAAATTCTACAGCAACATTTAAAAGTTTCTAGTTGAAGCAATACAAAAAACAATTATACATATAAGCTGACGGGAAACATCTAGGACAAACGAGTACGATTGAATTGAAGTAGGCTGCATTCGATGTGTTTGTGTTTCCAGATCGAGAACACTTCGAGGTGCACTTGGTGCTATTTTACATCAAAGCAACAGTGTATCGACAGTGTCTAGTATGCAAAATGCGCCTTCCGATAAGACAAGTGTCTACGACTACTCAGCACGTGCCACCTGTCGTTTGGTTGGCGGGTTGGTGGGTTGCCTGGTGCGTAATAGTACAATCGTGACCGTCGCGCATTGCCATTTCGCTCCACTCTCCGTAAATATTTTCCTGCCCCAAAAATCGCGTGGGGGAATGCCATCGGAAAAATCGATCGCACATGTGCGCGCATTCACACATGTGTTTACACCAGCACCACTGCCGAATCGTTCGTCAAAATGTGTCGAAAGTATCCCAACCCAACCCGGGGACTGCTTTGACGTCCGAACACTCGGGTGCGATTTGGGGTGGCGCAAATAAAACAAAAACAATAAAAAATAACCCCCCCCTCCCCCTGGGAAGGGGGTGGGTGGATGGGGTGAGGCAGAGTGCCGACACGAGCGTGCAGTAAATCTTGCGTTCCCGCACCCCCCCCCCCCTCCCCATGTCCCCGGCGTCGTGCACGTGGAAACGTGGTCCTTCCTTAAATGCGTACGCAGAGACGGGTTTGCTCGAACCGCCACCGCGAGATTATCGTTTCACGCTTCGATCTGACTTTGACAGGGCTACCCTTCCCCGCTTTGCAAGCAACCCCACTAGCGTGTTAGATGCGGGTGCGGTGAGCGAGAAAGCCACACACCACACAACGTCGGACGAGAAGAGCACGAAACCGGAGGAAGCGAAGCAGCAAAATCCGTCTTTTGCTCGTGGCGTTCCCCGACGGAATCGATCGACGACGGAAACTACTGGGCCCAGTAACCGAGCCCGAACAAACACAGCAAATGTAGTGGGAGGGGAGAGGAGGGTAAGGGGTAGGGGGGGGTATGAAAGAGTGGGGGTCTCGGTCGAAAACGTGGGAACGGTTCGAAAAAACGGCAAAGTCCCCGTGGCTAGTGGTTGCGCGTGCGCGCGTGCTCGCTAAGGCATCATTAGGCATTACGATAGCGGGTAGAGGGGTGTTGGGTGGTGGGCGCGTTGGGGTGGGTCGAAGTGTCGGTGTCGGACCGTTTGCGCTTCGGACTCGTTACGATTCACGGTGACGACGTCGCGCGCGGGGAGGCACATACTTTGTAGCACTTTGTGTCGTGCCACGCGGAACAGCGCGATTCTGTGCGGCTTTTCGTCCGTATGTGTGTGTGTGTGTGTGAGTATGTAAGTGAATGTTTGCATGTGATGGCACTCTCTAGGCACCTTCACCTCCCGCCGCACCACACCACCACCTGCGACGCGTGTATGCACCATCCTGCACCGTCTTCTCACGGTCGGCTCGTGGGGCAATAGTTTTTTTTTTGCCTTCCGCTGGTCCCGCTGGTTCCCCACCACCACCCTCCCACCACACTTGATCGCTTGATCAGTTTCCGTTTCGACGCCTAGCGCTCTCGTTCGACGAACTCCCATAGGGGGTGAGGAAAACCGGGGTACAGATGCCCATCCGGCACGGTATGTGGGAAAATAGTATATTTTTGCCGACACAACCCTTTTGGCTTGAACGTACGGCGCGATTCTCTCAAGGGAGCGGGCAGATTAGGGGATTTGGGGATGCAGGGACTAGATCGTGCCGGTTGTTGGGCGCAAGTGAGCGCAAAGGATCGTAGATCGATCGTTGCCGGAGTGGTAGTGTCTTAATTAAATATTTATCTACACCGGGCGCCATCATCTAAATGATTGACTGATTTTTATTGCATTGCTAATGAATTTTGAATTTGTCAGTAATGTGGCGATTTAACTAAAAATTTTAGCAATGCGAAATAAAAATAAAAATAACCTAATAGACTGTGCTAAATAGTCGGTTTTATAATTTTTGCATTTTCCCTTTTTACGTCCATGAATTCGTGACGATTATTGATAATAAATAGTTTTTACTATACTGGGCTACTTTTTAACCATGTGCATTAAAGATATGATTATTTATAAACTAGTTTAATAAAACTAGCAAGGTAGTAAACTTCCCGCCTCGTGTGGTTGGCTAAACCCGTCGCCAACGGGTACATCATAAACTAAATTGAATTTACCATCATGATAGTACAACAACATGACCAGAGCAGTAGGCCCTGACTCACACCCGGTTCAACCGGATGAGGTAAAACGATTTTATTTTTTTTTGCCATTGCGTCGTGCGTTTCCAACAGCTTCCGGCGGGCACACTGGAGGTGCAGGGGCCACCGTACTGGTACAATGTTTACTCAGCTTCACCACCAACCCAGCCATCCCGCTCTAAACTGCCATGGCCCATCACACTCCACGATCGGCTCCACCTAAACCCAGTGAGTAATGTGGCCCTCGCACTCGCCATTGCGCATTGTTTCGCCGCTGACACACAAGAGCACACGCGCGTCTTATTTGTGTCGCACGTCTGCGTTGACGGCGTGGCGGCGCTTTTCGTGTCGCCCTTCCATCCCAATCGCCCAAATGACCACCGGCGTCGTAGCAGCCGATGCGTTGTGCTGGTGATGGGGTGTTGTTTGCGCTGCATGCCGCTTACGACCCGCAGGGGTGGCATGTACCCTCCCACCACTCTCCCACCCACCTTCTTCCACACCCCCCCCCCCCCC